>JAVIAB010000125.1:6125033-6787533 GCA_032433765.1 Megaustenia siamemsis | reverse complement strand
ACAACAACAACAGCAACAACATCAAAAACAACAACAACAAAGAACAACAAGAACAACAACAACAAGAACAACAACAACAACAAGAAAAACAACAACAGCAACAACAAAAACAACAACAACAGCAAAAAACTACAACAACAAAGAACAACAACAACAAGACAAGTAGAAGAAGAAAAAGAAGAAGAAGAAGAAAAACAACAACAACAGCAACAACAAAAACAACAACAACAAAGACCAACAAGAACAATAACAACAACAAGAAGAACAAGAGAAGGAACAACAAGGACAAGAGGAAGAAGAGGAAGAAGAAGAGGAAGGAGAAGAACAACAACAACAAGAACTTCAAGACACGTTTCTATTGAACACTTCACTCCCCAGCAACACTCTATATACTACAGGATATCCCATAATTTCCTGGTAGACGTACTTCAAACGGCTTGTTCTGTCTTCATCAGGGGACAAAATACTTTTACAGAATTAATTCTCAGTGTGGGGTCTTGAACAGACCAAACCTCATCCCTCATTTTCGTGCAAAAAAAGAACTAATGGGTCTGCAAAGATTTGGTCCAGATATACATGAACAAACGAGAGTTTCCGTGCAAAAACCCAACAACACTGGCCAGACGTAAGTGATGCTTGTGTTTGGCTCGTATTACAGTAATCACTCTGGAGACCTCTTGTAGGGTCCTTGGTTTCGCGGATCCAGGACGTGTCGGCACGCACTGCTGACTGGGGACTCAGATCTACCTTCTCACATACATTCTAATAGCGATCTGGGATCTATTTGTAATTATTGCTCAGAGATTCAACTTCATATGTTAATGAGGGACTTACTGTTTTTAAAATTGTGGGGGTTGCTACAAACATCGGCGGACGGTGGGTTTGAAACTTGAGAAGACCTGGGCATGATGAGTGGTCGTTTTACGTGTATATAACAGCTCGTACAACAACATACATAGACTACTATAGCTCGTTTCAAATCATGTGCCCAACTTCAAAACGATATTACTCAGTAACCGTTTGTTAAAAACTGTTGAAATTTTCCAAATGTTATTAGAATGCAAAAGACCCTTTAAATGTATATTTAACAAATATCTTGCAGCTGCAGTTTTCTTAAAGCGGCGAATTTCTTTGATGTTTGTCAAAATTGTAAACTTGTGAACCCTAAATAAAGAAATTACCGTAGTTGCTGGTCTATGATTAATTTTCACTAGGTAAAGGCGTGGCCGTAATGGGGAAATAACTGAATAAGGCAAAACACCAGCAGAATTATTGTCTTCTCAGTTCGAGGACGGACGATAATATCAAGGTATACCTATATGTCCAATTTACATAGTTGTGTGGTCCTGAAAAGGACCGTTTGTTGAACTAATTTAAGGTAATATAGTGGCCAACATTGTGGGGGCTATATACTTTCATTCTGAATCAGACGAGTCTAAAAGATTAATAACTGTTTGGGGTTGAACATTCCACAAACCATCATTTTTCCAATATTCCTCTTCCTGTTTTAAGACGTGGTCTTCACATTTAGCCCAATAATCTTTGTCTATATTTAATAAAGCGAGATTAGCAAGAGTCTTTACATCGCATATTTTGAATGTTGTATTTTCATCTGCCACTTGTCCTTTTAATTTTGCCCAGATTAGTTCTATTGGATTTAAATGAGCATGGTAAGGTGGCAGCCTCAAACTTATATGACCGTGCTCTTGGATAATCTTATCTATTTGAAAAATCTTTGTCCTTTGTTTTTGCTTTACTAGAGATAGTAATTCAGGTTTTAAGTACATGTTATTAAATTGTATGTGCTCCTTTGTGAGCCATATCTTAATAGCATCTTTTGTACTGGATGACGTCGGGACTTTATCTTCAAGTGCAACAATGTTGTGGTACGCTGCATTGTCCATTATTAGGCAAGATGGTCGATCTAGTGATGGGAGAACAGAATTTTCAATCCAATGTCTAAATATGTGACCATTCATCTCAGAGTGATAATCCCGATTGTCTATGGATTTTGAAAGAAAAATGAGCTCTGCATTCTGTATTAGTCCATGTTGTCGACTACCTGCATGAGCAATTATCAAGCGCTGTCCTTTGCTGCTAGGTATTAATCTCTTAATCTTTCCATCTGATGACTGCCATTCCCTTTGGTTAGTGTGGTGAGCATTGATCCATGTTTCATCCAAGTACACAATATCATAACCTTGCTTGCGCACCTCTTTTACTTCACGTAAGTACTTGCTTCTCATGACTACTATATGTGACTTACTACAGATGATGTTTCGTCCATTGGAATACTTTCTGAATGTAAAGCCTGCAGCTCTCGCATTCCTCCATAATGTAGACTTTGATATTTCAATACTGTTGTTCTTTTTCAGCGATACTTTTAATTTTCTTATTGTAACAGTTTCATTCATACCCAACATTTTGCGAATTTCACTTCTAATAAGTTCACTGTCGAAATTATCCAACATTTTTGCTCTTCCTTGTGATTTTGTATATTTTGAACATTGACGGTCACGTGCTTGAATCCAGCGATTAAATGACCGTTTAGATTAATCCAAAATGTGTCTTGTCCTATTCTCAGGGTTTTCTAAAGAATGAAATAATCTTCCTCGTTCAGCCTCTTTGCAAAAATAGTCATACATTTTTATTGCGATGTTTTGTAAACTGCAGAATTTCGTTTTAAGACTCATGATAAATGTTATCGTTCCACGTCTTCGCCTATGAATGAACGGAAATGGAACACACAATTTCTTGTGTTTTTTACAAGTGTCTAATTGTGTCAAAAAACCACGGTAAAAGCGTGCAAACACGTCAATTTTACCGTGAATGGATTTTTACTCGCTATTTTTAACTTAAAATACTGTAAACATTAAGTTTTGACTACATCAATGGGTCGTTATAAATTTATATAAATCAAATAAGCAACAATAATAACCAAATGTTTTTTATTAATGAAATTAATTCCCTGTTGGGTTCTCATCATTATAACTTTACATGCAAATTTTGAACAACTTACAACAAGCGGTTAAAAAGCTATCGATTTTAAAAGTTGGGCACGTGTTATGAAACAAGCTATAGTACACTTACATTAGCCTGTTACTTGTACAGAAAATTCACTCGTCGATTCTTTGTCCTTGCAGTAAAATAGACTTCCCTTCGCTATCCCGCCAGACAGCCATTTGTATTGTTTGTAACACATAGATTTAAATGTTCTTGTTGCAATATCATTCTTGCGGCAATATTATTCTTCTTGCAACATTATTTCCTCGCGAAAAGAGAAAATCCAATTTAAAACAATAACAATAGCATTTGGAATAATCTGTTACATTTATTCTATGGTTCTTGTATTGTAGTTTGCCTCTAGAGTTATTTCCTTGTTGTACAATAGTGGTGATAGCTGTCCAATGATTTGACTTTGTTGTATCTTGAGTCTATTTCTGCGGTTTGTGAATTGTCGTTTGTCACTAAACTTCCTAGGTATGTAGATTCCTCTTCGTGGTTTAGTTGTCTGCCGTTTGTAGTTATGTTGATGTTCTGGAATTTTCATGATTTCTGTTTTGTTGATGTTCATGTTCGTGTGCTATGCCTGTGATGTTAAGTCTGTTTAAATGTTCTTGTAGGTTTTCTATTTTTCCATGCATAAGTGACTGATCATCTGCAAATAGAAGCTCGTTATCGTCTCTGTCTCCGATGGGTTGATTACTCACATAGGTAGTCCATGCATGTGATAAAGCTATAGGGGAGATAGTACGCATCCCTTTTTAAATTAACATAATTATATGTCTATATAATAAATAATTTATATCTATCACAAAATAAGAACAACAACCATTAATGATGCCCAATCCAACATGAAAATTAAAATAACATAAGTAATGTGCATTGCATTAGAAAAAAAAAACAGAATATCAAAATAAAGTAAAACGGCACATAATTAAAGCGAGAGAATGAATTCAAAAAGGAGTCTAGCGGCAGAATAAGAATCAACATATAAAAAGTCTTGTCAAATCATTAGACATATATTACAGATAATATCAAAGAAAGATTCCTAAAGGCAAGACAGGCACTCTACAACACAATCGTCATCATAATGTTATCTTGCCAATGCCAGACCTGGTCATTATACTCAAGAACGAGCAGAAAAAAAATAACCACAACCGAAATGGAATGTTTTAGATGCTTGTCAGGAAACAACTTGAGAGATAAGATAAGAGGTGATTAATTAGGAGAACAGCTAGGAATAATTCCCTTTATTGAATGCATCAAAAACGGCAGATAGAATAGTTTTGCCATGTGATAAGACAAAAAGATCAAAATATAGCACGATTCAAAATTTGTATGAAATAAGAAATGAAGGGGCCGACGAAGAAAGAGATTCTTATTCTTCCTCTTCTTCTTTCCTTCCTCATTTGCCTTTCAGCGTCGAGGGGAGATATAATTTGCGGTCTTTTGCTCTTCTGCTCGCTTCTATTGCTGTTATGTTTCCTAGTGCTTCTAATATTCAATCGATCCATTTTTTTCGTGGTCGACCCATGGGTCTGGTGTTCTCGCAATGCTTATTGAAGTCTCATTATGTTGTGTTTTTATTTTTCTGCCTTGTCACATAGCCAAACATTTTAACTATTGTTTCTTTATATATTCTATGGCGGGCGCTATAGGAAAGAGATTAACTGATGGAATATTAGAAACACTGTTAACGACAATTGTGGAAGAGTAAAACACAGCAAACTATAGCTTACGACGACGCTGATAAGGAAATGGAGGAGGAAAGAAGAAGAACAAACACGAACATAAGTTAAATCAGCCGCAGCCAGAATGATTAGTACAAGCTGATAGTGAACATTGGCCAGAAAACTGAACAATACAAAATGATAGTGACGTTTGTGTACAAATGAAAGAGAATAGTAACCAGAGGATGGTGAGATTTGTTTTAAAAAGGGAATAAAACAAGCTGGTATTGAAATAGTGAAGTCTGTTTAAAAAAAAACACAAGAAGATAGTACATTTGACATAAAATAGAGAACAATACAAGGTAATAGTAAAATATGTAGTTGAGTATGTGGAATAAAACAAATCAACAACACAAAATGATAATGCATTTTGTAAGGAAAAAAACAGGAACAATATGAAATGATATAAGTTGTCCTCCAGTTGGTAGAAAAAAGAACAGAAATAATATAAGATGAAATATGTTGTACCCCAGTTTGGTAGAAACAAGAACAGGAACAATATAAGATGAAAAATAATGTTCCCATCCACACTTTCTTTTCTTTTGCAAAAGCAATACAGGAAGTTAGTTGTATCTTCTATCTAAAATATATGATAAGACAGTCAGTAATGTTGTGTTTTTAAACTTTTAACAATTATGTCCGTTAAGTTAATTTTATTTTTACTTCTGTAATACCCGTTCGTTAAAAGTTTGTGTTAATTAGTTTAAGCTGCTGGATTTTTTCTTATTTCATGTTTTAAAAAAAAAACAACATCTATAGCTGCATTTTTGTTTTGCTTCTGGCAAGAACTGTCAGGCACTAATGACATTATCAGCGTTGGTTTGTGTTCCTTCCGGCAAACTCATACCTTCTTGATGAAGACACGCTGCGTCTGGTCAGAACGTGGCAGATCAGATCTTGAGCAAATCAGGACCGGTAAATGAAAGAAATAAATCGTAGGATATGGCTGTGTTCCTATGTTATGGAAATGGAGATTTGGTGAGTCATGGCTGTGTTCGTAAGTTATGGAAATGGAGATTTGGTGAGTCATGGCTGGGTTCCTAAGTTATGGAAATGGAGATTTGGTGAGTCATGGCTGGGTTCCTATGTTATGGAAATGGAGATTTGGTGAGTCATGGCTGGGTTAAGTATGGATGGAGATTAAAGAAGGGATATTTGGTGAGTCAAAGCTGGGTTAGTAAATTATGGAAATGAAGATTTGGTGAGTCATGGCTGTGTTCCTAAGTTATGGAAATGGAGATTTGATGAGTCATGGAGGGTTAGTAAGTTATAGAAGGGATATTTGGTGAGTCATGGCAGGGTTAGTAAGTTATGGAAATGGAGATTTGGTGAGTCATGGCTGGCTTAGTAAGTTAAAGAAGGGATATTTGGTGAGTCAATGCTGGGTTAGTAGTTTATGGAAATGAAGATTTGGTGAGTCATGGCTGTGTTAGTAAGTTATAGAAGGAATATTTGGTGAGTCATGGCAGGGTTAGTAAGTTATGGAAATGGAGATTTGGTGAATCATGACTGGGGTGTAACCTATGGAATTGGAGACTTGACGAGTCTTGACTGGGTTAGTAAGTTATGGAAATGGAGACTTGACGAGTCTTGACTGGGTTAGTAAGTTATGGAATTGTTGATTTAGCGAGCCATGGCTGTTTCACTAAGTTATGGAATCCTTGATTTAGCGAGTCATGGCTGTTTCACTAAGCTATGAAATCGTTGATTTAGCGAGTCATGGCTGTTTCACTAAGCTATGGAATCGCTGATTTATCGAGTCATGGCTGTTTCAATAAGCTATGGAATCGCTAATTTAGCGAGTCATGGCTGTTTCACTAAGCTATGGAATCGCTGATTTAGCGAGTCATGGCTGTTTCACTAAGCTATGGAATTGTTGATTTAGCGAGTCATGGCTGCTTCACTAAGCTATGGAATCGTAGATTTGGCGAGTCATGGCTGTTTCACTAAGCTATGAATTCGTTGATTTAGAGAGTCATGACTGTTTCACTAAGCTATGGAATCGCTGATTTAGCGAGTCATGGCTGGTTCACTAAGCTATGGAATTGTTGATTTAGCGAGTCATGGCTGTTTCACTAAGATATGGAATCCTTGATTTAGCGAGTCATGGCTGTTTCACTAAGCTATGAAATCGTTGATTTAGCGAGTCATGGCTGTTTCACTAAGCTATGGAATCGCTGATTTATCGAGTCATGGCTGTTTCAATAAGCTATGGAATCGCTAATTTAGCGAGTCATGGCTGTTTCACTAAGCTATGGAATCGCTGATTTAGCGAGTCATGGCTGTTTCACTAAGCTATGGAATTGTTGATTTAGCGAGTCATGGCTGCTTCACTAAGCTATGGAATCGTAGATTTGGCGAGTCATGGCTGTTTCACTAAGCTATGAATTCGTTGATTTAGAGAGTCATGACTGTTTCACTAAGCTATGGAATCGCTGATTTAGCGAGTCATGGCTGGTTCACTAAGCTATGGAATTGTTGATTTAGCGAGTCATGGCTGTTTCACTAAGATATGGAATCGCTGATTTAGCGAGTCATGGCTGTTTCACTAAGCTATGGAATTGTTGATTTAGCGAGTCATGGCTGTTTCACTAAGCTATGACATCGTTGATTTAGCGAGTCATGGCTGTTTCACTAAGTTATGGAATTCTTGATTTAGCGAGTCATGGCTGTTTCACTAAGATATGGAATTGTTGATTTAGCGAGTCATGGCTGTTTCACTAAGCTATGGAATTGTTGATTTAGCGAGTCATGGCTGTTTCACTAATCTATGGAATCGCTGATTTAGCGAGTCATGGCTGGGTTGTAACCATAGACTCAACGATTCACGGATGGGTTAAGAATGATGGAATCCTAATCTGAACCAGTCATAGATGTTTTGTTAATTATGGAGCCCTAAAATTAATAAGTCTATTCTATTCTATCCATGGAATCAGCTTCATTGCAGTCAAGAATTCCCCATATCCGCTCCACCACTTGTCACAGCATTTCGCAAAATGCATCGGTAAATTCCGCTGACAATGTCGCTCCGTTCACGTCATACTGGATTGTACAGTCGACGATTCCAAACCTCCTTAGTCACCTCTTTACTATATGCATGGGAGGTAACAGTGGGTCTATTGTTTTCTCCTCTTACCATGGGGACCCAGGTAGCCACACAGCAAAAATGATTCACGCATGATTTGTAAGTTATGAAATCGTAGACATGACTCGGGTGGCCTCGGTAGCGAAGTTGGGAAAACCACCCGACTCGGCTACCGACGTTTCGGACAACCTGTGTTTGATTCTCGCTGGAAGCAGTGTGGATTGTACTCGTGGTTGGGGAAAAAAATACCCCCGCGGTCGACCCAGCCGCTGGCAGAAATCGGTACCAGGGTAATACTCTGGGAAGGTGAGGAATACCGCATCGCATCGTGAGTTTCGATGCTTGAGGCTACACTATCCAGATGTCTCCGAACACTTCTGGATAGACAGTCGAGCACATATGGGTGAAAACTAGCGTGCTGAGATGCCGATTAAAGTCTCGTACTGTACCTGTACTTTACCTTTACCGTGGACATAGAGATTAGTGGCTGGATTTTAAGTTATAGAACCATGGACATAAAGATTAGTGGCTGGGTTTGAAGTTATGGAACCATGGACATAGAGATTAGTGGCTGGGTTTGAAGTTATAGAACCGTGGACATAGAGATTAGTGGCTGGGTTTGAAGTTATAGAACCGTGGACATAGAGATTAGTGGCTGGGTTTGACGTTATGAAACCATGGACACTGAGATTAGTGGCTGGGTTTGAAGTTATGAAACCGTTGCCATAGAGATTAGTGGCTGGGTTTGACGTTATGAAACCGTTGCCATAGAGATTAGTGGCTGGGTTTGACGTTATGAAACCGTTGCCATAGAGATTAGTGGCTGGGTTTGAAGTTATGGAACCATGGACACTGAGATTAGTGGCTGGGTTTGAAGTTATGAAACCGTTGCCATAGAGATTAGTGGCTGGGTTTGACGTTATGAAACCGTTGCCATAGAGATTAGTGGCCGAGTTTTAAGTTAAAGCATCTTTGGCTAGTGTTAAGCTTGGAACTGTGGCCCGTGAACGAATTCTGTTGTATCATGACAACTTGTGAGCAACGTGAATTTAGGTGTATGTTTAACGCCAGTGGCAAGCCTGACTGTTAAGTGGTGATTATGAATGTGTATGAGTCGCCACATAACTCTGGTGAAATTGATGTCGATTCTGTTATATAAGAAGTAAAAGAGTGGTTAAGTCGGTTGGAATTTATTTAGTCAAGTGGGGAAAAAGAGAGATTAGCACCAGCACTGTTGAGGAAATTGTGGTGTTTAGATGGTTATCTCCCCACGACTTTGGTTAATTTTGGCAACGAGGAGTAGGAGACAGAACTGATGTTAAAATAAATAGTGTTTCACTCTCTCTCCTACTCTTTATCACACACTCTCTCTCTCTACCTCTCTACTCTGAACCACTCTTCAATAATTTATTTCCTTTGATTTGTTTTCTGGTCATCTGTCTTCCGGTCTTGATGGTACAACCTGCCATGGATTCTACAATGCACTTCTTGGTGATGTCGGTCCACTTTAGTTTTCGTCTACTTCCGCCTAGTCTGAATCTTCCCTTCCAAGATGACTATCAGAAGGTAGCAGTGTTTTTATATATGCTAAAAATAATACTATTTGTCTTCACAGAATTGTGTTTAAATGTTCTTTATTCAATTTATAGCTGTTTCAGAGTTTTGTTCTTTGTTCTGTTGTCCGACCACTGCTTTCTTCTTAGACTTGTATAAATTCACATTTCATGAGCGCCAATTTTCTTTGGGTTTTTTTTTTCTTTAACAAATACCCATTTTCTGCATAGGATATCAATTATGGATATTTTTGGTTTGTTAATTTATATTTGACCACGTATCCTACAATAGTAAATATCAGTGTTTCTATAGTACAAGTCAAGTCCATGTATGGGGGACTGGTTAGTCTCGAAGCAAGTTGCCGGTCTTGAGACAGAGAGGTTGTGAGTTCAAATCCCAGCTGCATCAGTTGGGGTTTTTATTTGAGATTTCTCTCAGTGGCAAACACCCCTGGTCTCTGCAGCGAGGCCCGGCTTGAAACTTTAATTACCCCTCGATGGAAAAAAATAGAGATACCTCCGAAGTCGGTGTTACCTGCCTGTGCGACGAGGTGACCCCTGTTTTTAAGGGCTGCCATAGATGTACGGATTAGCAGGTGGAATTCAGTTCCTAGTCTCTAGGGATTTCATCAGAGGTGAACGCAGAAAAAAACAACTTTTATGTTTTTTTTTACTTTTCTTACGCCACGGCTGATGACTTGAAAATTTATGTGGTATTTTAGATCAAATCCTAGAAACTTTGAAGCATGAATCAATCAGTGATGATCGATTACTTAATCATCTTTGAACCATCTGGCCTTTAAGGCCGCAAAAACTGTGAATTATCCTGAGCCAGTTGACTGCAAGTCAAACATTTTGCTTGTAAACTTCGAGAACAAATAGCGGGCTTCAGTAGTAAAGTTGGGAATATATCCAGACAAGGTGATCGCAGACAGAAAGGGGTACCAGTATTCTGGGAAAGTGAGGAATGCGCCTCGCATCGTGAGTTTCAAAGCTTGAAGCGACACTGTCCAGAAGAACACTTCTGGATGGGCGGCCGAGCACATATTGGTGACAACTGGAGTGCTACGCCCTCGATTCAAGTCTAGTACTGTAGCTCTACTTCCAGAACATTTTCATTGACAACCGAAACACGATATCCCACGTCAAGACTATCAATAATCAACAAGCGCACGTTGTTCCAGAACGAGGATAAACTTTCCGTGAATTTCAATGCGTTTGAAAATTCAATAATAAAAAATAATAATGGAACGGGGAAAGAAACGGTACAAGCCTGTGTAGGTGTAACTTGTTACTTTCTCAGGCAAAACCACATTTCTAAAGCAAACAAAAAAATGTTTACCTTGGTAAATATCGACTGTTGTAATGCAGGAAGATCAAGGAAAACAAAATTCTAGGAAAGCAGTTCCGATTTAATATGTACTGATGACGGACATTACAGTAGAATTAAACTCTGAATATAAACAAGTACAGAGATAATAAACAGTATTTAATAAACAAGTACAGAGATAATAAACAGTATTAATAAACAAGTACAGAAATAATAAACAGTATTTAATAAACAAGTACAGAAATAATAAACAGTATTTAATAAACAAGTACAGAGATAATAAACAGTATTTAATAAACAAGTACAGAAATAATAAACAGTATTTAATAAACAAGTACAGAAATAATAAACAGTATTTAATAAACAAGTACAGAAATAATAAACAGTATTTAATAAACAAGTACAGAAATAATAAACAGTATTTAATAAACAAGTACAGAAATAATAAACAGTATTTAATAAACAAGTACAGAAGTAATAAACAGTATTTAATAAACAAGTACAGAAATAATAAACAGTATTTAATAAACAAGTAGGGCCTACAGAAATAATAAACAGTATTTAATAAACAAGTACAGAAATAATAAACAGTATTTAATTAATTTTTTTTTCGGACACAAATTGTGCGATGTTATTGTTGTCTTGATGATTACTGCTTGTTTTAGTTTTTTTCAAAAAGGCGTAAGCTACGTTTGTAACAGAGTATGCTAAAGAGAGCAGATACTGAATCGTTACCGCTCTTTGAATGGACGAGAGCAGTATCATATAGTGGCGACCAGCAGATTTTAACTATGGTAATTTTCCAGGAATAACAGTTGGTCAGAGTAGGAAGGAGAGAGGTAGAATAGAGGACGACACGATGAGAGTTAAGAGCCCATGGAATTTTCCATGCAACAGAAGATAGCGCAGTGTCTGCAGGGGTAGGGGTAGGACACCCACCAAACTAAGTTAGATGTCCATGCCAGTGTTCACAAGAGCAAAGTTGTTGGAAAGGACCAGGTATGACTAGTAACATGCAACGACCTCGTGGTGTTATTGTCAGAGCTCCACGAGTGTCCATCATGTTCACAACAACTAGTAGTTGTTATTGTGATGAGCATGCGTTGACCCCATGACTTTGGCCTGGCTGATAAATAAGTAGTCATCCAACTTCCAGGAGAGGTCATTGTCATGAGGTAACATTAGGTCACCAAGTAGGCGAAAACAAGATGCTTTGTCCAAATTTGGGAAGGTTCAGGTGAGTCACAGATGGTGGACACTGGACACGTAAACATTGAGTGACCAGATCACGTTGCGAGGGTCAATTTGCGATGATCTTATTGGTCACCATCTCGCAGGTAGAAGAGAGTTGAGGAGTATTTAAAAGAACAAGGAGTTAGGACAAGGAAGTTTTAGCCAGAGAAGTCAAGCCAGAGAATTAGAATGTAGACTGAGTCAGTTAAAACGGCTTCGGCCGAACTGCTAAAGGCAGTTAGCCAGTTAACAGTTAGAGTCAGAACAGTTAGAAAGTTAAGTTGGAAGTGAAGTAAAAAGTTTTGATGGAGTTAGTAAGAACAGTTAGAAATCTACAAGTTACAGTCATAAGTCAGTGATAGATGATTAAGACACTAGAGAAGTTATCAGTAGAAGTTGTTTTACAAGTGTCCAAGAATTGTGTTCCATTGTGCTTCATATATTCTACATGTCGTAAGTAGACTCACAAGTTTGTAAGAAAATGAAGATGTTGATGAACAATGTTCCATACCAATAAACATTAATAGTTGAACATTGAAGAGAGACTTTATGTGCAAGTCTATTATATATACCATATTGTGTGTTGTGATCATTGAAGTACTAGCCACTATAGAAAGATAAAGAACAAAGAACATCACAACACTATAACATTTAATAATTCATTTGGTGTCCGAGACACAGCACGAACCTGAGTTGTCGCGGAGAGAAATCAAATAAATGAATGACAGAAAGTTAATGGAAGAATAAAAAGCCTGCCCAGCCTTCAACTTAGAAATCACGGAGAAATCACCGTGTACCGTCTACCGGGTCAAAAGTTCAACACGACCACAATTCTACCTGTGTTGCACTCCTGCCAGCTGAGATTGTAATTTTACCAATCAAGAATACCTGTCCTTCAGGTCAAAAAGTCAAATTACGCTGTTTGCGTAACACAAGTCTGAAATTTACCTGTGTCAAGTGTCTAAGAGAGGCACTAAAATTTTATTCAGCATTAAATCTGACCAGCCAAGAGATTGTCAAATTGTCAGTCAATATTACCTGTTTTGTTGGTATCAAGTCATAGCGTCAAGTTGCAACAAATCATTGTTTCGTCCACCTGAGATTCAAAGTTCATCAATGAGTCCGACCTTTGAACTGTGACCCACCACAGTGTTTATTTTGAAAGCATTCAGGAAGAGGCATAACTCTCAACAGAATATCGTCATCGTCAGATAACTCCCGACACATTTGTCATTGTCGAACTCGAACATGTGTCGAATTTTCTCAGGTGGCAATTTATTGAGGAAAATTGTGAATTGTGATTGATAATTAATAATTTCAAGTGGTGTAGTCTTTATTTAGAGAAACAAGTCAAGTAACAAGTAAGAGTGTTAATATTTCAGTGTTACAATGGCCATTCGCGTGTGTTAGAAATTAAATTAAAATAAATTAACATTAGACATTAGAAGACCAGAAGGAACCGATCATCAACAACTGAGAAACAATAATTTATTTATTAAGTAATTAGTAATTAATTAATTTATTAAGTAGTTTGTTAAGTAATTAATTAATTAATGATTTTTAGAAAGTATTATTAATTAATATACCAGCGAATATTGTAAACAAGTTTTTTTAAACAGCTGGTTGACAGTTTTTAAAATAGTGTTCTGTTATTATGTAGTTAAGTTTGGTTAAATAATTATTATTTTAATTATTATTATTGATAAGGTGACATACCCTATTTTATATTGTTCTGTAACCATTTTTTAAATTGTACTGGATGTATTTTTTAATAGTGTTTGAAATACTACATTGGTTATTCCACAGGGAAATTAAATAATAATAATTTTTAGACTACACTGTTTTTATTCCACAGGGAAATTAATAATAATTTCTGTTTATTTCAGAGACTGAGGCCAGAGCTCATAAAGTGCTGATAATTAGTATATGTAATATAACATATAATAAATTTTAATTGTTTGTTCTATCAATAGAAGGGAGAGGTAGGTATTATAGGAAACATGGCAACCACAGTAGACCCCACAACCGAAACGCTGAATGAACTGCGACTGACGATAAACCTGCCATCAAACTTAAGAGGACGGAGGGAGAGTGTAGAGAATTTGCAGACTTAACACTGAATTGGAGAGACCTAAAGAATATAACTTTCAAGACTTGATCGGATGAAGTATCCACATTCATGGGAAGGTAAGGTAGAATTAATGCCTGTGTATATATACGGAGACAGAGTATTGGTCTAACGGAAAAGGGCATTTGTGAGATCTGGTGGAAGAGGTGATATCCAGTGACAGATCATAAATATTTTCATTAAAGGACTAGCCAACAGAGGACAGATGATTAATTATATTGACTTAAGAAGGATCTTACGACAATGAATGGAACTTTAGATTTAGCCAGCAAGGAAAAAATCATAGGAGAAGATGTGATTCAAGTATGAGACTAAACGGGTCTTACGCTTCAATAAGAATTAGATGGAACTTGTATAAGACTAAACGGGTCTTATGATTCAATAAGAAATAGGTGGAACTTGAATGAAGGAGACTAAACGGGTCTACGCTTCAATAAGAGAAGTTAATGTATACTATGTAAGCAGGAAATAAATTATAAAGAGTTAAGTTTACCTGTGATGACTGACTAATGAGAAGCCAGAATGTAGTTAAGCCATATAGGTGACCACTTGGGGAGTGAGTCACCCGAAGTAACGAATAAAAAATGGTGATAACCATGTTTACATTGGCTTAATTAAGGCTTGAGTCGAGTTGAGAGGACGCTATTTACAGACGCAGAAGTCTTAGCGTACCTAGAGTTAAGAGAACTCAGAATGGACAAACAAGAGATGATTTATAGAGAATGTCTGGAGATGATAGTAGTGTCAAGAGAATATAGAAGACAAGAGAGCTGAGGAAATAGAGATTACCTCAGATGAACTAGAAGTTAAGAGTTACCAATGCGAAACATATGGTACTAACTACGAGTTGGTCAGAGTTCTTAAACTTGCGAAGTTGGATGGTAATCCAAGGAACAACTGACCAATATAAGTGTGTAGCAAGGAGATGAGAGTGTTATTGAAATTTAAGAGTTGTTGAAGAATGAGAAGTGAGAAGCAAGGTGATGATAAACTGTGCTTATTGAGACCTAAAGAATTAGGTTATCAATGTGAATACTAAGAGAAGCATCATGGGAAAAGGAGTCTGGAAGAGACTCATGTGAAAATAATCGTGTAACCAGAGTGGTAACTCGTAAAAGGTTATATAAAGAGAAATGGAACTTGAGAGAGAGTTTCCAGAAGTTATAGAGACTAAATGGTAGTCCTGTGAGTATAAGAGATGTAAATAGAAATATCTGAGTCGAATAAATGAATATGACTGATAGATACTGTCAAGTGGACGGTGTCCAGATAATTCTGATCTTGAGCCTTAGAAGATACTACAAGAGTATCATGATATATTGAGACTGAATAGTAGTCCTGGGAATACAAGAGATGTATGCAGATTATTCAGAGTCAAATGAATGTTAGATGCTGTCAAGTGGATGGTATTCAGATAATCCTGATCTTGAGAATAAATAGATGATACTAGAAGAGTATCATGATAATGAGTCTAAAGGATGAGACTCATGTGTAAAGAATTTCCAGAATTTATTTAGATTTATGAGACTTACAAGAGGGTATGTTGTAAATAGAGCAGTCTGAAGTATATATATGTATGTATATTGATATATTGTTGCTCAAACTAAGTGTTGTTTGTGATTCATAGTCTCCGGAGATATGTGCATTGTCTAAGTTTTGTCAGTATATGTTCTATGTCAATTGAGCGGATATGTTCTAAAGCATAAAGACTTGTAATAATAATGCATGATAATAACTGTTGTACATGGTTCTTTTTTTATGAGTTTATTTTTAGATATTGGATCTTGGAGTCACAGATGCCAGTCAACAGATGTCTGGTGATGCCTGTGATGTAGCCTCAAGAAGCTGACAAACAGTCATTGTCAAGAATTAGTTAACATTCGCAATAAGACTTGCATTATATTAAATGGTGGAGTTAATCATTCAAGGGACACAACTGGACATACTTTGAAAATTATGTCCCCTATAAAAAAAAAAAATTGAGTTTTGTTTAGAATTTTTTTAAAGAATTGTGTGTGGTTCAGTACCTTATTGTCTCCAAGATATTGTTGATCTATGGTTTTTAAAGATTGGTTGATATTGTGACAAGTATTTTTTACTGATTGTTTTTTTGTAAATTAATGATGTTCCATATAACTCTATTACTATTTTTATGTAGATGATACTAAGATTTATTTACTTAGAAATAAATCTCATATGTTGTAAGGGAGGAGTGTAACAGAGTATGCTAAAGAGAGCAGATACTGAATCGTTACCGCTCTTTGAATGGACGAGAGCAGTATCATATAGTGGCGACCAGCAGATTTTAACTATGGTAATTTTCCAGGAATAACAGTTAGTCAGAGTGAGGAAGGAGAGAGGTAGAATAGAGGACGACACGATGAGAGTTAAGAGCCCATGGAATTTTCCATGCAACAGAAGATAGCGCAGTGTCTGCAGGGGTAGGGGTAGGACACCCACCAAACTAAGTTAGATGTCCATGCCAGTGTTCACAAGAGCAAAGTTGTTGGAAAGGACCAGGTATGACTAGTAACATGCAACGACCTCGTGGTGTTATTGTCAGAGCTCCACGAGTGTCCATCATGTTCACAACAACTAGTAGTTGTTATTGTGATGAGCATGCGTTGACCCCATGACTTTGGCCTGGCTGATAAATAAGTAGTCATCCAACTTCCAGGAGAGGTCATTGTCATGAGGTAACATTAGGTCACCAAGTAGGCGAAAACAAGATGCTTTGTCCAAATTTGGGAAGGTTCAGGTGAGTCACAGATGGTGGACACTGGACACGTAAACATTGAGTGACCAGATCACGTTGCGAGGGTCAATTTGCGATGATCTTATTGGTCACCATCTCGCAGGTAGAAGAGAGTTGAGGAGTATTTAAAAGAACAAGGAGTTAGGACAAGGAAGTTTTAGCCAGAGAAGTCAAGCCAGAGAATTAGAATGTAGACTGAGTCAGTTAAAACGGCTTCGGCCGAACTGCTAAAGGCAGTTAGCCAGTTAACAGTTAGAGTCAGAACAGTTAGAAAGTTAAGTTGGAAGTGTAGTAAAAAGTTTTGATGGAGTTAGTAAGAACAGTTAGAAATCTACAAGTTACAGTCATAAGTCAGTGATAGATGATTAAGACACTAGAGAAGTTATCAGTAGAAGTTGTTTTACAAGTGTCCAAGAATTGTGTTCCATTGTGCTTCATATATTCTACATGTCGTAAGTAGACTCACAAGTTTGTAAGAAAATGAAGATGTTGATGAACAATGTTCCATACCAATAAACATTAACAGTTGAACATTGAAGAGAGACTTTATGTGCAAGTCTATTATATATACCATATTGTGTGTTGTGATCATTGAAGTACTAGCCACTATAGAAAGATAAAGAACAAAGAACATCACAACTCTATAACACGTTGTGTCGTGGACGACAGTGATGAGCGATATTTCCATCTTCCAACAAATAAACATTAAAAAACAAACAACTAGTACAGTGTGTTTCTACAATTCTTGAGCTCCCAGTTTAGAGGAAATGATAATGACAATACATTCTATTCTTATATAGCATACCGACCAAGTTTTGTTGAGACCAGTATAATGTAGAAATGCTGACTGATTAGGTCATCTTCTTTTAACTTTCAGCTCTCTGTGGAGCATAAGTCTTCAACAAACACTTTCCAAGCCGTTCTGTTTCTTGCCAGTCTTTTAAGATCGTTCCATGTCTTCCCCATCATCTTTCTTTCTGCCTCTATCTGTCTTCTTCAAGAATCCCTTGGTCTTCCTCTTTGTCTTTTTCCCTGGGGATTCCAAAAAAGGACCTGTTGTATAATACTCTAATTGGCTTCCGCAGTGTGTGTCCTATCCAGCGCCATCAATAAATGATGACCAATAATGTCAATACATTCTATTCTTATATAGCACACCGACCAAGCTTTGTTGAGAGAAATGATGACCGATTAAGTAGCATAAATTCAAGCGAAGTCATACCATCATGATGTGCAGACAGGAGGCAAATGCAACAATAACCACATTTGCTTTATTCTTGCATACATAGTCTATTATTACGTAATATCAATTCTGAAAGAGACTCACATATCCACCCACACACCACGCAGGTGAGCCAATTAAACTATTCTCTTTGATCACAACTTAATCCTGGATCATGTAAAATTAAGCGGTGTTGACATTTCAATCTCCTGAAGGCACACATTCAAAATAACATTTCTTTTCTTACGCGCAGTAAAAATATGCTAACGTTATTTTTTTATTTATTAATTAAACATGATTATTGTGTATGCTTTTTTCCCCTCATTAAAGCTCGGATATTTTGCCACAGGAAGTAATGACTACAGATTACAAGGGTTATCAAAATGGTGATAACAGATTACAAGGGTTATCAAAATGATGATAACAGATTCATAACGAACTGCACAAGGAAGGAAAAAGAGAAAAACAAAGAGGGATATACAGTAATTCATCACGCAGCGCGTGCAGCAGAATATGTGTGGATGGTCTACATCAGTTCTAGTAGTTAACTAAAATACCTACAGCGTGGATCATTTAACTAAAGTACCCAGAGCAATAGAACAATTAACCTAAGTATCCAGAGATATGGAACAGTTAACTGAAGGACGCAGAGCTATGGAACAATTAACTAAAGTGCCCAGAGCTATGGAACAGTTAACTGTAGGACGCAGAGCTATGGAACAATTAACTAAAGTACGGAGAGCAGTGGAACAGTTAACAATAGTACCCAGAGCTATGAAACAATTAACTAAAGTACGGAGAGCAGTGGAACAGTTAACAATAGTACCCAGAGCTATGAAACAATTAACTAAAGTACGGAGAGCAGTGGAACAGTTAACAATAGTACCCAGAGCTATGAAACAATTAACTAAAGTACGGAGAGCAGTGGAACAGTTAACAATAGTACCCAGAGCTATGAAACAATTAACTAAAGTACCGAGAGCTATGAAACAATTAACTAAAGTACAGAGAGCAGTGGAACAGTTAACAAAAGTACCCAGAACTATGGAACAATTACCTGATGTACCTAGAGAGACAAAAAAAATGAAAATGTTAACATACAATAAAGATATAATAGATAGATGGCAGGAATATATAACATAATTATTTCATAATCAGAGGGACAGGAAACCAATTATAAAATGTACATCAGGCTATAATATCTTAAAATCTGAGGTGGAAAAGGCTATAAAAACAATGAAAAAGGGAAAAGCAGCAGGACCTAACAGCATACAGATAGAGATGATACAGGCACTAGATGATTTTGACATTCAAGTGATTACAGACATATGCAACGACATATACCACACAATACATACCAAATGAACTAAAAACATCAACTTTCATTGCATTGCCTAAAAGGAATGATGCAGTTGAATGCAGTGACTTTAGAACAATAAGCCTAATGAGCCATGTTACAAAAATCTTGCTAAAAGTTATACAAGAAAGGATTCAGAATAAAATCAATACTGAATTAGATGAGCAGCAATTTGGATTTAGGAAAAATAGCGGGACAAAAGAAACCATATTCCGTATGAGGACATTGATTGAATATTACATAGAAGGGAACAAACCAATATATGCCTGATTCAAAGACTACACTAAAGCTTTGAATAGAATACAGCACAAACAACTTATAGAATGCCTAAAAGCGATACATCTAGATAACATTGACATACAACTAATATGTAATCTATACTGGGAGCAAACAGCAATAATAAAATATAACAAAGAGAACTCTACACCCATTGATATAAAAAGAGGAGTAAGACAGGGATGCATCCTATCACCAAGCTTGTTCAATCTATACACTGAGCAAATTTTTAAAAACACCACAGAGATGTCAGGCCTAAACATTAATGGAAAGATAATCAATAACCTAAGATATGCTGACGATACTGTACTACTAGCAGAAAATCCTAAAGATCTACAATAATTACTTAATGAAATAAACATGACAAGAAAAAAATATGGACTAGATATTAATATCAAAAAGACTAAAATTATAATCATAAACAAAGAAAATACTTAAAACCCACAAGGGGATATCAAAATTGAAGGAATAGACCTTGAGACAGTTCAGAACTATAACTACCTTGGACATACTATAACCAGTGATGGAAAATGTACAACTGAAATAAACAAAAGAATAGGAATGGCAAAAAGTAATTTTAATGTCATGAAGGACATGCTAACATCAAAACAAATAACACCAGGGCTAAAACTAAGAATAGCAAAATGTTACATCTTCTCAATATTCCTATATGGTGCAGAAACATGGACATTAGACAAGAAAACAGAGCAGAAAATTGAAGCTTTTGAAATGTGGATATAAAGAAGAATAGGTAGAATTGGATGGAAGGAAACGAAAACAAACGATGAAGTCTTAAAACAACTAAAATTTAAAATAGAACTACTAAGAACAATTCAAACAAGACAAATGCGATTTTTGGGCCATGTTAAAAGACACAACATCCTACTAAAAGTAATCCTGGAGGGGAAAATAAAAGGTAAAAGTGGCAGAGTCAGGCCACGACTAACATGGACGAGCAACATCATAAGATGGACTAATCAGCCTATGACAACCTGCACCATCAAAGCAAGAGACAGAGCAGAATGGCGCTCTATGGTAGCCAACCTTCGTTGCGGATTTGGCACTCGATCATGATGACCTAGAGATATGGAAAGTTAACAAAAGTACCCAGAGCTGTGGAACAGTTAACTAAGCTACCCAGAGCTGTGGAACAGTTAACTAAGCTACCCAGAGCTGTGGAACAGTTAACTAAGCTACCCAGAGCTGTGGAACAGTTAACTAAGCTACCCAGAGCTGTGGAACAGTTAACTAAGCTACCCAGAGCTGTGGAACAGTTAACTAAGCTACCCAGAGCTGTGGAACAGTTAACTAAGCTACCCAGAGCTGTGGAACAGTTAACTAAAGTACCACGGTCTGTGGAACAGTTAACTAGGGTACCCAGAGCTGTGGAACAGTTAACTAGGGTACCCAGAGCTGTGGAACAGTTAACTAAAGTATCCAGAGCTATGGAACAGTTAACTAGGGTACCCAGAGCTGTGGAACAGTTAACTAGGGTACCCAGAGCTGTGGAACAGTTAACTAAAGTATCCAGAGCTGTGGAACAGTTAACTAGAGTGTCCAGAGCTGTGGAACAGTTAACTAAGCTACCCAGAGCTGTGGAACAGTTAACTAAAGTATCCAGAGCTGTGGAACAGTTAACTAGAGTGTCCAGAGCTGTGGAACAGTTAACTAAGCTACCCAGAGCTGTGGAACAGTTAACTAAAGTACCCAGAGCTGTGGAACAGTTAACTAAGCTACCCAGAGCTGTGGAACAGTTAACTAAGCTACCCAGAGCTGTGGAACAGTTAACTAAAGTATCCAGAGCTGTGGAACAGTTAACTAAGCTACCCAGAGCTGTGGAACAGTTAACTAGGGTACCCAGAGCTGTGGAACAGTTAACTAGGGTACCCAGAGCTGTGGAACAGTTAACTAAGCTACCCAGAGCTGTGGAACAGTTAACTAAGCTACCCAGAGCTGTGGAACAGTTAACTAGAGTATCCAGAGCTGTGGAACAGTTAACTAGAGTGTCCAGAGCTGTGGAACAGTTAACTAAGCTACCCAGAGCTGTGGAACAGTTAACTAAGCTACCCAGAGCTGTGGAACAGTTAACTAAAGTATCCAGAGCTGTGGAACAGTTAACTAAGCTACCCAGAGCTGTGGAACAGTTAACTAAGCTACCCAGAGCTGTGGAACAGTTAATTAAGATACCCAGAGCTGTGGAACAGTTAACTAAGATACCCAGAGCTGTGGAACAGTTAACTAAAGTACCAAGGTCTGTGGAACAGTTAACTAAAGTACCAAGGTCTGTGGAACAGTTAACTAAAGTATCCAGAGCTATGGAACAGTTAACTAGAGTGTCCAGAGCTGTGGAACAGTTAACTAAAGTACCAAGAGCTGTAGAACAGTTAACTAAAGTACCAAGAGCTGTGGAACAGTTAACTAAAGTACCAAGAGCTGTGGAACAGTTAACTAAAGTACCAAGAGCTGTAGAACAGTTAACTAAAGTACCAAGAGCTGTAGAACAGTTAACTAAAGTACCAAGAGCTGTAGAACAGTTAACTAAAGTACCAAGAGCTGTAGAACAGTTAACTAAAGTACCAAGAGCTGTAGAACAGTTAACTAGAGTGTTCAGAGCTGTGGAACAGTTAACTAAAGTACCAAGAGCTGTAGAACAGTTAACTAAAGTACCAAGAGCTGTGGAACAGTTAACTAAAGTACCAAGAGCTGTGGAACAGTTAACTAAAGTACCAAGAGCTGTAGAACAGTTAACTAAAGTACCAAGAGCTGTAGAACAGTTAACTAAAGTACCAAGAGCTGTAGAACAGTTAACTAAAGTACCAAGAGCTGTAGAACAGTTAACTAAAGTACCAAGAGCTGTAGAACAGTTAACTAAAGTACCAAGAGCTGTAGAACAGTTAACTAGAGTGTTCAGAGCTGTGGAACAGTTAACTAAAGTACACATAGCTGTGGAACAGTTAACTAAGCTACCCAGAGCTGTGGAACAGTTAACTAAGCTACCCAGAGCTGTGGAACAGTTAACTAAGCTACCCAGAGCTGTGGAACAGTTAACTAAGCTACCCAGAGCTGTGGAACAGTTAACTAAGCTACCCAGAGCTGTGGAACAGTTAACTAAGCTACCCAGAGCTGTGGAACAGTTAACTAAGCTACCCAGAGCTGTGGAACAGTTAACTAAAGTACCAAGGTCTGTGGAACAGTTAACTGAAGTATCCAGAGCTGTCGAACAGTTAACTAAAGTATCCAGAGCTGTGGAACAGTTAACTAAAGTACCCAGAGCTGTAGAACAGTTAACTAAAGTACCCAGAGCTGTGGAACAGTTAACTAATGTATCAAGAGCTGTAGAACAGTTAACTAAAGTACTAAGAGCTGTAGAACAGTTAACTAAAGTACCAAGAGCTGTAGAACAGTTAACTAAAGTACCAAGAGCTGTAGAACAGTTAACTAAAGTACCAAGAGCTGTAGAACAGTTAACTAAAGTACCAAGAGATGTAGAACAATTAACTAAAGTACCAAGAGCTGTGGAGCAGTTAACTAAATTATCCAGAGCTGTGGAACAGTTAACTAAAGTATCCATAGCTGTAGAACAGTTAACTAAAGTACCCAGAGCTGTAGAACAGTTAACTAAAGTACCCAGAGCTGTGGAACAGTTAACTAAAGTACCAAGAGCTGTGGAACAGTTAACTAAAGTACCCAGAGCTGTGGAACAGTTAACTAAAGTACCAAGAGCTGTGCAGCAATCAACAGTCTCCCCTTCCTAAACCATAGTTATGTTCTGGTACCAGACAATACCATTTTTGAAGTACTTCCACTGTCTGGATTGTTATCATTAGGACAGAATAAATGTTGCCAACCGTTTTTACATCTCTTCGGTTCATGTCGTAAGTCTATTCTCTCCTTGCTTCTTTCACATGTCACAAGCAAGTGATCTTCAGTCTTTTTGGGCTTCTTCCAGTCGTCACTCACAGCTGTTTAATTTCATCATGCAGCTTCATTTTAGTGAAATCATGAAAAAATGCACCAGTTATGGATGCCGATGTCCTGAAACTAATACATTTCTCTCACTCTAAAAATTGATATTTTATGTGTGTGGTTTAAAATTGTAAAACTACACACAAATCGTAACATTCGTAGATATATAAACATTTGTGTGTGAATATTTTAGCGGGTAATGCTCGTAGCAAGAAAGTCAAGAAGTGGCAAATATGAGAGTTTCTGACGATGCAATATTCAATTTTTAGCAACAAAAATATTTAAATTCAAGATGCAGATTCTTCTAAAAACTTATAAGAAAGATGTGCATTTTGTTTCTGGGAAGATAACAATGAGCAAATCAACTAAAGTTTCAGTGCCCAGGAGCAGATCACTTTTATAATCTCTGTTTCAACTTTTCGTCTCCGTGTGTTTTCAAATCTTCCCTTTCACCTTTCTAGTGTTATCTAATACTTCTCTTGTTTTTAGCAAAAGAAGAGCCAAATTTTGAATTTACTATTTAGGAAACTTATTACAGAGCATTGTAGCAGTTGTTATGGGACTGTACCTTGTAGACACAAGGTTTGTAAGACGTGTCCGCGTGTGTGATAAAGGTATAGGTAAAGTTTGAGACTTGAATTGGAGTCTTAGCACACGAGTTTTCACCCACATCAGCTCGGTCGCCTATCCAGAAATTGTTCGGTGACTTCTGGATAGTGTCGCTTCAAGCACAGAAACTCATGATGCGAGGTGGTATTCCTCACCTTCCTAGAGTATTACACTGGTACCCATTTTTGCTAGCGGCTGGGTCCACCGCGGGGATATTTGTTTCCAACCACGAGTACAATTCACAAACTGCTTCCAGCAGGAATCGAACTGAAGTTGTCCGAACTTGGGTAGCCGTGTCGGGTGGTTTTCCCAACTACCGAGACACACATGTGTCCGTGTGTGTTTCAGACATAACCATTTTGTCGCTTTCCCTAAAGAAACATCTGAGGCGAGGGAAGACTTTTCTTGCGTGTCCTTCAACATTATTTACGTCATCGCGTGTCCGAGCTTTAACGAAATTAACATCAGTGAGACTGGCATACGCTTTGTTGAAAGATTTTGGAATCACCTTCAAAGCATCTCTAGAGACGTCGGGACACTGATATCATTCTCCTTGCATTCAGTAGACTACCAGAACGTCTGAGATGTCAGTCACTGGAATAATGTGGGGTTCCTTTGACGACCAAAGTCGGTACGTCCTTTTTAACTAACTAATAGCTCACATGAAGCTATTTCTGCTCAGCGGGATCAATATATCCCACTCTGACTTGTAATTTAGTTCCTCCCATTCATCTCGCCTCAAGTTCTCTGTCCTGCTATTTTCGTGCCTGTTTCTCTATTCTCTGGTTTCCTCCATTTCTATTATAGTTTTATCTTCTCTTTGCAGCTAATTTAAGCATTTGATCTTTATCCCTGCCCCCCCCCCCCCCAAATGTTGTCTAATTCACTGTTTTTAGGGGTCGCGACAGTTTAGTAGCTTGTGAACTGCGCTAGTGAAGGGCTAAACAAAAGAATAGGTACGGCAAAAAGAAATGTTACTGCCATGAATAATATACTAACATCAAAACAAATATCAGCAGGGCTGAAACTAAGAATCGCAAAATGTTACATCTTCTCAATATTCCTATATGGTGCAGAAACATGGACATTAGACAAGAGAACAGAACAGAAAATTGAAGCCTTTGAAATGTGGATTTATAGAAGAATAGGTAGAATTGGATGGAAAGAAAAGAAAACAAACGATGAAGTTTTAAAACAACTGAAAATAAAAAGAGAACTACTAAATACAATTAAGACAAGACAAATGAAATTTTTGGGGCATGTTAAAAGACACAACAGCCTACTAAAAGTAATATTAGAAGGGAAAATACAAGATAAAAGAGGCAGAGACAGACCAAGACTAACATGGACGAGTAACATCAAAATATGGACAAGGCAATCTATGACAGCCTGCACCATCAAAACAAGAAATATAGTTGTATGGCGATCCATGGTAGCCAACCTTCGTTACGGAGAAGGCACTCAATGATGACTAGTGAAGGGCAAAGAGTTCGGGTTTGATCCTGAACGATGGCTTCCAGGTTCACCCAGCTTTAAATGGCTACCGGAATTTTTCAGGGAAGGTGAAGAAGCCCGGGTGTAATACTGACCACATTACCTTAAAAACAATATGTCGAAGGTCTATACAAATTATGGGCACTAACAGCATATTCCCTATACGCCACGTAGTGTGATGCGGCTTTTGACCTTTCTCTCTTCCATTCAACTCCCTATGGAGCATAGGTCTTCAACAAACACTTTCAAAGCATTTTTGTTTCGTCTCATTCTTTTAAGAAAATTCCATGTCCTTCCCATCAAATTTGTCTCTGCTTCCACCTGTCTTCTACAAGAATATTTGTGTTTTTCTCTTTGTCTTTTCCCCTGGGGATTCCAAAAACGGACGTTTAATTACCTTCATTTACTTGCTAACATTTCTGTAATATTATTTTGTTTCTTGCTCACACGACGAGAATACCATGTCCTGATTTAATCAAACGATTGGTGCAACCTTCAACTTCTCTATTCTGTTTACAGATATTGGTTCTGTTTGTCGTCATGCCCGGCTCGTTCCAAACGCTCATGCATGATATTATTTATACCATTGCGACGTTCTACACTATAGACAATTTGGTACATTAACGTGGCATCTAATGGGTTGACTAAATCTGTATTTTATCTCTTCTATTCCGAAGCGTTATCGTAATAGTAGGTCTGTTTGTTTTTACAAAAAATGTATAATTTAAAATTGCATACTTCGCCGATCAAAGACCATAAACGTTAGATCCTATGTACTGTAACTATTTTTATTATTTTAAAATTTCGTTTGTCAAGTTTCTGTTTCGGGATTTTTATTTGTTTCATGAATAAAATACAAAAAAAAATATCTTCATCTGAGAAGTTCTGCGTATCTAGACTTGTGTTTACTGAGACGTTATATCGGACACATACACGCTGCACGTTTTTACCAGAAAATAAAAACACGCACATTTAATTAAAAATGGTAAACAACAGAAATAGAAAAGCTGCCGGGAAGCAATAAATTGTTCAAGTACAATGAAAAACAGAGATGGCAAAGCTAAGGACGAAATTATAGCCAGCAGTTCTTAAATAGAAGCAGATAACATCTTCTAATGAGCATCAATTACAGACAATTGCTGCTTTCACTGTGGTTGTGTCACGCAATGTTTTCCCTGCATTTTCTCTCTTGATGTGTGGCAACATTTATTTTGGTTCTTCTTTGTTTACTTTGTGTTCTGCATCTTGTGATACTATATATTATTCTTCAGCTCATATGTATATGGGTCTCCTTTCTAGCTTTTTGGCTTTCGTAGCAATCATGAAAGGCAGCAGTTGTGTGTACCCGGAGAGATTCAGAAACCTATACTGCGTTGTTGTTGTTATTCTTCTTCTGCTTCTTACCCTCTTCTTCCTCTTCTTTTTTTCTTCTTCCTCTTCTTTTTTTTCTTCCTCTTCTTTTTTTCTCCTTTCGCTTTTTTCTTCTTCTTTTTTTTTCTTCTTCTTTTCCTTTTTCTACTTCTTTTTTTTTCTTCTTCTTATTCTTCTTCTTATTCTTCTTCTTATTCTTCTTCTTATTCTTCTTCTTATTCTTCTTTTTATTTTCTTCTTATTCTTCTTCTTATTCTTCTTTGTATTCTTCTTCTTATTCTCTTCTTATTCTTCTTTGTATTCTTCTTCTTATTCTTCTTCTTATTCTTCTTTTTATTCTTCTTCTTATTCTTCTTCTTATTCTTCTTCTTATCCTCTTCTTATTCTTCTTCTTATTCTTCTTTTATTCTTCTTCTTATTCCTCTTTTATTCTTCTTCTTATTCTTCTTTTTATTCTTCCTCTTATTCTTCTTCTTATTCCTCTTTGTATTCTTCTTCTTATTCTTCTTCTTATTCTTCTTTGTATTCTTCTTCT
This sequence comes from Megaustenia siamemsis, assembly GCA_032433765.1. Taxonomy (NCBI): domain Eukaryota; kingdom Metazoa; phylum Mollusca; class Gastropoda; order Stylommatophora; family Ariophantidae; genus Megaustenia; species Megaustenia siamemsis. The sequence goes on along the minus strand of JAVIAB010000125.1, from coordinate 6,759,886 downwards.
TATTCTTCTTCTTATTCTTCTTTTTATTCTTCTTCTTATTCTTCTTCTTATTCTTCTTCTTATCCTCTTCTTATTCTTCTTCTTATTCTTCTTTTTATTCTTCTTCTTATTCTTCTTTTTTATTCTTCCTCTTATTCTTCTTCTTATTCTCTTTTTATTCTTCTTCTTATTCTTCTTCTTATTCTTCTTTGTATTCTTATTCTTCTTCTTATTCTTCTTCTTATTCTTCTTTGTATTCTTCTTCTTATTCTTCTTTTTATTCTTCCTCTTATTCTTCTTCTTATTCCTCTTTTATTCTTCTTCTTATTCTTCTTCTTATTCTTCTTCTTATTCTTCTTCTTATTATTCTTCTTCTTATTCTTCTTTTTATTCTTCTTCTTATTCTTCTTCTTATTCTTCTTTTTATTCTTCCTCTTATTCTTCTTTTATTCTTCTTCTTATTCTTCTTTTTATTCTTCCTCTTATTCTTCTTTTATTCTTCTTTTTTTCTTCTTCTTATTCTTCTTCTTATTCTTCTTTTTATTCTTCTTTTTTATTCTTCTTCTTATTCTTCTTCTTATTCTTCTTTGTATTCTTCTTCTTATTCTTCTTTTTATTCTTCTTCTTATTCTCTTCTTATTCTTCTTCTTATTCTTCTTCTTATTCTTCTTCTTATTCTTCTTCTTATTCTTCTTCTTATTCTTCTTCTTATTCTTCTTCATTGTATCGAATGGATACAAGGAGACCATTTGGAGGACCTGGACTTTGCTGATGACATAGTTCTCATCAGCAGTCAGATAAAAACGATGCAGGAAAACACAAATGAACTATTATCAATAGCCAGCAAAATTGGGCTTGAGGTCAATCATGAAAAGACTAAAGTCATGAAAAGTTTAATTCCAACAAGTGACAAAATATACATGGAAAACAAACCAGTAGAAGAGATCGATCACTTCATCTATCTTGGAAGTCACATTGATCGAGAAGGGGATACGAGCAAAGAAATTAGAATCAGAATGGCTAAAGCAGCAATGTCTTTCAGAAGCCTTGAAAAGTTGTGGAAATCAAAACTCATTAGCACAAACACAAAACTTAGGCTATTCAAATCAAATGTACTATCAACCCTTACGTATGCGTGTGAAAGCTGGAAAACAACAAGAGATATAGAAACAAAGTTGAACGCATTCGAAAATAAATGTCTAAGGAAAATACTTGGTATAGAATGGAACGAATTCAAAACAAACGAGGAAATTAGAGAAATCGCCAATCAACCACTAATATCTTCAGTAATAAAGAAAAGACGATGGTCATACGTTGGACATGTGATGAGAAGAGATAATAATCGAATAGCAAAGCAAGCCCTCATATGGGAAACAACAGGTAAAAGAAAAAGAGGAAGACCCAGGGAGACACTGAGAAGAACATTGATGAGAGAGGCAAGAGCAGCAGGAATCGGCTCCCTCAATGAGATAGAACTGCTTGCACAGAACAGAGACAGATGGCGAGATTTGATAAAATATCTTTAAAAGAAAACTGCTAGAACAAAAATTCATATAGGAGAAGGTGTATCTTGGTCTACGCCCTATGGGCCGGTTACGGCTCGAAAGGTCAATAGATAGATAGATATTCTTCTACTTATTCTTCTTCATATTCTTCTTTTTATTTTTCCTCTTATTTTCCTTCTTTTCTTTTTTCTTTTGCTTTTATTCTTCTTCTTTCCTTGTTCTTTCCAGCTGGCACATGTCCCATTGTTTATCATTTCACCTGTCGACTTCTCACAGTGTCATCCTATAAATAAATATCAATAGACACAAAAAACCATGCCACGCCTCATGTGTTGTTTATAGGCAATGTGTTATTGAAGATATTACTTTAATCATCGGAAAACTTTGAAAAGATGTGGTCAGCACTACGCCACAATAAATCGATGTCCGTATGTCCGCTAGGTATTGTCAACCCTACCTTCAAATGTGAAGGCTGGAAAGCAACAAAAGAGATTCAGATCAAACTACACGATTTTGACATATTAACACTTTTCCTGTTCTCACATATTAACACTTTTCTGTACTCACATATTAACAATTTTCTTTTATCCACATATAAACACTTCTATTTTATCCACGTATTAACACTTTCCATTTAATTAACACTTTTCATTTATCTACATATTACCATTTTTCTTTTATCCACATATTAACACTTATATTTATCCACATATTAACACTTATATTTATCCACGTATTAACACTTTTCATTTAATTAACACTTTTCATTTATCCACATATTACCATTTTTCATTTATCCACATATTAACACTTTTAATTTATCCACATATTAACACTTTTCACTTATCCACATATTACCATTTTTCTTTTATCCACATATTACGACTTTTTATTTTATCCACATATTAACCCTTTTTATTTTATCCACATATTAAGACTTTTTATTTTATCCACATATTAACCCTTTTTATTTTATCCACATATTAAGACTTTTTATTTTATCCACATATTAACCCTTTTTATTTTATCCACATATTAAGACTTTTTATTTTATCCACATATTAACACTTTTACTTTAATTAACACTTTTCATTTATTCACATATTAACAGCATTCTTTTATCCGTATATTAACAACAGCAAACAATGGCTTCACGATTTTTTTTTGCATTGTTTAGGGTAACAACAGCCCTCCATCAGCCAGCCTACCAACCCCTGACCACAACAGCCAGTCTACCAACCCTGACCACAACAGCCAGTTTACCTTACCCTAACCACAACAGCCAGTCTGCCAATCCTGACCACAACAGCCAGTTTACCTTACCCTGACCACAACAGCCAGTCTACCAACCCTGACCACAACAGCTCGGCTACCAAACCCTGACCACAACAGCCCGGCTATCAACCCTGATCACAACAGCTAGGCTACCAACCCTAACCACAACCTGTACTGAACCAAGACTGAGGTATCTCACATGTCTTGTCCATAACCTGTACCTGACTGTCTGAGGTATCTCACATGTATTGTCAATAACCTTTACCTGCCTGTCTGAGGTATTTCACATGTCTTGTCTATAACCTTTACCTGCCTGTCTGAAGTATTTCACATGTCTTGCCCATAACCTTTACCTGCCTGTCTGAGATATCTCACATGTCTTGTCCATAACCTTTACCTGCCTGTCTGAGGTATTTCACATGTCTTGTCTATAACCTTTACCTGCTTGTCTGAGGTATTTCACATGTCTTGTCCATAACCTTTACCTGCCTGTCTGAGGTATCTCACATGTCTTGTCCATAGCCTTTATCTGCCTGTCTGAATTATCTCAGATGGCTTGTCCATAACCTTTACCTGCCTGTCTGAGGTATCTCACATGTCTTGTCCATAACCTTTACCTGCCTGTCTGAGGTATCTCACATGTCTTGTCCATAACCTTTACCTGCCTGTCTGAGATATCTCACATGTATTGTCCATAACCTTTATCTGCCTGTCTGAGGTATATCACATTTCTTATCCATAACCTTTACCTGCCTGTCTGAGATATCTCACATGTCTTGTCCATAACCTTTACCTGCCTGTCTGAGGTATTTCACATGTCTTGTCTATAACCTTTACCTGCTTGTCTGAGGTATTTCACATGTCTTGTCCATAACCTTTACCTGCCTGTCTGAGGTATCTCACATGTCTTGTCCATAGCCTTTATCTGCCTGTCTGAATTATCTCAGATGGCTTGTCCATAACCTTTACCTGCCTGTCTGAGGTATCTCACATGTCTTGTCCATAACCTTTACCTGCCTGTCTGAGGTATCTCACATGTCTTGTCCATAACCTTTACCTGCCTGTCTGAGATATCTCACATGTATTGTCCATAACCTTTATCTGCCTGTCTGAGGTATATCACATGTCTTGTCCATAACCTTTATCTGCCTGTCTGAGGTATCTCACATGTCTTGTCCATAACCTTTATCTGCCTGTCTGAGGTATATCACATGTCTTGTCCATAACCTTTATCTGCCTGTCTGAGGTATCTCACATGTCTTGTCCATAACCTTTACTTGCCTGTCTGAGGTATCTCACATGTCTTGTCTATAACCTTTACCTGACTGTCTGAGGTATCTCACATGTCTTGTCCATAACCTTTACCTGCCTGTCTGAGGTATTTCACATGTCTTGTCCATAACCTTTAATTGCCTGTCTGAGGTATCTCACATGTCTTGTCCATAGCCTTTATCTGCCTGTATGAGGTATCTCAGATTGCTTGTCCATAACCTTTACCTGCCTGTCTGAGGTATCTCACATGTCTTGTCCATAACCTTTACCTGCCTGTCTGAGGTATCTCACATGTCTTGTCCATAACCTTTACCTGCCTGTCTGAGATATCTCACATGTCTTGTCCATAACCTTTATCTGCCTGTCTGAGGTATATCACATGTATTGTCCATAACCTTTACTTGCCTGTCTGAGGTATCTCACATGTCTTGTCCATAACCTTTACCTGCCTGTCTGAGGTATCTCACATGTCTTGTCCATAACCTTTACTTGCCTGTCTGAGGTATCTCACTTTTCTTGTCAATAACCTTTACCTGCCTGTCCGAGGTATCTCTTGATCGCAACTGTTTGATCTATTCCTGCCGGCCTAGAATGTTGGATGAAAAAAATGGCGTCGGGGAGCATTATGAGCTTGCGACATGCGGTCGGCAGGATCAGCGCTCCGTCGGCTGACCAAGACCTAGCTGTTCTACGCCCTTGTGGCCTTCCCCAAGTAGCAATCTGCGTCAAATTAGGCTTGCATCAGCAGCTAGGATCAGCAGCTAGGATCAGAAGCTAGGATCAGCAGCTAGGATCAGCAGCTAGGATCGCCGCGTTCCCTGTAATGGTGGCTTTTACTGATATTGAATACCTAGTGTTGCAATATCTTTGGACTGGACTAGCAGTTTCCAAGAGGCGAAATCCAACCTCTCCAGTCAGATATGGGAATGTGAAGAAAGCCATTACGTCCCGCCACATCTGTGAGTAGAAGGGCACCTGCCGACAATAATTCATGGCATTACGTCAACAACAACAACCCAAATTTTACGAGAAAAAGTGCCAAACAGGATGTATGAAATGATAACAGTAAAGACGTTTATGTTTTGCAGGATACAGTTTATTTCAAGAGCAATGAAACGACGGAACTCAAATATTAGGCAGTTTTATTGTTTGTGTTTTGCCAGGCAGTTATACAAATATTTATTTTTTTATTGCCAATTTTTCCTGCTTTGTTGTGGCCTCTTGTTAATACTTTTGCTCTTTCCGTCTGCGATATTATTTTCATATACTGGAAATGTTTTTTCTCCGCTATGAGAATGGATGCCTATAATAATTTAAACCTTTAATTTTCTTAATAAATATCCTAACATCAAAGTAAATAACAGCAGGGCTACATCGAAGAAAAACAAAATCTTATATCTTCTCAACATTCCTGTATGGTGCACAAACATGGATATTGGAAAATAAAACAAAACAGGAAAGTCAAGATTTTTTGCTGGTCTATTGTTAATGACGCATAATTTCATTTATTTGTAAAAAAAAAAATAAAAAAATAAAAAAAAACCTGCAAAATAAGCAGACCCCAGTTCCTTTCATGGTTGTAACTGTGCATGTAAGGGGGGGGGGGAGCGGGGGGGGGGGGGGGGGTAAAGGTGGACACACAACAATGGCAGAATCTCTTCACGTTCGATGTGAACGCCATTTCCTGCGGAGACTTTAATGCTAGAAGCAACTAGTGGGGTAACGTCATAACCAACAAGGGAGAAGACTTGGAGAACTCGCTGGTGTCCGTCGATTTAGTGTGCTTGAATGATGGAAGGGCAACCAATATGGCCACTCGAGCAGGGGACTCTGATAGTCTCGTATACCTGGCACTAGTGTCTTTCATCTCCGCACCGGCTTGCAGGTGGAGTGTACTGGAATCCCACGGAAGTGATCGCTATCCATGTGTTCTCCTAAGTGAAAAAGGCAGAAATAGCAGCCAGTAAAGCAAGCACCATACATTCAACTATGAGAACACAGACCAGGACGTCATTAGCGAAATCAGATATAGGAAACAGAGTGCCCCTCGTAGGAGGCAGGAGAGATGGACGCAGCCACCCTGGTGGAACGTAGAAGTCGAGGAAGCATGGCGGAAAAGAGACTAACAGTCAAGACATGGCAGAAAGCCAGAAGGAATGGAAGAACACAACCTGAGCTCTTGAAGCTTCTGAAAGAAGCGGTCGACCACAAAATGATGCACTTTAAACTATGTGCTAAACAGGCTAAGGATGCCAAGTGGGATCATTTCTGTAAAAAAGTGTGCTCAGAAAAATCGCCAGCCACATCCTGGCGCCTTCATCAGAGCATGAATGACACAACACGACACAGAGGTACACCAGACTTCCAGAGCACAGGCCGGATATGGCACAAATCTGATGACAGCAAAGGGAAGGCCTTGCTTGCCCGCTACATTGAGCAGACGGACCACAGAAATGAGGCTGTAAGAATGAGGATACGGGGGTCCATTTCAGAATTGTGTGAAGATGTAGTGCTGGGAGACGATTGATCTCACAATCACAACCGATGCCATTCGCACAACACTTAAAAGGTCATACAACACTGCTCCTGGTCTAGATGGTGTTCGGTACGATGACATAGGCGATTTAGCCGACGACGACTTGACAAAACTGGCCAATGAGTTTAATGCCAGCATTCAGAGTGGCCAGATTAAGGAGTAGTGGCTACACAGCTACTTACTACCTCTACCGAAGCCAAACAAGGACAATTCTCAGATCAGTGCCTACAGAATCATCACAATGCAGAACACTGCGGGCAAGCTGCTGGAGAAAATAGTTGCTCGTGTCCTCACCTGTCACCTTGAACAGAAACGCGTATTCCCACCCACACTCGGAGGTTATAGATATAACAAAGAGACATGGCTCAATGCGGCAGTCTTTGCCTATGACGTCTTCGAAGGCTTCCACAGACGAGAGGAGACATGTGCTGCTGCTATAGATCTGGAGGATGCATACAACAGGGTACCGTTTGAATACCTCATGCATATGCTCCTCAAACTGGCGGTGCACCCCTTCCTCATTAGATGGATCGCCGCGGCACTGTTTCAGAGGAAGGTGATACTCAGATGTGGAAGTTGGTCATCCCAGTCAAAATCCATTTGTCCAGGGCTGCCACAAGGTTCACCATTGTCACCAGTTCTATTTAACGTGTACACAATAACGATCACGGAACAACGACTGGATGGGAGGGAAGAACTATGACTTTTGCTGATGATATTCTGGTATATCGACAGGGAAGAGACAGACGGGGAATCGCCTCCACAATGCAAGACGAACTCGATCTCTTCGTGGTGTGGAGTATCAGGTGCATTGGTTAATCCTAATAAAGCATCAGTTGCATGGTTCTCACCTAACAATCATATCGTTAACACAGAAGCACTGGTGGTACGAATAGGGGCTAATGAGGTGACCAGAGACAAGTTGATGACATACCTCGGAGTTAAGTTTGATCGCAGCCTGTGTTTTCGGGACCACGTCGGCCATGTGCAAAATCCAACAAAAGATTAGCCGCCATGAAGGTCATGGCAGCTGCCAAACATCGAGCAGAGGCTACTTACTCTTCTGTTCCAGGGATTAGTCCTCGCACCAATCGAGTATGCCCTGGCAATTCTTACTGTCAGTACGACTCAAATTGACAAGCTGAAGAAAATACAGAATGAAGCCATGCGCATTATCCTGGGATGTACGAGGGTCACTCCCTGTGTAGCAATGAGGTATCTTCTCGACTTTCCAAGCATGGATGACAGGATCAAGATCTGGAGGCAACGAGCATACCTGAAGATTAGTGCAGATAAAGAACAGCCATTGCACCACGAGCTCAACACAGGGAAAGGTGTCAGGCTAAAATGAGGCAAATCATGGGTGTGCCGAGCAGAAGATGTCATCAAACAGGTGTATATAGTCTTATCAATATCAACGCTGGCGAGGAGTGGATACAGGTGCCTACGTTTTTCAGAGAAACATTCTCGTGTATTGTCCCGCTCGACAGGAAATGTAAGGAACAGAACTCAGTCGTGGTCAATATGTAGGTCTACGGTAGATTTTGGGATAACACCGATGAGAAAGATGCAGTCATCTATACACACGGATTTATAATACCACACAAAAGAAGTGTATGGACATTTACAGCACGCTCGACAGGCAGAATAGTCAATGAAGACAGTGGTGCATACGTCACGACCACGAGTAGCATGACAATGGAGGCGATGGCAGTGACCAAGGCATTTAAATGGTTAGACTCACAAGACTACACCCACGCCTGCATACCGAGTGATTCGATGAGTATGATTAAAAAAAAGTGGAGGTCCGCTTTGTACGCATGCAAGAGTCCTTGCCGAAGTCAAAAATACGAAAAATACAAAGTCACCGTTGTCTACGACACAGGACATGCAAGAATATGGGGAAATGAAAGAGTGGACAGGTTGGCTAGTTTCGGTATCGTTGAGGACCGTAAACCAGTGGATCGGGCGGACGTCATCAATGCCCTCCGAGATGTGGGAAGAGCTCAGGACTTCGACAATCAAGAGTCCACGTCACTCCTTCGGATGAAAGATATGGGAGTTAAGATGGGTACAGCCAGAAACGAGAAACTTAGTGGGCGTGTAATAGGTCTTATCAATCAACACAGAACTGGAGTCGTCAGTTGCTGGACACTGCTGGACTTGCTGAGGGAGGGATCTGAGTACTTATGGACATGCTATGATGACCCGCAAATAATTCAATAACAAAACAGAAAATTGAAGCCTTTGAAATGTGAATGTATAGAAGAGTAGGAAGAAATGGATGGAAAGAAAAGAAAAATGATGAAGTTTTAAAACAACTAAAAATGAAAAGAAAACTTCTAAAAAAACAATACAAACAAGACAAAATGAGAATTTTGGGGCACGTTAAAAGACACAACAGCCTACTATAAGTAATCTTGGAAGGGAAAATACAAGGTAAAAGAGGCAGAGGCAGACCAAGACTAACATCGATGAGTAACATCAAAAGAAGGACAAGTCAGCCTATGACAACTTGCATCATCAAAGCGAGAGACAGAGCAGAATGGCGCTCCATTGTAACCAACCTTCGATGAGGAAAAGGCACTCAATGTTGATGATGATAAAAATGATTATAATGTTGACGGTGAATTTCTTAATATTATCATTTTTTTTCGTTTTGGAGATGAACGTGTCCACATTTTCTGTTTACCAATTATGATTTTGTCAATAACCAATAGCAATGTTCAATGTTCGTGAACAATTCTAGAAAAAGCAAAACCTCCGGCTGAAATACTGAGAATAAATAAATACTCAGGGAGACCGGTCTGGTTTATTTAACGAAACAATTAGCATATGTTCTGCAGACTGCGGATCATGTGACTATTTTCATGATCCTCTTTTGTTGACCAGGATATGCCAGAGAGCTAATTTTATTATTTCTGCCACGCAAAAAAAAAGCAATTGAAATAAAAATAAATTTTGACTGTAATTTCTGAATGAAGAGTCCCGTTTTCCAATCTTTCTCATCTTTGTTAATTTTTTCTCTCTTACTTGTCCTTGGTCACTGATTGCGTGTTAGTGACACATCCACCTCTTAAAATATTGACGGCAAATAAACTATGGGAGTTTTGTTAGCTCTATAACCGTACCTCAAGTCTGGCCCACACTGTTAATCTCTGCCTCGACTTTTCTGAAAGCTTGCCTTTGTTCTTCCTCTTGTTGACTTTCCCGTTGCATTCACCGCACGACTGTTCCTGTATTGGACTCCATCATTTGTGATTGTTATCCTCGTCGACTGTGCCCATGACAGTTACTGTATTGGACTCCATCATTTGTGATAGTTATCCTCGTCGACTGTGCCCTTGACTGTTCCTGTATTGGACTCCATCATTTGTAATTGTTATCAAACTCTAAAGATAGGTACTTGGAATGTGAGAACACTCATGCAGAATGGTAAACTAGAAAACATCATACAAGAAATGAAAAGAATGGGTTTACAATTACTGGGATTTTGCGAAATGAGATACACCGGATCAGGGGAGATGTATTCTGATAAACATAAAATAATCTATTCTGGAGGCACTGAACACCAAAGAGGAGTATGTATCATCTTGGATGCAGAATAAGCAAGAACAGTGAAAGGCTTATACCCAATATCTGACAGAGTCCTTTTAGTGAAATTGAATGGAAAGGCAATAGACATAAATCTTAAACAAGTTTATGCACCAACAGCAGACAGACTAGAGGAAACAATTGATAAATATTACAACGAGTTAAATGTGGCACTTCATAAATCCAAACCACATGAAAACACCATAGTTCTAGGGGATTTTAACGCAAAAGTAGGAAAGGAAAGAGTTGAGGAAGTAGTTGGTCATTATGGCTTAGCCGAGAGGAATGAAAGATGTGAGAAACTTATTGACTGGCAAGAACATATAACATGATGATAGGAAACACCTGGTTTAAGCAACACCCAAGACGTCTGTGGACATGGAAAAGCCCAGGGGACAACGCACGTAAACGAATTGATTATATAACGATAAGCAATAGATTTAGAAACACTCAGGTGTATGTGAAAACTAGACCAAGGGCAGATTGTAATAGTGATCATGTACCAGTTGTGGGAAAGCTTAGAGTAAAATTAAATGAACAAATCGAGCCTCAGTTAACATCAAGTTAAATTTAGATTTACTAAAATCAGACAAGAAGCTGCAAGACAAATATAAAATCACAATTCAGAACCGGTACAATGAAATAGAGAAAATAAAAAGCATTGATGAACAGTGGGAAATGCTAAAAGAATCAATGCAACAAACATCAAAAGAGTTCATACCACCAGTGAGGACAAAATCAAGAAAGAAATGGATGACAAATGACATTTTGCAGCTAATGGATACAAGAAGAAGAAATAAAGAAAGTAAAGATGAGTATAAGAGATTAAATAAAGAAATTGTAGTAAAATGCAATGAAGCAAAAGAAGCATGGCTAAAAGAGAGATGCAAAGAGATTGAAATGCAACAAAACGGAGATGCTAAAGCTATATACAAACAAATTGAAGAATTAACAGGAAGAAAAACGCAATCAAAAACTGGATGTTTAAGATCAGAGGAAGGATAACTGTTGATTGATCAAGAAAACATAAGGGAACGATGGACAGAATACATTAAAGATCTTTATAATGATGAACGAACGGAAGTAAATATTAAGGATAATGGAGAAGGACCAGAAATACTCAGAGAAGAAGTTGAAGACGCCTTGCGCAATATGAAAGCAGGCAAAGCTCCTGGACCAGATAATATAACTAAAGAAGAGATTGAAGTCATGGGTGGTTTTGGAATAGAAATAATAACAAAAATATTGAATGATATCTACAACAGCGAATATATACCAGACGACATGCTCAAATCAATATTCATAGCCCTACCAAAGAAATCGGGTGCGATTGAATGCGATGATCATCGCACAATAAGCCTTTGTGTGTCACATAACAAAGATTTTACTCAGAATCACCATGCGAAGGGTGTGAAACAAAATCAGTCCAGAAATTAGCGATGAACAGTGTGGTTTTGTTAGAGATAAAGGAACAAGCAATGCCATATATATCATAAGATCTTTAGTAGAAAGAGCCATAGAGGAGAAAACAGATCTATACCTAAGTTTCATAGATTTTACCAAAGCATTTGACAAAGTAAAGCACCAAGAAATAATCAACATTTTAGAAAGCATAAACGTAGACAGCAAAGATCTAAGAATAATAAAGAATATGTACTGGCAACAAACAGCGGACATAAGAACTGGAAACCAATTGGGAATGTTTCAACAAATAAAACAGGGTGTTAGACAAGGTTGTATGCTGTCACCAGATTTTTTAAATATTTATAGTGAGACTATTTTAAGATCCATAAGGAACATACCTGGAATAACAATTGGAGGTCATAATATAAATAATCTAAGGTATGCTTATGATACAGTCTTAATCGCTAAGAGAAAATGAGTTACAAGAAATGTTGGGCATTATAGTGAAAGAAAGCAAAAATAAAGGACTCAGCCTTAATAGCAAAAAGACAGAGGTAATGGTAACAACAAAGAAAAAGACATCACCTTAGTGCAAATTAAAGACAAGTGGAACAATATTAAAACAGGTAAATTAATTTAAATATTTGGGAACTTTGTTAACCTCAGATGGAAGATGTACAAAACAGGTGAGATGCAGAATGGCTCAGGCAAAAGCAGCTTTCAAAAAAAATGAGGAAGATACCATGCAATCCATTTTTGACAATAGAAACAAGAAAAAGAGTTCTTAAATGTTACGTAGTGCCAGTCTTAACATATGGATGCGAATCATGGACAATAGGACAACAGGCAAGAAAATCACTGGAGTCTGTAGAAATATGGTTTTACAGAAGATTGTTGAGAGTACCATGGACAGCTAAGAAGAGTAATGAAGATGTTCTGAGAGAGGTCAAAACAAAAAGAGATATAATTTCCAATATTAGGAAGAAACAATCATCATTTTTTGGCCATGTAATGAGAAGTGAACAACTGGAATATATTGTAACAACTGGAAAAATTGAGGGACGAAGAGATAGAGGGAAGCAAAGAGAAGAAATAACAGACAGCTTAAGAGAATGGCTTGGCAGAAGGTCAACATCAGAAATAATAAATAGCTGCCGAGATCGAAAGTTGTGGAGAGACATGATCACCTACGCCAGCAGGCCCAGTACTTGATGATGATGATATTAAATTATGTTGGTGGGAATCGCGGTTGTAAAGGGGTAGCCGTATTTGGGGTGGGAGAGAGATTCGATTTTCCCATTTTCCGTTTTAAGAGAAGGTGGTCCGGCTTTACGTCTGAAGTAGAAATGACGGAAGCCTGGTCCCAGATAATGACGTCATAGAACAATAATAGACGTCAGAATCGATCACAGTACAATCATAAAGTGGTGATAAAGAGTTAATAGAATAAATGCATGAAACACATAACGATTATCATTCTTTGTTCCACCTTGTTTCTTGATATAAAGACACAGAAGTTCTATAGATATAGTATTTGAGAGATGTTCTATGCACGAATATGTGTAGATATTTCCTTCCCTCTTGATTAGCTCCCGTGTTACAATTTCTTCTAACACCAAAGTTCATTCATTTGTTATAAGGTAAGGGAAGAGAAACACATGGAACGTGACATTAAAGGGAACAAAGTAAAGAAGCAAAAGTGATCATCCCTTTATTTAGAAAAGAGGAGGTACAAATTATTTATGAAATAAAAGGGGAAAAAAAACCGTATTTAATTAAAAACCTATGCAACATGTGACTGCGGAGCATTCAGACAAACTCCAGAGCAAATATTATAGGACTGCAGCACTCTCTACACACTAAGAGCACAAATATGGCCCACACAAACAAGCCAGCATGACAAGTTATTGGTAACAGGTGATGACCTCAATCTATCGTCTTGTTTATGACTCAATATCCCTAGCTTTTTCCTCAGTTTTTCTTTTCTGACCTTATCTCTCACGTGTTTCCCTGTCATTTGTCTAACGCATTTAATCTCAGTAGAGGCTATTTTTCTTATTATTCTTGCATCTAGGGTACAGGACTGGACATTGGTAGCACAACGTTGGGATGAAGATTATATTGTAGAGTGCCCGTTGTGCTTCTAGGGTTATTTCCTTGTTGGGCAATAGTGATGATAGCTGTACAATGATTTGACAAGCTTTGTTGCATCTTGAGTCTATTTCTGCTGTTTGGGAATTGTCGTTTGTCACTAGACTTCCTAGGTATTGAAATTCCTCTACTTGTTTTAGTTGTCTACCTTTTATCGTTATGTTGCTATTCTTTTTATCTTTAGCCATATTCATGACTTCTATTTTGTTGAAGTTGATTTTAATGTTGTATTTTGTGCTTGAGCTATTGAGTCTATATAAGTGTTCTTGTAGGTCTTCTATTTTTCCATGTGTAAAAATGCCTGATCGTCTTCAAATAAAAGCTCGTTGATCTCCTCTGTCTCTGACGGGTTGACTAACTTGCATATTAAGTCCAAATGTATAATAAACAATAGGAGAGTAGTACACATACCTGCCGTACTCCTGATCTAACTTCGAAGTAGTCCTTGTAGGTTGTTGCTGTTATAACTAAGCAGCTGTTGTTGATGTACAGATTTTCAATTACGTTGGTTAGATGTTGGCTTACTCCGTATGATGTTAGTATCTCCCATAGTTGTTCTCCATATACTCTGTCGAATGCGTTTTCCTGGTCAATGAAAGCTATGTACACATTTTGATTGTGTTCTTTCGTCTTTTCTGCAAGCTGTTTTAAGATGAATAGAGCATTAGTACATGCTGTGTTTATTTTTTTCTGGGAACCCCATTTGAGAATCGCTTAACTGTAGTTCTACTATTCTATCTATCTATTGACCTTTCGAGCCGTAACCGGCCCATAGGGCGTAGACCAAGATACACCTTCTCCTATATGAATTTTTGTTCTAGCAGTTTTCTTTTAAAGATATTTTATCAAATCTCGCCATCTGTCTCTGTTCTGTGCAAGCAGTTCTATCTCATTGAGGGAGCCGATTCCTGCTGCTCTTGCCTCTCTCATCATCTACTATTGGTCTCAGTCTTTTTCCTCACCATTTTAACTTTCCCACATGGCTGAGAGGCGATATACTTTACATTGATTGCAGTCTCTCTTGGTAACTTTATTTTCCATATTGATACGTAGATTGCCTGTTGTCATTCTTTTGGGGCTTTTTGTTGATGCCGTGCTGCACTAAATATCCCGCCTTTTATGAAGGAAGGAAAGATGAAACGAGGAAATAATTACACCCATGTCAATGCCCTACATTAAAAAATACAGAGAAGAATAAAGTGACACAAATGAGATGCAGCAAATTAATGTTATGTCAATGTTTGTACTGAAGATGTAAATCGATGTTATGTCAATGTTTGTACTAAAAGATGTTGTAAATCGATGTTATGTCAATGTTTGTACTAAAGATGTTGCAAATCATTGTTATGTCAAAGTTTTAACTAAAAGAAGTTGTAAATGGATGTTATGTCAATGTTTTAACAAAAAGAAGTTGTAAATGGATGTTATGTCAATGTTTTAACTAAAAGAAGTTGTAAATGGATGTTATGTCAATGTTTTAACTAAAAGAAGTTGTAAATGGATGTTATGTCAATGTTTGAACTAAAAGATATTGTAAATGGATGTTATGTCAATGTTAGGTTGATGCACAAGTTCGAAATTGCATTTCTTCTAATTCTTGAATAAACAAAAGAAATATCTCTTTAGTTTAATTTCACATCACGTATTATCTATATTTTTCTTAACTGGATTACTAACTTTATGTTTGGTAAAAATAAAATACAGAACGATGTTTCAATTTGAAAATGGGAAAGGTAGCGTTGCAGTGATTTGGCAACCATATACTCTTTCATGGGCGTATACTTAATATACCATTGAATAGTTCCAGACTGGTGCATAAATAAGAGAACTGTCAAAGTATCCTAAAATATCAACTGTAATCCAGAGAAGAAGGGGATTAAGTGTTGGCCATGAGATGGGGAGAGATAACAAGAGAAGTTCAAAACTGATCCACAGATGGGAACCAGAGTGTAAAAGAAAAAGAGGTCGAGCTAGAGAAATTTAAAAAGAACATTTAGGCGACAGGCAACAACAGCAGGTATCAGCTCCCTCGTCGAGACTGAGCAACTCGCTCAGAAAAGAGTTGTGTTGGGAGATACAGTGCTGGCCCAGTGTAAGGTCTGGTGCTTGATCGTCGGACATAGTTTGTATCCTATGTGCTGTCTTCGGCTCGAAAAGACAATAGATAGATAGACTATTTTGTATTTTTCCCAACTAGATTACTAAATGTATGTTTAATGAAAATAAAATACAGACACAAGTTTCAATTCGAAAATTAGAAAGGGAATCTTGCAATGATTTGGGGATCAGATATAGTCTTTTGGGCGTGACCATATTCAATGGCCGTACAGTTGGAGGGATCAGTGTTAGAGCAAATTTACCGGCTTTGCGACATTAAAATTACTGGCTACCATTGACGAAAAAAATTAATGAAATTTTAAATTTCAAGAAAAACACAAATGACTGTGATATTTACAATTACTAAAACTCAGACATATACAACACATATACACTCTCTCACACAGACAACTCTCACTCACACACACACCCATACACTCTCATTCACACACAATATATATCAGTGGCGTATTCTCTATGTAGCAGCAGCTACCGCCGGTAGCCTGAACATATTAACGAATTACAAAAGGAAATGATAATTTATTATACTTTTTGTATAATTATACTACAAATTTTCGAATATTCTATTACACATTTCGTATGCCAATATGATTTATTTGCTTTGATTTGCATTTATTAAAGCAAAGCTTTCTTCTGGCCACTATAACGTTTGTGAATGAAACCGAAACAGCTCTACGATAGATTGAAACCTCTAGTAACAGGCGGTATATTTTTCACCGATTGGAACGAGGAAATTCACGACATTGACATTCAAAACAGGAAGCGAAAATTATACGGCTAAGCAACCTCTACACTAATGCGGTTTCATGGGTTATTTTTAGCTCTAGCCAATTAGAAGCGTTAGAAAGTGAAAGTGAAACTATGTCTAAATACTGTAACTTCCTTAACTATTTATAACTACGTTATGAACCATTTTTTTTCAATTTAGGCACGTAGGCATTTCAACTGTCAAGAAACAGCAGCACAACGAGCTATCTGTTTATAAACAAAAATTGAAAAGTTGTTATTTTTGCCGTGCGCGAATGTAGTGTATTATATAAGCAAATAGTTTTATATTAAATTCATTTGGGCATATATAATTTTGTTGAACTTCAAGTTTTAAATTACGTTGATTTAAATATATATATAGCTTATTCATTTATAACTTCAGAACGAACTTTTATTGATTCTTGTTCATTACTGCCGACGATATGATGGCAGAGCAAGCATCTACACATAACACAGAGAATTCAATAAACTCTATTGATAAACTTGGACATCTACACATAACACAGAGATCTCAATAAACTCTATTGATAAACTTGGACATCTACACATAACACAGAGATCTCAATAAACTCTATTGATAAACTTGGACATCTACACATAACACAGAGATCTCAATAAACTCTATTGATAAACTTGGAAACCAACCCAACAGTACTTTCAATGACAAAGTCCTCGAAACATTTTATCCCAAACAAGACGGATAGAGTTTACATATAAAATGTAAGTATTTTAAAATGTAGTGATGTCATTGGCAAATATTACTTTATGTTAGCCTACTGAATATAATGTATGTGTTTATTTATTATGTCAGCGGTAGCCCATACCCTAAAACCAGTATACGCCACTGATATATATATACACACACTTACACACAGCTACTCTTACTCGCATAATTCCTCACATATACTCAGCCACACACATACACTAACACACGTATCAACTCATTCATACACAGAAACTCACTCACACACACTCATTTACACACACGGATACATATTTACTCACTCACAGAGACTCACAAACACTCTAATTGCGTTGCTGCCTTGCTTTCTTGCAGCCGTTGACTTATTTTACAATGTGATCGTTGTCAAGGTTGTTTCGTAAACTCATGCCGTTGTGGAATACAGGATGAGACCTTACTAGACCACATTATTTCAAGGAGACGGGAGAAAATTCACTGTTCCTCTTCGCTGTTATTTACATCCTTTATTTCATTTTTACTTGGGCACCATAATAACATCTGATGGAAGATTCACCCCAGAAATAAAAATCAGAATAGCTCTGGCCAAAATAGCATTTCAGAAAATGAAAAATATCTTATGCAACAAAGCAGAAGAATGTTGAAAGTTCCCTGGACAGCTAAAAAGACCAATGAAGAAATTCTCAAAGAGGCCAACACAAAAAGGCAGCTCCTAAAAAACATAAGAAAGAAACAATCAAAAATTGTTCGGGCACATCATGAGAAGAGGAAAGTTGGAATACTTTGTTACAACTAATAAAATAAAAGGAAAGAGAGATCGCGGGTGACAAAGAGAGAAAATACTGGATAGCTTGGTGTCATGGCATGGAAAACAGTCAACAACAGAACTGATACGATGCACTGTAGATAGAAGATTGTGGAAGGACATGATCGCCCACGCCAACCGGTATGGAACATGATGATGAAGATGATGATTTCATAGCAGACAAAAGTGGAACTGAAGATAGCGATCACAACATAAACAATTTGAGATATGCGGTTAACACAGCAAAGACGGATAATGAACTACAAGATATGATGGACATAATAGTAAATTGAAAGCAACAAGAAAGGTCTACGTTAGAATAATAATAAAAATAGACGTAATGGTCATTTTGAAGAAACAATCGTCACAACAAGATAACATACAAATAAATTGGAAACATATGAAACAAGTACAACGCGTCAAATACTTGGGTACAATAATAGCATCAGATGAAAGATGCACCACAGAAATAAAAAAAAGCACAATAGCTCAGGCTTAAATAGAATTTCAGAAAATTGTGTAATGTCTTATGCAACAAGTCTATAGAAATGAGAGAGTTAATCGGTGTTATTTAGAACTAATTATGATCAATGGAAGCGAATCACGGACAGTAGAGAAACAAAATGATGAGACGATTGGAGACCAAAGAGATGGGATTTCTCAGAAGAATGTTGAAACTTTCTTCGATAGCAACAAAGGCCAACTGAAAACATTCTCAAAGAGAGCAGCACAAAAAGGGAGATCCTAAAAAACAGAAAGAAACAATCGACATTTTTGCACATCATGAGAAGACAATAGTTGGAATACTTGATTACAACTGGCAAAATAAAGGGAAAGAGAGATCGCGGACGACAAAGAAAAAGATACTGGATTGCTTAGTAACATTGGCAGAGAAAACAGTCAACAACAGAGTTGATACGATTCACTGTTAATAGAAAATTGTAGAATGACATGATCGCCTACACCAACCGGTATGGCACATAATGATGATGATGTGCATTGAGCCACGAGTTTATTCTTTCATTTCTCATTGATTAGTGTATCCTCTGTCAAATGTAACATCGTTACATCTATCTCTGATATGTTTATTTTCAATCCAATTTGCGATGGTGTGTCACAGCTGTTTGCCACTGATACTTTAGTTCTTTTTTTCACTGAAGTCTTTCTAGGAAGATAAAATACACAAGCCTGGTCTATTATAGATTCAGGGAGCCAGTAGTCGGGTGTGATCAACACTCCAAGGTATGGTGACAGCTTTACAAGGAGAAACACAACACAATACTGACGTTTCGGTATATGGCCTTCTTCCGAATACAGGGACAACGACAACAAACGGTGAAGTAGAATTACTACATGTCGGATGATCAAGTGGAGGGAGAGGTGGACAGGAAGAGAAGAGGTCAGATGGTAAGATAAGAAAAGAGATATATGTGCTACATGAGGGGAGGTAGGATACCTTGGAGTGTTTATCACACCCCACTACTGGCTCCTTGCTACCAGCTTTACCGCAGCATTGCAATTATCTACCTGTTCCAAATTATAAATTCAAAGTGGTTATATAGAAGTTGTATCTGACAATTTCAAAACTTTTGTGGTCAAAACTGACTATTGCATACCCCGGAGCTTACAAATTTGTCAATCTTTGATCTTGTCGTTGTTACAAGTATTACCTTAGATCATTCACACATAGAAACGAACTTGAGCTAGAAATGTGATATTTTGTGTGTTGTATCACATACTGAAACTACTTTCACACAGATTGTCAATTGAAAGAATTTAAAGAATGAGATAAATATGATTATGTTTAGGACATATTCATCCACCTACGTGATGGGTTTAGGACATATTCATCCACCAACGTGATAGGTTTAGGACATATTCATCCACCCACGTGATGGGTTTAGGACATATTCATCCACCCACGTTAGGTTTAGGACATATTCATCCACCCACGTGATGGGTTTAGGACATATTCATCCACCCACGTGATGGGTTTAGGACATATTCATCCACCGATGCATGTAGGTTATGGATATATTCATCCACGGACGTTAGGTTTATGACATATTCATCCACCACGTATATAGGTTAAGGACATATTCAACTGCCGACTTTGATAACTGTTTAAAATAAGAACTAAAATGCCACTTTGACATGAAAACAAACAACTGTGATCTGTGTTCCCTGTCTGGCTATTTATTGAATATATTTGTAGGAATGGATAAGTAATTGAAAATGACGCAACTTTTCCGTAAGACGATTATATATGGTATTTCTCTAAGTATTTCACATGTCTATCTCATCGTTCGGCCTATAGCAGTCTAAGAAGGGAATCCTTACTTCCAGAGAATGAGGGACTGGTTAGTCTCGAGGCATAACGCCGGCCTCTAGACAGAAAAGTTGTGGGTTCAAATCCCGGTTACACCGGTTGTGATTTTTATTTGTGATTTCTCTCTGCGACAACCACCCCTGGTCTCAACAGCGAGGCCCGGCTTGAAATGTCAATTACTCATGGACGGAAAAAATGAGTTCTTCCAAAGTTGGAGTTATCTGCCTGTACGGCGAGGGACTCCTATGCACACGGCTGCCAGGGAAAAAACGGATTAACACGCAAAATTCAGTTCCTAGCCTCTAGGGACTTCGTCAGAGATAAAAGCTGGCGAACGAAAACAAAAAAGAAACTTCTAGAGAATCATTTACACAAAACAGGAAGTTCACAAATATATTCCAGGGAATGAGCTTCTCGCGAGTGTTGACGAGGGCATATAGGGCAGCTATAACGGTACACCTTGATCTAGCACACATGCCGTAATAGCTCATAAAGGGTAGCTTAACCATGCACACATCCCGTAAGAGCAGGTAAAGGAAAACCTGGGAGAAAAAACTGCCTCTTAACACCTGTAGAAATCAATAAATAAACATCAATTTATGTTGTTTTTTCCTGGCCACGACAGGAGATACCCGAATCGTTAATGTGAGACATGCCCTTTATCCTTCTTTAACGTCCTCGATTGCTGAGCTGCTGCCAATTTGTAAACCGTCGTTTATTTCCCTGAAGATTTATTTTTATTTCTTTTATATTAGTGCCAAGATGTGCGATGAAAGGAGACAACTCACATAATTTCATAGCTGCAAGAGATTAACAGAAGGAAAAAATGCCAATACGTCGAGTGCGACATATAGACAGTATCTGGAGTTACTGCCACTCTATGTTTACCACTGACACATTTCTTGAGTAATGTGGACATCACTACGCCAGTTCTATCATCATTTCCATGAAACATTTCTTGTACCCGATTAAGACTAGAAACGTACTCGATCTCTCTCCCTTCGTGAAACTTCGTGCTTTAGCCACATAGATTAGACTAAAGTTGCGTCTATTAGAGCATCGTAACCCCCCCCCCCCTCCTTTTTTTTTCTTCTCTTTATTTTCATTTTTATAAACCGATAGTTTACTTTATTCAATATTTGACAATCTTGAATAATCCTGTTAATCAATAATTATGACCTCACCTCTATTTTCCCTTATAGCAACTTTCAAGTCAACAAGTGAAGTGATTTAATCACGGAGTTCTTATTTTAAGATGGGGATAGTTATTGGTGTAGATTGCCAGTTGCTTCAAGATATTTAGAGATCTTTAGTTCATGTTCCTACGTGTGAAATTGTGTTTCATGCGACATAATCTTATTTTTTTAATCATGAAGTTTTGTTTCAATTAATGAAGTCTTATTTCTAATCAAGATTTCCTACATTCAGAAAGTGAAGTCTTTCTGTACATGTAAAGAATCTATGCGAATGGACGTTTAGATAAGATAAAATAGAATCTGCGGGGAGGGGAGAGTGAGGCATCGACACTCAGTAACAAATATTCGTTGAATTGTCAGCGATGGGTGGTCTAGTGGTAAGACGTCAGTCTGGGTGGTCTAGTGGTAAGACGTCAGTCTGGGTGGTCTAGTGGTAAGACGTCAGTCTGGGTGGTCTAGTGGTAAGACGTCAGCGATGGGTGGTCTAGTGGTAAGACGTCAGTCTGGGTGGTCTAGTGGTAAGACGTCAGCGATGGGTGGTCTAGTGATAAGACGTCAGCGATGGGTGGTCTAGTGATAAGACGTCAGTCTGGGTGGTCTAGTGATAAGACGTCAGCGATGGGTGGTCTAGTGATAAGACGTCAGTCAGGGTGGTCTAGTGATAAGACGTCAGCGATGGGTGGTCTAGTGATAAGACGTCAGTCTGGGTGGTCTAGTGATAAGACGTCAGCGATGGGTGTCTAGTGGTAAGACGTCAGTCCTGGTGGTCTAGTGATAAGACGTCAGCGATGGGTGGTCTAGTGGTAAGACGTCAGTCTGGGTGGTCTAGTGATAAGACGTCAGCGATGGGTGGTCTAGTGGTAAGACGTCAGTCCTGGTGGTCTAGTGATAAGACGTCAGCGATGGGTGGTCTAGTGGTAAGACGTCAGCGATGGGTGGTCTAGTGGTAAGACGTCAGCGATGGGTGGTCTAGTGGCAAGACGTCAGCGATGGGTGGTCTAGTGGTAAGACGTCAGTCTGGGTGGTCTAGTGGTAAGACGTCAGTCTGGGTGGTCTAGTGGTAAGACGTCAGTCTGGGTGGTCTAGTGGTAAGACGTCAGTCTGGGTGGTCTAGTGGTAAGACGTCAGTCTGGGTGGTCTAGTGGTAAAACGTCAGTCTGGGTGGTCTAGTGGTAAGACGTCAGCGATGGGTGGTCTAGTGGTAAGACGTCAGCGATGGGTGGTCTAGTGGTAAGACGTCAGCGATGGGTGGTCTAGTGGTAAGACGTCAGCGATGGGTGGTCTAGTGGTAAGACGTCAGCGATGGGTGGTCTAGTGGTAAGACGTCAGTCTGGGTGGTCTAGTGGTAAGACGTCAGTCTGGGTGGTCTAGTGGTAAGACGTCAGCGATGGGTGGTCTAGTGGTAAGACGTCAGTCTGGGTGGTCTAGTGGTAAGACGTCAGTCTGGGTGGTCTAGTGGTAAGACGTCAGTCTGGGTGGTCTAGTGGTAAGACGTCAGTCTGGGTGGTCTAGTGGTAAGACGTCAGCGATGGGTGGTCTAGTGGTAAGACGTCAGTCTGGGTGGTCTAGTGGTAAGACGTCAGTGATGGGTGGTCTAGTGGTAAGACGTCAGCGATGGGTGGTCTAGTGGTAAGACGTCAGCGATGGGTGGTCTAGTGGTAAGACGTCAGTCTGGGTGGTCTAGTGGTAAGACGTCAGTCTGGGTGGTCTAGTGGTAAGACGTCAGTCTGGGTGGTCTAGTGGTAAGACGTCAGCGATGGGTGGTCTAGTGGTAAGACGTCAGCAATGGGTGGTCTAGTGGTAAGACGTCAGCGATGGGTGGTCTAGTGGTAAGACGTCAGTCTGGGTGGTCTAGTGGTAAGACGTCAGTCTGGGTGGTCTAGTGGTAAGACGTCAGCGATGGGTGGTCTAGTGGTAAGACGTCAATCTGGGTGTTCTAGTGGTAAGACGTCAGTCTGGGTGGTCTAGTGGTAAGACGTCAGCGATGGGTGGTCTAGTGGTAAGACGTCAGCGATGGGTGGTCTAGTGGTAAGACGTCAGTCTGGGTGGTCTAGTGGTAAGAAGAAAAAACAACTCTTTGACCTTACCGGGATTCGAACTCACGTTCTCCTGGTTTGAAGCCGAACAAGTTAGCAATTCTGCCACCCGATCTCCATAAGGGTGAAATCTCAGAAGAAAAACAGCCACAATTTTGCCTATTTTTCGTTCGCCTGAAGTATCGTATATATCCGCAATGTGGTTTCTTGTGTAAATGTTACTGTTTTTTGTTTCTACTTCTCGCAGTGGCACATATAGTTGTGTCTGTAGTGTTGTCTATGGACCAATGGAATGCAGTCTTGAAGTATGTATTCAGCAGATGGGGACGCCTGTCCACATGTACATGCAGTTAAGGTGCCGATCTTGAATTTTGTTTACATGTGACTGTGGAGTCGATTGTGTCCTGTTCTGAGACATATAATGATAACTTGTTCATATCTATTCATATTGTGAAAAGCATCCTGATTTAGGGGTTGTGGTCCTTTGTTTGATTTGATTATCTGTTTCTTATGATGGTATGTAACTGGTGTATATGGCGGTGTGCCTGTTGTGCCTTCCTTTGCCAGCTGATTTGCTTTCTCGTTTCCTGGTATTTCACAATGACATGGGATCCACTCCAGGGCGACCTTGTCATGCTTGCAGAGTTCAATCAATAAAAGCCACAAGAACCGAATGAATAAATTCTTTAAAATTTATGAAGAAAAGAGAACTTACTCACATCACAGACAGAAGGAATAGGTTCTGTGTGGACAGACAAAAAGTACAGAGAAAGAGAGACCAAGGACGACAAAGCTTCATTGTAAGGCGTAGAGTCACATAAGGAAATGATACACAATATCGCGGACAGAAGATTGTGTATAGGAAGAATAGTCTATACCAATCGACGCGGCTCATGATGATATTAGTTCCGGTTAAAGAACGCGGCAAGAACTCTTGCCAATCGGCACAGCTGGAGTTACATCCCTTCTCAGTAAACAACATGGCTGATTATCTGTAGAAACAGACCAGTAGTCGCCTCGCTGTGCTTTAATTCTCCAACCTGTGCTAGGAAACAGAACAAGGAGATCATGTTTAATTCCGGCTTTATTTTACTGGACAAAATGCTGGCAATGTAATGAGAAGATTATATTAGACTCTTAGATCATTTGTGTATTAGATGAAGGACAGGTGCTAATGAATGAATTACAGACGGGAATGTTTTTATGTTGGGAAGGAATTCGACTGAAGAGAGGAGAAGAGCATGATACAGATAGAGAGAGAGAGAGGGGGAGGGGAGTGAAGAAGGGAAGAAGAAAGAGAGGAGAAGAGCATGATACACATATAGAGAGGGGGGAGGGAAGTGAAGAGGGAAGAAGAAAGAGAGGAGAGATATTTAGAACTTATATTGTGTGTACAGAGTATGGGAGTTAGAAAGACGAGAGGACAACAAGAGAGAGAGAGAGAGAGAGAGTAATAAAATGTATAAGAAATATAGAGAAAAAAAATCATAGAGAATAGACGCAACAGAGAGAAAGACTAGAGTGCGTGTAAATGAAAGATTAGAGAGATAATAGAGAAGGGAGAGATACAAGAAGAACGAGAGATATGTAATAAGAACAAGAGAAAATAGAAGAAATTAAGAATAGAATAAGAGATACATGAGTGAATAGAGACAAGACAGCAATAAAGAAAAAAAGAGAAACTAACGAAAATAGAAAAAAAGAGATAACACCTCTCAAAGAAAGAGAGAGAGAAAGAAAGAAAGAAAGAGAGAGAGAGAGAGAGGAATGAAGGAAGAGTGTAATATTTGTAATTAAAAAGTGGACGTTGAAAAATAAAACGAGAGTGAGAGACAAAGAATGTTAATAGTTAAGAGTCACAGAAAGTAGATTTACAGATAAAAGAAAAGTAAATTAATAAAGTGAGAGTTTGAAAGAGAGAGAGAGAGAGAGAGAGAGAGAGAGAGAGAGAGAGAGAGAGAGAAGACGGAAAATATCAAATCAATATGCGTTGTGAACGGAAGAAACGACGGTTTGAGAGAGAGAGAGAGAGAGAGAGAGAGAGAGAGAGACGATGGTTTGAGATAGAGAGAGAGAGAGAGAAGACGGAAAATATCAAATCAATATGCGTTGTGAACGGAAGAGACGACGGTTTGAGGGGTGGGAGACTGGGATATTGTGAAAAAGTAAGACATAAGTTGGAAAAAAATAATGAAACAAAAACGTTGACAAAACAGCCACAAAAAAAGCACACAGCAGAAGTACGTAATAATGAGTAACGAGATATACCTTAGCTGCTAGTTAATATGTATCATGTTACCCAGCACTACATTATATATATATATATATTTAATCCTAGATACAACAGCAGAAATATGATCCCAGTACAAGTTAGACAAGACATGTTGTAATTGATATCGACAGTTTGACGCTCTCCCTGTATCAACGTCCGTATTAGTGTCTAAACCCCCCCCCCCCCACCCAATAAATAAATAAATAAACTTTAAAAATATCAACATCATCCAACATTATCAACATCAATACTATGCGAGCTGCCGTAGCTGGTCATATTTCTCCTCATACAACAATTTCCTCATATTCCAAGTCTGGGTTGCTGCTGGAGCTACTGAGTTTATTTCTATGTGCTCACCGTGAGCTGTGGATTTCATCCGGATTGTTTTTTGATATTCCGATTGCTTACGATAAATGATGATATCGTATGAAGGACAATTCAGCTGCGTTCACTTTCTGTGCCGCTTGGCCGTATGACTATTGGCGTGTGCTGCAGCTGCTATGAAGGGGACGGCAACTGTCTTTCTTTGTTTGGATCCTTCAATGAGATGATTTTTAATTCGGATGATTCCACTGGCACGGACGGTTGAGCAATTCTGGATTTTAATTCATTTGCAGTGATACCGGGGCCTTCAAATAACGATAACCATAACCATCTCATGCGGTACGCGTCCAGACACTTCTGTCTTGATTGAACTTCACGAGACTGAGAACTAACCTCGCAGCAACGTGGTGCAAGCTCATGATTTCTGTTCTGATCGTTTGACACACTCCATACCTGATTCCAGTCATCTGACAGATCCAATGAATGTTTCGACAACTGTCCTCACTGAGTTCAAGAATGTAGGCCTTTTGCTGGTGGCAGGAAAGCGCTGGACTCACTTCACATTCAAGACACTCGACCGGCCGTGAAACACGCGCACCAGACCATCGTTCGACCTAAGGGTATGGAGAATCATTTCGAATGTCTCAGTTGCAGAATTGTCAAGTTTCACGCAGTATGTTGGAATATAAGTCGCTCAAAAATGCTCTCATCTGTCATCCATCGTAATTATAGAATGGCCCATACACAAGGTTAGGGAGTCACGATAGCTCACTGGTTAGCGAACTGGACTACAAAGGACATGAGGTCGGGTTCGATCCTGATCGACGGCTTCCGGGTTCACCCAGCCTTAAATGGGTACCGGATTTTTTCTGGAAAGGAAAACGGCATGGGCGTAATACCGACCACATTACACGAAAAATCATGTGCTGAATGTCTGTAAAATGTATGGTAACTAACGCCATATTCCCTATACACCACGTGGCGTGACGGTGGACTCTTTACTTTTATAATAATACTTGCGTGACACTGACGGAAAAACAACTTTGTACCGCCAACTATAAACAAGGTCTTTCATTATTGTTGGCATCAATAGTTTTCTTTTAATGGACTGGAATTTGTTTATGTATAGATATGTAATATAGAAGCAAGAAAAATCGACTTGCGGGAGACCATTTCTTAACCACTGATCTAGAGTATAATAGTAACGTTGGCTTTGATCTTACCATCCGTCAGAGAAAATACGAGACAAGACCGTACATGTATTCATATCTTGTAAGAGATTAAAGTTTACTTAAATTAGGGAGAAATGAAAAAAATAAAAAAAGATAAAAACGGTATGCTTAAAGCTTTACGTAATAAGTGGACGACACAAATTAGAGAGACGTTTCGGCTCAACAGGCCTTCAGTAGGAACAAACATACAACACACACACACAGATATGTATTTAAAATTTTAAAAATCTAATATATAATACACGATAATCATTTCGAGCTAGAATGAGAAATAACAATAAAATGTCGACCCTGTATACTGCGCTGTGGCCATAAGGAAGATGAACGTTAGTGCGGACGGGGCACGTGTGCGTGCACCAAAGTGAAAAAAAGTTCATTTAAATTACCTTTGTTTTTTCAAGTTTATATCACGTCAATGGCATGGGAAACAGTCAATAACTGCACTGTAGATAGAAGATTGTGGAAGGATATGATCGCCTGCGCCAACCGGTATGGCACATGATGATGGTGATGATGATGATGATGATGATGATGATGAATGGCAAGAAGCTCGTTGGTGTTCTGACAAGTCTGCAAGAATGTCCAATCATTGACACAGAGTTTAATATTTGTGTCAACTATGCGACTCGGCCTTGCTAAATCGTTTGTAAACTAGAAATGACATGACGTATGTCAGTAGTTAGTTCTGGCACGGCCATGAATAGCGTTCATGTATCAACTTAGTCATATAGGCCTGAACTTCCTGTGTCAGGCGATGACTCACAGGTTACTCCTCACTTAATTTAGTGGGTAGCCATTGTTTACAACTGCTGCTGAGTCATTCTACTATAATTTTTACACAAACGCTTCAATCCATATCTAGTACATATATCTCCCATCCAATTGAATTGCCCTCAGATTGTAAATCCGGGGAAAGTCTAAATCAGCCCTGTTGTCCAACATGTTTTATGTATTGGGGCGCTTCTGACTTATGACTGTGGTGTTGCGGACGCTAAATTACTACTGCGATAATAATAAAAATTATAATTATTATAATTATTATTATAAAAGTAACATTCGTTGTTATATTACACTAATTAATATTAAGAGGGACAATTTAAGACAAAAAATTGTATCTTTACGTTCCGGTTTAATTTTGAAATACTAATTAACGTTAAAATTAGTCGAGTAAAGTTTAGCGCCTGGAATGTAACTCGAAGGCGCTATGGCACCTCCTGGCGCCTCGTTGGACAGCGCTGGTCTAAAGTAATAGAATGATGAGTTAATTAGGCAAGTCAAAATCAATGACCGCCTGAACACCCTAATGTGTTGAATAATACATAAACACAATATAACATTCGGATAAATGAGATTGTGATTTGCAAACAAATATATCAGTGACATAAGCGAATGACGTTTGTAATACAGCGGACTGTATCGCAGTCGGTACTAACTGTCCTAACACTCATGGCAGTAATTGAGTTGTTAGGGTTAATCCTGGATACAGCTACACCCAGGTATGGTCACATAACATGTGCACGAGAATGATGAGAATACAGGTCAAATATTTCTATAAAACGTTTGATCGTTGACAAGGCGCTGCATTGATTGTTCTTGACTAACTTTCTCGTCCATGTTTTTTTATTGCACTGAGTCTTTAATTATTACCACTTTTTCCTGTAACTGCTTTATATGCTGACTAGTGAATTCTGTCCTGCTTTATATCCTACCTAGTGAATTTTGTCCTATGTTATATACAGCCAATGAATTATGTCCTGCTTTATATGCAGCCAATGAATTATGTCCTGCTTTATATGCAGCCAATGAATTATGTCCTGCTTTATATGCAGCCAATGAATTCTGTCCTGCTTTATATGCAGTCAATGAATTCTGTCCTGCTTTATTTGCTGCCTAGTGAATTCTGTCCTGCTTTAAATGCTGCCTAGTGAATTCTGCCCTGCTTTAAATGCTGCCTAGTGAATTCTGCCCTGCTTTAAATGCTGCCTAGTGAATTCTGTCCTTCTTTAAATGCTGCCTAGTGAATTCAATCCTGCTTTATATGCTACCAGTGAATTCTGTCCTGCTTTATATGCTACTAGTGAACTCTGTCCCTGCTTTATATGCTGCCAGTGAATTCTGTCCTGCTTTATATGCTGCCTAGTGAATACTGTCCCTGCTTTATATGCTGACTAGCTAATTATGTCCCTGCTTTACATGCTGCCTAGTGAATTATGACCTGCTTTACATGCTGCCTAGTGAATTCTGTCCCTGCTTTATATGCTGACTATTGAATTCTGTCCCAGCTTTATATGCTGCCTAGGGAATTATGTCCCTGAGTTATATGCTTCCTAGTGAATTCTGTCCTTGCTTTATATGCAGGCTAGTAACTTCTGCCCCTGCTTTATATGCTGCCTAGTGAAATCTGTCGTGCTTTATATGCTACCTAGTGAATTATGTCCTGCTTTATATGCTGACTAGATAATTATGTCCCTGCTTTATATGCTGCCTAGATAATTATGTCCTGCTTTATATGCTCCCTAGTGAATTATTTCCATGCTTTATATGCTGCCAAGTGAATTTTCTCCTGCTTTATATGCTACCAGTGAATTATGTCCTGCTTTATATGCTACTAGTGAACTCTGTCCCTGCTTTATATGCTGCCAGTAAATTCTGTCCTGCTTTATATGCTACCAGTGAACTCTGTCCCTGCTTTATATGCTGCCCAGTGAATTCTGTCCCTGCTTTATATGCTGCCTAGTGAATACTCTCCCTGCTTTATATGCTGCCTAGCTAATTATGTCCTGCTTTATATGCTGCCTTCGTGAATTATGACCTGCTTTATATGCTGCCTAGTGAATTCTGTCCCTGCTTTATATGCTGACTATTGAATTCTGTCCCAGCTTTATATGCTGCCTAGTGAATTATGTCCCTGAGTTATATGCTTCCTAGTGAATTCTGTCCTTGCTTTATATGCAGGCTAGTAACTTCTGCCCCTGCTTTATATGCTGCCTAGTGAAATCTGTCGTGCTTTATATGCTACCTAGTGAATTATGTCCTGCTTTATATGCTGACTAGATAATTATGTCCCTGCTTTATATGCTGCCTAGATAATTATGTCCTGCTTTATATGCTCCCTAGTGAATTATTTCCATGCTTTATATGCTGCCAAGTGAATTTTCTCCTGCTTTATATGCTACCAGTGAACTCTGTCCCTGCTTTATATGCTGCCCAGTGAATTCTGTCCCTGCTTAATATGCTGCCTAGTGAATACTGTCCCTGCTTTATATGCTGCCTAGCTAATTATGTCCCTGCTTTATATGCTGCCTAGTGAATTATGACCTGCTTTATACGCTGTCTAATGAATTATGTCCCTGCTTTATATGCTGACTAGTGAATTCTGTCCCAGCTTTATATGCTGCCTATTGAATTATGTCCCTGCTTTATATGCTTCCTAGTGAATTCTGTCCTTGCTTTATATGCAGGCTAGTAACTTCTGCCCCTGCTTTATATGCTGCCGAGGTAATTATGGCCTGATTTATATACTGCCTAGTGAATTATGTCCAGCTTTATATGCTGACTAGTTAATTATGTCCCTGCTTTATATGCTGATTAGATAATTATGCCCCTGCTTTATATGCTGCTTAGATAATTATGTCCTGCTTTATATGCTGCCTAGTGAATTATTTCCATGCTTTATATGGTGCAAAGTGAATGCTTTCCTGCTTTATATGCTGCTTGGTGAATTCTGTCCTGCTTTATATGCTGCCTAGTGAAATCTGTCGTGCTTTATATGCTACCTAGTGAATTATGTCCTGCTTTATATGCTGACTAGTGAATTATGTCCTGTTTTATATGCTGACTAGATAATTATGTCCCTGCTTTATATGCTGCCTAGATAATTATGTCCTGCTTTATATGCTCCCTAGTGAATTATTTTCATGCTTTATATGCTGCCAAGTGAATTTTCTCCTGCTTTATATGCTGCTTGGTGAATTCTGTCCCTGCTGTATATGCTGTCTAGTGAATTCTGTCCTGTTTTTTATGCTGCCTAGTGAATTCTGTCCTGCTTTATATGCTGCCTAGTTCATTCTGTCCCTGCTTAATATGCTGCCTAGTGATTTGTGTCCTGCTTTATATGCTGCCAGTGAATTCTGTCCTGTTTTATATGCTGCCTAGTGAATTATGTCCTGCTTTTACATGCTGCCTTGTGAATTCTGTTCTGTTTTATATGCTGCCAGTGAATTCTGTCCTCCTTTATATGCTATCTGGTGAATTATGTCATGCTTTATATGCTATCTGGTGAGTTCTGTCATGATTTATATGCTATCTGGTGAATTCTGTATTGCTTTAAATGCTATCTGGTGAATTCTGTCCTGCTTTATATGCATCCTAGTGAATTATGTCCTGCTTTATATGCTGTCTAGTGATTTATGTCCTGCTTATATGCTGCCAGTGAATTCTCGCCTGCTTTATATGCTGCCTAGTGAATTCTCTCCTGCTTTATATGCTACATAGTGAATTCTACCCTGCTTTATATGCTGTCAAGTGAATTCTGTCCTGCTTTATATGCTGCCTTCGTGAATTCTGTCCTGATTTATATGTTGCTTAGTGAATTCTGTCCCGCTTTATATGCTATATAGTGAGTTATGTCCTGCTTATATGCTTCCAGTGAATTCTGTCCTACTTTATATGCTGTCTAGTGAGTTATGTCCTGCTTATATGCTGCCTAGTGAATTCTCTCCTGCATTATATGCTACCTAGTGGATTCTGTCCTGCTTTATATGTTGCCTAGTTCATTTATCCTACTTTATAAGCTGCCAGTTAATTATGTCATGTTTATATGTTGCCTAGTGAATTCTGTCCTGCTTTATATGCTGCCTAGTGAATTCTGTCGTGCTTTATATGCTGCCAGTGAATTCTGTCCTGCTTTATATGCTGCCTAGTGAATTCTGTCCTGCTTTATATGCTGCCAGTGAATTCTGTCCTGCTTTATATGCTGCCAGTGAATTCTGTCCTGCTTTATATGCTGCCTAGTGAATTCTGTCCTGCTTCATATGCTGCCAGTGAATTCAATCCTGCTTTATATGTTATCTGGTGAATTATGTCCTGCTTTATTTGCTGCCTAGTGAATTCTGTCCTGCTTTTTATGCTGCCAGTGAATTCTGTCAAGCTTTATATGCTACCAGTGAATTCTGTCCTGCTTTATATGCTATCTTGTGAATTCTGTCCTGCTTTATTTGCTGCCTAGTGAATTCTGTCCTGCTTTATATGCTGCATAGTGAACTCTGTCCTGCTTTATTTGCTGCCTAGTGAATTCTGTCCTGCTCTAAAGGCTGCCTAGTGAATTCTGTCTTACCTTATATGCTGCCTAGTTGTTACTTTCATATGTACCATTTACCAATTTTTCCTCGTTTTCTTTCCTTCTTTCTTTCTTGTTTTTCCATCTTTCTTCTTAATATTCTGCGCTCTCCCGTCGACTCCTGTTCTGCAGAGTGCACCCTAAAAAGGGCTTTGAGTGGCGGTGATACGTTGTATTGTGGTATACAGATATGATACATTATTTTCACCTTTCTGACTATCATATTCGGCTTCAGCACGGCATTTTGGGGAGTAGTGGGTTACTGTACCCTCGTGGAGTAGTGGGTTACTGTCACTTCGTGGAGTAGTGGTTTTCTTAAAGAACAAGGAATTAAAGATAAATTCGCAGTCACAATATCAAACAAATACCAAGTCCTCCAACAACTAGAAAATACAATAAATATAGAAGATCATTGGAAACAGGTAAAAAATATATGGAAAGAGACATGCGAAGAAACACTGGGGAAAAGAGAACGCCAGAATAAGGCATGGATGACAGCAGAGACCCTGGATAAAATTAAAGAAAGAAAGAACAAGAAAGCAGACATAAATAAAAGCAAAACAAGAAGTAATAAAGCCAAGACACAGGAAGCTTACACAGAGGTGAACAAAGAAGTGAGAAGATGCATTAAAAGGGATAAGAGGAAATATATAGATGAATTAGCTAAAGAGGCAGAAGAAGCAGCAAATAAAGGGAATATGAAAGAACTGTACAACAGCACAAAGAAATTAGGTGGAAAATACAAACAGATCAACGCCTTTATCAAAGATAAGAAAGGAAATCTGCTTAGTAATATAAAGGAACAAATGGAGAGATGGAAGGAGCACTTTGAAGAACTTTTGAACAGACCTGGCTCAAATAATCCTCCAGATATACTACCAGCAGAAGAAGAATTACACGTTAACTGCGGAAAACCAAGCAAAGAAGAAATAATGAAAGCCATCAAACTGTTAAAAGATGGTAAAGCCACAGGACCAGATGAAATTCCTTCGGAAGCCATCAAAGCAGATATTATCACCTCTACCAAGATGTTACATAATCTATTGGATAAAATTTGGGAGAGGGAAGAAATACCTAAAGACTGGAGAGAAGGTTATATGATCAAACTACCAAAGAAAGGAAGTTTACAGGAGTGCACAAATTATAGGGGAATTATGCTACTATCAGTGCCAGGAAAAATATTAGGCAGAATCATTCTGGAGAGACTAAAAGAGGCTATAGAGAAACACTTGAGAGATGAACAAGCAGGTTTTAGGAAGAACAGATCATGTGCTGATCAAATAACTACTCTACGTATAATAGTTGAACAAAGTTTAGAACTAAAATCCCCACTTTATATTGGATTCATAGATTACGAAAAGGCATTTGATAGTTTAGACAGAAGAATGCTTTGGAAGTTGCTGAGTCATTATGGAATCCCCATAAAGTTTATTAACCTGATAAAAACAATGTATGAAGGAACAAAATGTAGTGTGGTGCATGAAGGACAGCTTACAGAAGCATTTGAAATAAGAACAGGAGTAAGGCAAGGATGCCTTCTGTCTCCATTTCTCTTTCTACTGGCCATAGATTGGATTATGAAAATAACTCAAAACAACAGAAATGGGATCCAGTGGTCACTGACCAAACAACTTGATGATTTAGACTTTGCTGATGACATAGCTCTCCTATCACACAGCCACCAACAGATGCAAGATAAAATGAGTATATTAGATGAGAGATCACAACAGCTAGGACTAAAGATTAATAGAGATAAGACCAACATTATGAGAATTAATGCAGTTGGCAATAACCAAATAAACTAGGAGAAATACCTCTACTAGACGTACAATCTTATATATATCTGGGCAGTAATATAGATAAAGAGGGAGGAACAGAAAACGATACCAAAATAAGGATATCAAAAGCAAGAGGAGCTTTCATTGCACTGGGAAACATATGGAAATCCAAAGAAATTAGGCTAAATACAAAAATACAAATTTTCAACTCCAATGTTAAGTCGGTTCTATTATATGGCTGTGAAACATGGAGAATAACAAAATTGACAATCACGAAGGTACAGACTTTCATTAATGGATGCTTGCGCAGAATAAAGGGATGGAAATGGCAGGACAAAGTCACAAACGTGGAATTATGGAAATGTACCGGTCAAATACCAGTGGATAAAGAAATACAGCGAAGACGATGGCGATGGATAGGACACACACTACGGAAACCAACTGAGAGTATTACACAACAGGCCCTTTTTTGGAATCCCCAGGGGAAAAGACAAAGAGGAAGACCAAGGAATTCTTGGAGAAGACAGATTGAAGCAGAGATGAAGATGATGGGGAAGACATGGAATGATCTTAAAAGAATTGCAAAAAACAGAACGACTTGGAAAGTGTTTGTTGAAGACCTATGCTCCACTGGGAGCTAAAAGGTAGAAGAAGACTATCATATTCGGCTTCAGCACGGCATTTTGGGGAGTAGTGGGTTACTGTACCCTCGTGGAGTAGTGGGTTACTGTCACTTCGTGGAGTAGTGGTTTACCGTCAACTCGTGGAGTAGTGGTTTACCATCAACTCGTGGATTTGTGGGTTACCGTCAACTCTTAGAGTAGTGGGTTACTGTCAACTCGTGGAGTAGTGGGTTACTGTCAACTCGTGGGGTATTGGGTTCCATCAACTCGTGAAGTAGTGGGTTACCATCAACTCGTGGAGTAATGGGTTACTGTCAACTCGTGGAGTAGTTGGTTACCGTCAACTCGTGGAGTAGTGGGTTACCATCAACTCTTGAAGTAGTGGGTTACCATCAATTCTTGAAGTAGTGGGTTATCATCACCTCTTGAAGTAGTGGGTTACCATCACCTCTTGAAGTAGTGGTTTACCATCAACTTTTGGAGTAGTGGGTTACCATAAACTCTTGAAGTAGTGGGTTACCATCAACTCTTGAAGTAGTGGGTTACCATCAACTCTTGAAGTAGTGGGTTACCATCAACTCTTTAAGTAGTAGGTTACCATCAACTCTTGAAGTAGTAGGTTACCATCAACTTTTGAAGTAGTGGGTTACCATCAACTCTTGAAGTAGTAGGTTACCATCAACTCTTGAAGTAGTGGGTTACCATCAACTCTTGAAGTAGTAGGTTACCATCAACTCTTGAAGTAGTGGGTTACCATCAACTCTTGAAGTAGTAGGTTACCATCAACTCTTGAAGTAGTGGGTTACCATCAACTCTTGAAGTAGTAGGTTACCATCAACTCTTGAAGTAGTGGGTTACCATCAACTCTTGAAGTAGTAGGTTACCATCAACTCTTGAAGTAGTGGGTTACCATCAACTCTTGAAGTAGTAGGTTACCATCAACTCTTGAAGTAGTGGGTTACCATCAACTCTTGAAGTAGTGGGTTACCATCAACTCTTGAAGTAGTGGGTTACCATCAACTCTTGAAGTAGTAGGTTACCATCAACTCTTGAAGTAGTAGGTTACCATCAACTCTTGAAGTAGTGGGTTACCATCAACTCTTTGAGTATTGGGTTACCATCAACTCTTCAAATCCTACTCTTGTTTCCAGAAGCACAACATGAAGTGTGAGAATGGAATTGATAAGCTGATCTTGGTGCAATCAGTCAACTATGAGTCGCTGACCACATGTAGCCCTGTATAGGCATATTGGCTTCCTTTTATTAATTTAAAAGAAACAATGACCTTTGTCTAAAGCAACTTCTTCTGTCATGAAAATATAGACAACAGAACATAATGTTTGGCCACGTCTACATTGTCGTGGATAGGGAATATGGTGTTATTGTACAAAGTCGTTACAACGACGATAACATATCTGCGACATAAATGTTATTATGATTTATTTTTACAGATGAATTGTTATTTAACTTTCATTGTTCCCATTTTCAACATATTCAACTTTCCCCATATATATATTATTTTTTTTAGAATGATCAAATGTAACTGTCATCAGACATGCACCAATAAGGTGATAGAGATCAAATGTAACTGTCATCAGACATGCACCAATAAGGTGATAGAGATCAAATGTAACTGTCATCAGACATGCACCAATAAGGTGATAGAGATCAAATGTAACTGTCATCAGACATGCACCAAGACGGTGATAGAGATCAAATGTAACTGTCATCAGACATGCACCAATAAGGTGATAGAGATCAAAACAAACTAATCAGCCAGTATCTGGTATACAAGTTATCACAAACAATGGGGAGGATCAAAACATACTTGGAGAAGACAGGTGGTTGCAGAGATGAAGAGGATGGGGAAGATATGGAGCGATCTTAAGAAAATAGCACGAGACAAGATGGCAATTGAAGTGTTTGCTGACGACCT
This sequence comes from Megaustenia siamemsis, assembly GCA_032433765.1. NCBI lineage: Eukaryota > Metazoa > Mollusca > Gastropoda > Stylommatophora > Ariophantidae > Megaustenia > Megaustenia siamemsis. Next base: position 6,722,715 of record JAVIAB010000125.1, on the reverse strand, counting down.
ATGCTCCACCGGGAGCTGAAAATCAGGTACCAGAAGCAACTAATACAATAGTAATTTGTTTGTCTCACTACGAATTTAGTAATTATGATATAATTTGTTGTTCTTGTTTATTTGTAATATTTTGTTAACCATAAAAACAAATCGATCTTAGTCATACTCTGTAATTTGTTCCAAATGTTTGAGAGTTCTCAACATTTGTCTTGCCTCTGGCAGTTTACTTTGATTAAATTACCGGATCGTTAATGTGAGAAGATGCTATAACTATTTTCTCATTTACCTTTTACGATCTTCATATTGCATGACCCACATTCTTTTAAACGCGTTTTTGATGATCTCCCTTTACTCTTGGTGAACATTACAAGTGTTATCAGTAAGATCATTACAATTTTGTCAATAAACACGAACTGCATCAAAGGTTTTGATAGACTACACCATCAACAACGTACAAACTGTCTAAGTGTTATACATCTAGAAGACACATACATACGACTTATATATAATTTATACTGGCAGCAAACAGTAATAATAGAATATAACAAAGAGAACTCTACACTTATTGATATAAAAGGGAGCCGCAATAGCTCAGTGGATAGTGGACTGGATAACAAAGGACAAGAGGAAGGGTTCGATTCCGACCTACGACTTCCGGGCTCACACAGCCTTTAATGGATACCTGATTTTTTTTAGGAAAGTAAAGCGGCACGGGCGTAACACTGACCACATTACCCCAAAAATCATGTGCCGAAAGTCTATAAAAATTATGGTCACTAACACCATATTCCCTATAGGTCACTTTGCGTGACGCGGCTCTTTACTTTACTTATTGATATAAAAAGAGGAGTAAAAAAAGGGTGCATCCTATCACCAAGCTTGTTCAATCTTTACACTGAGCAAGTATCACAGAGATGCCAGGCCTAAACATTAATGGAAAGATAATCAATAACCTAAGATATGCTGATGGTACTTTATTACTAGCAGAATATCCTAAAGATCTACAACAATTACTTCATTAAATGAACATGACAAGCAACAAATATAGATTATATATGAATATAAAAAAGACTAAATTTATAATCATAAACAAAGAGAATACTCAAAACCTACAAGTGGATATTAAAGTTGAAGGAACAGACCTGGAGACAGTTCGGAACTAAAACAACATTGGGCATACTATAACCAGTGATGGAAAATGTTATTCTGAAATAAACAAAAAATAAGAATGGCAAAATTAATTTTAATGTCATGAAAAATATGCTAACATCAAAACAAATAACACCAGGGCTTAAACTAAGAATAGCAAAATGTTACATCTTCTCAACATTCCTCTATGGTGCAGAAACATGGACAATAGGCAAGAAAACAAAACAGAAAATTGAAGCCTTTGAAATGTGGATATATAGATGAATAGGAAGAATCGGATGGAAAGAAAAGAAAACAAACGATGAAGTCTTAAGGCAACTAGAAATGAAAAGAGAACTATTAAACACAATTCAAGCAAGACAAATGAGATTTTTGGAGCATGTTAAAAGTCACAACAGTTTACTAAAAGTAATTTTGGAAGGGAAATCAGAAGGCAAAAGAGGCAGAGGCAGACCAAGACTAATATGGACGAGTCACACACAGAAATTGACAAGTCAGCCTAAGACAATCTGCACTATCAAAGCAAGAGACAGAGCGGAGCTCCATGGCAGCCAACCTTCGATGCGAAGACGACACTCAATGATGATGACAAACAACACAGATATTCTATAAGGAAATATCATTTCACTAACGGCAGTGTGCTTACTCTGAAGCTAAATAAATCCCTGCTTGCATTAACAGTCTCGTCTTCTTTGTAAATATACTTTTATTAAAACTGACATGGTGCTTAAAAATTAAAAAGTTAAGTACCCCCGTCACGCCAAGTGGCGTATAGTTAAATATGGTGTTAGTGACCCTATATTTTACAGACCTTCAGCACATGATTTTTGGGGTAATGTGGTCAGTATTACGCCCGTGCTGCTTTACTTTCCCAGAAAAAAATCCGGTACCCATTTAAGGCTGGGTGTACCCGGAAGCCGTCGGTTGGGATAGAACCCTACCCTTTGTCCTTTGTAGTCCAGTTCACTAACAACTGATCTATCGCGGCTCCCGACATGGTTCTTAGTTAGAGAAAAACTGACATGGGACTTAGAGAAAAACTGACATGGGACTTAGAGAAAAACTGACATGGGACTTAGAGAAAAACTGACATGGGACTTAGAGAAAAACTGACATGGTGCTTAGTTAGAGAAAAACTGACATGGGACTTAGAGAAAAACTGACATGGTTCTTAGTTAGAGAAAAACTGACATGGGACTTAGAGAAAAACTGACATGGGACTTAGAGAAAAACTGACATGGGACTTAGAGAAAAACTGACATGGGACTTAGAGAAAAACTGACATGGTGCTTAGTTAGAGAAAAACTGACATGGGACTTAGAGAAAAACTGACATGGTTCTTAGTTAGAGAAAAACTGACATGGGACTTAGAGAAAAACTGACATGGTTCTTAGTTAGAGAAAAACTGACATGGTTCTTAGTTAGAGAAAAACTGACATGGTGCTTAGTTAGAGAAAAACTGACATGGGACTTAGAGAAAAACTGACATGGTTCTTAGTTAGAGAAAAACTGACATGGTTCTTAGTTAGAGAAAAACTGACATGGTGCTTAGAGAAAAACTGACATGGTTCTTAGTTAGAGAAAAACTGACATGGTGCTTAGTTAGAGAAAAACTGACATGGTGCTTAGTTAGAGAAAAACTGACATGGTTCTTAGTTAGAGAAAAACTGACATGGTTCTTAGTTAGAGAAAAACTGACATGGGACTTAGAGAAAAACTGACATGGTTCTTAGTTAGAGAAAAACTGACATGGTTCTTAGTTAGAGAAAAACTGACATGGGACTTAGTTAGAGAAAAACTGACATGGTTCTTAGTTAGAGAAAAACTGACATGGGACTTAGTTAGAGAAAAACTGACATGGGACTTAGTTAGAGAAAAACTGACATGGTTCTTAGTTAGAGAAAAACTGACATGGGACTTAGAGAAAAACTGACATGGTTCTTAGTTAGAGAAAAACTGACATGGTTCTTAGTTAGAGAAAAACTGACATGGGACTTAGAGAAAAACTGACATGGTTCTTAGTTAGAGAAAAACTGACATGGTTCTTAGTTAGAGAAAAACTGACATGGTTCTTAGTTAGAGAAAAACTGACATGGGACTTAGAGAAAAACTGACATGGTTCTTAGTTAGAGAAAAACTGACATGGACTTAGTTAGAGAAAAACTGACATGGTTCTTAGTTAGAGAAAAACTGACATGGGACTTAGTTAGAGAAAAACTGACATGGTTCTTAGTTAGAGAAAAACTGACATGGGACTTAGAGAAAAACTGACATGGTGCTTAGTTAGAGAAAAACTGACATGGTGCTTAGTTAGGGAAAAACTGACATGGGGCTTAGAGAAAAACTGACATGGTGCTTAGTTAGAGAAAAACTGACATGGTGCTTAGTTAGAGAAAAACTGACATGGGGCTTAGTTAGAGAAAAACTGACACGGGGCTTAGTTAGAGAAAAACTGACATGGGGCTTAGTTAGAGAAAAACTGACATGGTTCTTAGTTAGAGAAAAACTGACATGGTTCTTAGTTAGAGAAAAACTGACATGGGACTTAGTTAGAGAAAAACTGACATGGGACTTAGAGAAAAACTGACATGGTGCTTAGTTAGAGAAAAACTGACATGGTGCTTAGTTAGAGAAAAACTGACATGGGACTTAGAGAAAAACTGGCATGGTGCTTAGTTAGAGAAAAACTGACATGGGACTTAGAGAAAAACTGACATGGTGCTTAGTTAGAGAAAAACTGACATGGTGCTTAGTTAGAGAAAAACTGACATCGTGCTTAGTTAGAGAAAAACTGACATGGTTCTTAGTTAGAGAAAAACTGACATGGTGCTTAGTTAGAGAAAAACTGACATGGTTCTTAGTTAGAGAAAAACTGACATGGTTCTTAGTTAGAGAAAAACTGACATGGTGCTTAGTTAGAGAAAAACTGACATGGGACTTAGTTAGAGAAAAAGTGACATGGGACTTAGTTAGAGAAAAACTGACATGGTGCTTAGTTAGAGAAAAACTGACATGTTGCTTAGTTAGAGAAAAACTGACATGGGACTTAGAGAAAAACTGACATGGGACTTAGAGAAAAACTGACATGGTGCTTAGTTAGAGAAAAACTGACATGGTGCTTAGTTGGAGAAAAACTGACATGGTTCTTAGTTAGAGAAAAACTGACATAGTTCTTAGTTAGAGAAAAACTGACATGGGACTTAGAGAAAAACTGACATGGTGCTTAGTTAGAGAAAAACTGACATGGTTCTTAGTTAGAGAAAAACTGACATGGGACTTAGAGAAAAACTGACATGGTTCTTAGTTAGAGAAAAACTGACATGGTGCTTAGTTAGAGAAAAACTGACATGGTGCTTAGTTAGAGAAAAACTGACATGGTTCTTAGTTAGAGAAAAACTGACATGGGACTTAGAGAAAAACTGACATGGTGCTTAGTTAGAGAAAAACTGACATGGTTCTTAGTTAGAGAAAAACTGACATGGGACTTAAAGAAAAACTGACATGGTGCTTAGTTAGAGAAAAACTGACATGGTGCTTAGTTAGAGAAAAACTGACATGGTTCTTAGTTAGAGAAAAACTGACATGGGACTTAGAGAAAAACTGACATGGTTCTTAGTTAGAGAAAAACTGACATGGTGCTTAGTTAGAGAAAAACTGACATGGGACTTAGAGAAAAACTGACATGGGACTTAGAGAAAAACTGACATGGTGCTTAGTTAGAGAAAAACTGACATGGTGCTTAGTTAGAGAAAAACTGACATGGTGCTTAGTTAGAGAAAAACTGACATGGGACTTAGAGAAAAACTGACATGGTTCTTAGAGAAAAACTGACAAGGTTCTTAGTTAGAGAAAAACTGACATGGTGCTTAGTTAGAGAAAAACTGACATGGGACTTAGTTAGAGAAAAACTGACATGGTGCTTAGTTAGAGAAAAACTGACATGGTGCTTAGTTAGAGAAAAACTGACATGGTGCTTAGTTAGAGAAAAACTGACATGGGACTTAGTTAGAGAAAAACTGACATGGGACTTAGAGAAAAACTGACATGGGACTTAGAGAAAAACTGACATGGTGCTTAGTTAGAGAAAAACTGACATGGTGCTTAGTTAGAGAAAAACTGACATGGGACTTAGTTAGAGAAAAACTGACATGGGACTTAGTTAGAGAAAAACTGACATGGGACTTAGTTAGAGAAAAACTGACATGGGACTTAGTTAGAGAAAAACTGACATGGGACTTAGTGAAAAACTTACATGGTGCTTAGTTAGAGAAAAACTGACATGGTGCTTAGAGAAAAACTGACATGGTGCTTAGTTAGAGAAAAACTGACATGGTGCTTAGTTAGAGAAAAACTGACATGGTGCTTAGTTAGAGAAAAACTGACATGGTGCTTAGTTAGAGAAAAACTGACATGGTGCTTAGTTAGAGAAAAACTGACATGGTGCTTAGTTAGAGAAAAACTGACATGGTGCTTAGTTAGAGAAAAACTGGCATGGTGCTTAGTTAGAGAAAAACTGACATGGGACTTAGAGAAAAACTGACATGGGGCTTAGTTAGAGAAAAACTGACATGGTGCTTAATTAGAGAAAAATGGACATGGTGCTTAGCTAGAGAAAAACTGACATGGTGCTTAGTTAGAGAAAAACTGACACGGGACTTAGTTAGAGAAAAACTGACATGGGACTTAGAGAAAAACTGACATGGTGCTTAGAGAAAAACTGACATGGTGCTTAGAGAAAAACTGACATGGGACTTAGAGAAAAACTGACATGGGACTTAGTTAGAGAAAAACTGACATGGGACTTAGAGAAAAACTGACATGGTGCTTAGTTAGAGAAAAACTGACATGGTGCTTAGAGAAAAACTGACAATGTGCTTAGCTAGAGAAAAACTGACATGGGACATAGAGAAAAACTGACATGGTGCTTAGTTAGAGAAAAACTGACATGGGACTTAGAGAAAAACTGACATGGTGCTTAGTTAGAGAAAAACTGACATGGTGCTTAGAGAAAAACTGACATGGTGCTTAGTTAGAGAAAAACTGACATGGTGCTTAGTTAGAGAAAAACTGACATGGTGCTTAGAGAAAAACTGACATGGTGCTTAGTTAGATAAAAACTGACATGGTGCTTAGTTAGAGAAAACTGACAAGGTTCTTAGTTAGAGAAAAACTGACATGGTGCTTAGTTAGAGAAAAACTGACATGGGACTTAGTTAGAGAAAAACTGACATGGTGCTTAGTTAGAGAAAACTGACATGGTGCTTAGTTAGAGAAAAACTGACATGGTTCTTAGTTAGATAAAAACTGACATGGTGCTTAGTTAGAGAAAAACTGACATGGTTCTTAGTTAGAGAAAAACTGACATGGGACTTAGTTAGAGAAAAACTGACATGGTGCTTAGTTAGAGAAAAACTGACATGGTGCTTAGTTAGAGAAAAACTGACATGGTTCTTAGTTAGATAAAAACTGACATGGTGCTTAGTTAGAGAAAAACTGACATGGGACTTAGTTAGAGAAAAACTGACATGGGACTTAGTTAGAGAAAAACTGACATGGTGCTTAGTTAGAGAAAAACTGACATGGTGCTTAGTTAGAGAAAAACTGACATGGTGCTTAGTTAGATAAAAACTGACATGGTACTTAGTTAGAGAAAAACTGACATGGTTCTTAGTTAGAGAAAAACTGACAAGGTTCTTAGTTAGAGAAAAACTGACATGGTGCTTAGTTAGAGAAAAACTGACATGGTGCTTAGTTAGAGAAAAACTGACATGGTGCTTAGTTAGAGAAAAACTGACATGGTGCTTAGTTAGAGAAAAACTGACATGGTGCTTAGAGAAAAACTGACATGGTGCTTAGTTAGAGAAAAACTGACATGGTTCTTAGTTAGAGAAAAACTGACATGGGACTTAGAGAAAAACTGACATGGTTCTTAGTTAGAGAAAAACTGACATGGTGCTTAGTTAGAGAAAAACTGACATGGGACTTAGAGAAAAACTGACATGGTGCTTAGTTAGAGAAAAACTGACATGGTGCTTAGTTAGAGAAAAACTGACATGGTGCTTATTTAGAGAAAAACTGACATGGGACTTAGAGAAAAACTGACATGGTTCTTAGTTAGAGAAAAACTGACAAGGTTCTTAGTTAGAGAAAAACTGACATGGTGCTTAGTTAGAGAAAAACTGACATGGGACTTAGTTAGAGAAAAACTGACATGGTGCTTAGTTAGAGAAAAACTGACATGGTGCTTAGTTAGAGAAAAACTGACATGGTGCTTAGTTAGAGAAAAACTCACATGGTGCTTAGTTAGAGAAAAACTGACATGGGACTTAGAGAAAAACTGATATGGGACTTAGAGAAAAACTGACATGGTGCTTAGTTAGAGAAAAACTGACATGGTGCTTAGTTAGAGAAAAACTGACATGGGACTTAGTTAGAGAAAAACTGACATGGGACTTAGTTAGAGAAAAACTGACATGGGACTTAGTTAGAGAAAAACTGACATGGGACTTAGTTAGAGAAAAACTGACATGGGACTTAGAGATAAACTTACATGGTGCTTAGTTAGAGAAAAACTGACATGGTGCTTAGAGAAAAACTGACATGGTGCTTAGTTAGAGAAAAACTGACATGGTGCTTAGTTAGAGAAAAACTGACATGGTGCTTAGTTAGAGAAAAACTGACATGGTGCTTAGTTAGAGAAAAACTGACTAAATGCTTAGTTAGAGAAAAACTGACATGGTGCTTAGTTAGAGAAAAACTGACATGGTGCTTAGTTAGAGAAAAACTGACATGGTGCTTAGTTAGAGAAAAACTGACATGGTGCTTAGTTAGAGAAAAACTGACATGGGACTTAGAGAAAAACTGACATGGGGCTTAGTTAGAGAAAAACTGACATGGTGCTTAATTAGAGAAAAATTGACATGGTGCTTAGCTAGAGAAAAACTGACATGGTGCTTAGTTAGAGAAAAAATGACACGGGACTTAGTTAGAGAAAAACTGACATGGGACTTAGAGAAAAACTGACATGGTGCTTAGAGAAAAACTGACATGGTGCTTAGAGAAAAACTGACATGGGACTTAGTTAGAGAAAAACTGACATGGGACTTAGTTAGAGAAAAACTGACATGGGACTTAGAGAAAAACTGACATGGTGCTTAGAGAAAAACTGACATGGTGCTTAGTTAGAGAAAAACTGACATGGGACTTAGAGAAAAACTGACATGGGGCTTAGTTAGAGAAAAACTGACATGGTGCTTAATTAGAGAAAAATTGACATGGTGCTTAGCTAGAGAAAAACTGACATGGTGCTTAGTTAGAGAAAAACTGACACGGGACTTAGTTAGAGAAAAACTGACATGGGACTTAGAGAAAAACTGACATGGTGCTTAGAGAAAAACTGACATGGTGCTTAGAGAAAAACTGACATGGGACTTAGAGAAAAACTGACATGGGACTTAGTTAGAGAAAAACTGACATGGGACTTAGAGAAAAACTGACATGGTGCTTAGTTAGAGAAAAACTGACATGGTGCTTAGAGAAAAACTGACAATGTGCTTAGCTAGAGAAAAACTGACATGGGACATAGAGAAAAACTGACATGGTGCTTAGTTAGAGAAAAACTGACATGGGACTTAGAGAAAAACTGACATGGTGCTTAGTTAGAGAAAAACTGACATGGTGCTTAGAGAAAACTGACATGGTGCTTAGTTAGAGAAAAACTGACATGGTGCTTAGTTAGAGAAAAACTGACATGGTGCTTAGTTAGAGAAAAACTGACATGGTGCTTAGTTAGATAAAAACTGACATGGTGCTTAGTTAGAGAAAAACTGACAAGGTTCTTAGTTAGAGAAAAACTGACATGGTGCTTAGTTAGAGAAAAACTGACATGGGACTAAGTTAGAGAAAAACTGACATGGTGCTTAGTTAGAGAAAAACTGACATGGTGCTTAGTTAGAGAAAAACTGACATGGTTCTTAGTTAGATAAAAACTGACATGGTGCTTAGTTAGAGAAAAACTGACATGGGACTTAGTTAGAGAAAAACTGACATGGGACTTAGTTAGAGAAAAACTGACATGGTGCTTAGTTAGAGAAAAACTGACATGGTTCTTAGTTAGATAAAAACTGACATGGTGCTTAGTTAGAGAAAAACTGACATGGGACTTAGTTAGAGAAAAACTGACATGGGACTTAGTTAGAGAAAAACTGACATGGTGCTTAGTTAGAGAAAAACTGACATGGTGCTTAGTTAGAGAAAAACTGACATGGTGCTTAGTTAGATAAAAACTGACATGGTACTTAGTTAGAGAAAAACTGACATGGTTCTTAGTTAGAGAAAAACTGACAAGGTTCTTAGTTAGAGAAAAACTGACATGGTGCTTAGTTAGAGAAAAACTGACATGGTGCTTAGTTAGAGAAAAACTGACATGGTGCTTAGTTAGAGAAAAACTGACATGGTGCTTAGTTAGAGAAAAACTGACATGGTGCTTAGAGAAAAACTGACATGGTGCTTAGTTAGAGAAAAACTGACATGGTTCTTAGTTAGAGAAAAACTGACATGGGACTTAGAGAAAAACTGACATGGTTCTTAGTTAGAGAAAAACTGACATGGTGCTTAGTTAGAGAAAAACTGACATGGGACTTAGAGAAAAACTGACATGGTGCTTAGTTAGAGAAAAACTGACATGGTGCTTAGTTAGAGAAAAACTGACATGGTGCTTATTTAGAGAAAAACTGACATGGGACTTAGAGAAAAACTGACATGGTTCTTAGTTAGAGAAAAACTGACAAGGTTCTTAGTTAGAGAAAAACTGACATGGTGCTTAGTTAGAGAAAAACTGACATGGGACTTAGTTAGAGAAAAACTGACATGGTGCTTAGTTAGAGAAAAACTGACATGGTGCTTAGTTAGAGAAAAACTGACATGGTGCTTAGTTAGAGAAAAACTCACATGGTGCTTAGTTAGAGAAAAACTGACATGGGACTTAGAGAAAAACTGACATGGGACTTAGAGAAAAACTGACATGGTGCTTAGTTAGAGAAAAACTGACATGGTGCTTAGTTAGAGAAAAACTGACATGGGACTTAGTTAGAGAAAAACTGACATGGGACTTAGTTAGAGAAAAACTGACATGGGACTTAGTTAGAGAAAAACTGACATGGGACTTAGTTAGAGAAAAACTGACATGGGACTTAGAGATAAACTTACATGGTGCTTAGTTAGAGAAAAACTGACATGGTGCTTAGAGAAAAACTGACATGGTGCTTAGTTAGAGAAAAACTGACATGGTGCTTAGTTAGAGAAAAACTGACATGGTGCTTAGTTAGAGAAAAACTGACATGGTGCTTAGTTAGAGAAAAACTGACTAAATGCTTAGTTAGAGAAAAACTGACATGGTGCTTAGTTAGAGAAAAACTGACATGGTGCTTAGTTAGAGAAAAACTGACATGGTGCTTAGTTAGAGAAAAACTGACATGGTGCTTAGTTAGAGAAAAACTGACATGGGACTTAGAGAAAAACTGACATGGGGCTTAGTTAGAGAAAAACTGACATGGTGCTTAATTAGAGAAAAATTGGCATGGTGCTTAGCTAGAGAAAAACTGACATGGTGCTTAGTTAGAGAAAAAATGACACGGGACTTAGTTAGAGAAAAACTGACATGGGACTTAGAGAAAAACTGACATGGTGCTTAGAGAAAAACTGACATGGTGCTTAGAGAAAACTGACATGGGACTTAGTTAGAGAAAAACTGACATGGGACTTAGTTAGAGAAAAACTGACATGGGACTTAGAGAAAAACTGACATGGTGCTTAGAGAAAAACTGACATGGTGCTTAGTTAGAGAAAAACTGACATGGGACTTAGAGAAAAACTGACATGGGGCTTAGTTAGAGAAAAACTGACATGGTGCTTAATTAGAGAAAAATTGACATGGTGCTTAGCTAGAGAAAAACTGACATGGTGCTTAGTTAGAGAAAAACTGACACGGGACTTAGTTAGAGAAAAACTGACATGGGACTTAGAGAAAAACTGACATGGTGCTTAGAGAAAAACTGACATGGTGCTTAGAGAAAAACTGACATGGGACTTAGTTAGAGAAAAACTGACATGGGACTTAGTTAGAGAAAAACTGACATGGGACTTAGAGAAAAACTGACATGGTGCTTAGTTAGAGAAAAACTGACATGGTGCTTAGAGAAAAACTGACAATGTGCTTAGCTAGAGAAAAACTGACATGGGACATAGAGAAAAACTGACATGGTGCTTAGTTAGAGAAAAACTGACATGGGACTTAGAGAAAAACTGACATGGTGCTTAGTTAGAGAAAAACTGACATGGTGCTTAGAGAAAAACTGACATGGTGCTTAGTTAGAGAAAAACTGACATGGTGCTTAGTTAGAGAAAAACTGACATGGTGCTTAGTTAGAGAAAAACTGACATGGTGCTTAGTTAGATAAAAACTGACATGGTGCTTAGTTAGAGAAAAACTGACAAGGTTCTTAGTTAGAGAAAAACTGACATGGTGCTTAGTTAGAGAAAAACTGACATGGGACTTAGTTAGAGAAAAACTGACATGGTGCTTAGTTAGAGAAAAACTGACATGGTGCTTAGTTAGAGAAAAACTGACATGGTTCTTAGTTAGATAAAAACTGACATGGTGCTTAGTTAGAGAAAAACTGACATGGGACTTAGTTAGAGAAAAACTGACATGGGACTTAGTTAGAGAAAAACTGACATGGTGCTTAGTTAGAGAAAAACTGACATGGTGCTTAGTTAGAGAAAAACTGACATGGTTCTTAGTTAGATAAAAACTGACATGGTGCTTAGTTAGAGAAAAACTGACATGGGACTTAGTTAGAGAAAAACAGACATGGGACTTAATTAGAGAAAAACTGACATGGTGCTTAGTTAGAGAAATACTGACATGGTGCTTTGTTAGAGAAAAACTGACATGGTGCTTAGTTAGATAAAAGCTGACATGGTACTTAGTTAGAGAAAAACTGACATGGTTCTTAGTTAGAGAAAAACTGACAAGGTTCTTAGTTAGAGAAAAACTGACATGGTGCTTAGTTAGAGAAAAACTGACATGGTGCTTAGAGAAAAACTGACATGGTGCTTAGTTAGAGAAAACTGACATGGTGCTTAGTTAGAGAAAAACTGACATGGTGCTTAGTTAGAGAAAAACTGACATGGTGCTTAGAGAAAAACTGACATGGTTCTTAGTTAGAGAAAAAATGACATGGGACTTATAGAAAAACTGACATGGTTCTTAGTTAGAGAAAAACTGACATGGTGCTTAGTTAGAGAAAAACTGACATGGGACTTAGAGAAAAACTGACATGGGACTTAGAGAAAAACTGACATGGTGCTTAGTTAGAGAAAAACTGACATGGTGCTTAGTTAGAGAAAAACTGACATGGTGCTTATTTAGAGAAAAACTGACATGGGCTTTGAGAAAAACTGACATGGTTCTTAGAGAAAAACTGACAAGGTTCTTAGTTAGAGAAAAACTGACATGGTGCTTAGTTAGAGAAAAACTGACATGGGACTTAGTTAGAGAAAAACTGACATGGTGCTTAGAGAAAAACTGACATGGTGCTTAGTTAGAGAAAAACTGACATGGTGCTTAGTTAGAGAAAAACTGACATGGTGCTTAGTTAGAGAAAAACTGACATGGGACTTAGAGAAAAACTGACATGGGACTTAGAGAAAAACTGACATGGTGCTTAGTTAGAGAAAAACTGACATGGTGCTTAGTTAGAGAAAAACTGACATGGGACTTAGTTAGAGAAAAACTGACATGGGACTTAGTTAGAGAAAAACTGACATGGGACTTAGTTAGAGAAAAACTGACATGGGACTTAGTTAGAGAAAAACTGACATGGGACTTAGTGAAAAACTTACATGGTGCTTAGTTAGAGAAAAACTGACATGGTGCTTAGAGAAAAACTGACATGGTGCTTAGTTAGAGAAAAACTGACATGATGCTTAGTTAGAGAAAAACTGACATGGTGCTTAGTTAGAGAAAAACTGACATGGTGCTTAGTTAGAGAAAAACTGACATGGTGCTTAGTTAGAGAAAAACTGACATGGTGCTTAGTTAGAGAAAAACTGACATGGTGCTTAGTTAGAGAAAAACTGACATGGTGCTTAGTTAGAGAAAAACTGACATGGTGCTTAGTTAGAGAAAAACTGACATGGGACTTAGTTAGAGAAAAACTGACATGGGGCTTAGTTAGAGAAAAACTGACATGGTGCTTAATTAGAGAAAATTGACATGGTGCTTAGCTAGAGAAAAACTGACATGGTGCTTAGTTAGAGAAAAAATGACACGGGACATAGTTAGAGAAAAACTGACATGGGACTTAGAGAAAAACTGACATGGTGCTTAGAGAAAAACTGACATGGTGCTTAGAGAAAAACTGACATGGGACTTAGTTAGAGAAAAACTGACATGGGACTTAGTTAGAGAAAAACTGACATGGGACTTAGAGAAAAACTGACATGGTGCTTAGTTAGAGAAAAACTGACATGGTGCTTAGAGAAAAACTGACAATGTGCTTAGCTAGAGAAAAACTGACATGGGACATAGAGAAAAACTGACATGGTGCTTAGCTAGAGAAAAACTGACATGGTGCTTAGTTAGAGAAAAACTGACATGGGACTTAGAGAAAAACTGACATGGGGCTTAGTTAGAGAAAAACTGACATGGTGCTTAATTAGAGAAAAATTGACATGGTGCTTAGCTAGAGAAAACTGACATGGTGCTTAGTTAGAGAAAAACTGACATGGGACTTAGAGAAAAACTGACATGGGGCTTAGTTAGAGAAAAACTGACATGGTGCTTAGTTAGAGAAAAACTGACACGGGACTTAGTTAGAGAAAAACTGACATGGGACTTAGAGAAAAACTGACATGGTGCTTAGAGAAAAACTGACATGGTGCTTAGAGAAAAACTGACATGGGACTTAGTTAGAGAAAAACTGACATGGGACTTAGTTAGAGAAAAACTGACATGGGACTTAGAGAAAAACTGACATGGTGCTTAGTTAGAGAAAAACTGACATGGTGCTTAGAGAAAAACTGACAATGTGCTTAGCTAGAGAAAAACTGACATGGGACATAGAGAAAAACTGACATGGTGCTTAGTTAGAGAAAAACTGACATGGACTTAGAGAAAAACTGACATGGTGCTTAGTTAGAGAAAAACTGACATGGTGCTTAGAGAAAAACTGACATGGTGCTTAGTTAGAGAAAAACTGACATGGTGCTTAGTTAGAGAAAAACTGACATGGTGCTTAGTTAGAGAAAAACTGACATGGTGCTTAGTTAGATAAAAACTGACATGGTGCTTAGTTAGAGAAAAACTGACAAGGTTCTTAGTTAGAGAAAAACTGACATGGTGCTTAGTTAGAGAAAAACTGACATGGGACTTAGTTAGAGAAAACTGACATGGTGCTTAGTTAGAGAAAAACTGACATGGTGCTTAGTTAGAGAAAAACTGACATGGTTCTTAGTTAGATAAAAACTGACATGGTGCTTAGTTAGAGAAAAACTGACATGGGACTTAGTTAGAGAAAAACTGACATGGGACTTAGTTAGAGAAAAACTGACATGGTGCTTAGTTAGAGAAAAACTGACATGGTGCTTAGTTAGAGAAAAACTGACATGGTTCTTAGTTAGATAAAAACTGACATGGTGCTTAGTTAGAGAAAAACTGACATGGGACTTAGTTAGAGAAAAACAGACATGGGACTTAGTTAGAGAAAAACTGACATGGTGCTTAGTTAGAGAAAAACTGACATGGTGCTTAGTTAGAGAAAAACTGACATGGTGCTTAGTTAGATAAAAACTGACATGGTACTTAGTTAGAGAAAAACTGACATGGTTCTTAGTTAGAGAAAAACTGACAAGGTTCTTAGTTAGAGAAAAACTGACATGGTGCTTAGTTAGAGAAAAACTGACATGGTGCTTAGTTAGAGAAAAACTGACATGGTGCTTAGTTAGAGAAAAACTGACATGGTGCTTAGTTAGAGAAAAACTGACATGGTGCTTAGTTAGAGAAAAACTGACATGGTGCTTAGAGAAAAACTGACATGGTTCTTAGTTAGAGAAAAACTGACATGGGACTTAGAGAAAAACTGACATGGTTCTTAGTTAGAGAAAAACTGACATGGTGCTTAGTTAGAGAAAAACTGACATGGGACTTAGAGAAAAAACTGACATGGGACTTAGAGAAAAACTGACATGGTGCTTAGTTAGAGAAAAACTGACATGGTGCTTAGTTAGAGAAAAACTGACATGGTGCTTATTTAGAGAAAAACTGACATGGGACTTAGAGAAAAACTGACATGGTTCTTAGTTAGAGAAAAACTGACAAGGTTCTTAGTTAGAGAAAAACTGACATGGTGCTTAGTTAGAGAAAAACTGACATGGGACTTAGTTAGAGAAAAACTGACATGGTGCTTAGTTAGAGAAAAACTGACATGGTGCTTAGTTAGAGAAAAACTGACATGGTGCTTAGTTAGAGAAAAACTGACATGGTGCTTAGTTAGAGAAAAACTGACATGGGACTTAGAGAAAAACTGACATGGGACTTAGAGAAAAACTGACATGGTGCTTAGTTAGAGAAAAACCGACATGGTGCTTAGTTAGAGAAAAACTGACATGGGACTTAGTTAGAGAAAAACTGACATGGGACTTAGTTAGAGAAAAACTGACATGGGACTTAGTTAGAGAAAAACTGACATGGGACTTAGTTAGAGAAAAACTGACATGGTGCTTAGTTAGAGAAAAACTGACATGGGACTTAGTTAGAGAAAAACTGACATGGGGCTTAGTTAGAGAAAAACTGACATGGTGCTTAATTAGAGAAAAATTGACATGGTGCTTAGCTAGAGAAAAACTGACATGGTGCTTAGTTAGAGAAAAATGACACGGGACTTAGTTAGAGAAAAACTGACATGGGACTTAGAGAAAAACTGACATGGTGCTTAGAGAAAAACTGACATGGTGCTTAGAGAAAAACTGACATGGGACTTAGTTAGAGAAAAACTGACATGGGACTTAGTTAGAGAAAAACTGACATGGGACTTAGAGAAAAACTGACATGGTGCTTAGAGAAAAACTGACATGGTGCTTAGTTAGAGAAAAACTGACATGGGACTTAGAGAAAAACTGACATGGGGCTTAGTTAGAGAAAAACTGACATGGTGCTTAATTAGAGAAAAATTGACATGGTGCTTAGCTAGAGAAAAACTGACATGGTGCTTAGTTAGAGAAAAACTGACACGGGACTTAGTTAGAGAAAAACTGACATGGGACTTAGAGAAAAACTGACATGGTGCTTAGAGAAAAACTGACATGGTGCTTAGAGAAAAACTGACATGGGACTTAGTTAGAGAAAAACTGACATGGGACTTAGAGAAAAACTGACATGGGACTTAGAGAAAAACTGACATGGTGCTTAGTTAGAGAAAAACTGACATGGTGCTTAGAGAAAAACTGACAATGTGCTTAGCTAGAGAAAAACTGACATGGGACATAGAGAAAACTGACATGGTGCTTAGTTAGAGAAAAACTGACATGGGACTTAGAGAAAAACTGACATGGTGCTTAGTTAGAGAAAAACTGACATGGTGCTTAGAGAAAAACTGACATGGTGCTTAGTTAGAGAAAAACTGACATGGTGCTTAGTTAGAGAAAAACTGACATGGTGCTTAGTTAGAGAAAAACTGACATGGTGCTTAGTTAGATAAAAACTGACATGGTGCTTAGTTAGAGAAAAACTGACATGGTGCTTAGTTAGATAAAAACTGACATGGTGCTTAGTTAGAGAAAAACTGACATGGGACTTAGTTAGAGAAAAACTGACATGGTGCTTAGTTAGAGAAAACTGACATGGTGCTTAGTTAGAGAAAAACTGACATGGTTCTTAGTTAGATAAAAACTGACATGGTGCTTAGTTAGAGAAAAACTGACATGGGACTTAGTTAGAGAAAAACTGACATGGGACTTAGTTAGAGAAAAACTGACATGGTGCTTAGTTAGAGAAAAACTGACATGGTGCTTAGTTAGAGAAAAACTGACATGGTTCTTAGTTAGATAAAAACTGACATGGTGCTTAGTTAGAGAAAAACTGACATGGGACTTAGTTAGAGAAAAACTGACATGGGACTTAGTTAGAGAAAAACTGACATGGTGCTTAGTTAGAGAAAAACTGACATGGTGCTTAGTTAGAGAAAAACTGACATGGTGCTTAGTTAGATAAAAACTGACATGGTACTTAGTTAGAGAAAAACTGACATGGTTCTTAGTTAGAGAAAAACTGACAAGGTTCTTAGTTAGAGAAAACTGACATGGTGCTTAGTTAGAGAAAAACTGACATGGTGCTTAGTTAGAGAAAAACTGACATGGTGCTTAGTTAGAGAAAAACTGACATGGTGCTTAGTTAGAGAAAAACTGACATGGTGCTTAGTTAGAGAAAAACTGACATGGTGCTTAGAGAAAAACTGACATGGTTCTTAGTTAGAGAAAAACTGACATGGGACTTAGAGAAAAACTGACATGGTTCTTAGTTAGAGAAAAACTGACATGGTGCTTAGTTAGAGAAAAACTGACATGGGACTTAGAGAAAAACTGACATGGGACTTAGAGAAAAACTGACATGGTGCTTAGTTAGAGAAAAACTGACATGGTGCTTAGTTAGAGAAAAACTGACATGGTGCTTATTTAGAGAAAAACTGACATGGGACTTAGAGAAAAACTGACATGGTTCTTAGTTAGAGAAAAACTGACAAGGTTCTTAGTTAGAGAAAACTGACATGGTGCTTAGTTAGAGAAAAACTGACATGGGACTTAGTTAGAGAAAAACTGACATGGTGCTTAGTTAGAGAAAAACTGACATGGTGCTTAGTTAGAGAAAAACTGACATGGTGCTTAGTTAGAGAAAAACTGACATGGTGCTTAGTTAGAGAAAAACTGACATGGGACTTAGAGAAAAACTGACATGGGACTTAGAGAAAAACTGACATGGTGCTTAGTTAGAGAAAAACTGACATGGTGCTTAGTTAGAGAAAAACTGACATGGGACTTAGTTAGAGAAAAACTGACATGGGACTTAGTTAGAGAAAAACTGACATGGGACTTAGTTAGAGAAAAACTGACATGGGACTTAGTTAGAGAAAAACTGACATGGGACTTAGTGAAAAACTTACATGGTGCTTAGTTAGAGAAAAACTGACATGGTGCTTAGAGAAAAAACTGACATGGTGCTTAGTTAGAGAAAAACTGACATGGTGCTTAGTTAGAGAAAAACTGACATGGGACTTAGTTAGAGAAAAACTGACATGGTGCTTAGTTAGAGAAAAACTGACATGGTGCTTAGTTAGAGAAAAACTGACATGGTGCTTAGTTAGAGAAAAACTGACATGGTGCTTAGTTAGAGAAAAACTGACATGGTGCTTAGTTAGAGAAAAACTGACATGGTGCTTAGTTAGAGAAAAACTGACATGGGACTTAGTTAGAGAAAAACTGACATGGGGCTTAGTTAGAGAAAAACTGACATGGTGCTTAAGTAGAGAAAAATTGACATGGTGCTTAGCTAGAGAAAAACTGACATGGTGCTTAGTTAGAGAAAAAATGACATGGGACTTAGTTAGAGAAAAACTGACATGGGACTTAGAGAAAAACTGACATGGTGCTTAGAGAAAAACTGACATGGTGCTTAGAGAAAAACTGACATGGGACTTAGTTAGAGAAAAACTGACATGGGACTTAGTTAGAGAAAAACTGACATGGGACTTAGAGAAAAACTGACATGGTGCTTAGTTAGAGAAAAACTGACATGGTGCTTAGAGAAAAACTGACAATGTGCTTAGCTAGAGAAAAACTGACATGGGACATAGAGAAAAACTGACATGGTGCTTAGCTAGAGAAAAACTGACATGGTGCTTAGTTAGAGAAAAACTGACACGGGACTTAGAGAAAAACTGACATGGGGCTTAGTTAGAGAAAAACTGACATGGTGCTTAATTAGAGAAAAATTGACATGGTGCTTAGCTAGAGAAAAACTGACATGGTGCTTAGTTAGAGAAAAACTGACACGGGACTTAGTTAGAGAAAAACTGACATGGGACTTAGAGAAAAACTGACATGGTGCTTAGAGAAAAACTGACATGGTGCTTAGAGAAAAACTGACATGGGACTTAGTTAGAGAAAAACTGACATGGGACTTAGTTAGAGAAAAACTGACATGGGACTTAGAGAAAAACTGACATGGTGCTTAGTTAGAGAAAAACTGACATGGTGCTTAGAGAAAAACTGACAATGTGCTTAGCTAGAGAAAAACTGACATGGGACATAGAGAAAACTGACATGGTGCTTAGTTAGAGAAAAACTGACATGGGACTTAGAGAAAAACTGACATGGTGCTTAGTTAGAGAAAAACTGACATGGTGCTTAGAGAAAAACTGACATGGTGCTTAGTTAGAGAAAAACTGACATGGTGCTTAGTTAGAGAAAAACTGACATGGTGCTTAGTTAGAGAAAAACTGACATGGTGCTTAGTTAGATAAAAACTGACATGGTGCTTAGTTAGAGAAAAACTGACAAGGTTCTTAGTTAGAGAAAAACTGACATGGTGCTTAGTTAGAGAAAAACTGACATGGGACTTAGTTAGAGAAAAACTGACATGGTGCTTAGTTAGAGAAAAACTGACATGGTGCTTAGTTAGAGAAAAACTGACATGGTTCTTAGTTAGATAAAAACTGACATGGTGCTTAGTTAGAGAAAAACTGACATGGGACTTAGTTAGAGAAAAACTGACATGGGACTTAGTTAGAGAAAACTGACATGGGACTTAGTGAAAAACTTACATGGTGCTTAGTTAGAGAAAAACTGACATGGTGCTTAGAGAAAACTGACATGGTGCTTAGTTAGAGAAAAACTGACATGGTGCTTAGTTAGAGAAAAACTGACATGGGACTTAGTTAGAGAAAAACTGACATGGTGCTTAGTTAGAGAAAAAACTGACATGGTGCTTAGTTAGAGAAAAACTGACATGGTGCTTAGTTAGAGAAAAACTGACATGGTGCTTAGTTAGAGAAAAACTGACATGGTGCTTAGTTAGAGAAAAACTGACATGGTGCTTAGTTAGAGAAAAACTGACATGGACTTAGTTAGAGAAAAACTGACATGGGGCTTAGTTAGAGAAAAACTGACATGGTGCTTAAGTAGAGAAAAATTGACATGGTGCTTAGCTAGAGAAAAACTGACATGGTGCTTAGTTAGAGAAAAAATGACATGGGACTTAGTTAGAGAAAAACTGACATGGGACTTAGAGAAAAACTGACATGGTGCTTAGAGAAAAACTGACATGGTGCTTAGAGAAAAACTGACATGGGACTTAGTTAGAGAAAAACTGACATGGGACTTAGTTAGAGAAAAACTGACATGGGACTTAGAGAAAAACTGACATGGTGCTTAGTTAGAGAAAAACTGACATGGTGCTTAGAGAAAAACTGACAATGTGCTTAGCTAGAGAAAAACTGACATGGGACATAGAGAAAAACTGACATGGTGCTTAGCTAGAGAAAAACTGACATGGTGCTTAGTTAGAGAAAAACTGACACGGGACTAGAGAAAAACTGACATGGGGCTTAGTTAGAGAAAAACTGACATGGTGCTTAATTAGAGAAAAATTGACATGGTGCTTAGCTAGAGAAAAACTGACATGGTGCTTAGTTAGAGAAAAACTGACACGGGACTTAGTTAGAGAAAAACTGACATGGGACTTAGAGAAAAACTGACATGGTGCTTAGAGAAAAACTGACATGGTGCTTAGAGAAAAACTGACATGGGACTTAGTTAGAGAAAAACTGACATGGGACTTAGTTAGAGAAAAACTGACATGGGACTTAGAGAAAAACTGACATGGTGCTTAGTTAGAGAAAAACTGACATGGTGCTTAGAGAAAAACTGACAATGTGCTTAGCTAGAGAAAAACTGACATGGGACATAGAGAAAAACTGACATGGTGCTTAGTTAGAGAAAAACTGACATGGGACTTAGAGAAAAACTGACATGGTGCTTAGTTAGAGAAAAACTGACATGGTGCTTAGAGAAAAACTGACATGGTGCTTAGTTAGAGAAAAACTGACATGGTGCTTAGTTAGAGAAAAACTGACATGGTGCTTAGTTAGAGAAAAACTGACATGGTGCTTAGTTAGATAAAAACTGACATGGTGCTTAGTTAGAGAAAAACTGACAAGGTTCTTAGTTAGAGAAAAACTGACATGGTGCTTAGTTAGAGAAAAACTGACATGGGACTTAGTTAGAGAAAAACTGACATGGTGCTTAGTTAGAGAAAAACTGACATGGTGCTTAGTTAGAGAAAACTGACATGGTTTCTTAGTTAGATAAAAACTGACATGGTGCTTAGTTAGAGAAAAACTGACATGGGACTTAGTTAGAGAAAAACTGACATGGGACTTAGTTAGAGAAAAACTGACATGGTGCTTAGTTAGAGAAAAACTGACATGGTGCTTAGTTAGAGAAAAACTGACATGGTTCTTAGTTAGAGAAAAACTGACATGGTGCTTAGTTAGAGAAAAACTGACATGGGACTTAGTTAGAGAAAACAGACATGGGACTTAGTTAGAGAAAAACTGACATGGTGCTTAGTTAGAGAAAAACTGACATGGTGCTTAGTTAGAGAAAACTGACATGGTGCTTAGTTAGATAAAAACTGACATGGTACTTAGTTAGAGAAAAACTGACATGGTTCTTAGTTAGAGAAAAACTGACAAAGGTTCTTAGTTAGAGAAAAACTGACATGGTGCTTAGTTAGAGAAAAAACTGACATGGTGCTTAGTTAGAGAAAAACTGACATGGTGCTTAGTTAGAGAAAAACTGACATGGTGCTTAGTTAGAGAAAAACTGACATGGTGCTTAGTTAGAGAAAAACTGACATGGTGCTTAGAGAAAAACTGACATGGTTCTTAGTTAGAGAAAAACTGACATGGGACTTAGAGAAAAACTGACATGGTTCTTAGTTAGAGAAAAACTGACATGGTGCTTAGTTAGAGAAAAACTGACATGGGATTTAGAGAAAACTGACATGGGACTTAGAGAAAAACTGACATGGTGCTTAGTTAGAGAAAAACTGACATGGTGCTTAGTTAGAGAAAAACTGACATGGTGCTTATTTAGAGAAAAACTGACATGGGAACTTAGAGAAAAACTGACATGGTTCTTAGTTAGAGAAAAACTGACAAGGTTCTTAGTTAGAGAAAAACTGACATGGTGCTTAGTTAGAGAAAACTGACATGGGACTTAGTTAGAGAAAAACTGACATGGTGCTTAGTTAGAGAAAAACTGACATGGTGCTTAGTTAGAGAAAACTGACATGGTGCTTAGTTAGAGAAAAACTGACATGGTGCTTAGTTAGAGAAAACTGACATGGACTTAGAGAAAAACTGACATGGGACTTAGAGAAAAACTGACATGGTGCTTAGTTAGAGAAAAACTGACATGGTGCTTAGTTAGATAAAAACTGACATGGGACTTAGTTAGAGAAAAACTGACATGGGACTTAGTTAGAGAAAAACTGACATGGACTTAGTTTAGAAAAAACTGACATGGGACTTAGTTAGAGAAAAACTGACATGGGACTTAGTGAAAAACTTACATGGTGCTTAGTTAGAGAAAAACTGACATGGTGCTTAGAGAAAAACTGACATGGTGCTTAGTTAGAGAAAAACTGACATGGTGCTTAGTTAGAGAAAAACTGACATGGTGCTTAGTTAGAGAAAAACTGACATGGTGCTTAGTTAGAGAAAAACTGACATGGTGCTTAGTTAGAGAAAAACTGACATGGTGCTTAGTTAGAGAAAAACTGACATGGTGCTTAGTTAGAGAAAAACTGACATGGGACTTAGTTTGAGAAAAACTGACATGGGGCTTAGTTAGAGAAAAACTGACATGGTGCTTAATTAGAGAAAAATTGACATGGTGCGTAGCTAGAGAAAAACTGACATGGTGCTTAGTTAAAGAAAAAATGACACGGACTTAGTTAGAGAAAAACTGACATGGTGCTTAGAGAAAAACTGACATGGTGCTTAGAGAAAAACTGACATGGGACTTAGTTAGAGAAAAACTGACTTGGGACTTAGTTAGAGAAAAACTGACATGGGACTTAGAGAAAAACTGACATGGTGCTTAGTTAGAGAAAAACTGACATGGTGCTTAGAGAAAAACTGACAATGTGCTTAGCTAGAGAAAAACTGACATGGACATAGAGAAAAACTGACATGGTGCTTAGTTAGAGAAAAACTGACATGGGACTTAGAGAAAAACTGACATGGTGCTTAGTTAGAGAAAAACTGACATGGTGCTTAGAGAAAAACCGACATGGTGCTTAGTTAGAGAAAAACTGACATGGTGCTTAGTTAGAGAAAAACTGACATGGTGCTTAGTTAGAGAAAAACTGACATGGTGCTTAGTTAGATAAAAACTGACATGGTGCTTAGTTAGAGAAAAACTGACATGGTGCTTAGTTAGAGAAAACTGACATGGTGCTTAGTTAGAGAAAAACTGACATGGTGCTTAGAGAAAACTGACATGGGACTTAGTTAGAGAAAAACTGACATGGGACTTAGTTAGAGAAAAACTGACATGGGACTTAGAGAAAAACTGACATGGTGCTTAGTTAGAGAAAAACTGACATGGTGCTTAGAGAAAAACTGACATGGTGCTTAGTTAGAGAAAAACTGACATGGTGCTTAGTTAGAGAAAAACTGACATGGGACTTAGTTAGAGAAAAACTGACATGGTGCTTAGTTAGAGAAAAACTGACATGGTGCTTAGAGAAAAACTGACATGGTGCTTAGTTAGAGAAAAACTGACATGGTGCTTAGTTAGAGAAAAACTGACATGGTGCTTAGTTAGAGAAAAACTGACATGGTTCTTAGTTAGATAAAAAACTGACATGGTGCTTAGTTAGAGAAAAACTGACATGGGACTTAGTTAGAGAAAACTGACATGGGACTTAGAGAAAAACTGACATGAGGCTTAGTTAGAGAAAAACTGACATGGTGCTTAGTTAGAGAAAAACTGACATGGTGCTTAGAGAAAACTGACATGGTGCTTAGTTAGAGAAAAACTGACATGGTGCTTAGAGAAAAACTGACATGGTGCTTAGAGAAAAACTGACATGGTGCTTAGTTAGAGAAAAACTGACATGGTGCTTAGAGAAAAACTGACATGGTGCTTAGTTAGAGAAAACTGACATGGTGCTTAGTTAGAGAAAAACTGACATGGTACTTAATTAGAGAAAAACTGACATGGGATTTAGTTAGAGAAAAACTGACATGGGACTTAGAGAAAAACTGACATGGTGCTTAGTTAGAGAAAAACTGACATGGGGCTTAGTTAGAGAAAAACTGACATGGGGCTTAGTTAGAGAAAAAACTGACATGGGGCTTAGTTAGAGAAAAACTGACATGGGGCTTAGTTAGAGAAAAACTGACATGGTGCTTAGTTAGAGAAAAACTGACATGGGGCTTAGTTAGAGAAAAACTGACATGGGGCTTAGTTAGAGAAAAACTGACATGGGGCTTAGTTAGAGAAAACTGACATGGGGTTTAGTTAGAGAAAAACTCGCATGGTGCTTAGTTAGAGAAAAACTGACATGGGGCTTAGTTAGAGAAAAACTGACATGGTGCTTATTTAGAGAAAAACTGACATGGTGCTTAGTTAGAGAAAAACTGACATGGGGCTTATTTAGAGAAAAACTGACATGGGACTTAGAGAAAAACTGACATGGTGCTTAGTTAGAGAAAAAACTGACATGGGACTTAGTTAGAGAAAAACTGACATGGGACTTAGTTAGAGAAAACTGACATGGGACTTAGTTAGAGAAAAACTGACATGGGACTTAGTTAGAGAAAAACTGACATGGGACTTAGTTAGAGAAAAACTGACATGGTGCTTAGTTAGAGAAAAACTGACATGGTGCTTAGTTAGAGAACAAACTTTTGTTGTTGCAAGCCACTATAGCTTGTGCTAACATTTATTCATTCATTGATATGCATATAAACATATAAAAGAAGTTATAGTCAATCACAAAACCGAGTGTAATAATTGTAATATATCATCATCATCACGTGGCATGCCTAATGACGCAGGCTACCAAGTCTCTCCACAATTATCGATCTCCACAATTATCGATCTCCACAATTATCGATCTCCACAATTATCGATCTCAACAATTATCGATCTCCACACATCGATCTCCACAATTATCGATCTCCACATTTATCGATCTCCACAATTATCGATCTCGACATTTATCGATCTCCACAATTATCGATCTCCACATTTATCGATCTCCACAATTATCGATCTCCACATTTATCGATCTCCACAATTATCGATCTCCACATTTATCGATCTCCACAATTATCGATCTCCACATTTATCGATCTCCACAATTATCGATCTCCACATTTATCGATCTCCACAATTATCGATCTCCACATTTATCGATCTCCACAATTATCGATCTCCACATTTGTCGATCTCCACAATTATCGATCTCCACAATTATCGATCTCCACATTATTTATCATTTCTGTTGTTGATCTTCTGCCATGCCATGCTCGACGGGACGGATTGGGTGGGGGGGGTGCAACTTCTGATGATCAGATTGCCTCCTGCTGCGAAGCTCTGTACAAAGAGTTTCCTATTACTAAGCTGTCAGGTATCTTTTCTCTTTACTTCCCCCTATCTATTCGTCCCTCATTTATTTTCCCATTTGCCACATTATATTCCAGCTGTTCCCTTCTCATGGCCATACAATTATGATTGTTTCTTCCCTAACATTGCATATTAACTCTCTTTTCCTTTGGCCTCATTCAGATCGTTTTCATTACTCTTCTTATCTGTTCATGGTATTATCGAAATTCTAATGTAAAACCACATTTCTACAGCCAAGTAGAAGCACCAATTAATGATCGTAACATTACAAGCACAATAATGGCAGGCTCACAAATTTGAGTCCGGCAACTCTAGTTCAGAATTACTTATAAATTATATATATTTTATGAAATAACGTTTCAGTAAATGAAAGATGTCTTGTGCACAGTCTATGTCAATAGAAATGAGAAAGAGACTTCAACGGTGCTATATAGAACTATTCTGACATATGGAAGCGAATCGTGGACGGTAGTCAAACAAATGAAAAGACAATTAGAGGCCACAGAGATGGAATTTCTCATAATAATGTTGAAAGTTCACTGGGCTACTAAAACGATTAATTAGGAAATTCTCAAAGAGGCCAACACGAAAAGGCAGCTCCTAAAAAACCACACAAAAATAAACAATCAACATTTTTAGGCACATCTTGAGAAGAGGACAGATTAAGTACTTGATTACAACTTACAAAATACAAGGAAAGAGAGATTGCGAACGACAAGAGAGAAGATACTCGATAGCTTGGTGTCAACAACAGAATTGAAACGATGTACTGCGGATGGAAAAATGTGGATGGACATGATCGCCTACGTCGACCGTATATGGCACATGATATTGATTAATTATGTATTATGGGACCTTTATATCATACGATCTGATCGATACCCGTTACGACGGAAATAAAAAATGGTGACATATATTCGATAATCCCCTCGTTGTCCGCCTCTTATTTCAATACTAGAAATAGAGTTTTGGTTTAATTTCGTGGTTTCGAAACTGTTTTTCTTTTACGTCTTCAGCTGACATGTTCACATTCAAAGATGATAATTTAAGTCATTCTGTTTATTATGCTGTCTATCAAAGATGTCATCATACTTTGTTTTATTCATCTCTAGTTCTATTATATGTCTAGTCAAGACATGACTTCCCATCTTCAAATATCTCCATCAGCTTCGTTCCAACTAAAATATATGAAAAGAAAACATTCTATATGTGAACGTTGTAAATAACTTCTTCATGGATTGTTCAAGACTGACGATTTGCTATTATCAAATTGTGTCTAGGAATGACCATGTTATTAATATCTTAGGAGCCTGCGTGTTATTTTGCCTTTATGTTTCACATTTCCATCAGAAATGAACACAGATTGTCGTTGCTGACGCTTTATCAAACTCTAGATATTGCAACAAATCTGTGATTGCAAATTCATGTGATTATTATTAGCTTTTTTTATATACAAATTTTGAATGAAATATATTTTTGAGTCGTAGTGTACGAAAAAAGAAAAGAAAGAAAGAAAGAAAAGAAATGTGCCACCTCACATTACTTTGCTTGTAGGGGATATGGCGACTATATTTCTTTACAGACTCTCGGTATATGATTTTGGGCTAATGTGGTCAGTATTACACGCGAGCCGCCTTTTTTTTTTTTTTTTTTTTTTTTTTTTTTTTTGCAGTAAACAAATCCGGTACCCATTTTCGTCTGAGTGAACCTGGAGGTCGTCGATCAAGATCGAATCCGACCACTGAGCTATCGCAGGTAGCGTGAGACAGGTGAGAATTTATTCTCGTTAAAATTGGTCTCGTTACATCTCCCATCCCAAAAAAAAATGTTGTTAAATAGTTTTGTAATCAGCATCATCGCCATTTGTGGTCACTAACGACTAAGCACTAAAAGTTGGTCACCACAGAGATGAGATGTTTGAGAAAGCGCTAGGGATAATCAGAAAAGACAGAATCAGAAACGATATTATAAGAGACAGAGTAGACATTGAGACAATCCCAAGCTTCATACAGAAACAACAAATGAACTGGTTTGCCCAACTAGACGGAATGCTGTGATTTTCTTTACCATACAAAGCATATATTAAACAAGGAGAAGGGAGAAGAGCAAGAGGCAGACCCAGAGTAAGATGAACAGACAACATAAAAAACAAACGCTACAACATCATCAAATGGCAATGAGTGAAGTCGCCAAAAGGGCGAGAACCAGAGTTTGTCTCCCTTGACACCCGTACAAGAGGAAGTGAAGAAAGAGGGAATAATCATCATCAAGTTCCATGCCTACCAGTGACAGTGATGATGGCTCTTTACAACTTTGGCGTTCTGGGGTTGTTTATCTATTCTGTCGTTGATTCCTCACCTTCTCATCCTTTTATAGCTAATTACATTGTATTTGTCCGTCTTTTGGCGTTTTTCCTCATATTTCTTTTCTTTTGACTTTTTTCTCCACTCGTATCATCTGTCGGAGCATTCTCGTTGATGTTTTTACTTTCTTCAAACTTTGATATCTATTGTTCTTTGGGGCTGAAGACGACACTTAGAGCATAAATTCTAGACCCGATATATCCGATGATCCTTGCTATCATGTATCAGTCGGGGTGGGGGTGTGAGGCGGGGGGGGGGGTGCTGAGTGGTCTATAGGTCTGACGTCAGCCTCAGGACAAAAAGGTCTCGAGCTCGATTCGGTGAAAAAATTTCTGTTAATTAAAAATCGAATCCATAGTTTCTATGTTTGTCTTTACTCTCTCTTGATCTCTTGCCAGTGAGATCCGATGTCTAGCGCTCTCTTGCTAGTGAGATCCGATGTCTAGCCCTCTCTTTCCAGTGAGATCCGATGTCTAGCGCTCTCTTGCAGTGAGATCCGATGTCTAGCCCTCTCTTGCCAGTGAGATCCGATGTCTAGCGCTCTCTTGGTAGTGAGATCCGATGTCTAGCGCTCTCTTGGTAGTGAGATCCGATGTCTAGCGCTCTCTTGGCAGTGAGATCCGATGTCTAGCCCTCTCTTGCCAGTGAGATCCGATGTCTAGCGCTCTCTTGCCAGTGAGATCCGATGTCTAGCCCTCTCTTGCCAGTGAGATCCGATGTCTAGCGCTCTCTTGGTAGTGAGGTCCGATGTCTAGCCCTCTCTTGCCAGTGAGATCCGATGTGTAGCCCTCTCTGGATAGTTATATCCGATATCTAGTCCTCTCTGGATGTGAGATCCGATGTCTAACCCTGTCTGGATGTGATATCCGATGTCTAGCCCTCTCTTGCTAGTGAGATCCGATGTCTAGCGCTCTCTGGATGTGAGATACGATGTTTAGCACTCTCTTGGTAGTGAGATCCGATGTCTAGCCCTCTCTTAGTAGTGAAATCTGATGTATAGCCCTATTTGGATAGTGAGATCCAATGTCTAGCCCTCTCTTGCTAGTGAGATCCGATGTCTAACCCTCTTTTGCTAGTGAGATCCGATGTCTAACCCTCTTTTGCTAGTGAGATCCGATGTCTAGCCCTCTCTTGCTAGTGAGATCCGATGTCTAGCCCTCTCTTGCTAATGAGATCCGATGTCTAGCCCTCTCTTGCTAGTGAGATCCCATGTCTAGCCCTCTCTTGCTAGTGAGATCCGATGTCTAGCCCTCTCTTGCTAGTGAGATCCGATGTCTAGCCCTCTCTTGCTAGTGAGATCCCATGTCTAGCCCTCTCTTGCTAGTGAGATCCCATGTCTAGCCCTCTCTTGCTAGTGAGATCCCATGTCTAGCCCTCTCTTGCTAGTGAGATCCCATGTCTAGCCCTCTCTTGCTAGTGAGATCCCATGTCTAGCCCTCTCTTGCTAGTGAGATCCCATGTCTAGCCCTCTCTTGCTAGTGAGATCCCATGTCTAGCCCTCTCTTGCTAGTGAGATCCGATGTCTAGCCCTCTCTTGCTAGTGAGATCCGATATCTAGACCACTCGGATAACGGCGACATATAGGAAATCTCGTGTGCACTTTGTACATGTCAATAAACAATTGGCATTTGGAAATGAAAAAGAAAAGATAAAAATGGCAGCAGCCCAGGCAAAGGTTAACAGGAAAAAATCTACTATAACTCTCAATAATTATCGCAAGATAGAACCAGAAGGATAAAGGCCACTTGGTCAAGCAGTCGCCACGACTTGTGAGACTCAGGATTTTTATTTCACACCCGATAGAACAAAATCCCTTTCTGTCTACATCGGCAAAGATAACCAGGTTTTGAGCAGTTCTCAACATGTGGAGATAATCATGTCCCCCTTACCTACACTGCCTCTCAATTCCAGACTTGAAAATGAAAAGCCAAATAAGAAATATATTCTCACAACGGAAATAAGCTAGAAGAAGTATTGAATTTGACATTAAGATATGTAATCATAAATGGTGATTGAAGAAAAATGTGTGGAGTTGTGCCTCCTTGACTGAGTAGTTAGTGTGCTCGCTTCCTGATCACACAAGTTCCGGTTCGATACTCAAAAGTGGTCGATTTTTTTTTTCGGATCAACAAGGCTCAGGGGTTCGCAGGGCCTCCAAAAAGGGGACCAGAGATTTTTCTGGGAAACAAAGGCGGTCTGGCATGATACCGACCACATCACCAAAATAATGCATTGTCGTTATAGAACAAAATGTGGTCACTAACACAATGTTCTCCATACGCCAAGCAAGGCAGGGGAGAGAACCTTTACTTGGCTTACTATATCACTGCTGTACCGCAATAGAAAATTACACATCAAATGGATGAGGCATGTAGTGTGATTGCCACAGGACAGCATCCGCTATAGTGAATATTTCAATTGAGAAGCAACATATAACGACGAAAAGGCAGATCTAGAAGACGACATTAATGCATCATCAGACACCACGTTGAACAAAATGTAAGAATCGCATTCAGAGAAAAGTAAATTAGGGTAAGTAAAGTAAGGTAAGTAAAGTAAGTTAATTAAATTAAGGTAATTAGTAAAGTAATGTATTTAAAGGAGACGTAAGTAAAGTAAGATTGTTAAAGCAGGGTAGTTAAAGTAGAGCACGTAAATTGCTGCAGTAGTAAAGTATGGTATATAAATTAAGGTAAGTAAATTAAGGTAGACTATGTACGATGATTAAAATAAGGTAATTAAAGTGGTGTAATTAAAGTAAGTCATTAAAGTAAGGTAATTAAAATAAATAATTAAAGTAATTTAATTAAAGTAGATCAGTAAAGTAAGGTAATTAAAGTAAGCTAAGTAAGGTAAGATGTTTTATTAAGGTAGCAAAGTAAGGGATTTTAAATTAAGGTAAGTATAGTAATATAAACAAGATAGGCTGATTAAAATAGGTGATTAAATTAATTTAATTACAGTAGGTGAGTAAAATTAAGTAATTAAAATAATGCAAGTAAAGTAAAGAAATTAAAGTAATGTAATTGAAGTAATGTAATTAAAGT
Source organism: Megaustenia siamemsis (assembly GCA_032433765.1). NCBI lineage: Eukaryota > Metazoa > Mollusca > Gastropoda > Stylommatophora > Ariophantidae > Megaustenia > Megaustenia siamemsis. The sequence goes on along the minus strand of JAVIAB010000125.1, from coordinate 6,691,409 downwards.
AAAGCTAAGTAGGTAAGTAAGGTAATGTAAATAAATTAAGACGATTATATGAAAGTAAGTAAAGTAAGGTAATTAAATTAAGTAAGTAAAGTAATGTAAAGAAAGGAATGTAATTGAGGTAAGGTAATTAAATTAAAGCAAGGTAAGTAGAGTATGGTAAAGTAAGGGAAGTAAAATAAGGTAACTAAAGTAAGTTAAGTCAAGTATTGTAATTTATATACGGTAATTAAAGTAAATCTCTAGATAGAAGCTCAACAAACTACAGTATGAAATTTAACACAGCAAAAACAGAGGCTATAAGAATAAGCAAATTAAGACACCCATTAAACATTAAGATCAAAGATAAAGAAATAAAACAAGTAGTGGAATTCAAGTATTTAGGCACAATGTTCACAGAAGATGGAAAACTAGACAGAGAAATTGACATGAGAATACGAAAAGCAAATGCTGTCACATATCAGCTTTCACCATTGCTAAGACATCCAAACATTTCTATACCAGCTAAACAACAAATGATAAATATCATTTTCATACCAACTTTGTGCTATGAAAGTCAAACATGGACCCTTTCTAAATCCCATTTAAGAAAGATCAATACATGTGAGATGCGATGCTCGAGAAAAGTAACAAACAACACAAGAAGAGATAGCATACCAAATGAAACCATAAGAAAAATTGTAGGAACTAAACCCTGCCAAGAATATATAGAACAACAACAACTTAAATGGTTTGGCCACCTGGTCAGAATGAATCCGCACCAATCACCATCAAGGGCGTTCTTCTCGAGAATGCATGGAAAAAGACCAAGAGGAAGACCCAGAAGAAAATGGATAGATGCAGTGACAGAGACATGTAACAACAAAGGAAAATCACTAATTCAGACAGTTCAAGCAGCTCAAGAACGACAAATGATATAAACCACGACACCTTTTATTTATCAGTGAACAGAGAAAAGTAGAAGAAGAAGAATTAAAGTAAGACAAGTAAGTAAGACCATTAAAGTAAGGCAAGGTAACTAAAGTAATGCAATTAAAATAAGGTAAGTAAAGTAACGTAAGTAAAGTAACTAAATTAAGGTTAGTACACAAAGGTAAGTAAAGTAAGGTAAGTACAGTAAGGTTATTAAAGTAAGATAAGTAAAGTAAGGTAAGTAAAGTAACGTAAGTAAAGTAAGGTAAGTAAAGTTAGGTAAGTAAAGTAACGTAAGTAAAGTAAGGTAAGTAAAGTAAGGTAAGTAAAGTTAGGTAAGTAAAGTAACGTAAGTAAAGTAACGTAAGTAAAGTAAGGTAAGTAAAGTAACGTAAGTAAAGTAAGGTAAGTAAAGTTAGGTAAGTAAAGTAAGGTAAGTACAGTAAGGTTATTAAAGTAAGATAAGTAAAGTTAGGTAAGTAAAGTAAGGTAAGTACAGTAAGGTTATTAAAGTAAGATAAGTAAAGTTAGGTAAGTAAAGTAAGGTAAGTACAGTAAGGTTATTAAAGTAAGATAAGTAAAGTTAGGTAAGTAAAGTAAACAATCCGAAGAATCGTGGTCGGTTGAGCTAGCGGCTACAAAAGATGTTGATACCAATTCCTTTCTTCTTAATTTTTTTTTGTTCATCTTGCTCCGTATGTGCTCTGGATAATAAGGGTATTTGTTTAGTTTTCTGTACAAAGTGAATTATGTGCTTTGTGTTTTATATCTCTCATTCATGTATGTTCCTAGATCACTCCTTTCTCTTGTCCCCTGCCGTTCCCGCGCTGCAGGTTCGATGGCACGGCTGTTTGCTTTCATCGCCAAGTGCCACTTTAGTTCTAGTCTTCGAAACTTTGCATCTTTTATGGATGAAGATATTATGAGTCCGTTACATTCCATTCATTCTTAAAATTAATATTTCATGGAAGTGGTTCCAATTTCGAACACTATACAACCAACGTTAACATTTGAGCTAAAGTAGATACTGATGCTTGGATAATATTTTAGTAGCCATGATAGCATTTTATCAGGAAAAAAAATGTCTTATCAAACAGGTCTATGTCAATAAAAGTGAGAAAGAGAGTTCATCGGTGCTATATAGAACCAATTCTGACTTATGGAAGTGAATCATGGACATCAGATGAACAAATGAAAAGACGATTAGACGCCACAGAGATGGGATTTCTCAAAAGAATGTTAACAATTCCCTGAACAACTAAAAAACAAATGATGACATTCTTAAAGAGGCCAATACAAAAAGGGAGCTCCTAAAAAACATCAGCAAGAAACAATCAACATTTTTCGGGCACATCATGAGAAGAGGAAAATTGGAATACTTGATTACAACTGGCAAACAACAGGGAAAGAGAGATCGCAGACGACAAAGAGAGAAGATAATATATAGCTTGGTTTCATGGCATGGGAAACAGTCAACAACAGAATTGATAAGATGCAGCATGGATAGAAGATTGTGGAAGGACATGATCGCCTCCGTCAACCTGTATGCCACATGATGATATTTTACTAGCCTATAACAACAAGACCAAAGATTAACAAATCTGAGAGTTTCGGGAGATGCAATATTCATTGTTTAACCACAAACGTGTTTATATTTTAAGATACAAATTCTTCTAATATCCTTGAATGTTTAATAGAATTAGCATGTGTGTTTTTGTCTTGCTGGAGAGGCATGCATGAGCAAATCAACTACTAAAGCATCAGTAACAAACCACTGCGATGGGGTCATGTACAAAACATATCCTTGTTTGAGAGCCAGATTAAGTATTCGCTGGGGAGATAAAGTCGCCTCACAGGAGCAGAGCTGGAAGTTGTCAACGACCCACATCTGATGGCTTGCGACAGGATCGGTCAACCAATACAATCAGACCCTACTCCACTTTTCCATGGTGCCTCTAGTAACATTTAATCTATCTAATCTGGCCAAGTGAGTAATGATCAAAGAGGAAGACAACCCGGTACTAAAAAAGTAACTTTCTGAAGTTGGATGTGTTGGGCCGAAAGGCGCAAATATCACAGTTTTATTGTAAACTACAACACAATTCAGACACGCCCACTTAACGTCCTCTTAAGGTCGAATGATGAGAAGGTGTGATCCTATAGTCATCAGGCGAACGCAAGCAACACTTCACTGGAATTGTCTCTAACGACTGTCTCAGTGGGAGCCGCGATAGCTCAACGACTGTCTCAGTGGCAGCCGCGATAGCTCAACGACTGTCTCAGTGGGAGCCGCGATAGCTCAACGACTGTCTCAGTGGGAGCCGCGATAGCTCAACGACTGTCTCAGTGGGAGCCGCGATAGCTCAACGACTGTCTCAGTGGGAGCCGCGATAGCTCAACTACTGTCTCAGTGGGAGCCGGGATAGCTCAACGACTGTCTCAGTGGGAGCCGCGATAGCTCAACGACTGTCTCAGTGGGAGCCGCGATAGCTCAACGACTGTCTCAGTGGGAGCCGGGATAGCTCAACGACTGTCTCAGTGGGAGCCGCGATAGCTCAACGACTGCCTCAGTGGGAGCCGCGATAGCTCAACGACTGTCTCAGTGGGAGCCGCGATAGCTCAACGACTGTCTCAGTGGGAGCCGCGATAGCTCAACGACTGTCTCAGTGGGAGCCGCGATAGCTCAACGACTGTCTCAGTGGGAGCCGCGATAGCTCAACGACTGTCTCAGTGGGAGCCGCGATAGCTCAACGACTGTCTCAGTGGGAATCGCGATAGCTCAACGACTGTCTCAGTGGGAGCCGCGATAGCTCAACGACTGTCTCAGTGGGAGTCGCGATAGCTCAACGACTGTCTCAGTGGGAGTCGCGATAGCTCAACGACTGTCTCAGTGGGAGTCGCGATAGCTCAACGACTGTCTCAGTGGGAACCGCGATAGCTCAACGACTGTCTCAGTGGGAGTCGCGATAGCTCAACGACTGTCTCAGTGGGAGTCGCGATAGCTCAACGACTGTCTCAGTGGGAGCCGCGATAGCTCAACGACTGTCTCAGTGGGAGCCGCGATAGCTCAACGACTGTCTCAGTGGTAACCGCGATAGCTCAACGACTGTCTCAGTGGGAGCCGCGATAGCTCAACGACTGCCTCAGTGGGAACCGCGATAGCTCAACGACTGTCTCAGTGGGAGCCGCGATAGCTCAACGACTGTCTCAGTGGGAGCCGCGATAGCTCAACGACTGTCTCAGTGGGAACCGCGATAGCTCAACGACTGTCTCAGTGGGAGCCGCGATAGCTCAACGACTGTCTCAGTGGGAGCCGCGATAGCTCAACGACTGTCTCAGTGGTAATCGCGATAGCTCAACGACTGTCTCAGTGGGAGCCGCGATAGCTCAACGACTGTCTCAGTGGGAGCCGCGATAGCTCAACGACTGTCTCAGTGGGAGCCGCGATAGCTCAACGACTGTCTCAGTGGGAGCCGCGATAGCTCAACGACTGTCTCAGTGGGAACCGCGATAGCTCAACGACTGTCTCAGTGGGAACCGCGATAGCTCAACGACTGTCTCAGTGGGAGCCGCGATAGCTCAACGACTGTCTCAGTGGGAGCCGCGATAGCTCAACGACTGCCTCATTGGGAGCCGCGATAACTCAACGACTGTCTCAGTGGGAGCCGCGATAGCTCAACGACTGTCTCAGTGGGAACCGCGATAGCCCAACGACTGTCTCAGTGGGAACCGCGATAGCTCAACGACTGTCTCAGTGGGAACCGCGATAGCTCAACGACTGTCTCACTGGGAGCCGCGATAGCTCAACGACTGTCTCAGTGGGAGCCGCGATAGCTCAACGACTGTCTCAATGGGAGCCGCGATAGCTCAACGACTGTCTCAATGGGAGCCGTGATAGCTCAACGACTGTCTCAGTGGGAGCCGCGATAGCTCAACGACTGTCTCAGTGGGAGTCGCGATAGCTCAACGACTGTCTCAGTGGGAGCCGCGATAGCTCAACGTCTGTCTCAGTGGGAGCTGCGATAGCTCAACGACTGTCTCAGTGGGAGCCGCGATAGCTCAACGACTGTCTCAGTGGGAGCTGCGATAACTCAACGACTGTCTCAGTGGGAGCTGCGATAGCTCAACGACTGTCTCAGTGGGAGCTGCGATAGCTCAACGACTGTCTCAGTGGGAGCCGCGATAGCTCAACGACTGCCTCAGTGGGAGCCGCGATAGCTCAACGACTGTCTCAGTGGGAGCTGCGATAGCTCAACGACTGTCTCAGTGGGAGTCGCGATAGCTCAACGACTGTCTCAGTGGGAGCTGCGATAGCTCAACGACTGTCTCAGTGGGAGTCGCGATAGCTCAACGACTGTCTCAGTGGGAGCTGCGATAGCTCAACGACTGTCTCAGTGGGAGTCGCGATAGCTCAACGACTGTCTCAGTGGGAGCCGCGATAGCTCAACGACTGTCTCAGTGGGAGCCGCGATAGCTCAACGACTGTCTCAGTGGGAGCCGCGATAGCTCAACGACTGTCTCAGTGGGAGCCGCGATAGCTCAACGACTGTCTCAGTGGGAGCCGCGATAGCTCAACGACTGTCTCAGTGGGAGCCGCGATAGCTCAACGACTGTCTCAGTGGGAGCCGCGATAGCTCAACGACTGTCTCAGTGGGAGCCGCGATAGCTCAACGACTGTCTCAGTGGGAGCCGCGATAGCTCAACGACTGTCTCAGTGGGAGCCGCGATAGCTCAACGACTGTCTCAGTGGGAGCCGCGATAGCTCAACGACTGTCTCAGTGGGAGCCGCGATAGCTCAACGACTGTCTCAGTGGGAGCCGCGATAGCTCAACGACTGTCTCAGTGGGAGCCGCGATAGCTCAACGACTGTCTCAGTGGGAGCCGCGATAGCTCAACGACTGTCTCAGTGGGAGCCGCGATAGCTCAACGACTGTCTCAGTGGGAGCCGCGATACCTCAACGACTGTCTCAGTGGGAGCCGCGATAGCTCAACGACTGTCTCAGTGGGAGCCGGATAGCTCAACGACTGTCTCAGTGGGAGCCGCGATAGCTCAACGACTGTCTCAGTGGGAGCCGCGATAGCTCAACGACTGTCTCAGTGGGAGCCGCGATAGCTCAACGACTGTCTCAGTGGGAGCCGGGATAGCTCAACGACTGTCTCAGTGGGAGCCGCGATAGCTCAACGACTGTCTCAGTGGGAGCCGCGATAGCTCAACGACTGTCTCAGTGGGAGCCGCGATAGCTCAACGACTGTCTCAGTGGGAGTCGCGATAGCTCAACGACTGTCTCAGTGGGAGCCGCGATAGCTCAACGACTGTCTCAGTGGGAGCCGCGATAGCTCAACGACTGTCTCAGTGGCAGCCGGGATAGCTCAACGACTGTCTCAGTGGGAGCCGGGATAGCTCAACGACTGTCTCAGTGGGAGCCGCGATAGCTCAACGACTGCCTCAGTGGGAGCCGCGATAGCTCAACGACTGTCTCAGTGGGAGCCGCGATAGCTCAACGACTGTCTCAGTGGGAGCCGCGATAGCTCAACGACTGTCTCAGTGGGAGCCGCGATAGCTCAACGACTGTCTCAGTGGGAGCCGCGATAGCTCAACGACTGTCTCAGTGGGAGCCGCGATAGCTCAACGACTGTCTCAGTGGGAGTCGCGATAGCTCAACGACTGTTTCAGTGGGAGCCGCGATAGCTCAACGACTGTCTCAGTGGGAGCCGCGATAGCTCAACGACTGTCTCAGTGGGAGCCGCGATAGCTCAACGACTGTCTCAGTGGGAGCCGCGATAGCTCAACGACTGTCTCAGTGGGAGCCGCGATAGCTCAACGACAGTCTCAGTGGGAGCCGCGATAGCTCAACGACTGTCTCAGTGGGAGCCGCGATAGCTCAACGACTGTCTCAGTGGGAGCCGCGATAGCTCAACGACTGTCTCAGTGGGAGCCGCGATAGCTCAACGACTGTCTCAGTGGGAGCCGCGATAGCTCAACGACTGTCTCAGTGGGAGCCGCGATAGCTCAACGACTGTCTCAGTGGGAGCCGCGATAGCTCAACGACTGTCTCAGTGGGAGCTGCGATAGCTCAACGACTGTCTCAGTGGGAGCCGCCATAGCTCAACGACTGTCTCAGTGGGAGCTGCGATAGCTCAACGACTGTCTCAGTGGGAGCTGCGATAGCTCAACGACTGTCTCAGTGGGAGCCGCCATAGCTCAACGACTGTCTCAGTGGGAGCCGCGATAGCTCAACGACTGTCTCAGTGGGAGCCGCGATAGCTCAACGACTGTCTCAGTGGGAGCCGCGATAGCTCAACGACTGTCTCAGTGGGAGCCGCGATAGCTCAACGACTGTCTCAGTGGGAGTCGCGATAGCTCAACGACTGTCTCAGTGGGAGCCGCGATAGCTCAACGACTGTCTCAGTGGGAGCCGCGATAGCTCAACGACTGTCTCAGTGGGAGTCGCGATAGCTCAACGACTGTCTCAGTGGGAGTCGCGATAGCTCAACGACTGTCTCAGTGGGAGCCGCGATAGCTCAACGACTGTCTCAGTGGGAGCTGCGATAGCTCAACGACTGTCTCAGTGGGAGCCGCGATAGCTCAACGACTGTCTCAGTGGGAGCCGCGATAGCTCAACGACTGTCTCAGTGGGAGCCGCGATAGCTCAACGACTGTCTCAGTGGGAGCCGCGATAGCTCAACGACTGTCTCAGTGGGAGCCGCGATAGCTCAACGACTGTCTCAGTGGGAGCCGCGATAGCTCAACGACTGTCTCAGTGGGAGCCGCGATAGCTCAACGACTGTCTCAGTGGGAGCCGCGATAGCTCAACGGCTGTCTCAGTGGGAGCCGCGATAGCTCAACGACTGTCTCAGTGGGAGCCGCGATAGCTCAACGGCTGTCTCAGTGGGAGCCGCGATAGCTCAACGACTGTCTCAGTGGGAGCCGCGATAGCTCAACGGCTGTCCCAGTGGGAGCCGCGATAGCTCAACGGCTGTCTCAGTGGGAGCCGCGATAGCTCAACGACTGTCTCAGTGGGAGCCGCGATAGCTCAACGACTGTCTCAGTGGGAGCCGCGATAGCTCAACGACTGTCTCAGTGGGAGCCGCGATAGCTCAACGACTGTCTCAGTGGGAGCCGCGATAGCTCAACGACTGTCTCAGTGGGAGCCGCGATAGCTCAACGACTGTCTCAGTGGGAGCCGCGATAGCTCAACGACTGTCTCAGTGGGAGCCGCGATAGCTCAACGACTGTCTCAGTGGGAGCCGCGATAGCTCAACGACTGTCTCAGTGGGAGCCGCGATAGCTCAACGACTGTCTCAGTGGGAGCCGCGATAGCTCAACGACTGTCTCAGTGGGAGCCGCGATAGCTCAACGACTGTCTCAGTGGGAGCCGCGATAGCTCAACGACTGTCTCAGTGGGAGCCGCGATAGCTCAACGACTGTCTCAGTGGGAGTCGCGATAGCTCAACGACTGTCTCAGTGGGAGCCGCGATAGCTCAACGACTGTCTCAGTGGGAGCTGCGATAGCTCAACGACTGTCTCAGTGGGAGCCGCGATAGCTCAACGACTGTCTCAGTGGGAGCTGCGATAACTCAACGACTGTCTCAGTGGGAGCTGCGATAGCTCAACGACTGTCTCAGTGGGAGCTGCGATAGCTCAACGACTGTCTCAGTGGGAGCCGCGATAGCTCAACGACTGTCTCAGTGGGAGCCGCGATAGCTCAACGACTGTCTCAGTGGGAGCCGCGATAGCTCAACGACTGTCTCAGTGGGAGTCGCGATAGCTCAACGACTGTCTCAGTGGGAGCTGCGATAGCTCAACGACTGTCTCAGTGGGAGCCGCGATAGCTCAACGACTGTCTCAGTGGGAGCCGCGATAGCTCAACGACTGTCTCAGTGGGAGCCGCGATAGCTCAACGACTGTCTCAGTGGGAGCCGCGATAGCTCAACGACTGTCTCAGTGGGAGTCGCGATAGCTCAACGACTGTCTCAATGGGAGCCGCGATAGCTCAACGACTGTCTCAGTGGGAGCCGCGATAGCTCAACGACTGTCTCAGTGGGAGCCGGGATAGCTCAACGACTGTCTCAGTGGGAGCCGGGATAGCTCAACGACTGTCTCAGTGGGAGCCGCGATAGCTCAACGACTGCCTCAGTGGGAGCCGCGATAGCTCAACGACTGTCTCAGTGGGAGCCGCGATAGCTCAACGACTGTCTCAATGGGAGCCGCGATAGCTCAACGACTGTCTCAGTGGGAGCCGCGATAGCTCAACGACTGTCTCAGTGGGAGCCGCGATAGCTCAACGACTGTCTCAGTGGGAGCCGCGATAGCTCAACGACTGTCTCAGTGGGAGCCGCGATAGCTCAACGACTGTCTCAGTGGGAGCCGCGATAGCTCAACGACTGTCTCAGTGGGAGCCGCGATAGCTCAACGACTGTCTCAGTGGGAGCCGCGATAGCTCAACGACTGTCTCAGTGGGAGCCGCGATAGCTCAACGACTGTCTCAGTGGGAGCCGCGATAGCTCAACGACTGTCTCAGTGGGAGCCGCGATAGCTCAACGACTGTCTCAGTGGGAGCCGGGATAGCTCAACGACTGTCTCAGTGGGAGCCGCGATAGCTCAACGACTGTCTCAGTGGGAGCCGCGATAGCTCAACGACTGTCTCAGTGGGAGCCGCGATAGCTCAACGACTGTCTCAGTGGGAGCCGCGATAGCTCAACGACTGTCTCAGTGGGAGCCGCGATAGCTCAACGACTGTCTCAGTGGGAGCCGCGATAGCTCAACGACTGTCTCAGTGGGAGCCGCGATAGCTCAACGACTGTCTCAGTGGGAGCCGCGATAGCTCAACGACTGTCTCAATGGGAGCCGCGATAACTCAACGACTGTCTCAGTGGGAGCCGCGATAGCTCAACGACTGTCTCAGTGGGAGCCGCGATAGCTCAACGACTGTCTCAATGGGAGCCGCGATAGCTCAACGACTGTCTCAGTGGGAGCAGGGATAGCTCAACGACTGTCTCAGTGGGAGCCGCGATAGCTCAACGACTGTCTCAGTGGGAGCCGCGATAGCTCAACGACTGTCTCAGTGGGAGCCGCGATAGCTCAACGACTGTCTCAGTGGGAGCCGCGATATCTCAACGACTGTGTCAGTGGGAGCCGCGATAGCTCAACGACTGTCTCAGTGGGAGCCGCGATAGCTCAACGACTGTCTCAGTGGGAGCCGCGATAGCTCAACGACTGTCTCAGTGGGAGCCGCGATAGCTCAACGACTGTCTCAATGGGAGCCGCGATAGCTCAACGACTGTCTCAGTGGGAGCCGCGATAGCTCAACGACTGTCTCAATGGGAGCCGCGATAGCTCAACGACTGTCTCAATGGGAGCCGCGATAGCTCAACGACTGTCTCAGTGGGAGCCGCGATAGCTCAACGACTGTCTCAGTGGGAGCCGCGATAGCTCAACGACTGTCTCAATGGGAGCCGCGATAGCTCAACGACTGTCTCAGTGGGAGCCGCGATAGCTCAACGACTGTCTCAGTGGGAGCCGCGATAGCTCAACGACTGTCTCAGTGGGAGCCGCGATAGCTCAACGACTGTCTCAGTGGGAGCCGCGATAGCTCAACGACTGTCTCAGTGGGAGCCGCGATAGCTCAACGACTGTCTCAGTGGGAGCCGCGATAGCTCAACGACTGTCTCAATGGGAGCCGCGATAGCTCAACGACTGTCTCAGTGGGAACCGCGATAGCTCAACGACTGTCTCAGTGGGAGCCGCGATAGCTCAACGACTGTCTCAGTGGGAGCCGCGATAGCTCAACGACTGTCTCAGTGGGAGCCGCGATAGCTCAACGACTGTCTCAATGGGAACCGCGATAGCTCAACGACTGTCTCAGTGGGAGCCGCGATAGCTCAACGACTGTCTCAATGGGAGCCGCGATAGCTCAACGACTGTCTCAGTGGGAGCCGCGATAGCTCAACGACTGTCTCAATGGGAACCGCGATAGCTCAACGACTGTCTCAGTGGGAGCCGCGATAGCTCAACGACTGTCTCAATGGGAACCGCGATAGCTCAACGACTGTCTCAATGGGAGCCGCGATAGCTCAACGACTGTCTCAGTGGGAGCCGCGATAGCTCAACGACTGTCTCAGTGGGAGCCGCGATAGCTCAACGACTGTCTCAATGGGAGCCGCGATAGCTCAACGACTGTCTCAGTGGGAGCCGCGATAGCTCAACGACTGTCTCAATGGGAGCCGCGATAGCTCAACGACTGTCTCAATGGGAACCGCGATAGCTCAACGACTGTCTCAATGGGAGCCGCGATAGCTCAACGACTGTCTCAATGGGAGCCGCGATAGCTCAACGACTGTCTCAGTGGGAGCCGCGATAGCTCAACGACTGTCTCAGTGGGAGCCGCGATAGCTCAACGACTGTCTCAGTGGGAGCCGCGATAGCTCAACGACTGTCTCAGTGGGAGCCGCGATAGCTCAACGACTGTCTCAGTGGGAGCCGCGATAGCTCAACGACTGTCTCAGTGGGAGCCGCGATAGCTCAACGACTGTCTCAGTGGGAGCCGCGATAGCTCAACGACTGTCTCAGTGGGAGCCGCGATAGCTCAACGACTGTCTCAGTGGGAGCCGCGATAGCTCAACGACTGTCTCAATGGGAGCCGCGATAGCTCAACGACTGTCTCAATGGGAGCCGCGATAGCTCAACGACTGTCTCAGTGGGAGCCGCGATAGCTCAACGACTGTCTCAATGGGAGCCGCGATAGCTCAACGACTGTCTCAGTGGGAGCCGCGATAGCTCAACGACTGTCTCAGTGGGAGCCGCGATAGCTCAACGACTGTCTCAGTGGGAGCCGCGATAGCTCAACGACTGTCTCAGTGGGAGCCGCGATAGCTCAACGACTGTCTCAATGGGAGCCGCGATAGCTCAACGACTGTCTCATGGGAGCCGCGATAGCTCAACGACTGTCTCAATGGGAGCCGCGATAGCTCAACGACTGTCTCAGTGGGAGCCGTGATAGCTAAACGACTGTCTCAATGGGAGCCGCGATAGCTCAACGACTGTCTCAGTGGGAGCCGCGATAGCTCAACGACTGTCTCAGTGGGAGCCGCGATAGCTCAACGACTGTCTCAGTGGGAGCCGCGATAGCTCAACGACTGTCTCAGTGGGAGCCGCGATAGCTCAACGACTGTCTCAGTGGGAGCCGCGATAGCTCAACGACTGTCTCAGTGGGAGCCGCGATAGCTCAACGACTGTCTCAGTGGGAGCCGCGATAGCTCAACGACTGTCTCAGTGGGAGCCGCGATAGCTCAACGACTGTCTCAGTGGGAGCCGCGATAGCTCAACGACTGTCTCAGTGGGAGCCGCGATAGCTCAACGACTGTCTCAGTGGGAGCCGCGATAGCTCAACGACTGTCTCAGTGGGAGCCGCGATAGCTCAACGACTGTCTCAGTGGGAGCCGCGATAGCTCAACGACTGTCTCAGTGGGAGCCGCGATAGCTCAACGACTGTCTCAGTGGGAGCCGCGATAGCTCAACGACTGTCTCAGTGGGAGCCGCGATAGCTCAACGACTGTCTCAGTGGGAGCCGCGATAGCTCAACGACTGTCTCAGTGGGAGCCGCGATAGCTCAACGACTGTCTCAGTGGGAGCCGCGATAGCTCAACGACTGTCTCAGTGGGAGCCGCGATAGCTCAACGACTGTCTCAGTGGGAGCCGCGATAGCTCAACGACTGTCTCAGTGGGAGCCGCGATAGCTCAACGACTGTCTCAGTGGGAGCCGCGATAGCTCAACGACTGTCTCAGTGGGAGCCGCGATAGCTCAACGACTGTCTCAATGGGAGCCGCGATAGCTCAACGACTGTCTCAGTGGGAGCCGCGATAGCTCAACGACTGTCTCAATGGGAGCCGCGATAGCTCAACGACTGTCTCAGTGGGAGCCGGGATAGCTCAACGACTGTCTCAGTGGGAGCCGCGATAGCTCAACGACTGTCTCAGTGGGAGCCGCGATAGCTCAACGACTGTCTCAGTGGGAGCCGCGATAGCTCAACGACTGTCTCAGTGGGAGCCGCGATAGCTCAACGACTGTCTCAGTGGGAGCCGCGATAGCTCAACGACTGTCTCAGTGGGAGCCGCGATAGCTCAACGACTGTCTCAGTGGGAGCCGCGATAGCTCAACGACTGTCTCAGTGGGAGCCGCGATAGCTCAACGACTGTCTCAATGGGAGCCGCGATAGCTCAACGACTGTCTCAGTGGGAGCCGCGATAGCTCAACGACTGTCTCAGTGGGAGCCGCGATAGCTCAACGACTGTCTCAGTGGGAGCCGCGATAGCTCAACGACTGTCTCAGTGGGAGCCGCGATAGCTCAACGACTGTCTCAATGGGAGCCGCGATAGCTCAACGACTGTCTCAGTGGGAGCCGCGATAGCTCAACGACTGTCTCAATGGGAGCCGCGATAGCTCAACGACTGTCTCAGTGGGAGCCGCGATAGCTCAACGACTGTCTCAGTGGGAGCCGCGATAGCTCAACGACTGTCTCAGTGGGAGCCGCGATAGCTCAACGACTGTCTCAGTGGGAGCCGCGATAGCTCAACGACTGTCTCAGTGGGAGCCGCGATAGCTCAACGACTGTCTCAGTGGGAGCCGCGATAGCTCAACGACTGTCTCAGTGGGAGCCGCGATAGCTCAACGACTGTCTCAGTGGGAGCCGCGATAGCTCAACGACTGTCTCAGTGGGAGCCGCGATAGCTCAACGACTGTCTCAGTGGGAGCCGCGATAGCTCAACGACTGTCTCAGTGGGAGCCGCGATAGCTCAACGACTGTCTCAGTGGGAGCCGCGATAGCTCAACGACTGTCTCAGTGGGAGCCGCGATAGCTCAACGACTGTCTCAGTGGGAGCCGCGATAGCTCAACGACTGTCTCAGTGGGAGCCGCGATAGCTCAACGACTGTCTCAGTGGGAGCCGCGATAGCTCAACGACTGTCTCAGTGGGAGCCGCGATAGCTCAACGACTGTCTCAGTGGGAGCCGCGATAGCTCAACGACTGTCTCAGTGGGAGCCGCGATAGCTCAACGACTGTCTCAATGGGAGCCGCGATAGCTCAACGACTGTCTCAGTGGGAGCCGCGATAGCTCAACGACTGTCTCAATGGGAGCCGCGATAGCTCAACGACTGTCTCAGTGGGAGCCGGGATAGCTCAACGACTGTCTCAGTGGGAGCCGCGATAGCTCAACGACTGTCTCAGTGGGAGCCGCGATAGCTCAACGACTGTCTCAGTGGGAGCCGCGATAGCTCAACGACTGTCTCAGTGGGAGCCGCGATAGCTCAACGACTGTCTCAGTGGGAGCCGCGATAGCTCAACGACTGTCTCAGTGGGAGCCGCGATAGCTCAACGACTGTCTCAGTGGGAGCCGCGATAGCTCAACGACTGTCTCAGTGGGAGCCGCGATAGCTCAACGACTGTCTCAGTGGGAGCCGCGATAGCTCAACGACTGTCTCAGTGGGAGCCGCGATAGCTCAACGACTGTCTCAATGGGAGCCGCGATAGCTCAACGACTGTCTCAGTGGGAGCCGCGATAGCTCAACGACTGTCTCAGTGGGAGCCGCGATAGCTCAACGACTGTCTCAGTGGGAGCCGCGATAGCTCAACGACTGTCTCAGTGGGAGCCGCGATAGCTCAACGACTGTCTCAGTGGGAGCCGCGATAGCTCAACGACTGTCTCAGTGGGAGCCGCGATAGCTCAACGACTGTCTCAGTGGGAGCCGCGATAGCTCAACGACTGTCTCAGTGGGAGCCGCGATAGCTCAACGACTGTCTCAGTGGGAGCCGCGATAGCTCAACGACTGTCTCAGTGGGAGCCGCGATAGCTCAACGACTGTCTCAGTGGGAGCCGCGATAGCTCAACGACTGTCTCAGTGGGAGCCGCGATAGCTCAACGACTGTCTCAGTGGGAGCCGCGATAGCTCAACGACTGTCTCAGTGGGAGCCGCGATAGCTCAACGACTGTCTCAGTGGGAGCCGCGATAGCTCAACGACTGTCTCAGTGGGAGCCGCGATAGCTCAACGACTGTCTCAGTGGGAGCCGCGATAGCTCAACGACTGTCTCAATGGGAGCCGCGATAGCTCAACGACTGTCTCAGTGGGAGCCGCGATAGCTCAACGACTGTCTCAATGGGAGCCGCGATAGCTCAACGACTGTCTCAGTGGGAGCCGCGATAGCTCAACGACTGTCTCAGTGGGAGCCGCGATAGCTCAACGACTGTCTCAGTGGGAGCCGCGATAGCTCAACGACTGTCTCAGTGGGAGCCGCGATAGCTCAACGACTGTCTCAGTGGGAGCCGCGATAGCTCAACGACTGTCTCAGTGGGAGCCGCGATAGCTCAACGACTGTCTCAGTGGGAGCCGCGATAGCTCAACGACTGTCTCAATGGGAGCCGCGATAGCTCAACGACTGTCTCAGTGGGAGCCGCGATAGCTCAACGACTGTCTCAGTGGGAGCCGCGATAGCTCAACGACTGTCTCAGTGGGAGCCGCGATAGCTCAACGACTGTCTCAGTGGGAGCCGCGATAGCTCAACGACTGTCTCAGTGGGAGCCGCGATAGCTCAACGACTGTCTCAGTGGGAGCCGCGATAGCTCAACGACTGTCTCAGTGGGAGCCGCGATAGCTCAACGACTGTCTCAGTGGGAGCCGCGATAGCTCAACGACTGTCTCAGTGGGAGCTGCGATAGCTCAACGACTGTCTCAGTGGGAGCCGCGATAGCTCAACGACTGTCTCAGTGGGAGCCGCGATAGCTCAACGACTGTCTCAGTGGGAGCCGCGATAGCTCAACGACTGTCTCAGTGGGAGCCGCGATAGCTCAACGACTGTCTCAATGGGAGCCGCGATAGCTCAACGACTGTCTCAGTGGGAGCCGCGATAGCTCAACGACTGTCTCAGTGGGAGCCGCGATAGCTCAACGACTGTCTCAGTGGGAGCCGCGATAGCTCAACGACTGTCTCAGTGGGAGCCGCGATAGCTCAACGACTGTCTCAGTGGGAGCCGCGATAGCTCAACGACTGTCTCAGTGGGAGCCGCGATAGCTCAACGACTGTCTCAGTGGGAGCCGCGATAGCTCAACGACTGTCTCAGTGGGAGCCGCGATAGCTCAACGACTGTCTCAGTGGGAGCCGCGATAGCTCAACGACTGTCTCAGTGGGAGCCGCGATAGCTCAACGACTGTCTCAGTGGGAGCCGCGATAGCTCAACGACTGTCTCAGTGGGAGCCGCGATAGCTCAACGACTGTCTCAGTGGGAGCCGCGATAGCTCAACGACTGTCTCAGTGGGAGCCGCGATAGCTCAACGACTGTCTCAGTGGGAGCCGCGATAGCTCAACGACTGTCTCAGTGGGAGCCGCGATAGCTCAACGACTGTCTCAGTGGGAGCCGCGATAGCTCAACGACTGTCTCAGTGGGAGCCGCGATAGCTCAACGACTGTCTCAGTGGGAGCCGCGATAGCTCAACGACTGTCTCAGTGGGAGCCGCGATAGCTCAACGACTGTCTCAGTGGGAGCCGCGATAGCTCAACGACTGTCTCAGTGGGAGCCGCGATAGCTCAACGACTGTCTCAGTGGGAGCCGCGATAGCTCAACGACTGTCTCAGTGGGAGCCGCGATAGCTCAACGACTGTCTCAGTGGGAGCCGCGATAGCTCAACGACTGTCTCAGTGGGAGCCGCGATAGCTCAACGACTGTCTCAGTGGGAGCCGCGATAGCTCAACGACTGTCTCAGTGGGAGCCGCGATAGCTCAACGACTGTCTCAGTGGGAGCCGCGATAGCTCAACGACTGTCTCAGTGGGAGCCGCGATAGCTCAACGACTGTCTCAGTGGGAGCCGCGATAGCTCAACGACTGTCTCAGTGGGAGCCGCGATAGCTCAACGACTGTCTCAGTGGGAGCCGCGATAGCTCAACGACTGTCTCAGTGGGAGCCGCGATAGCTCAACGACTGTCTCAGTGGGAGCCGCGATAGCTCAACGACTGTCTCAGTGGGAGCCGGGATAGCTCAACGACTGTCTCAGTGGGAGCCGCGATAGCTCAACGACTGTGTCAGTGGGAGCCGCGATAGCTCAACGACTGTCTCAGTGGGAGCCGCGATAGCTCAACGACTGTCTCAGTGGGAGCCGCGATAGCTCAACGACTGTCTCAGTGGGAGCCGCGATAGCTCAACGACTGTCTCAGTGGGAGCCGCGATAGCTCAACGACTGTCTCAGTGGGAGCCGCGATAGCTCAACGACTGTCTCAGTGGGAGCCGCGATAGCTCAACGACTGTGTCAGTGGGAGCCGCGATAGCTCAACGACTGTCTCAGTGGGAGCCGCGATAGCTCAACGACTGTCTCAGTGGGAGCCGCGATAGCTCAACGACTGTCTCAGTGGGAGCCGCGATAGCTCAACGACTGTCTCAGTGGGAGCCGCGATAGCTCAACGACTGTCTCAGTGGGAGCCGCGATAGCTCAACGACTGTCTCAGTGGGAGTTGCGATAGCTCAACGACTGTCTCAGTGGGAGCCGCGATAGCTCAACGACTGTCTCTGTGGGAGCCGCGATAGCTCAACGACTGTCTCAGTGGGAGCCGCGATAGCTCAACGACTGTCTCAGTGGGAGCCGGGATAGCTCAACGACTGTCTCAGTGGGAGCCGCGATAGCTCAACGACTGTCTCAGTGGGAGCCGCGATAGCTCAACGACTGTCTCAGTGGGAGCCGCGATAGCTCAACGACTGTCTCAGTGGGAGGTGCGATAGCTCAACGACTGTCTCAGTGGGAGCCGCGATAGCTCAACGACTGTCTCAGTGGGAGCCGCGATAGCTCAACGAATGTCTCAGTGGGAGCCGGGATAGCTCAACGACTGTCTCAGTGGGAGCCGCGATAGCTCAACGACTGTCTCAGTGGGAGCCGCGATAACTCAACGACTGTCTCAGTGGGAGCCGCGATAGCTCAACGACTGTCTCAGTGGGAGCCGCGATAACTCAACGACTGTCTCAGTGGGAGCCGCGATAGCTCAACGACTGTCTCAGTGGGAGCTGCGATAGCTCAACGACTGTCTCAGTGGGAGCCGCGATAGCTCAACGACTGTCTCAGTGGGAGCCGCGATAGCTCAACGACTGTCTCAGTGGGAGCTGCGATAGCTCAACGACTGTCTCAGTGGGAGCCGCGATAGCTCAACGACTGTCTCAGTGGGAGCCGCGATAGCTCAACGACTGTCTCAGTGGGAGCCGCGATAGCTCAACGACTGTCTCAGTGGGAGCCGCGATAGCTCAACGACTGTCTCAGTGGGAGCCGCGATAACTCAACGACTGTCTCAGTGGGAGCCGCGATAGCTCAACGACTGTCTCAGTGGGAGCTGCGGTAGCTCAACGACTGTCTCAGTGGGAGCCGCGATAACTCAACGACTGTCTCAGTGGGAGCCGCGATAGCTCAACGACTGTCTCAGTGGGAGCTGCGATAGCTCAACGACTGTCTCAGTGGGAGCCGCGATAGCTCAACGACTGTCTCAGTGGGAGCCGCGATAGCTCAACGACTGTCTCAGTGGGAGCCGCGATAGCTCAACGACTGTCTCAGTGGGAGCCGCGATAGCTCAACGACTGTCTCAGTGGGAGCCGCGATAGCTCAACGACTGTCTCAGTGGGAGCCGCGATAGCTCAACGACTGTCTCAGTGGGAGCCGCGATAGCTCAACGACTGTCTCAGTGGGAGCCGCGATAGCTCAACGACTGTCTCAGTGGGAGCCGCGATAGCTCAACGACTGTCTCAATGGGAGTCGCGATAGCTCAACGACTGTCTCAGTGGGAGCCGCGATAGCTCAACGACTGTCTCAGTGGGAGCCGCGATAGCTCAACGACTGTCTCAATGGGAGCCGCGATAGCTCAACGACTGTCTCAGTGGGAGCCGCGATAGCTCAACGACTGTCTCAGTGGGAGCCGCGATAGCTCAACGACTGTCTCAGTGGGAGCCGCGATAGCTCAACGACTGTCTCAGTGGGAGCCGCGATAGCTCAACGACTGTCTCAGTGGGAGCCGCGATAGCTCAACGACTGTCTCAGTGGGAGCCGCGATAGCTCAACGACTGTCTCAGTGGGAGCCGCGATAGCTCAACGACTGTCTCAGTGGGAGCCGGGATAGCTCAACGACTGTCTCAGTGGGAGCCGCGATAGCTCAACGACTGTGTCAGTGGGAGCCGCGATAGCTCAACGACTGTCTCAGTGGGAGCCGCGATAGCTCAACGACTGTCTCAGTGGGAGCCGCGATAGCTCAACGACTGTCTCAGTGGGAGCCGCGATAGCTCAACGACTGTCTCAGTGGGAGCCGCGATAGCTCAACGACTGTCTCAGTGGGAGCCGCGATAGCTCAACGACTGTCTCAGTGGGAGCCGCGATAGCTCAACGACTGTGTCAGTGGGAGCCGCGATAGCTCAACGACTGTCTCAGTGGGAGCCGCGATAGCTCAACGACTGTCTCAGTGGGAGCCGCGATAGCTCAACGACTGTCTCAGTGGGAGCCGCGATAGCTCAACGACTGTCTCAGTGGGAGCCGCGATAGCTCAACGACTGTCTCAGTGGGAGCCGCGATAGCTCAACGACTGTCTCAGTGGGAGCCGCGATAGCTCAACGACTGTCTCAGTGGGAGCCGCGATAGCTCAACGACTGTCTCTGTGGGAGCCGCGATAGCTCAACGACTGTCTCAGTGGGAGCCGCGATAGCTCAACGACTGTCTCAGTGGGAGCCGCGATAGCTCAACGACTGTCTCAGTGGGAGCCGCGATAGCTCAACGACTGTCTCAGTGGGAGCCGCGATAGCTCAACGACTGTCTCAGTGGGAGCCGCGATAGCTCAACGACTGTCTCAGTGGGAGCTGCGATAGCTCAACGACTGTCTCAGTGGGAGCCGCGATAGCTCAACGACTGTCTCAGTGGGAGCCGCGATAGCTCAACGAATGTCTCAGTGGGAGCCGGGATAGCTCAACGACTGTCTCAGTGGGAGCCGCGATAGCTCAACGACTGTCTCAGTGGGAGCCGCGATAACTCAACGACTGTCTCAGTGGGAGCCGCGATAGCTCAACGACTGTCTCAGTGGGAGCCGCGATAACTCAACGACTGTCTCAGTGGGAGCCGCGATAGCTCAACGACTGTCTCAGTGGGAGCCGCGATAGCTCAACGACTGTCTCAGTGGGAGCCGCGATAGCTCAACGACTGTCTCAGTGGGAGCCGCGATAGCTCAACGACTGTCTCAGTGGGAGCTGCGATAGCTCAACGACTGTCTCAGTGGGAGCCGCGATAGCTCAACGACTGTCTCAGTGGGAGCCGCGATAGCTCAACGACTGTCTCAGTGGGAGCCGCGATAGCTCAACGACTGTCTCAGTGGGAGCCGCGATAGCTCAACGACTGTCTCAGTGGGAGCCGCGATAACTCAACGACTGTCTCAGTGGGAGCCGCGATAGCTCAACGACTGTCTCAGTGGGAGCTGCGGTAGCTCAACGACTGTCTCAGTGGGAGCCGCGATAACTCAACGACTGTCTCAGTGGGAGCCGCGATAGCTCAACGACTGTCTCAGTGGGAGCTGCGATAGCTCAACGACTGTCTCAGTGGGAGCCGCGATAGCTCAACGACTGTCTCAGTGGGAGCCGCGATAGCTCAACGACTGTCTCAGTGGGAGCCGCGATAGCTCAACGACTGTCTCAGTGGGAGCCGCGATAGCTCAACGACTGTCTCAGTGGGAGCCGCGATAGCTCAACGACTGTCTCAGTGGGAGCCGCGATAGCTCAACGACTGTCTCAGTGGGAGCTGCGATAGCTCAACGACTGTCTCAGTGGGAGCCGCGATAGCTCAACGACTGTCTCAGTGGGAGCCGCGATAGCTCAACGACTGTCTCAGTGGGAGCCGCGATAGCTCAACGACTGTCTCAGTGGGAGCTGCGATAGCTCAACGACTGTCTCAGTGGGAGCCGCGATAGCTCAACGACTGTCTCAGTGGGAGCCGCGATAGCTCAACGACTGTCTCAGTGGGAGCCGGGATAGCTCAACGACTGTCTCAGTGGGAGCCGCGATAGCTCAACGACTGTCTCAGTGGGAGCCGCGATAGCTCAACGACTGTCTCAGTGGGAGCCGCGATAGCTCAACGACTGTCTCAGTGGGAGCTGCGATAGCTCAACGACTGTCTCAGTGGGAGCCGCGATAGCTCAACGACTGTCTCAGTGGGAGCCGCGATAGCTCAACGACTGTCTCAGTGGGAGCCGCGATAGCTCAACGACTGTCTCAGTGGGAGCCGCGATAGCTCAACGACTGTCTCAGTGGGAGCCGCGATAGCTCAACGACTGTCTCAGTGGGAGCCGCGATAGCTCAACGACTGTCTCAGTGGGAGCCGCGATAGCTCAACGACTGTCTCAGTGGGAGCCGCGATAGCTCAACGACTGTCTCAGTGGGAGCCGGGATAGCTCAACGACTGTCTCAGTGGGAGCCGCGATAGCTCAACGACTGTCTCAGTGGGAGCCGCGATAACTCAACGACTGTCTCAGTGGGAGCCGCGATAGCTCAACGACTGTCTCAGTGGGAGCCGCGATAGCTCAACGACTGTCTCAGTGGGAGCCGCGATAGCTCAACGACTGTCTCAGTGGGAGCCGCGATAGCTCAACGACTGCCTCAGTGGGAGCCGCGATAGCTCAACGACTGCCTCAGTGGGAGTCGCGATAGCTCAACGACTGCCTCAGTGGGAGTCGCGATAGCTCAACGACTGTCTCAGTGGGAGCCGTGATAGCTCAACGACTGTCTCAGTGGGAGCCGCGATAGCTCAACGACTGTCTCAGTGGGAGCCGCGATAGCTCAACGACTGTCTCAGTGGGAGCCGCGATAGCTCAACGACTGTCTCAGTGGGAGCTGCGATAGCTCAACGACTGTCTCAGTGGGAGCTGCGATAGCTCAACGACTGTCTCAGTGGGAGCCGCGATAGCTCAACGACTGTCTCAGTGGGAGCCGCGATAGCTCAACGACTGTCTCAGTGGGAGCCGCGATAGCTCAACGACTGTCTCAGTGGGAGCTGCGATAGCTCAACGACTGTCTCAGTGGGAGCCGCGATAGCTCAACGACTGTCTCAGTGGGAGCAGCGATAGCTCAGTGGTTAGTGAACTGGACTATAAAAGACAAGAGGTCGGGTTCGATCCTGATCGACGGCTTCCGGGTTCTATCTATTGACCTTTCGAGCCGTAGCCGGCCCATAGGGCGTAGACTAAGATACACCTTCTCCTATATGAATTTTTGTTCTAGCAGTTTTCTTTTAAAGATATTTTATCAAATCTCGCCATTTGTCTCTGTTCTGTGCAAGCAGTTCTATCTCATTGAGGGAGCCGATTCCTGCTGCTCTTGCCTCTCTCATCAATGTTCTTCTCAGTGTCTCCCTGGGTCTTCCTCTTTTTCTTTTACCTGTTGTTTCCCATATGAGGGCTTGCTTTGCTATTCGATTATTATCTCTTCTCATCACATGTCCAACGTATGACCATCGTCTTTTCTTTATTACTGAAGATATTAGTGGTTGATTGGCGATTTCTTTAATTTCCTCGTTTGTTTTGAATTCGTTCCATTCTATACCAAGTATTTTCCTGAGACATTTATTTTCGAATGCGTTCAACTTTATTTCTATATCTCTTGTTGTTTTCCAGCTTTCACACGCATACTTCCGGGTTCACCCAGCCTTAAATGAGTACCGGATTTTTTTCTGGGAAAGTAAAGCAGCACGGTCGTAATACCGACCACATTACCCCAAAAATCATGTGCCGAATGTCTGTACAAATTATGGTCAACACCATATTCCCTACACACCACTTGGCGTGACGAGGCTCTTTACTTAACTGTCTCAGTGTTTTGTGTTAACTTTTCCCTCTATTTGATGTTTTTGTTTATAGAAAACACTCCTCAAAGGCCTTTATTCCCTACATCGCAGATATTTAATGTAATTATTTTTGTGTTAGTTCGCGTTTGTATAGTTTGTGTCCTGTCAGATATTAGTTTCATCAATGCAAATCTGAAAATTATTTCCAAAATATAATTTTCAATCAAAATAAAAAAAAAAAAAAAATTAAACGAATATTTTCAAAGAATATGGAAAATAATATTAACATAAAGTATTAGATTCAGAAAATATATAAAATGGAATCTCAGAATCTGAAATAACATGAGATTGAAGGATTAATAAATCAAACTTATTCTGTGTATATAGTTACAAAAATGTGAAGGGAAAAAAGAACGAAGAGCAAAATGAGAATTTACAAAATAAAATGACAAGTCGATATAAGATGATAAAACAATCTTCTCTTGAAACATATGGAAAAAATAGCACGAACAAATGAGTTTTTGACAAGATAGAACGAGTCTAGTGCTGTCTCTCTCTTCCCCCCTTATCCCTTTCTCATATATATATATATATGGTGCATGTATGTATGTATATATGCATGTTTGTATGTGTATCTGTATGTACATGTGTGTGTATATGTGTATATATGTATATATTTTATTCTTCTTTTCGACTCCCTGTGGAGCATAATTCTTCAACATGCACCGTTCAAGCCGTTATGTTTCTTGCCATTCTTTTAAAATCATTCTATGTCTTCCCCATCATCTTCATATCTGCTTCCATCTGTCTTCCCCAATAATATTTTAGTCTTTCTCTTTGTCTCTGCCACTGGGGATTCTAAAAAAGGGCATGTCGTGTAATACTCTCAGTCGGCTTCCGCAATGTGTATCCTTTTCAGCGCCATCGTCGTTGCCTGTATCTATTTTTTCCACTGGAATTTAACCGATACTTTTCCATAATTCTATGTCAGTGATTTTGTTCTGCCATTTCATACTTTTATTCTGCACAAGCCAAGCATCCATTAATGAAATGTATGTATATATATATATATATATATATATATATATATATATATATATATATATATATATGTGTGTGTGTGTGTGTATATTCTATATATATATATATATGTATCTGTATTTGAAAAATATGTGCTGTCGCCAGATTTATTTAATATGTATCATCATCAAGTACCGGGCCTGCTGGCGTAGGTGATCAAGTCTCTCCACAACTTTCGATCACGACAGTTATTTATCATTTCTGTTGTTGACCTTCTGCCAAGCCATTCTCTTAAACTGTCTGGCATCTTTTCTCTTTGTTTCCCTCTATCTCTTCGTCCCTCAATTTTCCCAGTTGTTACAATATATTCCAGTTCTTCTCTTCTCATTACATGGCCATAACATGATGATTGTTTCTTCCTAATATTGGAAATTATCTCTCTTTTTGCTTTGACCTCTTTCAGAACGTTTTCATTACTCTTCTTAGCTGCCCATGATATTCCCAACATTCTTCTATAAAACCACATTTCTACAGACTCCAGGGATTTTCTTGTCTGTTGTCCTATTGTCCATGATTCACATCCATATGTTAAGACTGGCTCTTCATAACATTTAAGAACTCTTGTACTTGTTTCTATTGTCAAAAATGGGATTGCATAGTATCTTCCTCATTTTTTTGGAAAGCTGCTTTTCAATATGTATAGTGAAGTTATTTTCAGACCCATAAGAGGTTGGAATAACAATTGGACGTGATAATATAAATAATCTAAGGTATGCTGATGATACAGTTTTAACCGCTAAGAGTAAAAATGAGTTACAAGAAATGTTAGACATTATAGTGCAAGAAAGCAAAACTAAACGACTCAACTTAATAGCAAGAAGAAAGAAGTAATCGTCGTAACAAAGAAAAAAGACACCGGAATGAACACACAAAAAAACAAAACAAGTGGGACAATATTAAAACGGATAAAAAAATTTAAATATCTGAGAAGACGTTAACTTCAGATGATAGATGTACAACAGAGGTGAGATGGTAGATGTACAACAGAGGTGAGATGGTAGATGTACAACAGAGGTGAGATGGTAGGTGTACAACAGAGGTGAGATGGTAGATGTACAACAGAGGTGGGATGGTAGGTGTACAACAGAGGTGAGATGGTAGGTGTACAACAGAGGTGAGATGGTAGATGTACAACAGAGGTGGGATGGTAGGTGTACAACAGAGGTGAGATGGTAGATGTACAACAGAGGTGAGATGCAGAATAGCTCAGGCAAAAACAGAGGTCCAAAAAATGAGGAAGATACCGTTCAATTTATTTTTAACAATAGAAACAAGAAGCAAAGTTCTTAAATATTATGTAAAGCCAGTTTTGACATATGGATGTGATTCATGGACAATATGATAATAAAGAAAAAAAATCACTGAAGTCTGTACAAAGGTGGATTTACAGAATAATGTTGAGTGCCATGGACAGGTAAAAAGAGTAATAAATATGTTCTGAAAGAGGTCAAAGCAAGAAGAAAGCTACTATCCAATATTAGGAAGAAAAGTCATCATTTCTTGACCACGTTATTAGAAGGGAAGAGCTGGAATATATTGTTACAACTGTGAAAATTGAGAGACGAAGAGACAGAGGAAAGCAATGAGAAAAGATACCAGACTGCTTAAGAGAATGGCTTTGCCGAAGGTCAACAATAGAAATGATAAATAACTGTCGAGATCGAAAGTTGTGGAGAGACATGATCACCTTCGCCAGCTAGCATGGTACTTGATGATGATGATGATAATATGCAATATTATAATATGAATGTGAATCAGTTACAGACAATAAACACCGTAATAGCAACATACATGTATTTTGAGAGAGGAATATTAAAACATGTGAAATAGGATATAAGATGGGCACATGCCACGCCCTGTGACGTCTATGAAAAATAGTGCTCAAATTTGTGGATGACTTCAGACACATTTATGGGCGACGTGGTTAGTATGACGCCATGTCGCCCATTCCCACCCCCCCCCCCCATCCGCACTATAAATAACAGGTGCCCTGTCTCAGTGAACAACCAAATCGAGTCTGCCAGATAACACGTACCGCCATGTTCCAAATTGATCCAGCAGGCTCCTCATCGTCACTTGTATGAACAACGGCTCAGAGAAGGAGAAGTTATAAGAGAGAATAATTTTGAGAGAGACAAAAACATGAAGAGTACACTCATGATGTAATGAATGCAAAAAAAGACATGTTTAGACACACGCAATTTAGAATAAAAAGGACAGTAATTTTACTGCCAGTTGGACAGATCAAAGATTTTAAAAAAAATTAAGAGAAACATAACAAGAAAATCTTTGATAAAAATAAAAAGAAATGTAAAACGTTGCCCGAAATTTGAAGTAATTTTAAAAAACAAGTATTTAAAAAAACAGAACATTTACATAATAAATAAACATAATTGTTGTATGTTTCTGCACATGATAGTGCTGGACATAGTAACTATGACAATATCCGCGAAATGAAGAAAGCAAATTATTACAGAAGCATTATGGGTATACACAATAGCCGAAAAATCATGTATTTGAATGTCTATAAAATGTGTGGTCACTAACGCCATATTCCCTATACGCCTAATTATGAAAGGTTTTAATAATAAAATATAATTATTTGTCTGTTCTCTACACGTGACCGGGTTCTTTACTTTTTAATAAATTCTAATATAGGTATACGTGTTCAATGTTCTTACCTTGATTAAATCTGTTACGGTGACGTCAGTCTCAGGAATGTAGTTAAATTATAAGAAGAAACACTGAAACTGGCAGCGAACTTTGATAACTGGTATATTAACAACCATAACAACGCTCACGTTATGTATGGATAACCATTGTTATTGAAAAGTAGAGTTGTTATTCAGGACACACGGTGTGTTGTTAAAAACACTTTACCTTGTAAGTGAGTTCTATTACAGGAAAAGCTTTTTTTGAGATGTCGGACACGAGCTGTGTGTAGGTGATGGTGATAAAGGTAAAACAACACATGAATGTAGCTTCCAGTTCAAAATGATGGTGATGAAGGTAGCACACATGAATGTAGCTCCCAGTTCAAGCGGGCCACACTCAGAAACACTGCAGGATCTCGCCTGGCAGAGCGTTCTGGAATACAGGAACGAGTTTACAATATTCAACCCGTTAGTGAGTGCTGAAGTGCTGAAGTGAGAGGTTGCATTCACGAAGGGTGGGGGACGTATTTTACGGGCATGCCAGTGTTTGTTGGAATGAGGTTCAGAGGAGGATGGACTGGGTGTAGGGGAAGTGTGTGTAATGTAGGAGATAACAGGAGTAGAAAAAGAGACACTAGGAATAGGTTGTTTTTGTTTTTTTTTACTGTGAAAGATAGGGCGTGTAAGCTTAAACATGGGGATTGCGTTTGAGTAGAGATACAGCGATAGGTCAATTCCAGAGAGCTAAATGTCAAAAACGGGTGAGTGTGAGAGAGAATTGGAGAGGTAGCTAACGATAACTAGACGTGGAAATGGAGAGGGGAATGGTAAAGATGGTATAACAGAGGAGAGATAACTACCAGATGTGGTGTGTATAAATGCTTGTATATAAATGGGCTGCTTAATACCGAACAGACACATGAACAAACATCCAGCCAGTCAAACTAACCTGAAAGACAGGTGAATACAGAGACAGACAGACAGACAAGCAGGCAAGCAGATAGACATAAAGATAGGTAAATACATAAACAGACTGACAAGCAGGCAGATAGACATAAAGACAGGTAAATACATAAACAGACAGACAAGCAGGCAAGCAGATAGACATAAAGATAGGTAAATACATAAACAGACAGACAAGCAGGCAGGTAGATAGACATAAAGACAGGTAAATAAATAAACAAACATACAAGCAGGCAGACAGATAACCAGAAAGACAGGTAAATACATAGATAGACAGACAAGCAGACAAGCAGATAGACAATAGACAGATAAATAAATAAACAGACAGACAAGCAGGCAGGTAGATTGACAGAAAAACAGGTAAATACATAGACAGACAGACAGAAAAGCAGACAGGCAGATAGACAGCAAGACATGTAAATACATAAATAGACAGACATGCAGGCAGGCAGATAGACAGAAAGACAGGTAAGTACATAGACAGACAGTCATGCAGGCAGGCTGATAGACAGAAAGACAGGTAAATACATAAGCAGACAGATAGACAGACAAGCAGGCATGTAGAAAGACAGGTAAATACATCAACAGTCAGACAAGAAAGCAGGCGGATGGACAGAGAGAAAGGTAAATTTATAGAACGACAGACAGACAAGCAGGCAGGCAGATAGACATATATATATATATATATATATATATATATATATATATATATATATATATACAAATAAACGTCTATAAGATTAATATCTATTGGCTCTCCTTCAATTTCACTAAAAGGACTCCGTCAGCTATTGCCCAAAAGCCTTTCACTGTTCTTGCTCTTTTTGCATCCAAGATGATACCTACTCCTCTTTTGTGTTCAGTACCTCCAGAATAGATGCTTTATGTTCATCAGAGTATATCTCCCCTGATCCAGTGTATCTCATTTTAGACAGTCCCAATAAATGTTAATCCATCTTTTCATTTCCTGTTTGATGATTTCCAGTAAATTATGAGTAGGTTTTTTAAAAATACACATTTATTAATTGAATGTGCCCTTGGTGGCAATGATACTCCCAGTATCGGGTTGCATGTCATTTGCAGAAAGTTGCTCCCATCACAATATAGAATCTCTGCCACATGTCTGATTTCCCACTTCTCCCGTTGTGATGATGAATGTCTCTTCGGTGTCTTGAAGACCTCTTCTTCTTGGTCTGCCTTTCGTCTTCCTGGAACCACGTCTTCCATTATTGTTTTTTTTACCCAGCTCACTGGGTATTTTTTATAAGCCCCGTAGTATTTTAATTTCTTCTGTATGGTGTTTTACGCCAAATATGGACTTCCGGTCAATGTGGCTGATAGGTGGCATTGACGCTCAGCCTGAAAAGTGTTCCTTGTTGTAGTTTCCTCATATTCCAAGCCCGGCTTGTTGCCGGAGATACTGGGTTTAGTGCTCTGTGCACACCGTGAGCTGTGTTTTTTTTAATCGGATCGTATTTTTCGATATTCCGATTGCTTACGATGAATGATGATATCGTATGACGAAGGACAGTTCATGTACGTTCACTTTCTGTGTCGCTTCATCTTATATCTTTTGGCGCGTGCTGCAGCTGCTATAATGGTGACTGCAGCTGCCTTTCTTTGTTTGGATCCTTCAGTGAGATGAGATGTTAATTTGGATGATTCCTCTGACACGAGTGGTTGAACAATTATGGATTTTAAATCGTTTGCAGGGATACCGAGGCCTTCAACTAACCATAACCATAAGCCAAATATTATTAATCGTTATGTCTTTTAATATGTTTTTATTTTTTTCATTATCCAAGGTGTCCTATGAGTTTTTCTGTAGCAAAGGTAAAGGTAAGCTAAAGGTGAAGGTAACCTAAAGGTAAAGGTAAGCTAAAGGTAAAGGTAAGCTAAAGGTAAAGGTAAAAGTAAAGGTAAAGTACGACACTTCAATCGGTGTCTTAGCACGCGACTTTTCTCCCATATGTGCTCAGTGTTCAGAGACTTCTGGATAGTGTCTCTTCAAGCATTGAAACTACAACGCGTGGCGGCATTCACCACCTTCCCAGTGTACACCCTGGCACCCATTTCTGCCAGCGGCTGGGTCGACCGCGGGGGTATTTTTTTTTCCAACCACAAGTACAACTCACACTGCCTCCAGGGCTAATCGTACACAGGTTGTCCGAACGTCTGTAGTTAAGTCGGGTGTTTTTCCTCCCTAGGCTACAGAGGCCCTCTATTCTTTATTTTCTGTAGCATTATCTTGAATTGAGACATTTTTCTTCATTGTTATTTACGAGATTGTCCATGATTAACAACCATAAATTGCTATCGAGGAGATATATGCTTTCCTCCTCTTCTTTTCTTCCTTATTTGCCTTTCAGCGTCGAGTGGAGATGTAATGTACGGTCTTTTGCTCTTCTGTTGGCATCTGCTGCTGTTATATTTTCAATTGTTTACAATATTCCATCGATCAATACTTTTAGTGGCCGATCTTTGGGTCTGGTGTTCTTGCAGCGTTTAATAAAGCCTTGTGTTGTGTTTTGGTATTTCTGTCTCATCACGTGGCCAAACCATTTTATCTGTTGTGTCTTTATACATTCTGTGCCCGGAATTATTCCTAGTTCTTTTCTCAGTTCTTCCTTTTGACCTTATCTTATATGTTCTCAAGTTGTATTAATTTGACAGTCTTGTACCATATGTTTTTTCATGGCATTTAATTGTGAGCATTGTTATTGCTAATCTTCTTGTATATCTTTCATACAGTCTCAATTGTTGATTATTACATCTCCCGGGTATTCATGGGACCGCGATGGCTCAGTGGTTAGTGAACTGGACTACAAAGGATCGGGTTCTACGGTCGGGTTCGATCCTGATCGACGGCTTCCAGGTTCACCCAGCCTTTAATGGGTACCGGATTTTTTTCTGGGAAAGTAAAGCGTCACGGGCGTAATATCGACCACATTACCCCAAAAATAATGTACCGCCGAATGTCTGTAAAAATTATGGTCACTAACACCATTTTCCCTTTAAGCCACTTTCATGTAACGGGGCTCTTTCCTTTTTTATTTTACAGTTGTTATTCATAGTTCGTTACAATTTAAATTTCTTTGTTGTTGACGATTATTTTGTGTTGGCTGATTTGTTTACCTTGTCGAGGGGGCGGCGGTAGCGAGAGGGGGGCATTATCTCAGATTTCAGTGTTACCATGTATGCGTCCAGATTTAATTAAACACAAGACTTTATATCGGTGCTAGCAGGAGCTAGTTTATCGGTTAATGCTTTTTAGGTGCAGCATTTTTAGCAGCAGAAATTTGCTTAGTAAAAACAAACAGCCTGACGACGGAGTACCAGGTTATCTGAACTGATATGGCACGGAAAACAGACAAAGCTGGCGCTGCTCACAGAAAGCCCTGCTTCGATAAGTCTTGTCTAAACTCGAGTTGCCGCTCTTTGTTTCTCTAAATATTGTATTACCGCCACTGAAACCATGAACTCAATGCACTTTGTTCTATAAAATTGTCATTAAAGTCCATTGTTTAAAAAAACAAAAATTGTATCACTACTTCAGTCTATATGAATCTTCATACTGCCCTCTGTTCCTTTAAACCTATTCGAACTGCACACTTAATGCTATAAGGTTGATCTCATGTGCTCAGGTATCTGTATGTTTATACTGGCTCTCATCTCTTTGACACTATACATTTCTTTTAGTTTACTTTTGTTGCCATGAATTTCTTATTAACTCCTTTTCCGTATTTCTGTTTTCTTTCTTACTGCCTTCCCCCTCGTAAATGTCAACACATTCTTGCCGCATCATCCGGTCTCTCTCTATAAACATATTCATACACCACCTTCTATTCTCTATAAACTTATTCATACACCACCCTCCATTCTCTATAAACTTATTCATACACCACCTACTATTCTCTATAAACGTATTCATACACCACCTTCTATTCTCTATAAAGTTATTCATACACCACCCTCCAATCTCTATAAACTTATTCATACACCACCCTCCAATCTCTATAAACTTATTCATACACCACCCTCCATTCTCTATAAACTTATTCATACACCACCCTCCATTCTCTATAAACATATTCATACACCACCCTCCATTCTCTATAAACTTATTCATACACCACCCTCCTGTCTCAATAAACTTATTCTTACCCACTCCTCCTGTCTCTATAAACTTATTCTTACCCACTCCTCCTGTCTCTATAAACTTATTTTTACCCACCCCTCCTGTCTCTATAAACTTATTCTTTCCCAACTCTCCTGTCTCTATAAACTTATTCTTACCCACCCCTCCTGTCTCTATAAACTTATTCTTACCGAACCCTCCTGTCTCTATAAACTCATTTTTACCCAACCCAACTGTCCTTATAAACCTATTTCTGGTTTCCGTATAAACATATAAACGGATATAAGCCAGCACACTAAAACAGAATCCACATATTTTCTGAAAACTTTGATAAGGAACTAGATTTGGTCATTGGAATTTGTTAAAAGGAAGTAAACGATTAGACTCGATCATTAGTTGGGACTGCTTCCACGCTCTTACTTTGTCTTTTCTTAACAACTAAAGTTATCTCTGTAAGGAAAGTAGTCTGAAAGTAGCACTAATTAGCTCGTATTACTTCACTATACATTAGTCAGTTTATTTGATTGACAACTAAAGTTATCTCTGTTGTGATAGTAGTCTAAATGTAACACAAATTAGTCGGGGCCGCTTCCATATACTTGTATTTTATAGACAGATAAAGTTATCTCTGTTATGATAGTAGTCTAAATGTAACACAAATTAGTCGGGACCGCTTCCATGTACTCGTATTTTATAGACAGATAAAGTTATCTCTGTTGTGATAGTAGTCTAAATGTAACACAAATTAGTCGGGACCACTTCCATATACTCGTATTTTATAGACAGATAATGTTATCTCTGTTGTGGTAGTAGTCTAAATGTAACACAAATTAGTCGGGGCCTCTTCCATATACTTGTATTTTATAGATAGATAAAGTTATCTCTGTTGTGATAGTAGTCTAAATGTAACACAAATTAGTCGGGGCCGCTTCCATATACTTGTATTTTATAGACAGATAAAGTTATCTCTGTTCTGATAGTAGTCTAAATGTAACACAAATTAGTCGGGACCACTTCCATATACTCGTATTTTATAGACAGATAAAGTTATCTCTGTTGTGATAGTAGTCTAAATGTAACACAAATTAGTCGGGACCACTTCCATATACTCGTATTTTATAGACAGATAAAGTTATCTCTGTTGTGATAGTAGTCTAAATGTAACACGAATTAGTCGGGACCACTTCCATATACTCGTATTTTATAGACAGATAAAGTTATCTCTGTTGTGATAGTATTCTAACCAGAAAAACAAGAACGTATTGTCCGTTCCTTAGCTTGAGTTATTGAGTTATTAGCTGGTCATCATTATTGCAATCCGAACATGCCCATAGGTGCTCAGATCCCTTCCTCAGCAAGTCTCGCAGTGTCCAGCGACTGATGACTCTAGTTCTGTGTTGGTTAATTAGTCTTCTTACACGCCCAATTACATTTCTCATTTCTGGCTGTGCCCATCTTAACTCTCATCTCTTTCATCCCAAAGAATGGCGTGGACTCATGGTTGCGTATCTTCTAGGAAAAGCATGTTTCTTTTGTATAGATCCCCTTCTAGTTCATTTTGCCTCATTTTCTTTGGATCTGCAATAAATATTTTACTGGAAATACACATAATTTAAAGGTTTGCAAATGTACCCGATTTCCTTGATATTGCCAGCACATCTCAGCATTTTCACCCAACAAACAGGCAGGCAATATATTACATATTTTCTTGTTGTGCTATCTCGTGACATGCAGTAAATTCTCTTCGACATCCACAAAGAAAAATACACTTTTTATCTGCAGATATTCGTTGAAGTGAATTAATTCTAGAAGCTAATGGGGCTGCGATTTTTAAATGACAGAAGCTGCTTATTTTATGTGTGCATGTAAATCTTAATTTAAAATTCTGCCTTAATGTAAATAGTAAAAAAAAAAACACAAAGTGTAATAAATTAATGTTTTAAAAATATTTATAGTGAAAGCAAATACAGATTAAATTTAAGTTGTTTTTAATTAAAAAACAAATTATTCTGTATGTTTTTTCTCTCTATATATATTTTCATTAAAATTAAATTGGAAATGCTTAAAGCTTTTCACTCTCTCCATGACTGTATTCAAATGTCTGTTATGTTTGTTTCAGATATCATGAGCGAGAGGTTAATTGAATGTTACAGTGAGATGTTTGTAAGTTGCATCTTCCTGTGACTTAAACGGAGAGTTCTAGATAAGGATGTGATGGTTGTTTGTACATTATCATTAATGTGACCCTTGATTTATCATTAAATTATCATTAATGTGACCCTTGATTTATCATTAAATTATCATTAATGTGACCCTTGATTTATCATTAAATTATCATTAATGTGACCCTTGATTTATCATTATATTATCATTAATGTGACCCTTGATTTATCATTATATTATCATTAATGTGACCCTTGATTTATCATTATATTATCATTAATGTGACCCTTGATATATCATTAATTATCATTATGTGACCCTTGATATATCATTACATTATCATTAATGTGACCCTTGATATATCATTACATTGTCATTAATGTGACCCTTGATATATCATTACATTATCATTAATGTGACCCTTGATTTATATTGACATTATCATAGTGGAATCTTTTTTTTGTTTTGTTGCATCATCTGATTCATCATCTAGCACCATGCCTGCTGGCGTGGATGATCATGTCTCTCCACAACTTTCGATTTCGACAGCTATGTATCATTTATGCAGTTGGTTTTCTGCCAAGCCATTCTCATAAGCTGTCTGGTATCTTTTCTTATTGCTTCCTTCTATCTCTTCACCCTTCAATTTTTCCAGTTGTCACAATATATTCCAGCTGTTTTCTTCTCATTACATGGCAAAAAAAATTATGATTGTTTCTTCCTAATATTGGAAATTATCAAGTGATTACCAATGCTATTTTCAATTTGATCCTTTTCTTTCAATCGAGCAATTTATGTAATTTATTTATATTAAATCATATCATTTATATATATATACAATACATGCACATAATTTAATTTGTTTCCCTCTATATGCATGAATTAAAATTGCAACTCCAAATAGTTATTTCTTCTTTTCCAGTGATCCTTCATCTCAGGACAGACAAATCTAGTCCAAACAGCTTATCCAAATGGCATAAAGATCATCGGCTGAAATGATGACATGAGTCAAGAACCTAGAGATGTTCGCCTACTCCAACCGGAATGGTACAAGATGATGATGAGTCCTATTTGACATAGAAACATTTCTTTTAAATTATATAGTTTGGTCGTTACATACTCGATCAGGTTTTTTTTTTCTGTCGGGTGGACAAGACATGACCATATCTGTGAGCCTGCGAATCATTCCAGGGGAAGATGTATGTTTACAACATTCCAGGGGAATATGTATGTTTACAACATTCCAGGGGAAGATGTATGTTTACAGCATTCCAGGGGAAGATGTATGTTTACAGCATTCCAGGGGAAGATTTATGTTTACAACATTCCAGGGGAAGATGTATGTTTACAGCATTCCAGGGAAGATGTATGTTTACAACATTCCAGGGGAAGATGTATGTTTACAACATTCCAGGGGAAGATGTATGTTTACAACATTCCAGGGGAAGATGTATGTTTACAACATTCCAGGGGAATATGTATGTTTACAACATTCCAGGGGAAGATGTATGTTTACAACATTCCAGGGGAATATGTATGTTTACAACATTCCAGGGGAAGATGTATGTTTACAACATTCCAGGGGAAGATGTATGTTTACAACATTCGGAAACAGATCACAAATAATTAACAACAAAAAATTTAAAAAAAACATTAGGTGGTCCGAAGAAGAATGGAACCGGTATTCTTTGGCACAGCGCCGTGCCACGAGAAACCAAACGCTAGAGCACATGGCCAACTCTTTATCTAAAAAAAAGCTCTCATTGGCGATATCTTTCACGCAGATGTGTTCGTGGCTGTAGCATAGGGTTGCGATCTCAACTCGAGAATAAATTGTGTAGCTGTATTTGTCTTCTTAAGGCTGGGGCAATGAAATCTTATGTCTTAACACTATCTCACTGAGGCAATGAAATTTTGTCTTAACACTATCTCACTGAGGCAATGAAATTTTGTCTTAACACTATCTCACTGAGGCAATGAAATTTTGTCTTAACACTATCTCACTGAGGCAATGAAATTTTGTCTTAACACTATCTCGCTGAGGCAATGAAATTTTGTCTTAACACTATCTCACTGAGGCAATGAAATTTTGTCTTAACACTATCTCATTGGGACAATGAAATTTTGTCTTTAACACTATCTCACTGAGGCAATGAAATTTTGTCTTAACACTATCTCGCTGAGGCAATGAAATTTTGTCTTAACACTATCTCACTGAGGCAATGAAATTTTGTCTTAACACTATCTCATTGGGACAATGAAATTTTGTCTTTAACACTATCTCACTGAGACAATGAAATTTTGTCTTAACACTATCTCGCTGAGGCAATGAAATTTTGTCTTAACACTATCTCACTGAGACAATGAAATTTTGTCTTAACACTATCTCATTGGGACAATGAAATTTTGTCTTTAACACTATCTCACTGAGACAATGAAATTTTGTCTTAACACTATCTCATTGGGACAATGAAATTTTGTCTTAACACTATCTCATTGGGACAATGAAATTTTGTCTTAACACTATCTCATTGGGACAATGAAATTTTGTCTTAACACTATCTCATTGGGACAATGCAATTTTGTCTTAACACTATCTCACTGAGACAATGGAATTTTGTCTTAATACTATCTCACTGAGACAATGGAATTTTGTCTTAATACTATCTCACTGGGACAATGGAATTTTGTCTTTATACTATCTCATTGGGACAATGAAATTTTGTCTTAACACTATCTCCCTGGGACAATGAAATTTTGTCTTAGTACTATCTCACTGGGACAATGAAATTTTGTCTTAATACTATCTCACTTGGACAATGAAACCTTACGTGTTAACACTATCTCACTGGAACAATGAAATCTTATGTGTTAACAATATCTCACTGGAACAATGAAATCTTACGTGTTAACACTATCTCACTGGAACAATGAAATCTTACGTGTTAACACTATCTCACTGGAACAATGAAATCTTACGTGTTAACACTATCTCACTGGAACAATGAAATCTTACGTGTTAACACTATCTCACTGGAACAATGAAATATTACGTCTAACACTATCTCACTGGAACAATGAAATATTACGTCTTAACACTATCTCACTGGAACAATGAAATATTACGTCTTAACACTATCTCACTGGAGCACTAACATCTCTTACGTAATATTTCTGTATTTCTAGCAGCGACTCTATCACGCTCTATTTGTGAATTACTTCAGGCTCTATCTAACCTCTTTTTATTAACTACAGTCCTGCTTAGGGTCTGGGTAGAAGAGTCTACTAAATGTCCCAGTATTTATAAACGGCCTAGTCAAGATCTATAACAGTCAAAAGACTCGTTAGAATGTAATCTGGGCCCCGTCTCTATTAATTCCTTTATTCACTGCTCTGAACCAACGGCACAGTTTTCATTCTTCTCTACGTTAATTCCTTTTCTTGTCTACTTGCCTACATTTTCATTGCGTGTAATGCTAGTGTAACGTGTCCCATTTCCATGCCCTTGAATTTATAATAACCTACCTGCTAGTCTTGTTGTAGACTAGAACATTCCAGCGTCAAGTGCTCTACATTTCATCCCCCCCCCACCCCTCAATCCTATTTGCTCGTTCGCTGGTCTGTCTACTAAACTATTCCGAATCATATTAGTCTAGTGCTAGTAATCTTGTTAGTTCTAGTCTGTTGCTGGTTCTTGTATTACACCGTGCCATACCGAAGGCGAACACAGTCAAGTACATCCAGTATTCAAGATAGACAAATAAACATAGACGAACGGACTCTTGGCTGATGAAAATATAAATAAGAAAAGTAGGCTGTATGCCGCTGCCCGACGTATATTTTAAAAACAAAAAGTCAAAACACCCATCAAGTTGTAAATAATGAACAACTCTGTATGAAATTACACTGGGATGTGGAGGGAGAATGGTGTCCGCGTTATAGACTCCCATGACAGCTATCAGATCTTTCAGTGTTGGTTGGGTAGAGGTGTGAAATGGACATTGTCCGAGTGTGTTAATGAAGGTCGTTATAACGCAAAGACAAGTGTGTTACAACAACTATGGTTATGGTTATTCGAAGGCCCCGGTATCACTCCCTGCAAACAAAATGAAACCCAAAATTGCTCAACCGCCCGTGCCAGTGAAATCATACGAATTAACATCTCATCGAATATCCAAACAAAGAAAGGCAGTTGCAGTCACCATCGCAGCATAAACAGCACACGTTAAAAAAAATAAGGCGTATTATAGCACCGACAGTGAACGCAACTGAACTGTCCTTCGTCATACGATATCATCATTCATTGTAAGCAATCTGAATAAAGAAGTATCATCCGGATGAAACATACAGCTCATGGTGTGCACAGAGCACTAAACTCAGTAGCTCCGGCAGCAAGCTAGACTTGGAATATGAGGAAACTACAACAAGGAACACTTTTCAGACAGTGTCACAATGGCTACCTGTCGCCGATCCGCCTAATTGACCGGAAGTTGTGGTCACATGTTCACATGTATTTGGTCTCATGACTTGTCTTACAACTTGTTTTACGACTAGCCATCTATTAACATTTTCATTTCTAATTTTGCTTCATTCTAGAGTATACAATAGTCTCCTAAGATCAACACTGTCTGAGGTTAACACTACATGTATTCTGTATCATGACTTGTTTTAATACTGTTCAATGTATTTTCATTGTGAATTTAGGAGATGTCTATTTTCTT
This sequence comes from Megaustenia siamemsis, assembly GCA_032433765.1. Lineage (NCBI taxonomy): Eukaryota > Metazoa > Mollusca > Gastropoda > Stylommatophora > Ariophantidae > Megaustenia > Megaustenia siamemsis. The sequence continues at coordinate 6,652,953 of JAVIAB010000125.1, read as the reverse complement.
GTTGCAACCATCACACTTGTCTTTCTGCTGTTAATGTTAAAACCTTGATTGCACTTTCCATGACCGTAAATACAAATACAATCATTTTCTGTAACTTAATCTCACTCTCAGCGATTAAGACTTTGACTTCTGCATTCCTTAGGTTGTTTCTATTATGACCTGGGACTGATATTTTGGTTGTGTTCTTGATGGTTCTTAGTATGATCTGACTATACATGTATGGTGGGAACATATTGTGACAACTGGGAAAATTGAGGGACGAAGAGATAGAGGGAAGCAAAGAGCAAAGATACCAGGCAGCTTAATAGAATGGCTTGGCAGAAGGTCATCAACAGAAGAGATCAAAAGATATGATGAGACATGACCACCTACGACAGCAGGCATGGTACTTGATGATGATGATGAATATATATATATGTTAATAATAATAATAATAATAATAAGTCTGGTGTTAGTAATACTAATCCGTACCTACCATCTTGTTTTATTTGCTGCAACATTCTCAAACGATGTCCAATTCCTATGGCAGCTATTTCTTGTCCACATGTTCATTAGATCGTTGACTGTAACGCTTATGCTTTCTAAACTTGTGACAGTTTCTTCATGCTTGACTTTGTCAGATTCATTGGTGCAGTCTACAAAACATAAGAACATATCTGTATTTACTTGTGTGTCCCTTTCAACTAATGATCTTATGATAAATGTGATAATCCCATACCAGTAACTGGAACAAGTCCCCACCGTTCATCCCTAATTTCTAGTTTAATTTTGTTTCTCACTCTTCGCATGATATTTCTAAGTAATATCTTAGTCATGTGTGACTCAAAAAACCTATTGTACAGTGATCCTCATTTTCCATGACACCAGATTTCTTTGGTAGAGCTACGATTATAGATTTGAGTTCATCGTCCAGTGTTTAGAACCGACTTTTCTGATTACTCCTCTTTAGCTGACCATAGTGTTCTCAGCACTTGTTATATTAAAACACGTTTATGTGGTCTTCAAAAAATGTTGTGTCTGTTGTTATGTTGTCAGTGATTCTCTTCCTTAAGAATCATATATATAAAGTTAATAATTAATATACTTTTCTGACCTGATGTGAACAACTTATGGGTCCATACCATACAAGTAAACAAAATTGTAACGTGACATATTTATAAGTTGACTGATGAAATATAAAATATTTCACCGTACAAAGCTGCAGCATTTTTTTGTCAGGAGGCCAGTTCTTCTCCAAGCCGTCACTTCATGTACCCAACTCTGTTGTCCAGGTATTCGTTCCTTTATCAGTTTGGTCAACCGAAGACTATCAAGTCTGGGTGTCAATATTCTTTCAGAGTCAGCGCATATCGTTGAGCCAGTGCGTTTTGTCTACTTTATTACCGTTTCAACATCATTAAAGGCATATAGGAATAAAAAAAAAAAAGAACAGCACTCTGCTATGGATAGAGCTAAGTAAAATAAGTGGTAGCAAGCAGGAACAATACAAACAGCATGCATCACACGTCTATGGTTGAGATTGTTAGAAGCCTCAGATTTGGTGCTTCATTAGAATACTGCATGTCCCTCTAGATCTTGATATTTCCATTCCGTGCATTGTATTTCCCTCTAGAACTTTGTATTTTCATTCATAATATTGTACATCCCTCGAGAACTTTATATTTCCAACCAGAACATTGTATTCCCTTTAAAAAATTTATATTTCCATCCAGAACATTGTATGTCCCTCTAGACCTTTGTATTTCCATTTAGGACATTTAATATCCCTCTAGAACTCTATATTTCCATTTAGAACGTTGTATGTCCCTCTAGAACTTTATATCTCCACTTAGATGCTAATAAAGGTAAAGTACGAGACTTGAATCGGCGTCTCAGCACGCGAGTTTCCACCCATATGTGCTCGGCCGCCTATCCAGAAGTGTTCGGAGACGTCTGGATAGTGTCACTTTAAGCATCGAAACTCACGATGCGAAGCGGCATTCCTCATCTTCCCAAAGTACTACCCTGGTACCAATTTCAGCCAGCGGCTGGGTCGACCACCTGTGTATACATTTTTGGTTTCCAACCACGCGTACAACTCACACTGATTCCAGCGGGAATCGAACACTGGTTGTCGGAACGTCGGTAGTCCAGTCGGGTGGTTTTCCCAACTAGGTCACCGAGGCCCCCAACAAGAAGAAACTAGAATATCTCGCCACATCCGAATCTGTTTAAGAAATCATTTAAAATGAAGGACAAAAAAGAATCATAATTTTGTCAAAACAAGGACCAGAACGATAAAAGGAAAAATTGTTACCGAAGATCTATAACTTTAATTACAGTGACTCGGGTTTCACTCAGTCATAAATTATAGAACATTTTTGGTTTTAATCTGAACTTGTTTCATTAAAGATGCAGTACTTTCTATTGATTTCTTCAAATGTCGAAGCTTTACCGCCTGAAATGTCGAAGTTTAACTTGAAATGTCGAAGGATCCTGCTGGAAGTGTTTGCGTGTGGATTCTAAACGGGAAAAAATCAGTTAGATTAAATGGCGATGATGAAATTCTGGCCATTTTTTAGCAGCCGTCAGGGATACATGAGACGCTGCTAATCACAAGATAGCTGCTGGAATGTATGCGGCACGCGTGTTGGGTGCGGCACGGAGCTGTAATATACCCGGTCCGCCATTTTGTGTAATTGTAATTTTTTTTTTTTTAGGAGAGGAATTTGGAAGTGGTTAAAATGTGCCTGTGTAATTGTCCATGTTGTTCTGTCATCCAATCAGGCAAACGTTTCATGGCATTTGCTTGGATTTGCTATCTGTATTACAACTGTTATTTAATAGTTAAAAGTTAAATGAGGGTATTACAAACCAATACAAGCAGTTTATAAATTACACATTTGTATTACTAACTAAGATAAAATACCTATAAATTGTACAGAGCTCAGAAAAAGAATATACCTTTCTCAATAGATTATCGTTAGTCCCCCTGATGAGATATGGGGATCCATTTTATACCAAAGGTGATGTAATGTCTCAAAGTTTGTTAATCCTACATTACAGAGATTCAATATGGGCACCCATCGTGACACGGCAGATATTTAGTCGATAGTCTATTTCCTCCCATGCTCGACGCCTATTTTACAGCGAAAACAAAATCTGCTGTTTTGTGGGCACCATCTTTGGAAAATCTGTGTGTACGTGCGTACAACAATTATTTCAAATGAAACTTTCTTGCATCAGTGCTTCGGAGAAGTCTCTGTACACACTGGCAATCTGGATAAAAAAATAAAGAAAAGAGTTGATTCTTTTCGGACACTGAACATTTCTATGGAGATAGGCACTTACATTGTGTGTTGCCGCAGGTCAAGCTGGAATAGCTTGAACAAATAAACGTAAAATTGTATTGGGTAGTTAAACTAATAGGGAACAATAACACATTATAACGTTTCGGTCAGAAGTCTTCATCAGAAACAGGACACAGTATGGTCATTTTTCAACACGGAGAATAACGGGAAAATTGTCCGGAGGAAGTGGCAGAAGTTTTCCAGGAGCAAAGAACCTCCTGGTCACTTGATATACCATAGAGCAGGTTGGACATCAGTGGCCAAAAGTGGCTGATAATGGCAATGAGATGCATGAAAAAGATAGAGTTTATATTTATTGGGCATTTCATGCGAAAATAAGACATTGAGAATTATATAACAACACGCAGGAGAAGCTGAGGAAAACCAAGAGAAACAAATATTGAACAGCTTATCCAAATGGACTACTAACAACAACAGGTCAGGTTCGATCCTGATCGACTGCTTCCAGGTTCATCCAGCCTTAACTAGATTTTTTTCTGGGAAAGTAAAGCGGCACGGGCGTAATACTGACCACATTACCCCAAACATCATGTGCTGAAGGTCTGTAAAATAACGGTCACTAACATCGTATTACCCATACGCCACCTGGCGTGACGGGGCTCTTTACTTACTCTAATCCAAATGGCAGAACAAAAGATCACGGACTAAAATGATGACTTGCATGAAGGACCAAGTGATGTGAAGAGAGATGATGACTTGCATGAAGGACCAAGTGATGTGAAGAGAGATGATGACTTGCATGAAGGACCAAGTGATGTGAAGAGAGATGATGACTTGCATGAAGGACCAAGTGATGTGAAGAGAGATGATGACTTGCATGAAGGACCAAGTGATGTGAAGAGAGATGATGACTTGCATGAAGGACCAAGTGATGTGAGGAGAGATGATGACTTGCATGAAGGACCAAGTGATGTGAGGAGAGATGATGACTTGCATGAAGGACCAAGTGATGTGAAGAGAGATGATGACTTGCATGAAGGACCAAGTGATGTGAAGAGAGATGATGACTTGCATGAAGGACCAAGTGATGTGAGGAGAGATGATGACTTGCATGAAGGACCAAGTGATGTGAGGAGAGATGATGACTTGCATGAAGGACCAAGTGATGTGAGGAGAGATGATGACTTGCATGAAGGACCAAGTGATGTGAGGAGAGATGATTCCCTTTCTCCAGCTAGCGTGGCACCTGATGAAGATGAGCAACAATATATACATACGAGAGAGAGAGAGAGAGAGAGAGAGATAAGAGAATAACCACTTCTAAAGTATAAAAGCTAGGGTGCCTACATAATATACAATATTTATATTACCAAACTATGATAAACTACACATGTGTTACCGACACAGAGAGACTACTTACACGGTTCATGTTCCTCCACTCTTTATTTCCTTATTTGTCTTTCGGGGCGATATATATTATCATATGTAAATCATTACATCTGTGAGACGTTCTTTTCATTGCATGCTGTATCGTATACTGTGCTCATAAGGAGAAACCATTAATCTATCTATCATCAATAAACATTACCACCAAACCAATGACCCATTTGGGAGTGACTGGCTACACTGAGCTAAATTTAGCCTTCACTGAACCTATGGTAGATCTAGTACGGGGGAGTAACTCACCGTACAGGGGCACCTAGAACGGGGAGACAAATCAAAGACTTGAGAACACCTCGATCATCAAGGTAAAATAACAGTAATATAGGCTGTCAAAGATAAAGTAGTAACCGGTTACATATTATGTATTGGACTGACTGGAATATCATCATCATTGAGTGCCGTCTCCGCATCGAAGGTTGGCTACCATGGAGCCCCATTCCACTCTGTCTCTTGCTTTGATGATTGCATAGGCTGACTTATACATCTTTTGATGTTACTCGTCCATATTAGTCTTGGTCTGGCTCTGCCCCTTTTACCTTCTATTTCCCTTCCAATATTACTTTTATTAGGCTGTTTGTCTTTTAACATGCCTCCAAAAATCATTTGTCTTGTTCTAATTGTGTTTAGTAGTTCTCTTTTCATTATTCATCATCATCATCAAGTACCGGCCTAGTGGCGTAGAGGATCATGTCTCTCCACAATTTTCGATCTCGGCAGCTATTTATCATTTCTGTTGTTGACCTTCTGCCAAGCCATTCTCTTAAGCTGTCTGTTATTTTTTTCTCTTTGCTTCCCTCTATCTCTTCGTCCCTCAATTTTTCCCGTTGTTACAATATTCTCCAGTAGTTCTCTTCTCATTACTTGGCCAAAAAATGATGATTGTTTCTTCCTAATATTGGAAATTAGCTCTCTTTCTGCTTTGACCTCTCTCAGAACATCTTCATTATTCTTAGCTGTCCATGGTACTCTTAACATTTTTCTGTAAAACCACATTTCTACAGACTCCAGTGATTTTCTTGTCTGTTGTCCTATTGCCCATGATTCGCATCCATATGTTAAGACTGGCTCTACATAACATTTAAGAACTCTTTTTCTTGTTTCTATTGTCAAAATGGGATTGCATAGTATCTTCCTAATTTTTTGGAAAGCTGCTTTTGCTTGAGCCATTCTGCATCTCACCTGTTTTGTACATCTTTCGTCTGAGGTTTACAAAGTTCCCAAATATTTAAATTCATTTACCTGTTTTAATATTGTTCCACTTGTCTTTATTTTGCACTGAGGTTATGTCTTTTTCTTTGTTGTTACCATTACCTCTGTCTTTTTGCTGTTAAGGCGGAGTCCTTTATTTTTGCTTTCTTTCACTATAATGTCCAACATTTCTTGTAACTCATTTTCACTCTTAGCGATTAAGACTGTATCATCAGCATATCTTAGATTATTTATATTATGACCTCCAATTGTTATTCCAGGCATGTCCCTTATGGATCTTAAAATAATCTCACTATAAATATTAAACAAATCTGGTGACAGCACACTGCCCTGTCTAACACCCTGTTTTATTTGTTGAAACATTCCCAACTGGTTTCCAGTTCTTATGGCCGCTGTTTGTTGCCAGTACATGTTCTTTATTATTCTTACATCTTTGCTGTCTACGTTTATGCTTTCTAAAATTGTGATTATTTCTTGGTGCTTAACTTTATCAAATGCCTTGGTGTAATCTATGAAACATAGATATAGATCTGCTTTCACCTCGATGGCTCTTTCTACTAAAGATCTTACGATATATATGGCATTGTTTGTTCCTTTATCTCTACCAAAACCACACTGTTCATCGCTAATTTCTGGACTGATTTTGTTTCGCACTCTTCGCATGATGATTCTTAGTAATATCTTAGTCATATGACTCATAAGGCTTATTGTGATCATCGCATTCAATCACACCCGATATCTTTGGTAGGGCTATGAATATTGATTTGAGCATGTCGTCCGGCATATCCGCTGTTATTATTAATATGTAATCCATATTTTTTGCTTGTCATGTTTATTTCATTAAGTAATTATTGTAGATCTTTATGATTTTCTGCTAGTAGTACATTATCATCAGCATATCTCAGGTTATTGATTATCTTTCCATTAATGTTTAGGCCTGGCTTCTCTGAGATGTTTTTAAAGATTTGCTCAGTGTATAGATTGAACAAGCTTGGTGATAGGATGCATCCTTGTCTTACTCCTCATTTTATGTCCATGGGTGTAGAGTTCTCTTTGTTATATTTTATTATTACTGTTTGCTCCCAGTATAAATTACATATTAGTCGTATGTCTGTGTCGTCTAGAATTATATCTTTTAGGCAGTCTATAAGTTGATTATGGTGCATTCTATCAAAAGCTTTCGTGTAGTCTATGAAACCGGCATATATTGGTTTGTTTACTTGTACGTACTTTTTAATCAATGGCCTCATGCTGAATATGGCTTCTTTTGTCCCACTGTTTTTCTTGAATCCAAATTGCTGCTCATATAATTCAGTATTGATTTTATTCTAAATCCTTCCCTGTATAACTATTATTAAGTATTTTTGTTACCTGGCTCATTAGGCTTATTGTTCTAAAAATCACTGCATTCAACTGCACCATTCCTTTTAGGCAATGCAATGAAATTTGATGTTTTTAGTTCATTTGGTATGTATCCTGAATGGTATATGTTGTAGCATATGTCTGTAATCACTTCAATTCCAAAATCTCCTAGTGCCAGTATCATCTCTATCCGTATATTGTCAGGTACTGCAGCTTTTCCATTTTTTACTGGAATGTACCATTTACAAATTATACATTCCTAATTTAGCAACTCGTCTTTCTGGTATCCCCTGGACCGTCTTTCATTTCCGAACGTAGGGACCTCGTTTTCTTGTTCGGAAATTCTTGAAACGAAGTTGAGAGGGGGATAGTGTGAACAAAAAAGGCTGCAGCACACCGGGAAACAAAGATCTCAGACTGTGGTCCTGTAAAGGAAGAAAATTATACTTCAGGCCTAAACTACTACTTCTTCTTCTTTTCTTTCCTTCCTCATCTGCCTTTCAGCGTCGAGGGGAGATATAATTTGCGGTCTTTTGCTCTTCTGTTCGCCTCTGCTGCTGTTATGTTTCCTTGTGCTTCTAATGTTCCATCGACCCATCTTTTTCGTGGTCCACCCTTGGGTCTGGTGTTCTCACAACGTTTGTTGAAGGCTCGTTGTATTGTGTTTTCTTCTTTCTGCCTTGTCACGTGGCCAAACCATTTTATCTGTTGTTTCCTTATATATTCTATGGCGGGGGCTATTCCAAGCTGTTTTCTCAGTTCTTCATTTCTGATCTTATCTCTCAGACTGTATCCTATCATTCATCTAACACATTTCATCTCTGTAGAGGTTATTTTTATTATTGTTCTTGCATCTAGGGTCCAGGTCTGGCATTGGTAGCACAACGTTGGGATGAAGATTGTATTGAATAGTGCTCGTTTTGCCTCCAGAGTTATTTCCTTGTTGGACAATAGTGGTGATAACTGTCCGATGATTTGACAAGCTTTGTTGCATCTTGATTCTATCTCTGCCGTTTGAGAATTATCGTTTGTCATTTGACTTCCTAGGTATTTGAATTCCTCTACTTGTGCCTAAACTACGACATATAGATATTTGTAAATCTTCTCTTATTGACTTCTCCATCTATGAAAATTACTGGGAAAAATATCTGGCAAGATATCGCAACATCATGTAGAGCCTGAGCTAAAGAAAATGGCCTAACATCATTTGAGACTGTACTATGGCAAAATATGGAAGAGAAACGACTCATGAAAAAGATGGAAAACACTGTGGGTCTATGGGCTTGACTTGTTCATTCTGTGGGCGAACGTGTTTGTCAAACATTGGTGGAATCAGCCACGGTAGAAGCTGTTCGACAAAACCTCCACACAAAAAATACACAATAGCCTCCACTAAATCGTCTGACAAAACGAAACGGACCATTTATAATTTAGCAACTGTGACTTTGTGATTTAAACAAAAATAAAAGATCCTTAGTGTTAAACGAAACTAGTTCCCATATGAGAGTGATAAGCTACAAAAAGCATCTTTGAGAACTACAGAAATATGGTTGCACAGAAGATGTTTCTCTATTGCCAAACGTGTGTTTTTAGGAAATCTTTTTCTTTCCATCTGCTTCATTTCAAGTGCTAATTTTGCCGCGCTATTCATAGCATCCACCTTTCTTTGTTGTGCACAATTTGACGTCCAGTAACCGCAGAAAAAATTGTGTTTTGATGTGCTGTCAGTTAGCTTCAAGATGTGCTGTCAGTTAGCTTCAAGATGTGCTGTCAGTTAGCTTCAAGATGTGCTGTCAGTTAGCTTAAAGATGTGCTGTCAGTTAGCTTCAAGATGTGCTGTCAGTTAGCTTCAAGACGTGCTGTCAGTTAGCTTCAAGATGTGCTGTCAGTTAGCTTCAAGATGTGCTGTCAGTTAGCTTCAAGATGTGCTGTCAGTTAGATTCAAGAGTTCCGTGTTCAAGATGTGCTGTCAGTTAGCTTCAAGATGTGCTGTCAGTTAGCTTCAAGATGTGCTGTCAGTTAGCTTCAAGATGTGCTGTCAGTTAGATTCAAGATTTCCGTGTTCAAAATGTGCTGTCAGTTAGCTTCAAGAGTTCCGTGTTCAAAATGTGCTGTCAGTTAGATTCAAGAGTTCCGTGTTCAAAATGTGCTGTCAGTTAGCTTCAAGATTTCCGTGTTCAAAATGAAATACAAGTTTCAAAATGTAAAATTTACGTTTTCTTCTACTTCTTCTTCTTGGTTTTTTGATACTACAAGTTATTCCCTCCTTGGCAACATTGCCAGACTGTAGAAGTATGAAAAGTGATCAGGTCAGTAAAGAGCTGTGATCATCTTATCTCAGAGAAGATATCGGGGCCCCCACGGTGAGGGGAAACAAGAGTAGAGCTACAGTTACCTGCCACGAATGTTGTAAGAGGTGACTAAGGAGATTTAGAATCGTCGCCTGTGCGGTAGAGTATGTCGTGCACGGAGAGATCATATGAACGGATTTAATGGTGCATTTTGGGAAAGGTTTTCACAAGTGTTTTAGCAGATATGGAAAATGAGTGACTGTAATGAAACTGGTTCCATGGATAGTTTAGACTAGGATCAATGACAAGTTTACGGGTCATACTTCCTTTCAGTATTCAGTACACAGCTGTCTGTTTTTATCACAAAGTAGCATTTTAGTAAAAGTCTTGGATCAAACTGGGCAGTATTTATGGGTCCTAAGTATGTACGAATTTTGCTGAATAGCAAAGCAAGCCCTCATTTGGGAAACAACAGGTAAGAGGAAAAGAGGAAGACCCTGAGAGACACAGAAGAACATTGATGGGAAGGACAAGAGCAGCAGGAATCGGCTCCCTCAATGAGATAGAGCTGCTTGCACAGAACAGAGACAAATGGCGAGATTTGATAAAATATGTTTAAAAGAATTGAAAACTGCTAGAACAAAAATTCAGATAAGAGAAGGAGTATCTTGGTCTACGCCCTATGGGCCGGCTACGGCTCGAAAGGTCAATAGATAGATAGAAGTATGTACGAGTACATTCTACTGATTCTAACAATTGATATGTCATGGGAGGGGTATCAGTTTGTGACATCGGACACAAAACGTGACATTTCCTGCTAAAATTCATGTTAACGTATGAACAGTAAGAAAAATAACGTCTACTTAGATGAAATGTGTCAGACGGATAACAGGAAACAGCCTGAGAGACAAGATCGGAAATGAAGAACTGAGAAAAAAGCTAGGAATAGCCCCCACCAAGAATATATACAGAAACGACAGATAAAATTGTTTGGCCAAGTGACAGGGAAGAGTAATCGAAACACAATGAGCCCTCAATAAAAGTTGCGAGAGTACATACTGAAGGGTCGACCACGAAAAAGATGGATCGATGGAATATTAGAAGCACTAGGTAACATAATAGCAGCAGAGGTGAACAGAAGAGCAAAAGACCACAAATTGTGTCTCCCCTCTACGCTGAAAGGTAAATAAAGAAGGAAAGAAGAATAAGAATATATGAATGATACTTTAGTAATTAATGATCGTTACAAAAGCCTGGCAAATTTGAGAGATTGGGGGCGTTAAGTATTCAATTTTTAATCACAAACGCCTTTTAAATTTTAAGATACAGTTCCTTTCAATCACTTTCAGTGTACAATAGAGGAATTATGTTTATTTATTTTCTAGGAACAACTCATATGAGCAAATCAACTAATGTATCAATGCACACAAAAACTGTGCGCACTGCAATTATCATGAAACAGACCAGATGTAGATTTTTTGCAGAATGATGCAGGTCTACCTACATAGAAGAGACAGGCATAGTTCTCCACCAACGCAATCTTGATACTTCATAGAGGATTCTCCAAAATGTCAAACATAACAAAGAGCTCTTCAATATAAATGTTTGGTTTGATTAGCAATGGTGATTTCAGTATTGCCAGTTCAGTTTGTTCATTTTATCCTGCGGGCTGATATGTCCACCACTACCAAAACCACTAAAACCAAAACCACCACCACCACCTAAACCACCACCAAAACCACCACTAACACCACCACTACTACCACCACCACCACTACCACCACTACCACTACTACCACCACTATCACTACCACTACTACCACTACTACCACCACCACTACCACCACTACTACCACCACTATCACTACCACCACTACTACTACTACAAACACTACCACCACCTCTATCACCACTACGACCACCACCACCAACATTACTACTTCCACCAGTACCACCGCCTAATAGCTGCACAAAAAATATATAATAAACATAAAATGGTATTGAGCAACTAAACAAATAGAAAGACAAGACAAAATACAATGTTTCGGCAAAAACCTTCATCACGACATAATGCTAACTGATCTGCGAGAGCGCGACAATAGAATTAGACCGGTAATGTGTTTTCTGGATTGGATTTATATGCTTCATTTGTACAGTTTGTTTATTATACTTGATGAAGTTTTTTGCCAAAACGTAGTTTATCTTGTTTTCTATTAGTTTAGCTGCTGCATACCATTTCATGTTTATATTTCATGGGGAAAATAGGTTAAAGGGTAGAGTTAGCAAAGTATCTCATGAACCTATTTGTTATCACACTCGTGTTTGTGCTTTGATTCAATCAACTCACTTTGAAACGCCTTAGATCAGAGTTTCTCAAACTGCGGTCCGCGGTCTCCTAGTGGTCCGTGGTGCCCTCACAGGAGGTCCGGGAATGCTTGAAAAATAGCATATTTTGTAGGTAAATGGAAAGAAAGAATAAATGAATGAAAGCACAAAAGAAAATAAATTGCAAATTGAGTTGAATTTGAATCATGGTGGTCCGAAAATGTAAAATGTAAGTCATTGGGTCCGCGACAACAAAACGTATGTCATGGGGGTCCGCGACTACAAAACGTATGTCATGGGGGTCCGCGACTACAAAACTTATGTCACTAGGGTCCGGGAATACAAAACTTATGTCTTGGGGTTTCCGCGACTACAAAACTTATGTCACTAGGGTCCGCGACTAAAGTTTTGTAGTTTCTGCACCCCGTTTCTGTATATATTCTTGGTGGGGGCTATTCCTAGCTTTTTTTCTCAGTTCTTCATTTCGGATCTTGTCTCTCAGGGGCTGTTTCCTGTTATCCATCTGATACATTTCATCTCAGTAGACGTTATTTTTCTTATTGTTCATACATTAAAATGAATTTTAGCAGAAAATGTAACGTTTTGTGTCTGATGTCACAAACTGAAACCACTCCCATGATATATCAATTGTTTGAATCAATAGAATGTACTCGTACATACTTAGGACCCATAAATACTGCCCAGTTTGGTCCAAGGCTTTTACTAAAATGCCACTTTGTGATAAAAACGGACAGCTGTGTACTGAATACTGAAAAGAAGTATGACCCGTAACCTTGTCATTGATCCTAGTCTAAACTATCCATGGAACCAGTTTCATTACAGTCACTAATTTCCTATATCTGCTAAAACACTTGTGAAAACCTGTCCCACAATGCACCATTAAATCCGTCTTGGGGGTCCGCGCCTACAAAACGTATGTAATGGGGGACCGCTGTAAAGGGACAGTTTGAGTACCATTGCCCTAGAGGGAACTGGGTGGTCAAGATGTAAGACGCAGGCTTGTGGACACGGTCCTAGCTTGGATCCCCACAGTACGCGGTGGACATATTTTTTTTTAAAAACCGTTATTCACTTTTCTTCCTGGCTATATCTTACCTTGGTCTCTGGGTAGTGAGATCCTATGTCTAGACTTCTAGAAAGAGAAGGCCAAAAAATGACTGCTGTTGGAGCAAAAATTGTTCAGTAAAAAAAGCCAACACAGAAGATGGATATATTGGGCCGAAAAGCACACGTATGGTGGCTTTGGCGACAAATATTGACACAGCGATTTCATAGAAAATTAGGGGAACTTTAAGAAAAGAAGAGGCAAAGTAAACCATATTTGAAACAATCTAAACCATATTTGAAACAGCCTAAACCATATTTGAAACAGCCAAAACCATATTTGAAACAACCTAAACCATATTTGAAACAACCTAAACCATATTTGAAACAACCTAAACCATATTTGAAACAACCTAAACCATATTTGAAACAACCTAAACCATATTTGAAACAGCCTAAACCATATTTGAAACAACCTAAACCATATTTGAAACAATCTAAACCATATTTGAAACAATCTAAACCATATTTGAAAAAGCCTAAACCATATTTGAAACAATCTAAACCATATTTGAAACAGCCTAAACCATATTTGAAACAGCCTAAACCATATTTGAAACAACATAAACCATATTTGAAACAGCCTAAACCATATTTGAAACAATCGAAACCATATTTGAATTAACCTAAACTATATTTGAAACAGCCTAAACCATATTTGAAACAAACTAAACCATATTTGAAACAGCCTAAACCATATTTGAAACAATCTAAACCATATTTGAAACAACCTAAACCATATCTGTAACAATCTAAACCATATTTGAAACAAAATAAACCATATTTGTAACAATCTAAACCATATTTGTAACAATCTAAACCATATTTGTAACAATCTAAACCATATTTGAAACAATCTAAACCATATTTGAAACAACCTAAACCATATTTGTAACAATCTAAACCATATTTGTAACAATCTAATCCATATTTGAAACAACCGAAACCATATGTGAAACAACCAAAATCATATTTGAAACAACATAAACATTTTAAAATAAACACAAGCAATCTTTAGAACAACACAAGCCATCTTTGAACAACACAAACAATCTTTGAAACAACACAAACAATCTTTGAAACAACACAAACAATCTTTGAAACAACACAAACAATCTTTGAAACAACACAAACAATCTTTGAGACAACACAAACAATCTTTGAAACAACACAAACAATCTTTGAAACAACACAAACAATCTTTGAAACAACACAAACAATCTTTGAAACAACACAAACAATCTTTGAAATAACTCCATCAGACAAACAACGACGCACATATTTTTAGACATGAAAGCTAACCTCCAGCGTTCTTCATCAAGCCGCAGACAATTGATCCTTCAAGAGATGACGAAATTCTGAAAGTTACAATGTACCAACCTTTGCTGTACAAATAGGAAATCAATACTTTCCACTGTAATTTTTGTCATTTACTTTCTACCCAAAAACAGAGGCGATAAAAGACCTTTTTTTCGTCTTATTGTGTTGGAGATGTCGAACTTGATCTGACTGTAGTCATTTACTGAGAAAGTCCTCACGATTTCTTCAGACCAGCGAAGATGATATCTCTCAGAGCTGGCTTTGTTGAACGTGTTTGCAACTATCATGTAATGTGGTGTCATTTACATACATTTAGTCTAGTACCATCATCGAGCCATCGTAATTTTCTGCGGAATCTCATGCCTTTATCATCGTTCTTTATCTCAGTCAAGATGCAACTAAGTTGAAAACCGCTATCGTTGATATGTTTTTTAATTCAAAAGATTTGCAATCGTCTACGTCACTCATTTTAACTTGAAGTTGCAAGTTATTTTTAGCGCTGACGTCTTTAGCTGATGTGATAGTTCATGGGAAAATGTTAACTATGGCCCATGGACTGAGAAGTAAATCTCGGAGTCACCCAAAGTTTGTAACGTCTTCGGTGCTGTACGAGCTATAGACGGCTGGCGTCATATTAACCATAATCGTTCCTGCTCGCAAAGCTGAAAACGTCACAAACATTGGGTGATTCCGTTCAGCCCTTGGACCTTAGAACACTATAGATGGCTGTGGTGGTTCTTAAAATGGCGTTAATGTGCGTAGTTATATTGTGTCGTAGCGTACGTGAAAGACGGGCCGATAAAAGATTAGTTTAGAGCTAGGAAGGTATGAGGCATACGCCTGACAGACAGCCTTACAGACTTTCTAACGAATCTTACTGAAGAATCTTACTGAAGTATCTTACTGAACTATCTTACTGACGATTTTTACTGAAGAATCTAACTGACGAATCTTATAGAAGAGTTTTACTGACGAATCTTACTGAAGAGCCTTGCCGAAGTATCTTACTGACGAATCCTACTGACGAATCCTACTGACGAATCTTACTAACGAATCTTACTGAAGATTCGCACTGAAGAATCTTACAGAAGAATCTTACAGAAAAATCTTGGTGAAGAATCTTGGTGAAGAATCTTGGTGAAGAATTTTACTGACGTAGGAATGGAATGTAGGACATTTGATTCTGGAACTGTCCACTCTATGACAAAGATTGTAATGTCAAGGCTAAGAAATCAGGACAAGACAGTAAAACTCATTAGGCCTGCCTATCTGACGTAATGGGAAGGTCAGACAAGAGCAAAGCGGACATTGGACAAATATTGTGAGCGCGGACTAGTGACCTAGATTCCATCCTGGCGTGTGTAGGTAAAGGCTTCAAGCACTGAAGTAGACTCGATATAAATAGACAGTTGGTTCCCTGTTGTACACACAGTGTGTCACGACGTAAGACATTGTCACAAGGGGTCAAGGCAAAGAAAAACAAATAATTGTATAAAAATGAGAAGCTGAAGTAAAACTGAATGTGAAGGAGAAATGAAAAAAAATGGATAAAGCTTTACGTAATTGATAGACGACACAAATTTGAACGACGTTTCGGCTCAATAAGCTTTCGGCAGGAACAACCAAACAACACACACACACATATGTAAGTAAATAAAACTAGAACTAGTTATATTTACTTACATATGTTTGTGTGTGTGTTGTTTGTTTGTTCCTGCTGAAGTCCTATTGAGTCGAAACGAAATTCTCACACGTCTGGTGTGATATACAAAGGTGTATTCAGTAATTATAATTAGTATATTCTGAGAGTTGGACTAACGACTTACTAATCTCTTCTCCCGAATCGAGTTATGACAGAGTCTCAGTAATCGTTACAGTTAGAGATGCAGATAGAGTTACATTGAGTATTGGAGAATTCTAGCTAAAAGTTCTCAATGTTGACAAGACAGAATGATAGACAGAACTGAAGATAGCAGAATGATCACAGAGTAATAGTTAGAACTATAGATAGTAGAAGGATAACATAGTGATAGGCTGAGTTAGAGACAGTAGAAGGATCATAGAGTGATAGGTAGAACTAAATATTATAGAAGGATCACAGATTGATAGGTAGAACTAGAGACTAGAAAGAGCACAAAGTGATAGGTAGAAGTAGAGGCTAGAAGGATCACGGAGTGATAGATAGAAGTAGAGGCTAGAAGGATCACGGAGTGATAGGTAGAACTAGAGTCTAGAAGGATCACGGAGTGATAGGTAGAACTAGAGTCTAGAAGGATCACGGAGTGATAGGTAGAACTAGAGTCTAGAAGGATCACGGAGTGATAGGTAGAACTAGAGACTAGAAGGATCACGGAGTGATAGGTAGAACTAGAGTCTAGAAGGATCATGGAGTGATAGGTAGAACTAGAGTCTAGAAGGATCACGGAGTGATAGGTAGAACTAGAGACTAGAAGGATCACGGAGTGAAAGGTAGAACTAGAGTCTAGAAGGATCACGGAGTGATAGGTAGAACTAGAGTCTAGAAGGATCACGGAGTGATAGGTAGAACTAGAGACTAGAAGGATCACGGAGTGATAGGTAGAACTAGAGTCTAGAAGGATCACGGAGTGATAGGTAGAACTAGAGTCTAGAAGGATCACGGAGTGATAGGTAGAACTAGAGACTAGAAGGATCACAAAGTGATAGGTAGAACTAGAGACTAGAAGGATCACAAATTGATAGGTAGAACTAGAGACTAGAAGGATCACGGAGTGATAGGTAGAACTAGAGACTATAGCTCGTTTCAAATCACGTGCCCAACTTCAAAAGGCTATTACTCAGTAACCGTTTGTTAAAAACTGTTGAAATTTTCCAAATGTTATTAGAATGCAAAAGACCCTTTAAATGTATATTTAACAAATATCTTGCAGCTGCAGTTTTCTTAAAGCGGCGAATTTCTTTTATGTTTGCCAAAATTGTAAATTGTGAACCCCTAAATAATAGAAATTACCGTAGTTGCTGGTCTATGATTAATTTTCACTAGGTAAAGGCGTGGCCGTAATGGGGAAATAACTGAATAAAACAAAACACCAGGAGAATTATTGTCTTCTCAGTTCGAGGACTAATATCAAGGTATACCCGTATGTCCAATTTTCATAGTTGTGTGGTCCTGAAAAGGACCGTTTGTTGAACTAATGTAAGGTAATATAGGGGCCAACATTGTGGGGGCTATATACTTTCATTCTGAATCAGACGAGTCTAAAAGATTAATAACTGTTTGGGGTTGAACGTTCCACAAACCATAATTTTTCCAATATTCCTCTTCCTGTTTTAAGACGTGGTCTTCACATTTAGCCCAATAATCTTTGTCTAAATTTAATAAAGCGAGATTAGCAAGAGTCTTTACATCTAATATTTTGAATGTTGTATTTTCATCTGCCACTTGTCCTTTTAATTTTGCCCAGATTAGTTCTATTGGATTTAAATGAGCATGGTAAGGTGGCAGCCTCAAACTTATATGACCGTGCTCTTGGATAATCTTATCTATTTGAAAAATCTTTGTCCTTTGTTTTTGCTTTACTAGAGATGGTAATTCAGGTTTTAAGTACATGTTATTAAATTGTATGTGCTCCTTTGTGAGCCATATCTTAATAGCATCTTTTGTACCGGATGACGTCGGGACTTTATCTTCAAGTGCAACAATGTTGTGGTACGCTGCATTGTCCATTATTAGGCAAGATGGTCGATCTAGCGATGGGAGAACAGAATTTTCAATCCAATGTCTAAATATGTGACCATTCATCTCAGAGTGACAATCCCGATTGTCTATGGATTTTGAAAGAAAAATGAGCTCTGCATTCTGTATTAGTCCATGTTGTCGACTACCTGCATGAGCAATTATCAAGCGCTGTCCTTTGCTGCTAGGTATTAATCTCTTAATCTTTCCATCTGATGACTGCCATTCCCTTTGGTTAGTGTGGTGAGCATTGATCCATGTTTCATCCAAGTACACAATATTATAGCCTTGCTTGCGCACCTCTTTTACTTCACGTAAGTACTTGCTTCTCATGACTACTATATGTGGCTTCTCACAGATGATGTTTCGTCCATTGGAATACTTTCTGAATGTAAAACCTACAGCTCTCACATTCCTCCATAATGTAGACTTTGATATTTCAATACTGTTGTTCTTTTTCAGCGAAATTTTTAATTTTCTTATTGTAACAGTTTTATTCATACCCAACATTTTGCGAATTTCACTTCTAATAAGTTCACTGTCGAAATTATCCAACATTTTTGCTCTTCCTTGTGATTTTGTATATTTTGAACATGTGCTTGAATCCAGCGATTAAATGACCGTATAGATAAATCCAAAATGTGTCTTGTCCTACTCTCAGGGTTTTCTAAAGAATGAAATAATCTTCCTCGTTTAGCCTCTTTGCAAAAATAGTCATACATTTTTTTTGCGATGTTTTGTAAACTGCAGAATTTCATTTTAAGACTCATGATAAATGTTATCGTTCCACGTCTCCACTTGTGAATGAACGGAAATGGAACACAATTTCTCTTGTTTTTTACAAGTGTCTAATTGTGTCAAAAAAACACGGTGAAATCGTGCAAACACGTCAATTTTACCGTGAATGGATTTTTACTCGCTATTTTTAACTTAAAATACTGTAAACATTAAGTTTTGACTACATCAATGGGTCGTTATAAATTTATATAAATCAAATAAGCAACAATAATAACCACAATTTTTTTTAAAATGAAATTAATTCCCTGTTGGGTTCTAATCATTATAACTTTACATGCAAATTTTGAACAACTTAAAACAAGCGGTTAAAAAGCTATCGATTTTAAAAGTTGGGCACGAGTTATGAAACAAGCTATAGAAGGATCACAAAGTGATAGGTAGAACTAGAGACAGTATAATAATCACAGGGTGATAGGCAGAACTAGAGACTAGAAGGATCACGGAGTTATAGGTAGAACTAGAAACTAAAAGGATCATAGAGTGATAAGTCGACTAGATTGTTGGTTGATTCACACAGCATCTTACCTATACTACTACTGATGACAGTTGTTGAGATCGCTGAAGTTTTATCAATGACGTTAAACTCCACAACCATTGATGTTTGTGTTTGTATCAATGAGGACGACCCTGCATGTTGAGCGTGAAAGAATGGAAGTTGACATCTCTGAACACATTAAAGTGCAAGGTCTGTACATGCACTTAGGCTCAAAACGTCCAACTTCTCAATGCAATTTTGTGTGCAATGTGTGCAATGTGCGCATAGGTTTGCAACATTTTCTCGATTTATTTTCAAATCAAAATCTTCATCATCAAGAATAATGTCTGCTGACGTAGGTGATGATGTCACTCCATAACTCTCGATCTCGTCAGTTATTTATCATTTCTGTTTTTGACCTTCTGTCAAGTCATTCTCCTAAGCTGTCTGGTATCTTTCTCTTTGCTTCCCTCTATCTCTTCGACCCTCAATGTTCCCATTGTTACAATATATTCCAGCTGTTCTCTTCTCATTACATGGCCAAAAAATTTATGATTGTTTATTCCTAATATTGGAAATTAGGTCTCTTTTTGCTTTAGCTTTTTCCATAACGTTTTCATCACTCTTCTTAGCTGCCATTGATATTCTTTTCAAATAGCCAGACTATTTAGCCTATTTACAAAGCCACTTTAGCAAGTATAATAATATGTTTATTATTTCTGGCTAACTATTCGTGACGCATGTATTCTTTTATGCACCGCTGATTTCTCCTAGCTCGTGTCTTTGCCCGGGGTTTTATAAATGTTCTGCAGGTTCTATATGTTCTCATTAATATTAATAAAAAACGTATCTATGTACATGCAATCATACGTCTTATCTAGGTTATTAGCAACACGATAACTGGAGTTTGTTTTTTCCAAGAAAAACAACAGATCTACTAGAACATTAAGGGTGAATGTATTTTCTGATAGAGTCACTTCCTTCTGAAGGACCGCCTGAAACGTTGTGTTGGTCAGTTTTACAATTTGCTGGCGATCTATGTGGACAATTACGATGATATTACCGATGTATTATGAAGCTGTTACTGATGTATTATGAAGCTGTTAATTATGTATTATGAAGCTGTTACTGATGTATTATGAAACTGTTACCGATGTATTAGGAAGCTGTTACAGATGTATTATGAAGCTGTTACTGATGTATTATGAAGCTGTTACTGATGTATTATGAAGCTGTTACTGATGTATTATGAAGCTGTTACCGATGTATTATGAAGCTGTTACTGATGTATTATGAAGCTGTTACTGATGTATTATGAAGCTGTTACTGATGTATTATGAAGCTGTTACTGAAGCATTATGAAGCTGTTACTGATGTATTATGAAGCTGTTACTGATGTCTTAGGAATTAGTTACTGAAGCATTATGAAGCTGTTACTGATGTATTATGAAGATGGTACTGATGTCTTAGGAATTAGTTACTGAAGCATTATGAAGCTGTTACTGATGTATTATGAATTAGTTACTGAAGCATTATGAAGCTGTTACTGATGTATTATGAATTAGTTACTGAAGCTGTTACTGATTTATTATGAATTAGTTACTGAAGCATTATGAAGCTGTTACTGATGTATTATGAATTAGTTACTGAAGCATTATGAAGCTGTTACTGATGTATTGTGAATTAGTTACTGAAGCATTATGAAGCTGTTACTGATGTATTATGAAGATGGTACTGAAGCATTATGAAGCTGTTACTGATGTATTAGGAATTAGTTACTGAAGCATTATGAAGATGGTACTGAAGTATTATGAAGATGGTACTGATATATTATGAATTAGTTACTGAAGCATTATGAAACTGTTACTGTGATGCATTATGAAGCTGTTACTGATGCATTATGAAGCTGTTACTGATGCATTATGAAGTTGTTACTGATGCATTATGAAGCTGTTACTGATGCAATTATGAAGCTGTTACTTATGTATTATGAAGCTGTTACTGATGCGTTATGAAGCTGTTACTGATGCATTATGAAGCTGTTACTGATGCATTATGAAGTTGTTACTGACGCATTATGAAGCTGTTACTGATGTATTATGAAGCTGTTACTGATGCATTATGAAGCTGTTACTGATGCATTATGAAGCTGTTACTGATGCATTGTGAAGCTGTTACTGAAGCATTATGAAGATGGTACTGATATATTATGAAGATATTACTGATGTATTATGACTTAGTTACTGAAGCATTATGAAGCTGTTACTGATGCATTATGAAGATAGTACTGATATATTATGAAGATATTACTGATGTATTATGAATTAGTTACTGAAGCATTATGAAGCTGTTACTGATGTATTATGAAGATGGTACTGAAGTATTATGAAGATGGTACTGATATATTATGAATTAGTTACTGAAGCATTATGAAGCTGTTACTGATGCATTATGAAGATGGTACTGATATATTATGAAGATATTACTGATGTATTATGAATTAGTTACTGAAGCATTATGAAGCTGTTACTGATATATTATGAAGATATTACTGATGTATTATGAAGCTGTTACTGATGTATTATGAAGATGGTTCTGAAGTATTATGAAGATGTTACTGATGTATTATGAAGATGTTACTGATGTACTATGAAGATGGTACTGAAGTATTATGAAGATATTACTGATGTATTATGAAGCTGTTACTGATGTATTATGAAGATGGTACTGAAATATTATGAAGCTGTTACTGATGTCTTATGAAGATGGTACTGATGTACTATGAAGATGGTACTGAAATATTATGAAGATATTACTGATGTATTATGAAGCTGTTACTGATGTATTATGAAGATGGTACTGAAATATTATGAAGATATTACTGATATATTATGAAGATGTTACTGAAACATTTTGAAGATTATCCTGAAGAAACCCTAAATCAGTCATCAGTTTCAGGTCTCATGTCACAACAACCTCTAAAACAACTGTCATTTAAACAAATTAAGACAAATAAAATCCACATTCGTCTCCAGTTGTCAATGCTGAAAGTATTCATTACAACTCCTGTCTCGTGCCTGAATGTAAATATTGTCTTTGTTTTGAGTTGACGATGTTCTAGAATTGGCAATGTTTTAGTTTCGGATAACCCTTTTCTTCTAATTTGTCACTTTTTGACTGGCAGATTTGAGAGAGTTTGTTGTTGAAATTAACGTAATTTCAGGTTAATTTTAAAAGAAAATGAATTCAACGATTACAAGTTTCAACATTTGGTGGTTAATTATCTATAGCTGCTTTACATCATCATCATGTGATATACCTGGTGGTGTAGGCGATCGTGTCCTTCCATAATTATCCACAGTGCATTCGTACCAATTCTGTTGTTGGTTGTTTTACATGCTATGTCACCGAGGAATCTAATATAATCTGGCTTCATAGCCAACTGCAAATCACGAAAGAACGGTAACTACGCCCATTTAACGTCAGTTTTAAAGAGAACCATAAAGAGAATAAATAGAACAGTGAACTCCAACAGCTCTCAATGTTCCCCATTCTACAATGTTCCCCATCCTACAATGTTCCTCATCCTACAATTTTACTCTAACCTACAATGTTCCTCATCCTACAATGTTCCTCATCCTAAAATTTTTCCCATCCTACAATGTTCCCCATCCTACAATGTTCCTCATCCTACAATGTTCCTCAACCTACACTGTTCCCCATCCTACAATGTTCCCCATCCTACAATGTTCCCCATCCTACAATGTTCCTCATCCTACAATTTTCCCCATCCTACAATGTTCCCCATCCTACAATGTTCCTCATCCTACAATTTTCCCCATCCTACAATGTTCCCCATCCTACAATGTTCCCCATCCTACAATGTTCCTCATCCTACAATTTTCCCCATCCTACAATGTTCCCCATCCTACAATGTTCCCCATCCTACAATGATCCCCATCCTACAATTTTCCCCATCCTACAATGTTCCTCATCCTACAATTTTCCCCATCCTACAATTTTCCCCATCCTACAATGTTCTCCATCCTACAATTTTCCCCATCCTACAATTTTACTCATCCTACAATTTTCCCCATCCTACAATGTTCCTCATCCTACAATTTTTCCCATCCTACAATGTTCCCCATACTACAATTTTCCCCATCCTACAATGTTCCCCATCCTACAATTTTCCCCATCCTACAATGTTCCCCATCCTACAATGTTCCCCATCCTACAATGTTCCCCATCCTACAATGTTTCCCATCCTACAATGTTCCCCATCCTACAATGTTCCCCATCCTACAATTTTCCCCATCCTACAATGTTCCCCATACTACAATGTTTCCCATCCTACAATGTTCCCCATCCTACAATGTTCCCCATCCTACAATGTTTCCCATCCTACAATGTTCCCCATCCTACAATGTTTCCCATCCTACAATGTTCCTCATCCTACAATGTTCCCCATCCTACAATTTTCCCCATCCTACAATGTTCCCCATCCTACAATGTTTCCCATCCTACAATGTTCCCCATCCTACAATGTTCCCCATCCTACAATGTTCCCCATCCTACAATGTTCCTCATCCTACAATTTTCCCCATCCTACAATGTTCCCCATCCTACAATTTTCCCCATCCTACAATTTTCCCCATCCTACAATGTTCCCCATCCTACAATGTTTCCCATCCTACAATGTTTCCCATCCTACAATGTTCCCCATCCTACAATGTTTCCCATCCTACAATGTTCCCCATCCTACAATGTTTCCCATCCTACAATGTTTCCCATCCTACAATGTTTCCCATCCTACAATGTTCCCCATCCTACAATTTTCCCCATCCTACAATGTTCCCCATCCTACAATGTTTCCCATCCTACAATGTTCCCCATCCTACAATGTTCCCCATCCTACAATGTTTCCCATCCTACAATGTTTCCCATCCTACAATGTTCCCCATCCTACAATGTTCCCCATCCTACAATGTTTCCCATCCTACAATGTTCCCCATCCTACAATGTTCCCCATCCTACAATGTTTCCCATCCTACAATGTTTCCCATCCTACAATGTTCCCCATCCTACAATGTTTCCCATCCTTCAATGTTAGCTATGAATTTTAAGTTTTAAAAAAAAGTATAGAAGAAATGATATCGTCAAAGCTTTACGTAAGTAATGGACAACATAATATCAAACGACGTTGCGGGTCATTAGGTCTTCAGCAGGAACAATAAACTACACACACATATAGATATATGAGTCAATAACATAAACACTACATAGCTCACAAATAAGGTATTAATACGAATACCAGATGTAACTGCTTCATATTACACATTGTTGGCGATAGATTTCAAATCCTAGAACTTATACCTCTGAAGTTTTATTCATGCAACTCCACCTGAATATGATCATTAGAAAGCAGGTAAATTTACTTACACTCGGATTATTACAATTTTCCCCTCACTATATTCTCGAGACGGCCTCGGAAAGTGATGTTCTGAAATCTAGAAAAAAATTAGTGTAAAAGATGTTACTATGTATCTCTATCTCGGCCTGCTGGATGTGCACTTACTTCTTACACGAGCTGGATACCTAGCTCAAAGTCTGATACACACAGACATACACACAGACACATATGCTTTAAAATAAGAGGAAACCCATGTGTTGACGTCGTTCATGGTAGATTTGTTTACATCCCAGATTTGTCTGAAAACTAATTACACGGAAAGATGTAGGAAAACATTTCAACTGCACATATAAAAACAGATAATCCGGTGATAGATACGTCTATATGTAGACGGTCTGATAATTTTTGTATAGGTAAACAGATAGTTTGGAGGAAATGACAACTGACTAGGCTATTTTCTTTTAATAAAAGGAAATAAAAAAAAACATTAGCAAATATAAAGACATTAGCAAATAGAAAGACATTAGCAAATAGAAAGACATTAGCAAATATAAAAACATTAGCAAATATAAAGACATTAGCAATTATAAAGACATTAGCAAATATAAAAACATTAGCAAATAGAAAGACATTAGCAAATATAAAGACATTAGCAAATATAAAGACATTAGCAAATATAAAAACATTAGCAAATAGAAAGACATTAGCAAATATAAAAACATTAGCAAATAGAAAGACATTAGCAAATATAAAAACATTAGCAAATAGAAAGACATTTGCAAATATAAAAACATTAGCAAATAGAGAGACATTTGCAAATAGAAAGACATTAGCAAATATAAAGACATTAGCAAATATAAAGACATTAGCAAATATAAAAACATTAGCAAATAGAAAGACATTAGCAAATATAAAGACATTAGCAAATATAAAGACATTAGCAAATATAAAAACATTAGCAAATAGAAAGACATTAGCAAATATAAAGACATTAGCAAATAGAAAGACATTAGCAAATATAAAAACATTAGCAAATAGAAAGACATTAGCAAATATAAAGACATTAGCAAATAATTAAACATTAGCATATATAAAGACATTAGCAAATAGAAAGACATTTGCAAATATAAAAACATTAACAAATAGAAAGACATTAGCAAATATAAAGACATTAGCAAATATAAAGACATTAGCAAATATAAAAACATTAGCAAATAGAAAGACATTTGCAAATAGAAAGACATTAGCAAATATAAAAACATTAACAAATAGAAAGACATTAGCAAATATAAAGACATTAGCAAATAGAAAGACATTAGCAAATATAAAAACATTAGCAAATAGAAAGACATTTGCAAATAGAAAGACATTAGCAAAAAGAAAGACATTAGCAAATAGAAAGACATTAGCAAATATAAAGACATTAGCAAATAGAAAGACATTAGCAAATATAGAGACATTAGCAAATATAAAGACATTAGCAAATAGAAAGACATTAGCAAATATAAAGACATTAGCAAATAGAAAGACATTAGCAAATAGAAAGACATTAGCAAATATAAAGACATTAGCAAATAGAAAGACATTAGCAAATATAAAAACATTAGCAAATAGAAAGACATTAGCAAATATAAAGACATTAGCAAATATAAATACATTAGCAAATAAAAAGACATTAGCAAATAGAAAGACATTAACAAATAAAAAGACATTAGCAAATATAAAGACATTAGCAAATGTAAAGACATTAGCAAATAGAAAGACATTAGCAAATATAAAAACATTAGCAAATAGAAAGACATTAGCAAATATAAAGACATTAGCAAATAGAAAGACATTAGCAAATATAAAAACATTAGCAAATAGAAAGACATTTGCAAATATAAAAACATTAGCAAATATAAAGACATTAGCAAATATAAAAACATTAGCAAATAGAAAGACATTTGCAAATAGAAAGACATTAGCAAATATAAAGACATTAGCAAATATAAAGACATTAGCAAATATAAAAACATTAGCAAATAGAAAGACATTAGCAAATATAAAGACATTAGCAAATATAAAGACATTAGCAAATATAAAAACATTAGCAAATATAAAGACATTAGCAAATATAAAAACATTAGCAAATAGAAAGACATTAGCAAATATAAAGACATTAGCAAATATAAAGACATTAGCAAATATAAAAACATTAGCAAATATAAAGACATTAGCAAATATAGAGACATTAGCAAATATAAAGACATTAGCAAATAGAAAGACATTAGCAAATATAGAGACATTAGCAAATATAAAGACATTAGCAAATAGAAAGACATTAGCAAATATAAAGACATTAGCAAATAGAAAGACATTAGCAAATAGAAAGACATTAGCAAATATAAAGACATTAGCATATATTAAGACATTTGCAAATATAAAGACATTAGCAAATAGAAAGACATTTGCAAATATAAAGATACTAACAAATAGAGAAAGACAGAGAGCGAATTTATATATAGATATACTGAGAACAAAATAAATAACATTCATTCAAGACAGAAAGACAAATATAGATAGAAAAGGAAACAGATAGAGATGAATGGTTCAAGGGGCAATAAATCTATCGCCGTCTTCCAGATGTTTTATCATTACGAAGTCAATATTTGGTCTTCATTTTATGTTCACATTTCTTGTTGTCTCTATCTCGGCCTGTTGGTGGATGTGCCTCTGTCTATCTCGGCCTGTTGGTGGATGTGCCTCTGTCTACAGCGGAAATTAAAATACTATGGCCAAGTCAAAAGGTACACTGCGCTGGACTGGAAAGAATAATTACGGAAGGCATGGCTTCAGGGTAGACTAAAAAGAAGGTGGTTTCAAGACATCGCTGAAGCATTGAACATGACAATAGAAGAAGTGGGAGACCTGGCTAGAGACAGCTTTAGACCGAAAAGGAAATTAAAACACTATGGCCACCTAAAAAGGCACAGTGGGATGGAATATACTCGTACAATAATGGAAGGCATGCTTCCAGGGAAAGTGAGAAAGAGAGTTCATCGGTGCTATATAGAGCCAATTCTGACCTATGGAAGGGAATCATGGGCAGTAGGCGAGCAAATGAAAGACGATTAGAGACCACAGATAGAGAGCGGCACATCCAATAGGCCGAGATAGACAGAGGCACATCGTTGGATGTGCCGCTCTCTATCTCGTATCGTTGGATGTGCCACTCTCTATCTCGCCTATTGGATGTGCCGCTCTCTATCTCGTATCGTTGGATGTGCCACTCTCTATCTCGCCTATTGGATGTGCCGCTCTCTATCTGTGGTCTCTAATCGTCTTTCATTTGCTCGCCTACAGCCCATGATTCCCTTCCATAGGTCAGAATTGGCTCTATATAGCACCGATGAACTCTCTTTCTCACTTTCCCTGGAAGCATGCCTTCCATTATTGTATATTCCATCCCACTGTGCCTTTTAAGGTGGCCATAGTGTTTTAATTTCCTTTTCGGTCTAATGCTATCTCTAGCCAGGTCTCCCACTTCTTCTATTGTCATGTTCAATGTTTCAGCGATGTCTTGAAACCACCTTCTTTTTGGTCTACCCTGAAACCATGCCTTCCGTAATTATTCTTTCCAGTCCAGCGCAGTGTACCTTTTGACTTGACCATAGTATTTTAATGTCCTCTGTAGAATGTGGTTATAGGCCAGTTCTTTTAACTGTTGAAATCTGTAATAAATCAAGTAATATTCCCCCGCATTATCCCTATGAAGAAACATCTTTTATCATAACGTGGACATAGAAACATGTATGCCCCCTCAGCGTTTGTAACATCTTTTATCATGACGTGGACATAGAAACATGTATGCCCCCTCAGCGTTTGTAACATCTTTTATCATGACGTGGACATAGAAACATGTATGCCCCCTCAGCGTTTGTAACATCTTTTATCATGACGTGGACATAGAAACATGTATGCCCCTCAGCGTTTGTAACATCTTTTATCATGACGTGGACATAGAAACATGTATGCCCCCTCAGCGTTTGTAACATCTTTTATCATGACGTGGACATAGAAACATGTATGCCTCCTCAGCGTTTGTAACATCTTTTATCATGACGTGGACTTAGAAACATGTATGCCCCCTCATCGTTTGTAACATCTTTTATCATGACGTGGACATAGAAACATGTATGCCTCCTCAGCGTTTGTAACATCTTTTATCATGACGTGGACATAGAAACATGTATGCCCCCTCAGCGTTTGTAACATCTTTTATCATGACGTGGACTTAGAAACATGTATGCCCCCTCATCGTTTGTAACATCTTTTATCATGACGTGGACATAGAAACATGTATGCCTCCTCAGCGTTTGTAACATCTTTTATCATGACGTGGACATAGAAACATGTATGCCCCCTCAGCGTTTGTAACATCTTTTATCATGACGTGGACATAGAAACATGTATGCCTCCTCAGCGTTTGTAACATCTTTTATCATGACGTGGACTTAGAAACATGTATGCCCCCTCAGCGTTTGTAACATCTTTTATCATGACGTGGACTTAGAAACATGTATGCCTCCTCAGCGTTTGTAACATCTTATTAAGTCTTCCAACTCCTAAACGTAACTCGCAGCACTTCTTAGTTCTATCCCATCACATAAAAATGGCCTCATCTTGAAAACGTCTACGTGTTGTGTCTATTCTCATTTTTAATCAATTCTATAGTTCCGCGACATATAAATCTCATTAAATGCTCATGCTTCACCTTATCTTTTACGTTTTCTGTTTTAAAACTTTAAATTCATGACGTCATTGCAGACTGGTTTTTTTTAAATCAAAACCATCATCACGTGCCTTGTATCTGACGACAATTGGTCATGAAGATGCGATTATTTGACTGCAACATTTTCAGTTATTAACAGTCGCATTATGTTCATTGTACATTAGAACTCTGACGCCATCGCCTGCTTGAGAATATTTCTTTATTTTATTTTATTTTATTTTATTTTGGGTCGGGGGAGGGGGTGGGGGTGGGGGTGTCCTATCCGATTGTTATTCTCTTTCACTCGCTGAAACTGGCCCCGCCTTTTATATCTTCTACGTTTGATTCTACAATGTCTGGCATCTTTCTTATTACATCTCAATCACTGATTGTCGTGGCTACTCGTATATTATAAAAATCACGTTGTATCTTCACCGAATTTGTAAAAAAATATATTTGTCATTTCTTTCTCAAATGGAAAAAAGAGTAAATTTTGTTACTTGATGTGAAGTGAATTGTTTATTGTTTATTTGTTCGTCTAGAAAAATCTGAAAAGAAAATTAAATTCTTTTTTTTTTTTCCGTTCGCCAGCTCTTATCTCTAACGAAGTCCCTAGAGACAAAGAACTGAATTTTGAGTGTTAATCCATTTTTCCCTGGCAGCCGTGTGCACAGGGGTCCCTCGCCGCACAGGCAGATCATGAGTAACACCGACTTCGGAGGTACTCATATTTTTTCCGTCTATGAGTAATTGACGTTTCAAGCCGGGCCTCGCTGCTGAGACCAGGGGTGGTTGACGCAGAGACAAATCATAAATAAAAATCCTAGCCAGCTGGAATTTGAACCCACAACCTCTGTCTCGAGACCAACCAGTCCCCCAGAAAGTTAAATTATTAAAATGACTGAAGTAAATTAATAAGCGACTAAATATTACAATAATAGGGGTTAGGGATTCGGGTATCGCTAGTCACTTCTATCTTCCACATGGGTCTTCAAGCCTTGTGACCATGCGACACTTTGTTGTTTGAGGGGAGGCATGAAGAACATCATGATACAAGATGAGCTGGTCGCATAGTCGGTACGTAAATGGGCGGTTGAGCAATTATGGATTTTAATTCGTTTGCAGTGATCCTGGGACCAATAATAATAACAACATCAAATGGAAGATGCACCGCAGAAATAAAAAAAAAACAGAATAGCTCAGGCCAACATAGCTTTTCAGAAAATAAAAAAACGTCTTGTCTACGAAAAGTTATTGTCAGTGAAAGTGAGAAAGAAAGTTCAACGTTAATATATAGGACGAATTATGACCTAAGGAACTGAATCACGGACAGTAAACAAACAAATAAAAAGACTATTAGAGGCCACAGAGAATGATTTCTGAGAAGAATGTTGAAAGTTCCCTGGACAACTAAAAAAGACCAACGACGACAATCTCAAAGAAGCCAATACAAATAGGGAGTTCCTAAGAAATATCAGAACGAAACAATCAACATTTTCTGCACACATCATGAGAATAGGAATGTTTGAATACTTGGTTACATCTGGCAAAACACATAGAAAGAGAAATCGCAAACGACAAAGAGAGAAAATACTGGATAACTTAGTGTCACGGCACGGAAAACAATCAACAACGGAATTGATACCATTTTTTTGGCTGGAAAATCTTGGAAAGACATGCTCACCTACGCAACCAGTAAGGCACATGATGATGTTTATTATGTTCCATGTAACTTGTGTTTATACATTTGCATTTTTGAAACCTATTGAATATTACTGTTATTAAAACGTGTGTCGTTTAAAAAAATCTATTTGTCTTCTTTTACGTTTATGTTTTTGTCATTTCATTTCAAGTCCAAAATAACAATATAACAATCCGCTTAAATTAGTTTCATAATCTTATATGACGCTGCTCTTTCTTCTGTTGAAGGATGTCTTATATGACGCTGCTCTTTCTTCTGTTGAAGGATGTCTTATATGACGCTGCTCTTTCTTCTGTTAAAAGGTGTCTTATATGACGCTGCTCTTTCTTCTGTTGAAGGATGTCTTATATGACGCTGCTCTTTCTTCTGTTGAAGATTGTCTCATTTGACGTTGCTCTTTCTTCTGTTGAAGGATGTCTTATATGACGCTGCTCTTTCTTCTGTTGAAGGGTGTCTTATATGATGCTGCTCTTTCTTCTGTTGAAGGATGTCTTATGTGACGCTGCTCTTTCTTCTGTTGAAGGACGTCTTATATGACGTTGCTCTTTCTTCTGTTAAAGGGTTTTTTATATGACGCTGCTCTTTCTTCTGTTGAAGGATGTCTTATATGACGCTGCTCTTTCTTCTGTTGAAGGATGTCTTATATGACGCTGCTCTTTCTTCTGTTGAAGGATGTCTTATATGACGCTGCTCTTTCTTCTGTTAAAGGATGTCTTAAATGACGCTGCTCTTTCTTCTGTTAAAGGATGTCTTATATGACGCTGCTCTTTTTTCTGTTAAAGGGTGTCTTATATGACGCTGCTCTTTCTTCTGTTGAAGGATGTCTTATATGACGCTGCTCTTTCTTCTGTTGAAGGATGTCTTATATGACGCTGCTCTTTCTTCTGTTGAAGGATGTCTCATTTGACGTTGCTCTTTCTTCTGTTGAAGGATGTCTTATATGACGCTGCTCTTTCTTCTGTTGAAGGGTGTCTTATATGACGCTGCTCTTTCTTCTGTTGAAGGATGTCTTATATGACGCTGCTCTTTCTTCTGTTGAAGGACGTCTTATATGACGCTGCTCTTTCTTCTGTTGAATGACGTCTTATAAGACGCTGCTCTTTCTTCTGTTGACGGATGTCTTATATGACGCTGCTCTTTCTTCTATTGAAGGATGTCTTATATGACGCTGCTCTTTCTTCTGTTGAAGGATGTCTTATATGACGCTGCTCTTTCTTCTGTTGAAGGATATCTTATATGACGCTGCTCGTTCTTCTGTTGAAGGATGTCTCATATGACGCTGCTCTTTCTTCTGTTGAAGGATGTCTCATATGACGCTGCTCTTTCTTCTGTTGATAGATGTCTTATATGACGCTGCTCTTTCTTCTGTTGAAGGATGTCATATATGACGCTGCTATTTCTTATGTTAAAGGATGTCTTATATGACGCTGCTCTTTCTTCTGTTAAAGGATGTCTTATATGACGCTGCTCTATCTTCTGTTAAAGGATGTCTTATATGACGCTGCTCTTTCTTCTGTTAAATGACGTCTTATATGACGCTGCTCTTTCTTCTGTTGAAGGATGTCTTAAATGACGCTGCTCTTTCTTCTGTTACAGGATGTCTTATTTGACTCTGCTCGTTCTTCTGTTAAAGGATGTCTCATATGACGCTGTTCTTTCTTCTGTTGAAGGATGTCTTATATGACGCTGCTCTTTCTTCTGGTAAATGATGTCTTATTTGACGCTGCTCGTTCTTCTGTTAAAGGATGTCTCATATGACGCTGTTCTTTCTTCTGTTGAAGGATGTTTTATATGACGCTGCTCTTTCTTCTGTTAAAGGATGTCTTATATGACGCTGTTCGTTCTTCTGTTAAAGGATGTCTTATATGACGCTGCTCTTTCTTCTGTTAAAGGACGTCTTATATGACGCTGCTCTTTCTTGTGTTAAAGGATGTCTTATTTGACGCTGCTCT
Source organism: Megaustenia siamemsis (assembly GCA_032433765.1). NCBI lineage: Eukaryota > Metazoa > Mollusca > Gastropoda > Stylommatophora > Ariophantidae > Megaustenia > Megaustenia siamemsis. Next base: position 6,619,780 of record JAVIAB010000125.1, on the reverse strand, counting down.
TTCTTATGTTAAAGGATGTCTCATGTGACGCTGCTCTTTCTTCTGTTGAAGGATGTCTCATATGACGCTGTTCTTTCTTCTGTTAAAGGATGTCTTATATGACACTGCTCTTTCTTCTGTTAAAGGATGTCTTATATGACGCTGCTCTTTCTTCTTTTAAAGGATGTCTTTTATGACGCTGCTCTTTCTTCTGTTAAAGGATGTCTTATATGACGCTGCTCTTTCTTCTGTTAAAGGATGTCTTATATGACGCTGCTCTTTCTTCTGTTAAAGGATGTCTTAAATGACGCTGCTCTTTCTTCTGTGAAAGGATGTCTTATATGACGCTGCTCTTTCTTCTGTTAAAGGGTGTCTTAAATGACGCTGCTCTTTCTTCTGTTAAAGGACGTCTTATATGACACTGCCCTTTCTTCTGTTAAAGGGTGTCTTATATGACACTGCCCTTTCTTCTGTTAAAGGATGTCTTGTATGACGCTGCTTTTTATTCTGTTAAAGGACGTCTTATATGACGCTGCTCTTTCTTCTGTTAAAGGGTGTCTTATATGACACTGCTCTTTCTTCTGTTAAAAGGACGTTTTATATGACGCGGCTCTTTCTTCTGTTAAAGGACGTCTTATATGACGCTGCTCTTTCTTCTGTTAAAGGATGTCTTATATGACGCTGCTCTTTCTTCTGTTAAATGATGCCTTATATGACGCTGCTCTTTCTTCTGTTAAAGGACGTCTTATATGACGCTGCTCTTTCTTCTGTTAAAGGATGTCTTATATGACGCTGCTCGTTCTTCTGTTAAAGGATGTCTTTTTTGACACTGCTCTTTCTTCTGTTAAAGGATGTCTCATATGACGCTGTTCTTTCTTCTGTTGAAGGATGTCTTATATGACGCTGCTCTTTCTTCTGTTAAAGGATGTCTTATATGACGCTGTTCTTTCTTCTGTTAAAGGATGTCTTATATGACGCTGCTCTTTCTTCTTTTAAAGGACGTCTTATATGACGCTGCTCTTTTTTCTGTTGAAGGATGTCTTATATGACGCTGCTCTTTCTTCTGTTAAAGGATGTCTCATATGACGCTGCTCTTTCTTCTGTTAAAGGATGTCTCATATGACGCTGCTCTTTCTTCTGTTAAACGATGTCTTATATGACACTGCTCTTTCTTCTGTTAAAGGGTGTCTTATATGACGCTGCTCTTTCTTCTGTTAAAGGATTTCTTAAATGACACGTCTCTTTTTTCTGTTAAAGGATGTCTTATATGACGCTGCTCTTTCTTCTGTTAAAGGATGTCTTATATGACGCTGCTCTTTCTTCTGTTAAAGGATGTCTCATATGACGATGCTCTTTCTTCTGTTAAAGGATGTCTTATATGACACTGCTCTTTCTTCTGTTAATGGATGTCTCATATGACGCTGCTCTTTTTTCTGTTAAAGGATGTCTTATATGACGCTGCTCTTTCTTCTGTTAATGGATGTCTTATATGACGCTGCTCTTTCTTCTGTGAAAAGATGTGTTATATGACGCTGCTCTTTCTTCTGTTAAAGGATGTCTTATATGACGCTGCTCTTTCATCTGTTAAAGGATGTCTTATATGACGCTGCTCTTTCTTCTGTTAAAGGACGTCTTATATGACACTGCTCTTTCTTCTTTTGAAGGATGTCTTATATGACGCTGCTCGTTCTTCTGTTGAAGGATGTCTTTTATGACGCTGCTCTTTCTTCTGTTGAAGGATGTCTTATATGACGCTGCTCTTTCTTCTGTTAAAGGATGCCTTATATGACGCTGCTCTTTCTTCTGTTAAAGGACGTCTTATATGACGCTGCTCTTTCTTCTGTTAAAGGATGTCTTATATGACGCTGCTCGTTCTTCTGTTAAAGGATGTCTTTTTTGACACTGCTCTTTCTTCTATTAAAGGATGTCTCATATGACGCTGTTCTTTCTTCTGTTGAAGAATGCCTTATATGACGCTGCTCTTTCTTCTGTTAAAGGATGTCTTATATGACGCTGTTCTTTCTTCTGTTAAAGGATGTCTTATATGACGCTGCTCTTTCTTCTTTTAAAGGACGTCTTATATGACGCTGCTCTTTCTTCTGTTGAAGGATGTCTTATATGACGCTGCTCTTTCTTCTGTTGAAGGATGTCTTATATGACGCTGCTCTTTCTTCTGTTAAAAGGTGTCTTATATGACGCTGCTCTTTCTTCTGTTGAAGGATGTCTTATATGACGCTGCTCTTTCTTCTGTTGAAGATTGTCTCATTTGACGTTGCTCTTTCTTCTGTTGAAGGATGTCTTATATGACGCTGCTCTTTCTTCTGTTGAAGGGTGTCTTATATGATGCTGCTCTTTCTTCTGTTGAAGGATGTCTTATGTGACGCTGCTCTTTCTTCTGTTGAAGGACGTCTTATATGACGTTGCTCTTTCTTCTGTTAAAGGGTTTTTTATATGACGCTGCTCTTTCTTCTGTTGAAGGATGTCTTATATGACGCTGCTCTTTCTTCTGTTGAAGGATGTCTTATATGACGCTGCTCTTTCTTCTGTTGAAGGATGTCTTATATGACGCTGCTCTTTCTTCTGTTAAAGGATGTCTTAAATGACGCTGCTCTTTCTTCTGTTAAAGGATGTCTTATATGACGCTGCTCTTTTTTCTGTTAAAGGGTGTCTTATATGACGCTGCTCTTTCTTCTGTTGAAGGATGTCTTATATGACGCTGCTCTTTCTTCTGTTGAAGGATGTCTTATATGACGCTGCTCTTTCTTCTGTTGAAGGATGTCTCATTTGACGTTGCTCTTTCTTCTGTTGAAGGATGTCTTATATGACGCTGCTCTTTCTTCTGTTGAAGGGTGTCTTATATGACGCTGCTCTTTCTTCTGTTGAAGGATGTCTTATATGACGCTGCTCTTTCTTCTGTTGAAGGACGTCTTATATGACGCTGCTCTTTCTTCTGTTGAATGACGTCTTATAAGACGCTGCTCTTTCTTCTGTTGACGGATGTCTTATATGACGCTGCTCTTTCTTCTATTGAAGGATGTCTTATATGACGCTGCTCTTTCTTCTGTTGAAGGATGTCTTATATGACGCTGCTCTTTCTTCTGTTGAAGGATATCTTATATGACGCTGCTCGTTCTTCTGTTGAAGGATGTCTCATATGACGCTGCTCTTTCTTCTGTTGAAGGATGTCTCATATGACGCTGCTCTTTCTTCTGTTGATAGATGTCTTATATGACGCTGCTCTTTCTTCTGTTGAAGGATGTCATATATGACGCTGCTATTTCTTATGTTAAAGGATGTCTTATATGACGCTGCTCTTTCTTCTGTTAAAGGATGTCTTATATGACGCTGCTCTATCTTCTGTTAAAGGATGTCTTATATGACGCTGCTCTTTCTTCTGTTAAATGACGTCTTATATGACGCTGCTCTTTCTTCTGTTGAAGGATGTCTTAAATGACGCTGCTCTTTCTTCTGTTACAGGATGTCTTATTTGACTCTGCTCGTTCTTCTGTTAAAGGATGTCTCATATGACGCTGTTCTTTCTTCTGTTGAAGGATGTCTTATATGACGCTGCTCTTTCTTCTGGTAAAGGATGTCTTATTTGACGCTGCTCGTTCTTCTGTTAAAGGATGTCTCATATGACGCTGTTCTTTCTTCTGTTGAAGGATGTTTTATATGACGCTGCTCTTTCTTCTGTTAAAAGATGTCTTATATGACGCTGTTCGTTCTTCTGTTAAAGGATGTCTTATATGACGCTGCTCTTTCTTCTGTTAAAGGACGTCTTATATGACGCTGCTCTTTCTTGTGTTAAAGGATGTCTTATTTGACGCTGCTCTTTCTTATGTTAAAGGATGTCTCATGTGACGCTGCTCTTTCTTCTGTTGAAGGATGTCTCATATGACGCTGTTCTTTCTTCTGTTAAAGGATGTCTTATATGACACTGCTCTTTCTTCTGTTAAAGGATGTCTTATATGACGCTGCTCTTTCTTCTTTTAAAGGATGTCTTTTATGACGCTGCTCTTTCTTCTGTTAAAGGATGTCTTATATGACGCTGCTCTTTCTTCTGTTAAAGGATGTCTTATATGACGCTGCTCTTTCTTCTGTTAAAGGATGTCTTAAATGACGCTGCTCTTTCTTCTGTGAAAGGATGTCTTATATGACGCTGCTCTTTCTTCTGTTAAAGGGTGTCTTAAATGACGCTGCTCTTTCTTCTGTTAAAGGACGTCTTATATGACACTGCCCTTTCTTCTGTTAAAGGGTGTCTTATATGACACTGCCCTTTCTTCTGTTAAAGGATGTCTTGTATGACGCTGCTTTTTATTCTGTTAAAGGACGTCTTATATGACGCTGCTCTTTCTTCTGTTAAAGGGTGTCTTATATGACACTGCTCTTTCTTCTGTTAAAGGACGTTTTATATGACGCGGCTCTTTCTTCTGTTAAAGGACGTCTTATATGACGCTGCTCTTTCTTCTGTTAAAGGATGTCTTATATGACGCTGCTCTTTCTTCTGTTAAATGATGCCTTATATGACGCTGCTCTTTCTTCTGTTAAAGGACGTCTTATATGACGCTGCTCTTTCTTCTGTTAAAGGATGTCTTATATGACGCTGCTCGTTCTTCTGTTAAAGGATGTCTTTTTTGACACTGCTCTTTCTTCTGTTAAAGGATTTCTCATATGACGCTGTTCTTTCTTCTGTTGAAGGATGTCTTATATGACGCTGCTCTTTCTTCTGTTAAAGGATGTCTTATATGACGCTGTTCTTTCTTCTGTTAAAGGATGTCTTATATGACGCTGCTCTTTCTTCTTTTAAAGGACGTCTTATATGACGCTGCTCTTTTTTCTGTTGAAGGATGTCTTATATGACGCTGCTCTTTCTTCTGTTAAAGGATGTCTCATATGACGCTGCTCTTTCTTCTGTTAAAGGATGTCTCATATGACGCTGCTCTTTCTTCTGTTAAACGATGTCTTATATGACACTGCTCTTTCTTCTGTTAAAGGGTGTCTTATATGACGCTGCTCTTTCTTCTGTTAAAGGATTTCTTAATGACACGTCTCTTTTTTCTGTTAAAGGATGTCTTATATGACGCTGCTCTTTCTTCTGTTAAAGGATGTCTTATATGACGCTGCTCTTTCTTCTGTTAAAGGATGTCTCATATGACGATGCTCTTTCTTCTGTTAAAGGATGTCTTATATGACACTGCTCTTTCTTCTGTTAATGGATGTCTCATATGACGCTGCTCTTTTTTCTGTTAAAGGATGTCTTATATGACGCTGCTCTTTCTTCTGTTAATGGATGTCTTATATGACGCTGCTCTTTCTTCTGTGAAAAGATGTGTTATATGACGCTGCTCTTTCTTCTGTTAAAGGATGTCTTATATGACGCTGCTCTTTCATCTGTTAAAGGATGTCTTATATGACGCTGCTCTTTCTTCTGTTAAAGGACGTCTTATATGACACTGCTCTTTCTTCTTTTGAAGGATGTCTTATATGACGCTGCTCGTTCTTCTGTTGAAGGATGTCTTTTATGACGCTGCTCTTTCTTCTGTTGAAGGATGTCTTATATGACGCTGCTCTTTCTTCTGTTAAAGGATGCCTTATATGACGCTGCTCTTTCTTCTGTTAAAGGACGTCTTATATGACGCTGCTCTTTCTTCTGTTAAAGGATGTCTTATATGACGCTGCTCGTTCTTCTGTTAAAGGATGTCTTTTTTGACACTGCTCTTTCTTCTATTAAAGGATGTCTCATATGACGCTGTTCTTTCTTCTGTTGAAGAATGCCTTATATGACGCTGCTCTTTCTTCTGTTAAAGGATGTCTTATATGACGCTGTTCTTTCTTCTGTTAAAGGATGTCTTATATGACGCTGCTCTTTCTTCTTTTAAAGGACGTCTTATATGACGCTGCTCTTTCTTCTGTTGAAGGATGTCTTATATGACGCTGCTCTTTCTTCTGTTAAAGGATGTCTCATATGACGCTGCTCTTTCTTCTGTTAAAGGATGTCTCATATGACGCTGCTCTTTCTTCTGTTGAAGGATGTCTTATATGACACTGCTCTTTCTTCTGTTAAAGGATGTCTTATATGACGCTGCTCTTTCTTCTGTTAAAGGGTGTCTTATATGACGCTGCTCTTTCTTCTGTTAAAGGATTTCTTAAATGACACGTCTCTTTCTTCTGTTAAAGGATGTCTTATATGACACTGCTCTTTCTTATGTTAATGGATGTCTCATATGACGCTGCTCGTTCTTTTGTTAATGGATGTCTTATATGACGCTGCTCTTTCTTCTGTTAATGGATGTCTTATATGACGCTGCTCTTTCTTCTGTGAAAAGATGTGTTATATGACGCTGCTCTTTCTTCTGTTAAAGGATGTCTTATATGACGCTGCTCTTTCATCTGTTAAAGGATGTCTTATATGACGCTGCTCTTTCTTCTGTTAAAGGACGTCTTATATGACACTGCTCTTTCTTCTTTTGAAGGATGTCTTATATGACGCTGCTCGTTCTTCTGTTGAAGGATGTCTTTTATGACGCTGCTCTTTCTTCTGTTGAAGGATGTCTTATATGACGCTGCTCTTTCTTCTGTTAAAGGATGCCTTATATGACGCTGCTCTTTCTTCTGTTAAAGGACGTCTTATATGACGCTGCTCTTTCTTCTGTTAAAGGATGTCTTATATGACGCTGCTCGTTCTTCTGTTAAAGGATGTCTTTTTTGACACTGCTCTTTCTTCTATTAAAGGATGTCTCATATGACGCTGTTCTTTCTTCTGTTGAAGAATGCCTTATATGACGCTGCTCTTTCTTCTGTTAAAGGATGTCTTATATGACGCTGTTCTTTCTTCTGTTAAAGGATGTCTTATATGACGCTGCTCTTTCTTCTTTTAAAGGACGTCTTATATGACGCTGCTCTTTCTTCTGTTGAAGGATGTCTTATATGACGCTGCTCTTTCTTCTGTTAAAGGATGTCTCATATGACGCTGCTCTTTCTTCTGTTAAAGGATGTCTCATATGACGCTGCTCTTTCTTCTGTTGAAGGATGTCTTATATGACACTGCTCTTTCTTCTGTTAAAGGATGTCTTATATGACGCTGCTCTTTCTTCTGTTAAAGGGTGTCTTATATGACGCTGCTCTTTCTTCTGTTAAAGGATTTCTTAAATGACACGTCTCTTTCTTCTGTTAAAGGATGTCTTATATGACACTGCTCTTTCTTATGTTAATGGATGTCTCATATGACGCTGCTCGTTCTTTTGTTAATGGATGTCTTATATGACGCTGCTCTTTCTTCTGTTAAATGACGTCTTATATTACGTACATGCAATGACGCTGGGACATCGCTCGTGCTATTTGCAGACGTAATCACTCTGACTGTGCTGCCCATTAATTCTTCTTTCTTGAACTTGTCTCTGTTTTCTGACAATCCTGTCACGTGGGTGATTAAGTCAGGAAATGTTATTATTTATTTATGTTTGGATTATTGGGGAGTTTGCTCATAAGACATTATTAATCTTGTCAGCACAAATAGCTGAATAGGTGAACGTCTGCAACAAGGGATATGATTAAATGATTTCATGCAACTCTTTTATCTTATTAGCATCAGTTAACCAGAATGAATGTTATTACGTCAAGTAATTATTTAATAACTAGTAATTTAGTTAGTAATTAATAAGTTGTTAATTAAATAGAAATAGTATTAAAATTATGATAAACATAGTAGTAAAATAAAGCAATGAGAAAGGTCTCAGTCTCAATAGTACGTGTACAGAAGTAATGGTCATATCAAAGAATCAATCATAACCATCATGTAGCATAAAAGTAAATAGGACAAATCTGAAAAAGGTTAAGGTTTCAAATACTTGGGCACAATAATATCAGATGGCAGATGCACCACAGAAAATAAAAGCAGAATAGCTCAGGCCAAAATAGCATTTCAGAAAATGAAAAATATTTTATGCAACTAATCTATATCAATAGAAGTGAGAAAGAGAGTTCATCGGTGCTATATAGAACCAATTCTGACCTATGGAAGCAGATCATGGACAGCACACAAACAAATGAAAAGACGATTAGAGGCCACATTGATGGGATTGGCAAAATAAAGGGAAGGAGAGATCGCGGACGACAAAGAGAGAAAATACTAGATAGCTTGGTGTCATGGCATGGAAAACAATCAACAACAGAATTGGCATGATACTGTGGGTAGAAGATTGTGGAAGGACATGATTGCCAACACCAACCGGTATGGCACATAATGATGATTAATTAAATAGGTTAACTGAGGCGATTTGAGGTCGGAGTTTGAAGACACCGGTCTCGAGACAGAGAGGTTGTGAGTCCCAATCTCGGCTGCAATAACTAGAATTTTTATTTGTGATTTCTCTCTGTGGCAACCACCACTGGCCACAGCAGTGAGGCCTGGTTTGGAACGTCAATTACTCATCAACGGAAAAAAATATGGGTAACTCCGAAGATGGAGTTCCCTGCCTGTGCGGCGAGGGACCCATATTCACACGGCTGGCTGCCAGGGAAAGGATTAATACGCAAAATTCAATTCCTAGTCTCAAATGGACTTCTCCAGCGGTGGGAGCCGGCGAAATCAAAATTAAAAAAAAAAATCCTCAGTTGATAAGTTTGTTAAAGTTTCGTTATTTCCATGCAATTCGTGAATTATGTTGCCAGATTTTTAATTCGTTAACTAGTTAACTTTAAAGTTAATAAATTATACTGTTAGTAATTTAATTAGCTTGCTATTTTGCTATCTATTTTTCCGCAACGTTTCAATTAGTCCTTTACTTACACTTTTATCTAGAATGTTGTTTAATTATTATTATTATTTTTAGTTAGCTTGTAATTTTATTGTTTTTTATCGTTTTTTTATATCTTTTTAGATATTCGGTTTATCTTTTTTTATTTGCAAGTTATTAAACTATTTATTTAGTATTTATTTTACTAAACAGAATATAACAGAGAGAAACATATACTTTACAGACAGAAGTTCATAATTTAAGCTTGTCATCATATGGATGAGGTTCTGTCTGGGATAAACTTCCGGAATCTTTGCTCTTTTAACACTTCTAATCTTTAAGATCGTTGTGCCTCTATTGGTAAGGAAATTCGAATACAAACTAAATGAAATGAAACCTCTAAAATTAATCTTCGGGAAAATAATGATCCAGTTATTGTCACAGTTCAGTCGTAGGTAATTAAAAATCATTTGCTATAAGATTTACTTCCCTTGTGCAGACATCTCCGCAGTGACTAAAATTTGGTGACCTTTTAGTGTCTTCTGGGCAGGTTCTATCATTGAACAAGTTGTCTCTTAAAATATACAGATGTAAATATAGATTCATTAGAGAACGGGCAAATAAATGCAGTGCTGCGGTATAGCTGGTAGCAAGGGGCCAGTAGAGGGGTGAAACGTACATTCTTATAAGGTATGGTGACAGCTTTACAAAAATATGAACATAACAAAATATTGAGGTGTCAGTCCACATGTGGTATTCTTCAGAAAACAAGAACAAACACAACACACGATGAGGTACAGATAAATATTGCTACATTTAGGATGATTGGGACAGGTAAGTTAAGGAGAAGTAGACAGAGGAATAGGAGATTAGATGATGATATGAGAGAGCGAGATGTGTACTACATGTTGGAGGATAGGTAAAATGTGGAAATATGAATGTGTATGTATATAGAGAGAGAAATGATACTTATCTTGTAGGCAGAATCCGTCCGCTCGACGTGAAAGATGGCTATCAAATCATTATGTGCTTCATCAAGAGCGTCTTCTATAATTTGTGTTTTTGGATCTATCCCTGAGTCTTCAGTTAATCTGTTCTTAACTTTTTCTGTTTCTCGCCATCTTTTCTACATACTTTCAGGTAATTCCAGTTGTAATTATGTCAATAATACAGCCACGTATCTACAAAGGGCATGTTATACAACCACACAACACGCCCGCCTTCTCACTACACAAAGATTGTACACACAAATAAGAGTCAACGTCCAGGCATTTGGTCAAGAGTTGAAACAAAGAAATGACCTGCTGATACAACATACGCTTCTACATGAGAGTAAGGAACTGAGGCTGATCAAAGAGCATGCTAAATACATGACAAGGCCAAACCCCCAAGATAACGTTAACAACCTAAAAAGAAGAGACACACAACAATCTTTAGTCTAAGAACCGGTCATTGTTATAGTTATGGTTAGTCGAAGGCCCCAGTATCATTGCAAACGAACTATAACCCGTAATTGCTTAACCGTCTGTGCAAGTGGAATAATCCGAATTAAAACTCAGCTTATTGAAGGACCAAAGAAACAAAGGGGCAGCTGAAGTCGTCAATATAGCAGCCACAGCACACGCCAAAAGACAAAAGGTCAAGCGCCACCGAAAGTGAACGCAGCTGAACTGTCCTTCGTCATAAGATATCATCATTCATCGTAAGAAATAGGAATATCGAACCACGATGCGGATGAGAGACACAGCTCAAAGTGTGCACAGGGCACTAAAATCAGTAGCTCTGGCAGCAAGCCGGACTTGGAATATGAGGAAACTGCAACAAGGAACACTTTTCAGATTAAGCCTCAATGGTTCCTGCCGCCCATCTGCCATATTGACCGGAAGTCTGGCCATGTACCACTGAACAACCATGTTAATAGAATACAACGAATCCAAAAACCAAAACGTCTGATCTGTGAACACCCACATGAAACAGTAGAACACCTGATTGACTCCCAAAGCTCACTGTAATAGAGCAACTCTCCTTCCACAAAGACCTCATAGGTTGAACACCTTGTACGAAACAACATGGGGACACAGAAATACCTGTAGATATCACTTCATGGCATTGGGCCGAAGAGCGTCAGCTCCCTGGTCGCTAGATCCATAAATACAACAACAATTTTAAATAATAAAAATCGACGTCACCGGTGTAGCACGTTAAGATTATCTCACAACACGCCAATAAAGGAAACAAGGTTGCAGTAGTATGATTATTAGATAACAAAACAACAACACGTTGAGACACTTAAAATGTGGATTTATTGAGGAATACGAAGAACCGGGTGGACACAAAATAAAATAATTATTTATTTAATTTTTAAAAAATACATATTTGTTCGTGTTTTTTATTTTTTTTTTCCCGTTGAAGGCCTTTGCGCCGAAACGTCGTTCTGATTCGTGTTGTCCACTTATTACATGAAGCTTTAACAATATCGTATTTTTTCTATATCTATTTTTTTCTATATCTAATTTTTTTCTACATCTATTTTTTTCTATATCTATTTTTTAATATCTATTTTTTTCTATATCTATTTTTTTCTATATCTATTTTTTTTTCAATCTCGGACTCAAAATAAAGAATTGAAACTGAACGTTGGAAAAAAAAAACAATGCGAAAATGATAAATTAAATTTTTTTGTACACATAAACAGTAACAAATACTTACCAAAACTTATTTTCTAAAGGAAAATGCAGTTTGAAAAAAGAAATGGAAGATACAGGGTGAAGTGGATTGATAACATTAAGAGATGAAGTGGAGAATCGATGTCAGGTTGTAGTGTCTGGCCAAGAGACAGAGTGAAATCATGCTCCAAGATAACTGACATTCGATACGAAGATGGCACAAGATGATGATTTAAAAACAATGCATTCTGTTTTCATTGAAGACGCATGTCTGAGAAATTGACGTGTCGCAACTCAGCACTGTTCTCATCTACAAGTATCTCCTTGTATACCCGGTAACTGGAGGACACGATGGCTATTGATCGACTTATAAGACTATGGGCCATAAATGTAATGATTAAACTGTCAGAAACCAATAAAATAAATCCGGAGAAAGACTGACGAAGTAGATCGGAATAAATAAGTATGCAGTATATGGGAGACCAGAGAATTGATCCAAATTTATTCAGAAACAAAGAAGCGGACTCTTAAGATGGCGTGCTGCTGTCTGGCTGGCAATAAGTGACAGTCGACATGCAGTCAGCGAGTGTAGAAACATGCGTCAGTTGATTAACTAAGATAATTAATAAGATCAATGAAGTGACGCCAGTAGAGACTTTTATTGACATAATTAAGTGACGCCAATATACATAACTATACAGATAAATGAATACGTCAAGTATACATAACTATACAGATAAATGAATACGTCAAGTATACATAACTATACAGATAAATGAACACGTCAAGTATACATAGCTATACAGATAAATAAACACGTCAAGTATACATAAATATACAGATAAATTAACAAGTCAAGTTTAATATATCAAGTATAAATTAAGTATTCTGCTTAAATGAAAGAGAAGCCAAATCTAGACGACACAGACATACGACTAATATGTAATTTGTACTGAGAGCAAACAGCAATAATAAAATATAACAAGGAGAACTCTACACCCATTAATATAAAAAGAGGAGTAAGACAGGGATGCATCCTATCACCAAGCTTGTTCAATCTATACACTGAGCAAATCTTTAAAAACATCTCAGAAATGCCAGGCCTTAACATTAATGGAAAGATAATCAATAACCTAAGATATGCTGATGATACTGTACTACTAGCAGAAAATCCTAAAGATCTACAACAATTACTTAATGAAATAAACATGACAAGCAAAAAATATGGACTAGATATGAATATCAAAAAGACTAAAACTATGATCATAAACAAAGAAAAATAACAAGACCTACAATTAAATATCAAAGTTTAAGGAACACATCTGGAGACAATTCAGAACTACAACTACCTAGGACATACTATAACCAGTGATGGAAAATGTACAACTGAAATAAATAAAAGAATATTAATGGGAAAAAGTAATTTAATGTCATGAAGAACATACTAACATCAAAACAAGTAACACCAGGGCTAAAACTAAGAATAGCAAAATGTTACATCTTCTCAACATTCCTATATGGTGCAGAAACATGGACATTAGACAATAAAACAGAACACAGAATTGAAGCCTTTAAAATATGGATATATAGAAGAATAGGTAGAATCGGATGGAAGGAAAAGAAAACAAACGATGAAGTCTTAAAACAACTAAAAATGAAAAGAGAACTACTAAGCACAATTCAAACAAGACAAATGCGATTTTTGGGCCATGTTAAAAGACACAACAGCCTACTAAAAGTAATCCTGGAGAGGAAAATACAAGGTGGCAGAGGCAGACCAAGACTAACATGGACGAGTAACATAAAACATGGACAAATCAGCCTATGACAACCTGCACCATCAAAGCAAGAGACAGAGCAGAATAGCTCTCCGTGGTGACCAACCTTCGTTGCGGAGAAGGCACTCGATGATGTTGAATTCGGAAGAGTTCTCAACCAAACGTCTCACGCGCTAGTGTTACAATGTATTTTGTTTTAGTTGACACAGCAGTACAAGACTGAGAGGAGGAAATTCGCTGTTCGGAGATGACAATAATAATATTGGTAGAATCATTAAAGATATGGAGTGTAGTGATGATTAGATGTGCTTTAAAAAGGGCGAGAGAAATGAGAAAACTTGCAGTGAAAAATTCGGTTTTTATCAAGTGCCATCAAATGTGTTAGGAAAGGAATGGCATACTACCTTCTTATATTGCCGAGTATAATTATGCCAACACACAATTTAAGCTAAAAAGACCAGTGAGGACATTCTCAAAGAGGCCAACACAAAAGGGGAACTCATAAAAACATCAGAAAGAAACAATCACAATTTTTCGGGCACATCATGAGAAGAGAAAAGTTTGAGTACTTGGTTACAACTGGCAAAATACAAGGAAAGAGAGACTGTGGGCGACAAAGAGAGAAAATACTAGATAGCTTGGCGTCATGGCATGGCAAACAGTCAACAGGACTGCTACGGTGCACTATAGATTGAAGATTGTGGAAGGACACATCGCCTACGCCGACCGCTATGGCACATGATGATGATGGTGATGAAAGATGTTGGCTATCACGGTTCTCCATCTCTGTCTTACTCTGTTGTTTCCAATCACGGTTCTCCATCTCTGCTTTATTCTGTTGTTTCCAATCACGGTTCTCCATCTCTGCTTTATTCTGTTGTTTCCAATCACGGTTCTCCATCTCTGCTTTATTCTGTTGTTTCCAATCACGGTTCTCCATCTCTGCTTTATTCTGTTGTTTCCTATCACGGTTCTCCATCTCTGCCTTACGCTGTTGTTGTCTATCTCGGTTCTCCATCTCTGCCTTAATCTGTTGTTTCCTATCACGGTTCTCCATCTCCGCCTTACTCTGTTGTTTCCTATCACGGTTCTCCATCTCTGCCTTAATCTGTTGTTTCCTATCACGGTTCTCCATCTCTGCCTTACTCTGTTGTTTCCTATCACGGTTCTCCATCTCTGCCTTAATCTGTTGTTTCCTATCACGGTTTTCCATCTCTGACTTAATCTGTTGTTTCCTATCACGGTTCTCCATCTCTGCCTTAATCTGTTGTTTCCTATCACGGTTCTCCATCTCTACCTTACTCTGTTGTTTCCTATAGAATTCGACTGATCATATCTTTGTATGCCAGGCTGTTAAACTGTCTAATCGTTCCCTCGTTTCCTTTCTCTAAACGTTTTCTTCAATTTTTAGTTTGCAATTTATGTCATAATATTAGTCAAATACATGTTTTATACAGAAGCTTATGAGGTGAAGAGAATTCCCGGTGAAATTGTGCCAGAAAGAGAGAAAGACGACATGAACCAATAATAGAGGACTTCAATAATATATTAAGTTGTGCCAATTAAATAGAGATCATCCCAACAAATCCGGTAATTAAAACTAAAATTTTCTCAGAAAATGATCAATCATATTCGTGCCTATGGCACATGATCCCACTAACACGAATCGTCATTGCATGTATGATAGTGTCTCACTTCAGCTCTTTATGAAGTTGATTTCTTGAAAACTGTGTACGTTCCTCTCTAGTCTAAGACGGTACGTAGAGCGGAAGTCATATGTCTCCACAATTCACTATTTGCTCTTAGTTCTTGTAGTATTGATTGTTTCTTAGTCTCATGGATGGGACTTCCTTGAAAATGTTCTGTGTGGTGATTTTGTGTGTGTTTGTTTGTATTCCTTGTTTTCTTTTACCAGTTGGTTTCCATATCAATGTTTGTTAGGGAAGTCTTTCTTCAACCATTCTGAGCACATGGCCGATGTGTTTCCAACGCCTTATTAGTTATAAAGAGCTGGGCTCGTATTCATGTTCAGTTTTGTACTTTATGTTTGAAATGTATTCTCTCTAACTTTGGTTCGATTACTGATTCTTTAGATCAGCAGATGTTCGTCAATTTGTTGAAATCATTAGTTCTAAATGTTGTCTCCGTTAACCTTGAGATCATCATCAGCAATTATCAGAAGATCAAATCTCTCGTCTGAGAAGACATTCTGCTCGGGGGGGGGGGGGGGTGAAACCCAGTAAATAAAATCCATGCAAGAGGAGCAGATAATTCTTAAAGGACATTCTATCTAGAGAATGAAAACTTGAAACATACATTTGGTAGGAAAGAGTCGTTAGCGTGGGAACTGTTTTCCTATCAGATACAGCTCTGACTACAAACAGTTGATGCCTTGGAGAAACAACTAAAGTCGGCAGAATAAGTCCTGAAGAAATTAATGTTAAAGACGAATACATCTGGCAACAAAGTTTACTTCACAGTGCAACGTAATCCACTGTAAAGCAAACAAAGAAAAATAAAGACAACCGGAGGCAGACACGTCAATTAAAGTAGGTTCGACTATGACTGAGTATAATTTATGTTCCTGAAGTCTGACTGAGTCATATGACTAAGATATTACTATCTATCTATCTTTCGTTCGCCTGAAGTATTGTCTATATCTGCAATGTCGTTTCCTGTATAAATTTTACTGTCTTTTGTAATTCTTGCAGTGGCCCATATAGTTTTGTCTGTAGTGTTGTATCTATGGGCCAATGAATTTTCCTCAGTCTACTATATTCATTGCAGTCTTGAAGTATGTGTTCAGCAGTCTGGGGTGCCTGTCCACATGTACAAGTAGTTGATGTGCCGATCTTGAATTTTGTATACATGTGACTATGGAGTCGATTGTGTCCTGTTCTTAGGCGTATAATGATAACTTGTTCATATCTATTCATATTATGAAAGGCATCCTGATTTGGGGCTTGTGGTCCTCTGATTGATTTGATTATCTGTTTCTTATGATGGTATGTAACTGGTGTATCTAGTTGTGTGCCTGTTGAACCTTCTTTTGCCAACTGATATGCTTTCTCATTTCCTGGTATTCCACAGTGAGACGGGATCCACTGCAGGGCAACCCTGTGGTGCTTGCAGAGTTCAGTCAATAAGGTCTGCAGATGTGGTAATTTTCTGGATTGTAGTGCCTGGAGTACTGATCTTGCATCTGTCAAAAACACTACAGGCTGTGGGCTAAGATTACTGTTCAGCAGTTTTTCTATTGCCAACTTTATTGCTTGTATTTCTGCATCATAATTGTGACAATATTTCCCTGTTGCTATTTTATTCATATCCCTAGTGTTATTTGGGTACTCTATATATGCACCTGCTCCCCCATTCTTTACTGCATTCTGTGCTGATCCATCTGTGTACACACGGATCCATAGGTCTTGTGGGTATTCTTCATCCAGGAAACTGAGAGTTATTGTTTTTCGCTGTAGACTATTTTGTTCCTCTTTGTCAACTATTCCTTTCACTTCTGTCCGTATTTGAACTGATAATCCTGATTCATCTGTCCAGGGAGTCTGTTCTGGTATGGGCAGTAGGGGGTTAACAACTCTTGGCATGTCTGGTGTTTGTCTACTAATACGCTTGGCTTGGTGGATAAAGCTGCTTCTCTTAAGTCGTCCCAATGCAAGATTTTGGAATCTGTCCTTCATTGGATGTCTCGGCATGCATACACATTTTTCTGCCTGTATCAGCACCTTTGTGTCTCTCCGTTCTCTCAGTGCTGGTATCCTCCACAATTTCTCCATCTCCAATATTGGTGTTGATTTCATTGCTCCTGTGATGACCCTAAGTGCCTGGTTTTGTACTTTATCCAGTTCTTGCAATGTGGTGTTTGATGTTGAGCACCATGCGGATGATCCATATTCTAAATGTGGGCGTATACTCTGTTGGTAAACTTTACTGAGTATTTTCCCACTCGCACCCCATGTGGTTCCACACAACTTTCTTAGAATAGCCAATTTCCTCCTTGCTTTTTGGGTTGCCTTATTTATCTGCTGTTTCCAAGATAGTTTGTTATCAAATGTAACTCCGAGATATGTAGCTTGTATGTCTTCTTTCACAGGCTCATTGTTTATGTAGATGGCTCCTGCTTTTTGTTTTGGGGAGAGTGTGAAAAGTGTAGTACTGCATTTGTCTGTATTGATGCTGATACACCATCTATTTGTTCATGAATTCAGTGCATTCATAGCTCTTTGTAGCAATTCGGAGGCCACTGTTGCATACTCCTCTGTGCACCACATTACCAAGTCATCTGCATACATTGCCACTTTGATGCCATGTGGTAGTTCAGTAGCTAGGTCATTGATGTAGATCAGAAAAAAGTGTTGGAGATAGTACCCCTCCTTGTGGAACGCCCTGGCGCAATAAGACCTTCTTACTCTTAAGACCATCCAGTTGCACTCTGGCTCTCCTGTTATGCAGGTATGCTTTGACCCATTTGTACATCCTGCCATTTACTCCATAATTTCTCAGTTTCTTCAAAAGCCCTTCCTTCCATACCTTATCAAATGCTTTCTTTAGGTCTATCCATGCTGCTAGTACCAGTTTCTTTTCTTGAAACGCATCTTCAATTTCCTGGGAAAGATAGGTTGCTTGATCTTCGGTAGAGTAACACTGTCTAAAGCCTGCTTGTTGTGGGACAAGGAGATTTTCACTTTCCAGGTACCACTGCAGTCTGAGATTGATTATACGTTCCATTGTTTTACACAAACAGCTTGTAAGGCTGATTGGTCTATAGCTGGATGTCATTGAACCATCTTTTCCTGGCTTTAGTAATGGTATCATAATTGCTTCTCTCCATGCCTGTGGCACTCTACCTGTGATCCAGCAAATGTTGTAGATCTGCAGTAGTTTTGCTTTAGCTGCAGTTCCCAAGTTCTTAATCATTTCATTGGACACTCCATCATTGCCTGGTGACTTTTTCATTTTTAATTTGGATATTGCCAGCTCTAGCTCTCTTTGTGTAATGGGTGTTTCCATTACTTCATGTGTGGTCTCTTCTTGTCTTGCATTTTGTTGTTTTAAACGGGTCTCTTGTCGTTTTTCTAGGCTAATTTCAATATTATTGTCATTTGCAAAGGAGTCTGCAAAGTAATTTGCTGCATGTTTACCTGTTAGAATGTTTCCATCCTTCTTCAGTGTAATTTTGGTGTTTCTTTCTGTACCCTCATCATTCAGCTGTTTTGCAAGCTTCCACACTTTTCTTGTGTCTCGTTCAAGATTCAAAGACTCTGTTTTCTCTTTCCAGCTTCTCCGTCTGGCTTGTAGTTTAGCCCATTGAAATTTGGCTTTAGCATGCTGGTAGTTGTTGTGGTGTTCTTGGCAAGGGTTATTTTCTGCTTGCTTTCGAGATGTTTCCATGTCATTGTGCAGTTGCTCTAGTTCACTACTCCAGTATGGTTTGTAGTGTTTCCGTGCCCCTCTAGGTATTGTTTCACTGGCAGCTTGTATTATTAGTCTACTGACTTCATCAACTATTTTGTTGATGTCTCTATTTGTATTTATATCTTTAGTCAGTACACTGGTGTAGTGTTGATACATTTTCCAGTCTGCCTTTTTGTAATTCCATCTGGAGAGAGTGCTGCTCTCCCTGATGACCTTATTTTGTACCACTAAAAAGACTGGTCGGTGGTCGCTGCCTCCAAGTTGTTTCCCAACAATTCGTGTGATATTCCAATCCAGGTCTGGTGAATGGAAAGCAAGGTCTGGTGTAGATGTGGTATGCCATGATCTGGAGTAGAATGTTGGTGAATCTGTTGTCTGGTTTAATAGTATAAGCCCATTGTCATCCTGCCAATTTTCAAGCTCTTCACCTCTCTTGTCCATATGTTCATAGCCCCAGCTCTGTGAGTGGCTGTTAAAATCTCCACATACAATTATTCTTTCTTTTAATGTAATTGTGTCTAGTGCTAGTGGGCGGTCACTCGGACAGTAGTAGTAGTTAAGTAGATGGAAGTCTGTATTTCCTGTCCTGAGGTGCAGTATTTGATATTCCGCCCCATCCATATACACTTCAATCTGACATGCATTAATGTTGTTCCTTACAAGAGTCAGTATTCCGCCCTTTTGTCTATTTATTCTGTCAGATCAGTAGCACTGGTATCCCCTAATCTTCAAGGCTATGTCGTTGTTTAGATGGGTTTCCTGCAAACAGCATATGCTTACTTGTTCTTCATGCAGGATATTTTCTAATTCTATCTTTTTACTGTACCCATCTCTTTTGCTGTTGATGCCTTCAGCATTCCAGTGCATTATTTTTAGTGGTCTTATTTTGGATTGGCCAGTAGCTCTATTCTCTCGCCCCCTGACTCCACAGAGCGGTTGAGAAGGACATCCAGTAATAGAGGTTGGGCCCTTTCGAGGCTGAGGACCCGGCGCTGCTCCTGCCTGAGTGCCCATCACAGGGCGAGTGCCATATCGATTTGCGGTTATAGACATACTTCCATTTGCGTTGAGTGCGTGGCATCCTGATTGTCGTGCGCCTTTTGGCTGGTTGCCTCCGACTTCAGCACTTGAACTTGCTAGAGCAGACTGTGGTCTTGCTCGGTTGTAGGAAGGCCTGGCCAGTCTTAGTTTTCAGTCCCTGGTGACTGTTAAGCCCCATCCCCACGACAAGGAGCTGGCCTTGATGAGGTAAGATATTACTAAGAATCATCATGCGAAGAGTGCGAAACAAAATCAGTCAAGAAATTAGCGATGAACAGTGTGGTTTTGTTAGAGATAAAGGAACAAGCAATGCCATTTATATCATAAGATCTTTAGTAGAAAGAGCCATAGAGGTGAAAACAGATCTATACCTATGTTTCATAGATTACACCAAGGCATTTGACAAAGTAAAGCACCAAGAAATAATCACAATTTTAGAAAGCATAAACGTAGACAGCAAAGATCTAAGAATAATAAAGAACATGTACTGGCAACAAACAGCGGTCATAAGAACTGGAAACCAATTGGGAATGTTTCAACAAATAAAACAGGGTGTTAGACATGATTGTGTGCTGTCACCAGATTTGTTTAATATTTATAGTGAACTTATTTTGAGATCCATAAGGAACATACCTGGAATAACAATTGGAGGTCATAATATAAATAATCTAAGGTATGCTGATGATACAGTCTTAATCGCTAAGAGTGAAAATGAGTTACAAGAAATGTTGGACGTTATAGTGAAGGAAAGTAAAAATAAAGGACTCAGCCTTAATAGCAAAAAGACAGAGGTAATGGTAACAACAAAGAAAAAGACATCACCTCAGTGCAAAATAAAGACAAGTGGACTAGTTTTAAAACAGGTAAATGAATTTAAATATTTGGGAACTTTGTTAACCTCAGACGAAAGATATCAAAAGAGGTGAGATGCAGAATGGCTCAGGGGGTAGCAGCTTTCCAAAGGATGAGGAAGATATGCAATTCATTTTTTTGACAATAGAAACAAGAAAAAGAGTTCTTAAATGTTATATAAAGAGTCTTAACATATGGATGCGAATCATGGACGATAGGACAACAGACAAGAAAATCACTGGAGTCTGTAAAAATGTGGTTTTACAGAAGAATATTGAGAATACCATGGACAGCTAAGAAGAGTAATGAAGATGTTCTGTGAGAGGTCAAAGCAAAAAGAGAGCTGGTTTCCAATATTAGGAAGAAACAATCAACATTTTTTTTGGCCAAGTAATGAGAAGTGAACAACTGGAGTATATTGTAACAACTGGAAAAATTGAGGGACGAAGAGATAGAGGGAAGCAAAGAGAAAAAAATAACAAACAGCTTAAGAGAATGGCTTGGCAGAAGGTCAAATACAGAAATGAAAATAGCTGCCGAGATCGAAAATTGTGGGGAGACATGATCACCTACGCCAGTAGGCACGGTACTTGATGATGATGATGAAGTCTGGCAGCATTGTTGTGGTACTAGAAATGTTGAGTGATGGGGGGAAGAGGGGGTGGGGGGGTGGTGGAGCGTGCGATGAACACGAAGCACTTAACTAATGGAGTCGGTGATAGCGGGCAACAAAACTAATAATTTTGCAATAATCGATTACAAGTTTTAGGCTGTAAAAATAGAAAGAAAAGCAGTGACTTCGGCATCGGTGAAATGATATCGTAATAATCCCTTGACAACCACTTGCATTTGAGAGATCTGATGTTGTCGCATTAGCTAATAGTCAAATACACAGTGAGTTGATCTCTCCAGGGAAGTGAGTCCCGTTTGTTGGGCAAGTTTATCATATCCAGTCGGATATTGCAAGCCAGAGCTTGCAGTCACACGAGCTGGACAAATGGCGCCATGTTGACAAAATTGTGTAGCGTTCTTTGTTAAACAGTGACAAGGGATCCTGGCTTACACACGCACACCCAAACAACTCTCTTCCAAGTCCCAGGACAGCGGTTTAGCTGACGGACTTTACTCTTTCTCCTTTCTCTCTTTCTGACGTTCACATGATGACCACCAAGGGAATGGTTATTGACGTCATTCGTCCTTAAAATGACGTCAAGTGAGTGTAACTGCCTTGTTTTTTTTTAAATTTATTTTCGCCTTTTGGACCACAACATTCGACTTCAACACGGCATTTATGATTATCAGGTTGCCTTCCTTCTTCGTTCCCTACTCGCTTGGCCAGACCAGACTTATTATTCTGCTACAAGAGGTACCGCGATAAGGTGGAGTTAAGCGTCCCAGCCTTACGACCTGTCTAACGTGGGTGAACTCATGGTAGTATTATTAGCACTAGAACAACTCTTGGGGATATGGACACACAGGCTCCACTACCACTCACGTCAGCGGAGAACCTTTTTACAGATGCTCTACTGGTAAAGTTTTTATACATAAAATCTCACCTTATAGTAGAACATCTTTTGGGTTATCATTGTACATGGTGTCAGATCTGATCAGGCCTGGCAGAGGCCGTCATAGCTGGCACATTCCAGGGGCTAGACTATCTCTGAGCAATGTCTTGGAGTGACACCTCTCAATAATGAGCACAAAGATGATGGTAGACAGATCTAGGATGAAGCGCAATGTTCAAGTTGAAGGAACAACATGAAAGGTATGGGAGACCGAGACTGAAATCAAAGAATCAAAAGAGATCAGATTCACTGAAGTGTGGAAGTGATTGACAGTTAAAGGATCGATGTTCTCGACTGGAAGAGCTACACGATGATGATGGATAGCGGTAGCCATGGAGATGGTAGGCAAGTTTGGGATTACGACAGGTTGGGCAAATAGGATGGGTTATAGTGTAGGATAGGTTATAGTGTATGATGGGTTATAGTGTAGATTAGATTATAGTGAGGGATGGGTTATAGTGTATGATGGGTTATAGTGTAGGATAGGTTATAGTGTAGGATGGGTTATAGTGTAGGATAGGTTATAGTGTATGATGGGTTATAGTGTAGGATAGGTTATAGTGTATGATGGGTTATAGTGTATGATGTGTTATAGTGTATGATGGGTTATAGTGTAGGATAGGTTATAGTGTAGGATGGGTTATAGTGTATGATGGGTTATAGTGTATGATGGGTTATAGTGTAGGATGGGTTATAGTGTATGATGGGTTATAGTGTATGATGGGTTATAGTGTAGGATGGGTTATAGTGTATGATGGGTTATAGTGTATGATGGGTTATAGTGTAGGATAGGTTATAGTGTAGGATGGGTTATAGTGTAGGATGGGTTATAGTGTAGGATGGGTTATAGTGTATGATGGGTTATAGTGTATGATGTGTTATAGTGTATGATGGGTTATAGTGTATGATGTGTTATAGTGTATGATGGGTTATAGTGTAGGATAGGTTATAGTGTAGGATGGGTTATAGTGTAGGATGGGTTATAGTGTAGGATGGGTTATAGTGTATGATGGGTTATAGTGTATGATGTGTTAAAGTGTATGATAGGTTATAGTGTAGGATAGGTTATAGTGTAGGATGGGTTATAGTGTATGATGATTTATAGTGTAGGATAGGTTATAGTGTATGATGGGTTATAGTGTATGATGGGTTATAGTGTATGATGGGTTATAGTGTATGATGGGTTATAGTGTATGATGGGTTATAGTGTATGATGGGTTATAGTGTATGATGGGTTATAGTGTATGATGTGTTATAGTGTATGATGGGTTATAGTGTATGATGTGTTATAGTGTATGATGGGTTATAATGTATGATGGGTTATAGTGTATGATAGGTTATAGTGTATGATGGGTTATAGTGTATGATGGGAGCCACGATAGCTCAGTGGTTAGTGAACTGGACTACAAAGGACAAGAGGTAGTGTTCGATCCCAAACGACGGCTTCCGGGTTCACCCAGCCTTTAATGGTTACCGGATGTTTTTTTCTGGGAAATTAAAGTGGCTCGGGCGTAATACCGATCACATTACCCCAAAAATCATGTGCCGAAGGTTTGTAAAAATGTATGGTCACTAACACCATATTCCCTATATGCCACTGGGCGTGACGGGGGCACTTTACTTTACTTTTATTGTGTATGATATAATGTAGTGTGTGATGGGTTTGTGTGTAATGTGTAAGATGGACAATAGTGTGGGTGGGTTAGAGTGTCGAATGATTTATGGCGTGAGGTGGGTTAGTGCGTAGAATGGATTATAGTGAGAGACGGGTCAGAGCGTAGATTAGATTATAGTGTAAGATGGGTTAGAGTGTAGATTAGATTATAGTGTGGGTTGGGTTAGAGTGTAGATTACATTATAGCGTGGGATGGGTCAGAGTGTAGAATAGATTATAGTGTGATATGGGTTAGAGTGTAGATTAGATTATAGTGTGTGATGAGTTAGAGTGTAGATTAGATTATAGTGTGGAATGGGTTAGAGTGTAGATTAGATTATAGTGTGGAATGGGATAGAGTGTAGATTAGATTATAGTGTGGAATGGGTTAAAGTGTAGATTAGATTATAGTGTGGGTTGGGTTAGAGTGTAGATTAGATTATAGTGTGAGATGGGTTAGAGTGTAGATTAGATTATAGTGTGTGATGGGTTAGAGTGTAGATTAGTTTACAATGTGGGATGGGTTAGAGTGTAGATTATATTATAGTGTGTGATGGGTTACAGCGTAGATTAGATTATAGTGTGTGATAGGTTACAGTGTAGATTAGATTATAGTGTGTGATGGGTTACAGTATAGATTAGATTATAGTGTGTGATGGGTTAGAGTGTAGATTATATTATAATGTGTGATGGGTTAGAGTGTAGATTATATTATAATGATAGATGGGTTAGAGTGTAGATTAGATTATAGTGAGGGATGGGTTAGAGTGTAGATTAGATTATAGTGTGTGATGGGTTAGAGTGTAGATTTTATTATAGTGTGGGTTGGGTTAGAATGTAGATTAGATTAGATTATAGTGTGAGATGGGTTAGAGTGTACAGTGGATTATTATGTGGGACGAGATAGAACGCAGATGTTATAGTGCGGAATGGATTCGAATGGATTATAGTTTGGAATGAGTTTGTGTGTAAGGCAGATTAGCGTGTAGGATCTGTCAACATATAGGGCAGGCTTGAGTGTTGGATGGATTCGAGTATATATTTGGTCTTAGTAGAAGAACAGGTTTTACTGAGCGCTAAATCGATTAGATAGTTTGATGGCTTGGAGTGTAAAATGGATTAGAGTGTTGGAGAGTGGTGATGTTAGTGGAATTACGACGTTGATTGCGTGTACGAATAAGTAGAATGTTTTGAGTAGTTAAAGAGAATAATAGATTAGCTTTGACGTGATCTATCACAGAGATATTGTTCAACAGCGTGGCTAATGCTTAACTCAACCACAATTGTTACATTTATATCAATGTGTTTCAAGAAAAAGATCATGCATATATTTTATCTCATTCTAAAGATGATGATGTATAATTTATCTCAATTAAAATATGTTGATGCATAATTTATCTCAATTCATATGTTGTTGATGTATAATTTATCTCATTCTAAAGATGTTGATGTATAATTTATCTCATTCTAAAGATGTTGATGTATAATTTATCTCAATCAAATGTTGTTGATGTATAATTTATCTCAGTGAAAAGTTGTTGATGTATAATTTATCTCAATCAAATGTTGTTGATGTATAATTTATCTCAATCAAATGTTGTTGATGTATAATTTATCTCAGTGAAAAGTTGTTGATGTATAATTTATCTCAATAAAATGATGTTGATGTATAATTTATCTCAGTGAAAAGTTGTTGATGTATAATTTATCTCAGTGAAAAGTTGTTGATGTATAATTTATCTCAATCAAAAGATGTTGATGTATAATTTATCTCAATCAAAAGATGTTAATGAATAATTTATCTTAATCAAAAGATGTTGATGTATAATTTATCTCAATCAAATGTTGTTGATGTACAATTTATCTCAATCAAATGTACTTGATGTATAATTTATCACAATCAAATAATGTCGTTGATGTATAATTTATCTCAATCAAAAGATGTTGATGTATAATTTATCTCAATCAAAAGATGTTGATGTATAATTTATCTTAATCAAAAGATGTTGATGTATAATATATCTCAATCAAAAGTTGTTGATGTATAATTTATCTCAATCAAAAGATGTTGATGTATAATTTATCTCAATCAAATGATGTTGATGTATAATTTATCTCAATCAAATGTTGTTGATGTATAATTTATCTCAATCAAAAGTTGTTGATGTATAATTTATCTCAATCAAAATATGTTGCTGTATAATTTATCTCAATCAAATGTTGTTGATGTATAATTTATCTCAATCAAATGTTGTTGATGTATAATTTATCTCAATCAAATGTTGTTGATGTATAATTTATCTCAATCAAATGTTGTTGATGTATAATTTATCTCAATCACATTTTGTTGATGTATAATTTATCTCAATCAAATGATGTTGATGTATAATTTATCTCAATCAAAAGTTTTTGATGCATAATTTTTCTCAATCAAAAGTTGTTGCTGTATAATTTATCTCAATCAAATGATGTTGGTGTATAACTTATTTCAATCCAAATTTAATCGATTATCAACGTGTCTCAGTCATAAGTTGATGGTTATTAAGATACCTCAATCAAGAGCTGGTGCTATATCCAGATGCCTCAACTAAAAGCTGATGATATATCAAGATTCCTCAATCAAGAGCTGATGATATATCGAGATCATTCAATCAAGAGCTGATGATATATCAAGATGATTCAATCAGGAGCCGATGATATATCAAGATGATTCAATCAAGAGTTGATGATTTTCAAGATGCCCTAATCATAAGTTGATTGTTATCAAGATGCCTCAATTAAAAACTGATGGTTTTTCAGAGGGCCTCAATTGAAATTTCCTGATATATTAAACAATGCCTGCATGCACGGTGTGAGCGCCATTAAGCAAAATAATTTCACAATCCCACCATTCCTATTTTAGAACGGACACATTTCCACTTGAAACAGTAGCCTGTGCTTGCGAGTGTATTCTATTTCATCAAAAATTATTTCTCGATAATTTTGTTTTCTTTATTATGCTAAACAAGTTTTCTGTTATTTTCTGAATCAAATTAAACGAGAAGATCACATTTTAAGAAGGAAAAAGAAAATGTTATTTGAGGTTATTCCACAAGAAAATTACAGCTGGCTAGTGTCAAATTACAGCTCAAATTTCGTCGAGTTTTAATAGAAGTTCACAAATGTATGTTATGTTATGTTATTGTATGGTATGGTAGAGTTTAAGAACTGGAAATCAGTTGGAAATGTTTCAACAAATAAAACAGGGTGTTAGACAAGGTTGTGTGTTATCACAATATTTATTTAATATCATCATCATCATCATCATCAAGTACCGGGCCTACTGGCGTAGGTGATTATGTCTCTCCACAACTTTCGATCTCGACATTTCTTTATCATTTCTGTTGTTGACCTTCTGCCAAGAAATTCTCTTAAGCTGTCTGGTATTTTCTCTTTTTGCTTCCCTCTATCTCTTCGTCCCTCAATTTTTCCAGTTGCTACAATATATTCCAGCTGTTCTCTTCTCATTACACGGCCAAAAAATGATGATTGTTTCTTCCTAATATTAGAAATTAGCTCTCTTTTTGCTTTGGCCTCTTTCACGACATTTTCATTACTCTTCTTAGCTGTCCATGGTATTCTCAACATTCTTCTGTAGAACCATATTTCTACAGACTCCAGTGATTTTCTTGTCTGTTGTCCTATTGTCCATGTATGGCATATGTATGTTGAATGTTAACTACTCAACAGTAAAAAGACAGAAACAATGGTAGCAACAAAGAAAGATACATGGAGTCTGTAGAAATTTGGGTTTACAGAAGAATATTGAGAATACCATGGACAACTAAGAAGTGTTATGAAAACGTTCTGAAAGAGGCCAAGTCGAAAAGAGAACTAATGTCTAATATTAGGAAGAAACAATCATAATTTGTTGGACATACAATGACATGGTAACTGCTGGAGTATATTGTGACAACTGGGAAAATTTAGGGACAAAGAGATAAAGGGAAGCAAAGAAAAAAGATACCAGGCAACTTAAGTGAATGGCTTGACAGAGGGTCAATATTAAAAATGATAAATAACTGTCGAGATCGAAAGCTGTGCAAAGACAAGATCATTTACGCCAGCAGGCATGACACTTGATAATGATGATGTTTGTGTCACCATCACAGCACTCCGGAAACATCAATAGGTGTTCCAATCTTTTCAAAGTACTTAGACCTTTCTAGTTGGGCCGGACTCTACGTGCACGAATTCCGTAGCCTAGCCAGGGATTGATCTAAGGTTAGTGCGCCAACATAAAAACACTTGTGGACAATTGTTCGATGTAGGCTGAGGATAATCAGACGACTAACTAACTAACCAATCAACCAACTTATCAACTAACCAACAAGCCAAAAACAAACTAACTTAGCTAACTAATTAACTAATAAACTAAGCAACTAATTAACTAACTAACCAACTAACTAATTAACTTTCTAATTAATTAACGAACGAACTAATAAACTAACTAATTAACTAAACAACTACTTAATTAACTAACCAAATAACTAATTAACCAAATAATTAACTAACTAATTAACAAACTATCCACACTAACTAACTAATTAATTAACTAACTAACTAACCACACTAACTGACTAACTAACTAATTAACTAACTAACTAACATACTAACGAATTAACTAACTAACCTATTAACTAACTAGCGAACTAGCATTTTAAATAAAAAACGAACTAACTATTTAACTAACCAACTAATTAACTAACCAACTCACTTATTAACTAACTAGCTAACTAATATTTTAAACAAACGAACTAACTATTTAACTAACCAACTAATTAACTAACCAACTAACTTATTAACTAACCAGGTAACATTTTAAATAACAAACCAACTAACTATTTAACTAACCAACTAATTAACTAACCAACTAACTTATTAACTAACCAGCTAACATTTTAAATAACAAACCAACTAACTATTTAACTAACCAACTAATTAACTAACCAACTAACCTATTAACTAACTAGCTAGTTTCCATTTTAAATAAAAAACGAACTATTTAACTAACCAACTAATTAACTAACCAACAACTTATTAACTAACCAGCTAACTAACATTTTAAATAACAAACCAACTAACTAATTAACTAACCAACTGATCAACTAACGAACCAACTAATTAACTAACCAACTGATCAACTAACGAACCAACTAACTAATTAACTAACCAACTGATCAACTAACAAACTAACGAATTAACTAATTAACCAACTAACTAATTAACTAACTAACTGAAAGTGCGCAGCTTTGCACATTCAGTTACACTCAAGGTTTAAAAAGGTTCGCTCACCAAATAAAACACTCCTGTGACGCCAAAGCTACAAGAAACATCTTCCAACCACAGAAATCGAAATGACTATTCACCAATGAAAAAAAAACAATAGAAATCACATTAATAGAGATCATTCATACTGAGGGTCTTCACAGTTCAACATTATCACCATGTCATATCCTTCCACTTGAGAAATGTAGTGAACATGATAAAACTTACAGTGAAACAGCTGGAACTAATAATATAAACGGTGCAACAACTTTCGAAATGAAATAAAATGACAAAATATGTAAACAGAAAGCGACTGGACTTTAGAATATAAATGTGCATTCTTCCTTTAGCAAGATACTATAAAACCATATAAAATAAAACAAACAAAAAATGGTGTGGAGCAGCTAAACTAAGAAAAATACAAGACAAACTACAGCGCTGCGGTAAAGGTCTTCATCAGGTATAACATTGTGAACAAAATATGGAACCTGAGGTCCTGAATTATGTTGACGATGTTGGACGCTTTGATCATAGTCGTACCGAAATCAAGGGCAAGCTACATCAATGAGGAATAAGGTCTGCCAAGATAGGACTGCACATAATGCTGGGTAAGAAAAGATAATGAAATACAACAAACACATGCAATAAAGTAGTGGGAATTGTGCCAATCGAGGAAGCAGACTAAGAGATACAACGACAACGATGGCGCTGGATTGGACACACGCTGTGGAAGTCAACTGAGAGTCTTACACAACAGGGTCTTTTTGTAAGAATCCGCAGGGGAAGAGACGTAGTGGAAGATCAAAATATTCTTGGAAACAGACAGGAAGAAGATTGGGAAGACTTGGAATGATCTTAAAAGAATGACAAGAAACAGAAAGACTTGCAAAAAGTTTGTTGAAGATTTATTCTCTCCATGGAGTTGGAAGTGTCTGTTAAAGATTTATGCTCTACAGGAAGGTGAAAGTGTATGTTAAAGATTTATGCTCTACAGGAAGATGAAAGTGTATGTTGAAGATTTATGCTCTACAGGAAGGTGAAAGTGTATGTTGAAGATTTATGCTCTACAGGAAGGTGAAAGTGTATGTTGAAGATTTATGCTCTACAGGAAGGTGAAAGTGTATGTTGAAGATTTATGCTCTACAGGGGGGTGAAAGTGTGTGTTAGAGATGTATGCTCTGCAGGGAGTTGAAAGTGTCTGTTAAAGATTTATGCTCTACAGGAAGGTGAAAGTGTATGTTAGAGATTTATGCTCTACAGGAAGGTGAAAGTGTCTGTTAAAGATTTATGTTCTACAGGAAGGTGAAAGTGTATGTTGAAGATTTATGCTCTACAGGGAGGTGAAAGTGTATGTTAGAGATTTATGCTCTACAGGGAGTTGAAAGGAAGAAGAAGAAGAGAAGCTGATCTCATTAATACTTGGACATCATTATGAACAAGGAGAGAGGAGGTGCGGAGAGAGATGTCAAGTCAAGAATAAACAAATCAAGAACAGCTTGCACTGAACATAACAAAATAAGGGAGACAAAAACATAACCACAAGAAGCAAAATTACACTTTTTAATACAAATATAAGAGGAGTTATGTTATGTCTCAGAGATGTGGATATTGAAAAATACAACAAAACAAAATACACAGACATTTATAAACAACTGTCAGAGGAAAATTCTAAACAGATGGTAGAACAAATACGAAATGAAAACATCTGGGAATGAACAAAACAAAGACCAATCCAGCCGCAAATTCAGCGTAGAAAATAAGGTGGGTTGGACCTGGTTGTATCTGGAAACCTTTTTCCAGAATAGGTAGACAACCGTTGTTATAGAACCCATAAGAACAGAGAAAAACAGAAAAGGTGCAAGAACACTTGGAGAAAGGAAATACTTAAAACTATCAAAAACATTGATCATGCCAAAAGGAAAGAAAAAAAAAATTGTACACGAGTAGTATGGTTGGTGAGTTTTTGTCCGGGTCTCTGCACTGCAGGGTGGTCTGGAGGGCTCTGAATATTCTATTCTATGGTGTTCAGATATATATTCTATGACATTTATATATATTCTATGATGTTTATAGATATTCTATGATGTTTATAAATATTCTATGGTTATTTGGTCATGGAATGCCCCGGTATCACTGCAAACGAATTAAAATCCATAATTGCTCAACTGCCCGTGCCAGTGGAATCATCCGAATTACTAACTCATCTCCCAAACAAAGAAATGTAGCTGTAGTCCCCATCGTAGCAGTCTCAGCACACGCCAAAAGACATAAGGCGAAACCGCACAGAAAGTTAACACAGCCAACTGTTCCCTGTCATACGATATCAGCATTCATCGTAAGCAATTGGAATATCGGAACATGATCAAAACGGATGAAACACATAGCTCACGGTGTGCACGGAGCACTTAACTCAGTAGCTCCCGAAACAAGCCGGACTTGGAATATGAGGAAACTGCAACAAGGAACACTTTTCAGACATAGCCTTCACTGGTTCCTGCAGCCTATCCACCACATTGCCCGGAAGATCACGTCCTCCTGAAAATGATGATCGTCATAGTATTTAAATGTATGGTGCTTGATGATGTTAGGACATCGTGTTTGACTCCAACTACGAACATACAAAACACAGTCCGTCGTCAGATTATCCCGGTTGCACACCAAACAACAGATCGCAAGATTAGCGCATGGTCGGTCTTAGGACACACGATGAAACAATATGATGACGTAGCACGCACAATATGGCTGCGCCCATGTATTCATGATTACTCTAGTGAATGCAGTCTACAACAAACGAAACATGGTGCAAACTTCCCAAAGAGATAAAACTTCGGTTGATTTGACGGAGCCCACCACCTTAATGCTTTGGAAATTGTAAACAACTTGCGGCAAGCATCTCCATCAACCGGTCATTGAACAGCACTCAGTGTGACGTAAAACGCAGATCAACATTACACGGTGAAAGTCACTGAAAGGCGCATTCACAACACTTGATTTGTCAAAACGGAGTATTGTCGTGCGTGCAACGCCAATTCAATGGCGCAGATATGACAAGTAGAACATCATTTCGATTGGAATGCAGAAAATTGTAACGGAAACCCGAAATTGATAAGGTTCAAAAGCAATTTCTGCAGCGATAGAGAGAACGTGACTTATTTCCGCCATCTTGAAAACGGAAGGCATTCTATGGTGTTTATACTCTATGGTGATTATATATATTCTATTTTGTTTATACTCTATGGTGATTATATATTAGATTATATATATATATATATATATATATGGTGATTTTATGGTGTGTAGTCACGTTGATCGAGAAGGGGATACAAGCAAAGAAATTAGAATCAGAATAGCTGAAGCAGCAATGTATTTCAGAAGCCTTGAAAAGTTGTGGAAATCAAAACTAATCAGCACAAACACAAAACTTAGACTATTCAAATCAAATGTACTATCAACCCTTACGTATGCGTGTGAAAGCTGGAAAACAACAAGAGATATAGAAAAAAAGTTGAATGCATTCGAAAATAAATATCTAAGGAAAATACTTGGTATAGCGTGGAACGAATTCAAAACAAACGAGGAAATTAGAGAAATCGCCAATCAACCACTAATATCTTCAGTAATCAAGAAAAGAAGATGGTCATATGCTGGACATGTGATGAGAAGACATAATAACCGAATAGCAAAGCAAGCCCTCATGTGGGAAACAACAGGTAAGAGGAAAAGAGGCCGACCCAGAGAGACACTGAGAAGAACATTAATCAGAGAGGCAAGAGCAGCAGGAATCAGCTCCCTCAATGAGATAGAGCTGCTTGCACAGAACAGAGACAAATGGCGAGATTTGATAAATAAAATATCTTTAAAAGAATTGAAAACTGCTAGAACAAAAATTCAGATAAGAGAAGGAGTATCTTGGTCTACGCCCTATGGGCCGGCTACAGCTCGAAAGGTCAATAAATTGATCTTCATCTTCTTCTTTTCTCTTTCACTGATACCTAAAAGGTGTCGTGGTTATATCATTTGTCGGTCTTGTGCTGCTCGAATTGTCTGAATTAGTGATTTTCCTTTGTTGTTACATGTCTCTGTCATTGCATCTATCCATCTTCTTCTGGGTCTTCCACTTGGTCTTTTTCCATGCATTCTCGAGAAGAACGCCCTTGATGGTGATTGGTAAGGATTCATTCTGACCAGGTGGCCAAACCATTTAAATTGTTGTAATTCTATATATTCTTGGCAGGGTTTTGTTCCTACTGTTTTTCTAATGGTTTCATTTGGTATTCTATCTCTTCTTGTGTTGTTTGTTAATTTTCTCTCAAGCAACGCATCTCACATGTATTGATCTTTCTTAAATGTGATTCAGAAAGGGTCCATGTTTGACTTTCATAGCACAAAGTTGGTATGAAGATGTTATTTATCATTTGTTGTTTAGCTGGCATAGAAATGTTTGTATGTCTTAGCAATGGTGAAAGCTGGTGTGTGACAGCATTTGCATTTTGTATTCTCATGTCAATTTCTCTGTCTAGTTTTCCATCTTCTGTGAACATTGTGCCTAAATACTTGGATTCCTCTACTTGTTTTATTTCTTTATCTTTGATCTTGATGTTTAATGGGTGTCTTAATTTGCTTATTCTTATAGCCTCTGTTTTTGCTGTGTTAATTTTCATACTGTAGTTTGTGCAGCTTTTATCTAGAGATGTTAAATGCTGTTGTAGCAGGTTTTCATCTTCATATATTAGAAATTGGTCATCTGCGAGGAGTAGCTCATTGATGTTGGAGTTTTCTACCTCTATGTTATTATTTGATTTGTCCTTATTGTTGGTTGTTTCCTGATTTATTTTGTCCATATATATGATGAAGAGGAGTGGTGAGAGGACACATCCTTGTCTTATTCCTGTTGTAACCTGAAACCATTAATATCTCAATAAATGGATAAATGGTGATTATAGATATTATATGGTGTTTATAGATATTCATGGTGTTTATAGATAGTCTGTGGTGTTTATAGACATTCTATGGTGTTTATAGATATTCTATGGTGTTTGTAGATACTGCATTGTGTATATAAATATTCTATGGTGCTTATATATATTCTATGGTGTTTATAGATATTTTATGGTGTTTATTGATCTTCTATGGTGTTTATAGATATTCTATGGTGTTTATAGATATTCTATGCTGTCGAGGGCCTCGGTAGCCTAGTTGAGAAAACCACCCGACTGGACTACCTATGTTCGGACAACCCGTGTTCTATTCCCGCTGGGAGTAGTGTGAATTGTACTCGTGGTTGGAAAAAAAAATACCCCCACGGGCGACCAAGCCGTTGGCACAAATAGGTACCAGGGTATTAGGCTGGAGACAAATAATAATAAATGAATATCATTATAGAGGGAAACTTCCGAGGCGATAATCAGCGAATCAATTCAGAGGAAGAGGTATGTTTACAGCACTCGCAAAAATTGACAAATAATCAACAACAGAAAA
This sequence comes from Megaustenia siamemsis, assembly GCA_032433765.1. Classification (NCBI taxonomy): domain Eukaryota; kingdom Metazoa; phylum Mollusca; class Gastropoda; order Stylommatophora; family Ariophantidae; genus Megaustenia; species Megaustenia siamemsis. The sequence continues at coordinate 6,585,295 of JAVIAB010000125.1, read as the reverse complement.
AAATATGGACCAAAGCAGGATCGAACCCGTACTCAGTGGCACAGCGCCTTGCCACGAAAAGCCAAAAGCTAGGGAACACTGCCACTCAGCTAATTTTAAAATTAGCTATCGTGAACAATGTCTTTTCGCGCAGGTTTTCTCATGACTATAGCATAAGGTTGCGATCATAGCTCGGAAATACATAGTGTATCTGTATTTTTTCCTGTTAAGACAAGTATCTCCCGGATAGGGTAGGGCTGAATACTTGCGTTGCAGACAAGCATTTAGGACGAAACAGCACAAATAGTAGTTTCCAGTGGTTTAGGCTAGAGACAAATAAGTGTTCCCTAGCGTTTGGCTTTTCGTGGCAAGGCGCTGTGCCACTGAGTACGGGTTCGATCCTGCTTTGGTCCATATTTTTTCTGTTGTTGATTATTTGTCATTTTTTCCGTGTGCTGTAAACATACCTCTTCCTTTTGAATTGATTCGCTTACCAGGGTATTACCCTGGGAAGGTGAGGAATGTCGCCTCGCATCGTGAGTTTCGATGCTTGAGGCGACACTATACAGAAATCTCCGAACATTTCTGGATAGGCGGCCGAGCACATTTGGGTGTAAATTCGCGTGCTACCACGCCGGTTCATGTCTCGTACTTTACCTTACTTTACCTCAATGGTGTTTATTCTATGGTGTTTATAGATATTCTATGGTGTTTATAGATATTCTATGGTGTTTATAGATATTCTATGGTGTTTATAGATATTCTATGGTGTTTATAGATATTCTATGGTGTTTATAGATATTCTATGGTGTTCACGCATTTTTTTATTTTGTTTGCCATGACAGATACTTGTCCAAAAAAAAAAAAGAGAAAAAACCTTATGGCACATAAAGCCAAGATCTCCGTCAGACTGCTTCTAGCATTTATTAGATCTATATTTAGTTAGAATAATATACCCGATTAGACTGTAGAAACACACAAATACATTTGTTTTAAAATGAATACAAGTTGTTTACATTGAAAGCGGGAAATAGTCTTCGTTACTTTAGTCTAAACGTTTTGACAGACGATTGGTAGCAAGACGTTTTGATTAGTCTCTAGTGTAGGTGATATGAGTGTCTTATGCTGGATGTTGTTTTACTGAGCAGCGATTCTCTCGTGTCTGAAACTGCAAATATTGGATAGATTCAACATCAGAATGAACACGATGTGTCTGTAGTGTCTGCCCTCATGTTCTCTCTCCTGCACCCTTTGTCTTCTGACTTTGACATCAACGCTTCCTTGAATGTTTCAGTGCTGTATTTTAGTTATGTTCTCCATGAGCTTCAATCTGATTCCAGACTTTCTCTGTTATTGAGTTATTTAGCGGGTCATCATCATAGCACTCCGAACATGTCCATAGGTGCTCATATCCCCTCCTCAGCAAGTCTCGAAGTATCCAGCGACTGACGACTCCAGTTCTGTGTTGGTTGATAAGTCTTCTTACACGCCCACTAAGTTTCTCGTTTCTGGCTGTGTCCATCTTAACTCCCATCTCTTTCATCTGAAGGAGTGACGTGGACTCATGGTTGTCGCAGTCCTGTGTCCTTCCCACTTCCCGGAGGGCATTGATGATGTCCGCCTGATGTATTGGTTTACTGTCCTCAACAAGAACACAGCTAGCCAACCTGTCTGCCCTTTCATTTACCCGTACTCCAGCATGTCCTGGGACGTAAACAAAGGTGATCTTACGTATTTTTGACTTCTGCGATGACTCTACCCATTACCTATGTACAGATCCCGCCTCCACTTTTCATATCATGCTCATCGAATCATTCAGTATACAGGCGTGGGTGTAGTCTTGTGACTACATGTGATGTGTATTGTATTGTATTGTATTGTATTGTATTGTATTGTATTGTATTGTATTGTATTGTATTGTATTGTATTGTATTGTATTGTATTGTATTGTATTGTATTGTATTGTATTGTATTGTATTATATTATATTATATTATATTATATTATATTATATTATATTATATTATATTATATTATATTATATTATATTATATTATATTATATTATATTATATTATATTATATTATATTATATTATATTATATTATATTATATTATATTATATTATATTATATTATATTATATTATATTATATTGTATTGTATTGTATTGTATTGTATTGTCTTCCGTCTACAAGATGGCGGATCTAGTCCACGTCCTCTCGATCGCTGCAGAAAATGCACCCAGGGTCTGATTAATTTCGGATCTTCTTTGCACTTTTCTGCGTAAAAGTCAAAATGATGATATGCTTGATACATCTGTGTCGCTAAGACGAGGTCGTAGGTCGACAACAGTCCGTTTTTGACGAATCAAGTGTTGTGAGTGAGACATTCCACCGTCCAGACTTCATCTGTGCTTTACGTCACATTAGTGCTGTTCAAGACCGTTATTGGGATTCTTTGACGCAAGTTATTTCCACGTTACACATTAATGTAAACTACTTCGTCAGTCGCAGTTTTGTCTCTTTGGGGAAGTTGCTTCGTGTATTGTTCGCCGTAGACTGTTTACACTTGAGTAATCAGACATAAGTCTAAAGGTATCGAGATTATGAGTTTGGCGACATTGTGTCCTACGTCATCGTATTGGTTCCCTAAACCGGCCGTGCGCAAATCTTACGGTCTGCTGTTTGATGTGCAACAAGAATCAATTGACGACTGACTGTGTGTCTATATGTTCGGAATTGGAGTCATCAACGATGGCCTAACATCATCAAGTGCTACGATGATCATCATTTTCGGGAGGACGTGACTTACCGGTATATGGGGATAGGCGGCGGGAACAAATGGAGGCTATGCATGAAATGTGTTCCTTGTTGCAGTTTCCTCATATTACAAGTCGCATGTCTGTGTTAGTCACCTCTAGTGACTCGGGCAGATGGTGCTCGTAAACCTGGGAAGGCCGACCATCTAAGGGCAGAATCCCCCGACAGAAAAGATCAACTGCTGCCTTGCAGGAAGATTGGGGACAATCAAAGGCTAAGGAAAGCAAACCTGAAAAAATGCTGGCTGAAATCGGATGCACTGGGCCACTGGCGCAGAACACAGTGCAACGTATTAACGGGTGTTCAGTCAGAGTGGATCTGACAGACTCTAATTGTGATGTTCTGTCTGTGGGGGCGATCAACACACTTAGCCTGACAGCTGACTTCATATGAGAGTCTGGAATCCTTACTCTGATTGAGTCCTGAACGCAGAGAGAGAGAGAGAGAGTATTGTATTGTATTGTATTGTATTGTATTGTATTGTATTGTATTGTATTGTATTGTATTGTATTGTATTGTATTATATTATATTATATTATATTATATTATATTATATTATATTATATTATATCATATCATATCATATCATATCATATCATATAATATCATATCATATCATATCATATCATATCATATCATATCATATCATATCATATCATATCATATTATATTATATTATATTATATTATATTATATTATATTATATTATATTATATTATATTATATTATATTATATTATATTATATTATATTATATTATATTATATTATATTATATTATATTATATTATATTATATTATATTATATTATATTATATTATATTATATTATATTATATTATATTATATTATATTATATTATATTATATTATATTATATCTATCTATCTATTGACCTTTCGAGCCGTAACCGGCCCATAGGGCGTAGACCAAGATACACCTTCTCCTATATGAATTTTTGTTCTAGCAGTTTTCTTTTAAAGATATTTTATCAAATCTCGCCATCTGTCTCTGTTCTGTGCAAGCAGTTCTATCTCATTGAGGGAGCCGATTCCTGCTGCTCTTGCCTCTCTCATCAATGTTCTTCTCAGTGTCTCCCTGGGTCTTCCTCTTTTTCTTTTACCTGTTGTTTCCCATATGAGGGCTTGCTTTGCTATTCGATTATTATCTCTTCTCATCACATGTCCAACGTATGACCATCGTCTTTTCTTTATTACTGAAGATATTAGTGGTTGATTGGCGATTTCTCTAATTTCCTCGTTTGTTTTGAATTCGTTCCATTCTATACCAAGTATTTTCCTTAGACATTTATTTTCGAATGCGTTCAACTTTGTTTCTATATCTCTTGTTGTTTTCCAGCTTTCACACGCATACGTAAGGGTTGATAGTACATTTGATTTGAATAGCCTAAGTTTTGTGTTTGTGCTAATGAGTTTTGATTTCCACAACTTTTCAAGGCTTCTGAAAGACATTGCTGCTTTAGCCAGTCTGATTCTAATTTCTTTGCTCGTATCCCCTTCTCGATCAATGTGACTTCCAAGATAGATAAAGTGATCGATCTCTTCTACTGGTTTGTTTTCCATGTATATTTTGTCACTTGTTGGAATTAAACTTTTCATGACTTTAGTCTTTTCATGATTGATCTCAAGCCCAATTTTGCTGGCTATTGATGATAGTTCATTTGTGTTTTCCTGCATCGTTTTTATCTGACTGCTGATGAGAACTATGTCATCAGCAAAGTCGAGGTCCTCCAAATTGTCTCCTTGTATCCATTCGATGCCTTTATTACCAGTGCAGCATTTCTTCATTATGAAGTCCATAACAATTCCAAATAACAAGGGCGATAAAATACATCCTTGTTTAACCCCAGTTTCTATTGGGAAACATTCGCTCAGTCCTTCCTCTGTTCGAACTGCACATGTGTAACCATCATACATGTCTTTGATAATATTTATGATTTTTGATGGTAAGCCATATTGCTTCAGAATTTTCCACAAAGAATCTCTATGAATACTATCAAATGCTTTTTTGAAGTCGATGAAGTTAAGTACAAAAGGTTTTTGCTTTTCAATGTGTTCCTCCAATATAAGTCGTAGAGTGAAAATGTGGTCAAGACAGCTTCTCCCTTTTCTAAACCCAGCCTGTTCTTCACGCATTACTGTATCTATTGAATCCTTTATTCTATTTAGGATGATTTTACAGAATAACTTTGAGGCAACTGACAAAAGTGTCACGCCTCTCCAGTTGTTACAATCTCTAAGATTGCCCTTTTTTGGGATCTTAACAATGATTCCTTTTTTCCATTTATGAGGCGTCTTCTCTGTTTTCCAAATGAGGTTGAACATTTTTTGGAGATGTATTAAATTATGGCTATCAATTGCCTTGAGGATCTCAGCTGTTAACTTATCCTCTCCAGCAGCCTTGTTATTGGTCATTAGCTTTAAGGTGGTTTCTATTTCACTCAAGGTGAAGTCATCTAAATTTACATCTAATTCTGCTGCTGGTGTTTCAGCTTCAAAATCTATTAAACTGTGAGGTAGGGGACGGTTAAGAATTTCTTTGAAGTGTTCCGCCCAACGGGCTTTTATGTCTGCGCTTGTTGTTAGCATTAATCCAGATTTGTCTAGAATTGGTGTTCCACTGGATGTATAGGTGTTTGTCAGCATCTTTTGTACAGTATAGAGAGTTCTGCTGTCTCCTGTAATTGCAGCTGTCTCTGCTTTCTCTGCCAAGTTGTCTATATAAGCCCTTGTATCTCTTCTTGCCGAACTTTTCACTTTGTTGTCTAATTCTTTGTATGTTGCTTTTGCCAGAACCTTTCCAAGATCTGTCTTTACATTAGTCATGGCTCTCTTCGCTTCTCTTCTTTCTTTGATGTATTTCCACGTGGTGTCTGAGATCCAAGCTCGTTTTTCCATTTTCTTCAGTCCAGCACTTGCTTCTGCTGCTGTCATTAGTATTTTGCTCTGTGAGTCCCACATTTCATTGATATCTAAGTCTATTTCACCAAGTGCTGAATAACAATTACTTAGCTCTATGTTAAACTTTTCCTTTATGGCTTCATCTTTCAGTTTATGACTATCAATTTTATGTGTAATTGACCTCTTCTTCTATATTATATTATATCATATCATATCATATAGTATTTTAACGTATCATATTACATTTTCTTAAATCAATCTAGCCAGATGAATGCCCTGGTCACTGCCATCACCCCCATCGTCATATCTAGGGAACTTTCAATATTCTTCTGAGAAATCCCATCTCTGTGGCCTCTAATCGTCTTTTCATTTGTTTGTCTACTGTCCATGATTCGCTTCCATAGGTCAGAATTGGTTCTATATAGCACCGATGAACTCTCTTTCTTACTTCTGTTTACATAGATGTGTTGCTTAAGAAAATTTTTATTTTCTGAAATGCTATTTTGGCCTGAGCTATTCGGTTTTTTTTATTTCTGTGGTGCATCTTCCATCCGATGTCATTATTGTGCCCAAGTATTTGAAACGTTGCACTTGTTTCAGATTTGTCCTGGTTATTTTTATGCTGCATGCATTATTATTATTATCTACGAGAACCGTAATTTAGCAGAAATGGGAGAAAGTGAGAGAGAAAGAGAGAGAACGAGAGAGAAAGAGAGAGAGAGAGAAAGAGAGAGAGAGAGAGAAAGAGAGAGAGAGAGAAAGAGAGAGAGAGAGAAAGAGAGAGAGAGAGAAAGAGAGAGAGAGAAAGAGAGAGAGAGAGAGAAAGAGAGAGAGAGAGAGAGAAAGAGACCAAGAAAAGCTAATAGAGTGGATTAACGGATCATTGTAAAGTTATACGATAAGACATGGGGGCGGTGTCGCAACAACAGGGTCGACGGCCCAGTAGCTGTCCCAGACCTAGCTACCACTTCCTTGTTGGTCTCCCCTTGCAACAGCCTTAGTCAAAACAATTTGGCTAAAATAAGCTAGGATCACCATGTTTCTTGTAGTGGTGACTTACTGACATGGAAGACCTAGCACTGCAGTACCTCAAGTCAGGACAAGTCACACAGATGTCTAGTCATAGATTTGAACTAAACAAACTTCAAAATGTCCAGTCAAACTTGGCAAAGACAAGAAAGCCATTACGACTCTCCAGACTCAGTGAGTAAAAGGACTCCTCTTGTTTAAGAATTGTGGGATTACGTTAATAACAACATAAATAGAATAAAAAAAATACATGAAGAAAACCGGCTTAAGACATTGCAAAAAGATATGCTGTTTTTGAATCGATAGAGATTAGCTAGAAACTGGAATAACTAGACACATTTAAATGATGTCAACCAGTGGAGAAATGGCCGAACCACTTGATCTGTAATCGCTTCATGCAGTTGTTTTTCTATTGCAATCATGGCTCATTGAGACCAGGATTCCTGAAACTCTCATGAAGGCTACCGTTTGTTTCCATGATTCTTGTGCACCGTAGATGAAGGCTACCGTTTTGTTTCCGTCATTCTTGTGCACCGTAGATGAAGGCTACCGTTTTGTTTCCGTCATTCTTGTGCACCGTAGATGAAGGCTACCGTTTTGTTTCCGTCATTCTTGTGCACCGTAGATGAAGGCTACCGTTTTGTTTCCGTCATTCTTGTGCACCGTAGATGAAGGCTACCGTTTTGTTTCCGTCATTCTTGTGCACCGTAGATGAAGGCTACCGTTTTGTTTCCGCTTTTCTTGTGCACCGTAGATGAAGGCTACCGTTTTGTTTCCGTCATTCTTGTGCACCGTAGATGAAGAATACCGTTTTGTTTCCGTCATTCTTGTGCACCGTAGATGAAGGCTACCGTTTTGTTTCCGCCATTCTTGTGCACCGTAGATGAAGGCTACCGTTTTGTTTCCGTCATTTTTGTGCACCGTAGATGAAGGATACCGTTTTGTTTCCGTCATTCTTGTGCACCTAAGAGTTTCTCTTCCTATTTTTCTTCTTTATGTGTTCAGTTGCTGATTCACCTCCAGTGACTCGGGCAGATGGTGCTCGTAAACCTGGGAGGGCCGACCATCTAAGGGCAGAATCCCTCTACAGAAAAGATCATCTGCTGCCTTGCAGGAAGATTGGGGACAATCAAAGGCTAAGGAAAGAAAACCTGAACAAAATGCTGGCTGAAATCGGATGCACTGGGCCACTGGCGCAGAACACAGTGCAATATTTTAAAAGGTATTCAAGCGGAGTGGATCTAACAGGCTTAAACAGACAGCTGTCTTCGTGTGAGAGTCTGGAGTCCTACTCTGATTGAGTCCTGACAGCTGTCTTCGTGTGAGAGTCTGGAGTCCTACTCTGATTGAGTCCTGACAGCTGTCTTCGTGTGATAGTCTGGAGTCCTACTCTGATTGAGTCCTGACAGCTGTCTTCGTGCGAGAGTCTGGAGTCCTACTCTGATTGAGTCCTGACAGCTGTCTTCGTGCGAGAGTCTGGAGTCCTACTCTGATTGAGTCCTGATCGCAGAAGGAGAGAGTTGCTGGTTCCATTTCTAGTATTTTTGTAACTCTCCGTTCCTTACCATATCTTTAAGATTGTTCCCCGCCATGCATCTGACACAATTAAATTCTGTGGTGGTTATTTTTCTAAAAGATCTTGAGTCTAGGGTCCATGTGTGACCCGTGTGGCAAAACGTTGGGACAAAGATAATCTTATAATAGCTCTCTTCATATTGTCGATTCGTGTGGTGTCGCTCTTTCTGGATGTATTTAATATCTCCATTGTGTGGCTCTGAGCACTGGGTAGTAGAATGACCTGTCGTTGGACTATGACTGCCACAGGATTGCTACACTGCCCACGCTCTATTTGTCACAAGTCGTAGTGACCTTCTCTAATTATTACTTTTTTTCCTGATAATTCGAGCATATGGTGCCCACATAGAACGAGACCTAACTAACGATATGTTCTTGTTGAATAAAGTTGTCTCTGTGTTCTATCTACATTTGAGGCATCTATAATTAAGAACACAGATTTTACAGAACTTTGAGTTTGATGATGTTCGGTACCTCAGAGAACATCATCATCAACATCAGATAGTATTTTCTTTGCAGAACGTTGCATTCATCACAGCTCGTCTGAAAGTATCTATGTCTCTAGCCAGATCTCTCACAGAACGTTGCATCCACCACAGCTCTACTGAAGGTATCTCTTTCTCTAGCCAGATCTCTCACAGAACGTTGCATTCACCACAGCCCGACTGAATGTATCTCTGTCTCTAGCCAGGTCACCCACAGAACGTTGCATTCACCACAGTCGACTGAAATTATCTATGCCTCTAGCAAGGTCTCCCACAGAACGTTGCATTCACCACAGCCCGACTGAGAGTATCTATGTCTCTAGCCTGGTCTCCCACAGAACGTTGCATTCACCACAGCCCGACTGAGAGTATCTATGTCTCTAGCCAGGTCTCCCACAGAACGTTGCATTCACCACAGCCCGACTGAGAGTATCTATGTCTAGCCAGATCTCCCACAGCCCGACTGAGAGTATCTATGTCTCTAGCCAGATCTCCCACAGCCCGACTGAGAGTATCTATGTCTCTAGCCAGGTCTCCCACAGAACGTTGCATTCACCACCGCCCGACTGAAAGTATCTATGTCTCTAGCCAGATCTCCCACAGCCCGACTGAGAGTATCTATGTCTCTAGCCAGGTCTCCCACAGAACGTTGCATTCACCACAGCCCGACTGAAAGTATCTATGTCTCTAGCCAGGTCTCCCACAGCCCGACAGAGTATCTATGTCTCTAGACAGGTCTCCCACTTGTTCTTTGTCATGATCAAGGTCTTCTTCATGTCTTAAATCCACTTTCTTCTTGGTCTGCCCCTGATGCGCCGACCAGGCACCAAGTCTTCCATTATTGAACTTTCCAGTCCTCTGTGTCTTTTTGACGTTGTCATATTATTGTAATTTCCTCTTTAGAATGTATGTTTATAAGCCAGTTAAAAAAAAAATATCTGTAAAATTTGTCTTCGTTGCTCTTTTTCATTATTCAAGTTATCTTCAAAACTTTTATGCTGCATTTTGTTGCGAATGAATAAATTTTCTTCCTTGCCGTTTACGAGATTTTCCATAACCCACAACCATATGTTGCAAAATGGAAGATACATACCCTCAGTAATTTTAATTTTACTGCACTGAATTGTGTATCACGACCACAAGACAGACAACTCTGATTAGGTCATGAAAATAGTTCCGAAGTCAAAGTTCGACCTTAATATGTTTGTCTTGTTTGCAATCTTGTCTCATGATTTATTCGTTACGAGATTTGTGTCCCCTCTACTTATGAGAAGTCGAGGATATAATGTCTTTTTCCCAATTAGTTCACACATGATCGATTTGTTAACAGTTCCTACAGCTCGTTACACAAAAACAGATTTGTTAACAGTTCCTACAGCTCGTTACACAAAAACAGATTTGTTAACAGTTCGTACAGCTCGTTACACAGAAACAGATTTATTAACAGTTCCTACAGCTCGTTACACAAAAACAGATTTGTACTCTTCCCTTGTGTCAAGTTGTCACTCGTTCACTGTGCATCAGCGTCTTTTTTTATTTAATAAATCAAAATAATAGTGCATCACTTCACCTCTACATCACCTCCATTTTAATTCTTTCATCAAACAATAAGTTAGAACATCTATACGCCTATACATAACCTCCCATTGTGTTCATTCTTTCATCAAACAATGTGTTAGAACATCTATACGCCTACACATAACATCCACTAGTTTTCATTCTTTCATCAACCAATATGTTAGAACATCTATACGCCTACACATAACATCCACTAGTTTTCATTCTTTCATCAACCAATATGTTAGAACATCTATACGCCTACACATAACATCCACTAGTTTTCATTCTTTCATCAACCAATATGTTAGAACATCTATACGCCTACACATAACATCCACTAGTTTTCATTCTTTCAACAAACAATATGTTAGAACATCTATACGCCTACACATAACGCCTGTTTAATCATGCCCAGCCAGATCTGTGACGACACAAAACACTGAAGTAAAACTCCCCCATAAAAGATCTGCTAAATCAACAAGAGATGTCCGTATGCCATTCTCGCATTTCCTCAACTCATCATTTTTACTGCCGCACGGCTCGACCTTCTTACGTTCCCTCTATAACGTTCGTTCCTTCCAGGTGAGTGACGCAGGTAAGAAATTGTTGAAATACAAAATAACATCCCGGTTATTTCACAGAGCACTTTGTACAGAGAGGTGACTCATATATACAACATTTGATCTTATTTTTACTCTTCATTACTTCTGTTTTCTCAGTGTTGATACTGTCTTAATCGCTAAGAGTGAAAATGAGTTACAAGGAATATTAGACATTATAGTGAAGGAAAGCAAACATAAAGGAGCCAATGGTGGGGTGTACTAAACACTCCAAGGTATGGTGACAGCTTTACAAATAAAGAACACAACACAATACTGACGTTTCGGCCTGTGGCCTTCTTCAGAATACAGGGACAACGACAACAAGCGGTGAAGCACAATTACTACATGTTAGATGATCAAGTGGAGGGCGAGGAAAGTAGGATGCAGAAATAAGAAAAGAGAGAAATGAGTATTACATGATGAGAGGTATGATGGGCGTCAAAATATATAAAATAGAAAAAGAGAAAAATGTATAATAAATTGTACTTAGCTGAGCTCAGAGCAAGAAATCCGTAATCCGTTCTGAAACAAGTCGGAATGACTAGAAGCGCAGAGAACGTGTATAGAAAGCAACCCGTGACCAAGACAGGTCAGTTAAGAGGGAAAACGGATCTAAAATCGGGAAAACCAAGGGGGGGGGGGGGAGGGGGGGAAGAGGGATAGACCTCAGGCAAAAGCAGCTTTCCAAAAAAAACCCAGAAAGTACTGTGCAATCCATTTTTGATAATATAAACAAGATAAAGAGTTATTAAATGCTATGTAGCGACAGTCTTAACATATGAATGTGACTCATGGACAATAGGACAACAGACAAGAACATTTATGGAGGCTGTACAAATTTGGTTTTACAGAAGAATGTTGAGAATATCATGGACATCTAAGAAGAGTAATGAAAAAAGTTCTGAAATAGGCCAAATCAAAAAGTGAGTTAATTTTCAATATCAGGAAGAAACAATCATCATTTCTTGGCCATGCAAAGTGATGGTAACAGCTGGAATATATTCAGACAACTGGGAAAATTGAGGGATGAAGAGATAGAGGGAGGCAAAGAGAAAAGATAGCAGACAGCATAATTATGATATTAGCTTGACAGAAGGTCAACAACAGAAAAAATAAATAATTATCGAGATCGAAAGTTGTAGAGAGACATGATCACCTACGCCAGCAGGCATGGTACTTGATGATGATGACTTTTGTTTTCATTTTACCCCGATTTGTTTGTGTTCATCTATTTCATGTTACCCCGATTTGTTTGTGTTCATCTATTTCATGTTACCACGATTTGTTTGTGTTCATCTATTTCATGTTACCCCGATTTGTTTGTGTTCATTTATTTCATGTTACCCCGATTTGTTTGTGTTCATTTATTTCATGTTACCCCGATTTGTTTGTGTTCATCTATTTCATGTTCTCGGTGAAACGAATGCTGACAGCTGTTAATGGATAGTACACATTTTTTTATATACAAATCGGATCGCTTCAGGCCCTCCACAAATTCCTCGTTTTGTGGAAGAAATCCGGTAAAACCGTCAATTACCTGTTTTCTCTCGTACAATTATCGATGTAGCCAGTTCTCGCTTTCTCTCGCTGTTCTGTTCTTATCTCAGTTCTTTTGAACTTTACAGCAATATGTGTAAATGGTGTGCTAGTAATGGAGTTCTGCATTTTCCTTCCAACATTGTAGTTCATTATTGATATGTTGATCATGTTTATAGAAAATACAACGGACAGCTTGAAGAAGTTTTAAGGACGACATTGATGAAAGGCTTTCAGAGCAGACTGAAGAGAACAGAGGTTGGCAATTTATCCTTTGTTGGTCAAGTTATTCTTGATTCTTGATCCTTCCAGTACAGTTAGACGCACATAGGGGTCGTAGAGTCTCCCTCTACTTGTCTCTATTCTTGATCCTTCCAGTACAGTTAGACGCACATAGGGGTCGTAGAGTCTCCCTCTACTTGTCTCTATTCTTGACCCTTCCAGTACAGTTAGACGCACATAGGTGTCGTAGAGTCTCCCTCTACTTGTCTCTATTCTTGATCCCTCCAATACCCTTAGACGGGACATATGGGTCGTAGGGTCTCCCTCTACTTGTCTCTATTCTTGATCCCTCCAATACCCTTAGACGGGACATATGGCTCGTAGAGTCTCCCTCCACTTGTCTCTATTCTTGATCCCTCCAGTACCCTTAGACGGGACATATGGCTCGTATTGTCTCCCACCAATTGTCTCTATTCTTGATCCCTCCAGTACCCTTAGACGGGACATATGGCTCGTATTGTCTCCCACCAATTGTCTCTATTCTTGATCCTTCCAGTACCCTTAGACGGGACATATGGCTCGTATTGTCTCCCACCAATTGTCTCTATTCTTGATCCCTCCAGTACCCTTACACGGGTAATCTGGCTCGTATTGTCTCCCACCAATTGTCTCTATTCTTGATCCTTCCAGTACCCTTAGACGGGACATATGGCTCGTATTGTCTCCCACCAATTGTCTCTATTCTTGATCCTTCCAGTACCCTTAGACGGGACATATGGCTCGTATTGTCTCCCACCAATTGTCTCTATTCTTGATCCTTTCAGTGCCCTTACACGGGTAATCTGGCTCGTATTGTCTCCCACCAATTGTCTCGATTCTTGATCCTTCCAGTACCCTTAGACGGGACATATGGCTCGTAGAGTCTCCCACCAATTGTCTCTATTCCGGGCGAGCTGTTCGATTATAGAGAAACATCTATGCTTGTCACCCCTGCCTCTTTTGATAGAGTAGTTTTCAGTATTTCTCGAGGTCGTCCCCGTTTTCTCGACCTGATGTTTCCCATTTGGGACCTGCTTAGTAATTCTTCATCATGGAACGCACCCATGTCATGTTACAGACGAGAAGAATGCGAATATATTGTTACAGCCAACAAGAAGAAAAGGAAAGACCGATGGTGAGAACTATAGAAAATTGTAGATAATTAAAGTATGTGTCGCGGTATTAGATGAACAGTAGAATTTATAACGAACAGGAGGGACAGAAATAGATGGAAGAATATGATCGGTTACGCCTCTAATCCTGACACCTGATGATGATGGTGTTTCATTTGGTGGCCTCTTTTATCTTTAATTTCTTTTCTGTCTACAGTTGTAATTGTGAGCTGTGCTAGCTAATTAGTTAGTGTGCTGGACTAAAAAGGACAAAAGGTTGGGGTTGATCCTGATCGTCGGCTTCCAGGTTCACCCAGCCTTAAATGGGTACAGGATTTTTTTCTGGAAAAGTAAAGCGGCACAGGCGTAATACCGACCACATTAGCCCAACAATCATGTGCTGAAAGTCTGTACAAATGATGGTCGCTAACACCATATTCCCTATACGGCGGGGGCACCTGGCGTGACGAGTCACTAACACCATATTCCCTATACGGCGGGGGCACCTGGCGTGACGGGGGCTCTTTACTCTTTTCGTTGCTACAGTTTTAATGCTTATCTTTATGTTTGTTTTTATTATGTTTGTCTTTATTATGTTTGACTCTATGATTTTTGCTTTTATTATGTTTGTTTTTACGATGCTTGTTTCTATGAAGCGTGTATTTATGATTCTTGTTTTCATGATGCTTCATGCTGCATGAGTAGTAGTATGAGGAGTAGGAAATAGATATTTTTTTTGGAGTTGAGCTAGCTAAGAATTAATACGGTGCAATACAAAGAAATATAGGAATTAATTATGGGTCTGGAGCAGCCGTTGCCTGGTGCAAAGAATATTAGCAGACTTTATATTAGTAGTAAGGTGGTGTAGGTTGTTTAAGTTGGTTTATTAGTACTATGGTGTTAGACGACCACCTAGCATCCTCACCCGCTCCCCCACCCCATTATCCGCTAATTAATGAGTAATGGACACGGTCTCCCGCCTTTTTTTTTACAGTTATCAATAAACGCGGGTTATTTTTCCCGCTAAAACTCTATAGCCACGCCCACAAAATCACCGGAAGCATTTTGTCCATAAACGAAGGAGAGGGTTAACAGACATTAATGTATACACTATCTTCTTTTCTTTATACTATAATATATCCTTAAAGGGTCACGAGTCATTAGTTACTCAAAATAAGACTATATACAAGGATTTATTAGCTACTCTCGCTGACGCCATGAACCGACCGCTCAATATCTCCCATTTAGTTGTACACTCGCACGGATCGATTAACTGCTCCCATGCGAGCGCGAATAGTCCGCTGGATGTGATCTAAAACAATCGAATACGCGATTTAATATATTCATTCGACTAACATATGTCATTTGTCACAAAGTAGCCAGCCTGGAAACACTAACCAACAGTAACACCTGAATATATAGAAATTGATAAGTGTCCAGATCTGTAAATCTAATAACAGAGCCTCACTGATATTATCCTACCAGAGCTGTAAATCTAACAGCAGATAACCACAGGTGTTATACTGAAACACCATCGGAGAAGCTAGGAGAACCAGCCTTTAAAAACCAACATTATAAGAATACAGGTAAGTTGAAATTATGCTTAAAATACATAACAATGTGTGTTTATTACAATAGTTTTATTAATGGAAATGAATTACATAACATATAGGAATGTGTTCGGTAAATCTCTTAACGGTCACAGAGCAAAGCTGTTACGAAATAGAGTCCACAGTGTCGTATCCTTTTCGTTAGAGAAGTATTTAAATGTTCCCAACATCCGTTTTTTACAAGTCAGTCTCCGAATACCCCAACCAATAAAAGAATCGGCCCCAAAAGGCGAACTCCAGAAATAGCTGTACCTATATGATATTCGTAACTAACCGTTTATGTTATTAGTAAAAGTGACGCATAAGTGCTGTATAACTAAAAGGTCTGACCTATAGTGGTAGTAAGATGAATATTACAGATAATCATAGCAACGGTATTTTAAGAACGGCGCATAGAAACAATGTCGGATGTCTTAGATCGATAATTGCATGAACGTGTCATGCATCGCTCACGTGTAAAATAGTTCAACTACAGAGTCTTACTAAATATGCTAACAAAGGCTGCCCCTCGTACTGTAATGTAAAATGACCGACCGTTCGTATTGTGCATACTGCATACCTTAAAACCGCTAAATCTTATACAGATAAGCTTTTAGTTAGCTGTGTGGCAGTGTTCCCTAGCGTTAGGCTTTTCGTGGCAAGGCGCTGTGCCACTGAGTACAGGTTCGATCTTGCTTTGGTCCATATATTTTGTTGTTGTTGTTGTTGTTGTTGTTGTTGCTTATTTGTCATTTTTCCGAGTGCTGTAAACATACCTCTTCCTCTCAATTGATTTACATCTTATACAGTCTGTCATGGTAAGGTGATAGACGAAGAAACCGCCGTTTAGGGGTAAGTCCCAAACAGTTTTCTTTTTCCTCATCTCAATAATCGTTTTTAAACCGGGAATTATTTTCTGATAGAACGACACATGATAGTGATGGTTAGCTTATTTTTTATTCACATATAGTCGAGTTTGGACTCGTTGTAAAGATAATTTTAAGAGTAGTTATATGTTTAATGTTTAGTTCCTTTAAAAAAAAAACAATAAAGCTACTATACTTGTAACTAATCCTGTTTAACATTAAAATAAATACCCCATATTAACAGTATCCAATAGAGCACCCCAGAATGAATCTGTACCAGTACGCTCCATTGACCGAAAGAAGGCTATTGTTCCCCACGCGTCCCGGGGATAATTGATATAATTGCTCTCTCGCGAGTGGCGTGTGGCATTGTATAGCACTTGAGGGTTTATTGTGCGTGCACTAAAAAGGTGAACTTTAACACATAGGCGCGTTACTAAATAAACAAGTAATTTACTACTAATAAAAAAAAAATAAAAAAAATATATATATATAATATACGTTATTTATTTTTAAATCCTTCATCTCGATTCACGCAAATAGATACCAAACAAGATATAGTTTTTAGTATAACAAGTTATTTTCTTTCATCAATGTGCCGGCTTCGTAACTAAGGTATATTTCTGTCTCGCTCTCTCTCTCTCTCTGTCTGTTTGTGAGTGTATGTATGTGTGTGTGTATGTATGTATAGCTGTATGTTTATAGATTATTCACTCTAGTTCGCTGTTTGTCTAAACCTATGTTATTAGTATAGGATACAAGTCAACAGACTAATAGAACGAATATCTTAATACCTTTTACAGCTCGATGATTAATGACAACGCTGAAAGACACACAAAAAAAACAAGGCGACCCGGTTAGTTTAGTCATATTTAGACGTAATCTATATCAAAATATGCGTATTTTAAACCAGTTTTATACTAAAGCAGTTATTTTATAAATAACATTACAGTGTAAACGTTCAGCCGAGTACATATTTTTGTCTTCTTATATATATATATATATATATATATATATATATATATATATAAAGGCGAAATAAAAATCCTAAAAAGCTACTTACATAGTCATTATAGTTAGACACACCGAGCAGGAATTTAGATTCAATGTCCAAAAAGTTAGACCAAATCGCAAAATGTTAGCACCAGAACACAACAATTTAGGCTCATAAGCAAAAAGTCGAGCTAAAAACCTTACAAACCTACTCATATAGGCGTAATAGTTAGACACAATGAACAGGAAGTAATAGCAAAAATCCCAAAAGTTACGCCTAAGCGCAAAAAATGTTACCCCAGAACACAAAATATAGGCTCGTATTAAAAAAGTCGACCTAAAAAGCTTAAAATTCTACACACATAGTCATAATAGTTAGATACACCGAGCAGGAATATAGATTCAATGTCCAAAAAGTTAGACCAAATCGCAAAATTTTATCACCAGAACACAAATTTAGGCTCATAAGCAAAAATCCGATTCGAAAACCATACAAACCTACTTATATTGGCATAATAGTTAGACACAACGAGCAGGAAGGTCAAAAGCCCAAAAGTTACGCCAAATCGCAAAAAAGGTTACCCCTAGAACACAAAAATATAGGTTCGTATTAAAAAAGTCGACCTAAAAAGCCTAAAAATCTACGCACATAGTCATAATAGTTAGACACAACGAGTAGAAAGTTATAGTCAAGGTCCAAAAAGTTAGGCAAAATCACAAAATTTTACCACCAAAACACAAAAATAAAAAAAAAATGTAGGCTCATAAGCAAAGAGTCGATCTCAAACCCTAAAAGCTACCCCCATACTCATACTAGTTAGACGCATCGAACAGATAGTTATATCCAAAGTTCAAAAAGTTACGCCAAAGCGCAAAATATTTACCCTCAGAACACAAAAAATGTAGTCTCATATTCAAAAAGGCGAAGTAAAAAGCTACTCACATAGTCATAATAGTTAGACACAACGACCAGGAATTTAGATTCAATGGCCAAAAAGTTAGAACAAATCGCAAAATTTTAGCACCAGAACACACAAATTTAGGCTCATAACCAAAAAGTCGATCTGAAAACCCTACAAATCTACTCCCATACTTATACTAGTTAGACGTGTCGAACAGATAGTTATATCCGAAGTCCAAAAAGTTAGGCCAAATCGCTAACATTTTACCACTAGAACACAAAAAATGTAGACGCATATTCAAAAAGTCGACCTAAAAACCCTAAAATGCTACTCATATAATTATAATTGTAAGACACAAAGAGCAGGAAGTTATATCCAAAGTCCCAAAAGTTACGCCAAAGCACAAAAATGTTACCCCCAGAACACAAAAATGTAGGTTCGTATTAAAAAAGTCGACCTAAAAGCCCTAAAAATCTACGCACATAGTCATAATAGTTACACACAACGAGTAGAAAGTTATAGTCAAAGTCCAAAAAGTTAGGCCAAATCGCAAAATGTTAGCACCAAAACAGAAAAAATGTAGGCGCATAAGCATAAAGTCGATCTGAAAACCCCACAAAGCTACTCCCATACTCATACTAGTTAGACACAACGAGTAGAAAGTTATAGTCAAGGTCCAAAAAGTTAGGCCAAAGCGCAAAATTTTAGCACCAAAACACACAAAAAAAAATTAGGCTCATAACCATAAAGTCGATCTGAAAACCATACAAAGTTACTCCCATACTCATACTAGCTAGACACAACGAGTAGAAAGTTATATCCAAAGTCACAAAAGTTAGACCATATCGCAAAATCTTAGCACCAGAACAAATAAAATTTAGGCTCGTATTAAAAAAGTCGATCTGAAAATCCTAAAAAACTACTCATATAGTCATAATAGTTAGAAACAAAAGTAGGAAGTTATATCCAAAGTCCCAAAAGTTACACCAAATCGCAAAATGTTAGCACCAAAAAGAAAAATTTAGGCGCATAAGCATAAAGTCGAGCTGAAAACCCTACAAAGCTACTCCCATACTCATACTAGTTAGGCACAACGAGTAGAAAGTTATAGTCAAGGTCCAAAAAGTTAGACCAAAACACAAAATTTTAGCACCAAAACGCAACAAATTTATGCTCATAACCAAAGAGTCGATCTCAAACTCTACAAAGCTACTCCCAAACTCATACTAGTTAGACGCATCGAACAGATAGTTATAGCCAAAGTCCCAAAGGTTACGCCAAATCGCAAAAATTTTACCCTCATAACACACAAAATGTAGGCTCATATCAAAAAGACGATCTAAAAACCCTAAACAGCTACTCACATAGTCATAATAGTTAGACACAACGACCAGGAATTTAGATTCAATGTCCCAAAAGTTAGAACAAATCGCAAAATCTTAGCACCAGAATACACAAATTTAGACTCATAAGTAAAAAGTCGATCTGAAAACCCTACAAATCTACTCCCAAACTCATACTAGTTAGAAACATCGAAAAGATAGTTATATCCAAAGACCAAAAAGTTAGGCCAAAGCGCAAACATTGTACCACCAGAACACAAAAAATGTAGGCGCATATTCAAAAAGTCGACCTAAAAACCCTACAAACCTACTCATATTGGCATAATAGTTAGACACAACGAGCAGGAAGGTATATCCAAAATCCCGAAACTTACGCCAAATAGCAAAATTTTAGCACTAGAACACAAGAATGTAGGCTCGTATTAAAAAAGTCGACATAAAAAGCTTAAAAATCTACCCACATAGTCATAATAGTTAGACACAACGAGTAGAAAGTTATAGTCAAGGTCCAAAAGGTTAGCCACGCTATGTTGAATCATATTCAGGGCGCGTAGACATTACCCTGTTCAATAGACCCACTACTAACTGGATAGTGGAGAACTTTCCCACCCCAAGATTTTATTTATTTCACCTACATGGCTTCTCGGTTGTCTGTCCTTTGTTAAAGTGACAAAGATATTGAAATCCAAAGAGGTTAGGATAAGTACAAGAATAAACATTTCCAACACGCTTGTTAAGTCAGTCCCATAAAACTCGGCCTCTGCTATTTCAAAACTAACCTGAAAGTTGTCCTCTACTATTTCAAAAGTTGTCCTTCTCAATTCAAAAGTTGTCTTTGTCAAATCAAAAGTTGTCCTCTACTATTTCAAAAATTGTCCTATACTATTTCAAAAGTTGTCCTTTCCAATTCAAAAGTCGACCGTTACTATTTCAAAAGTTGTCCTTCTCGATTCAAAAGTTGTCTTTGTCAAAGCAAAAGTTGTCCTCTACTATTTCAAAAGTTGTCCTCTGCTATTTCAAAAGTTGTCCTCTACTATTTCAAAAGTTGTCCGCTACTATTTCAAAAGTTGTCCTCGGCTAAACCAAACACATCATCTAACAACTTCAACTAGTACTACTAATACTACTACAACTTCTACAACAACTGCGTCTACAACTTCCACAACCAACTATTACTACAACTATTACAACTTCCACAACCAACTACTACTACACCTACTACGGCTACAACAACAACTACTGCTACTACAAAAAGCGTACACCAAACGAACGCCAGGGCTTTTTAAACTGGGTAGAATTGGATGGAAGGAAAAGAAAACAAACGAGGATGTCTTAAAACAAGACAGCACCTATTAACATGCTCCAAAAATTTCATTTGTCTTGTTTTAAGACATCCTCGTTTGTTTTCTTTTCCTTCCATCCAATTCTACCCAGTTTAAAAAGCACTGGCGTTCGTTTGGTGTACGCTTTTTGTAGTAGCAGTAGTTGTTGTTGTAGCCGTAGTAGTAGTTGGTTGTGGAAGTTGTAATAGTTGTAGTAATAGTTGGTTGTGGAAGTTGTAGACGCAGTTGTTGTAGAAGTTGTAGTAGTAGTAGTAGTACTAGTTGAAGTTGTTAGATGATGTGTTTGGTTTAGCCGAGGACAACTTTTGAAATAGTAGCGGACAACTTTTGAAATAGTAGAGGACAACTTTTGAAATAGCAGAGGACAACTTTTGAAATAGTAGAGGACAACTTTTGCTTTGACAAAGACAACTTTTGAATCGAGAAGGACAACTTTTGAAATAGTAACGGTCGACTTTTGAATTGGAAAGGACAACTTTTGAAATAGTATAGGACAATTTTTGAAATAGTAGAGGACAACTTTTGATTTGACAAAGACAACTTTTGAATTGAGAAGGACAACTTTTGAAATAGTAGAGGACAACTTTCAGGTTAATTTTGAAATAGCAGAGGCCGAGTTTTATGGGACTGACTTAACAAGCGTGTTGGAAATGTTTATTCTTGTACTTATCCTAACCTCTTTGGATTTCAATATCTTTGTCACTTTAACAAAGGACAGACAACCGAGAAGCCATGTAGGTGAAATAAATAAAATCTTGGGGTGGGAAAGTTCTCCACTATCCAGTTAGTAGTGGGTCTATTGAACAGGGTAATGTCTACGCGCCCTGAATATGATTCAACATAGCGTGGCTAACCTTTTGGACCTTGACTATAACTTTCTACTCGTTGTGTCTAACTATTATGACTATGTGGGTAGATTTTTAAGCTTTTTAGGTCGACTTTTTTAATACGAGCCTACATTTTTGTGTTCTGGGGGTAACATTTTTGCGATTTGGTGTAACTTTTGGGACTTTGGATATAACTTCCTACTCTTTGTGTCTAACTATTATGACTATATGAGTAGCTTTTTAGGATTTTCAGATCGACTTTTTGAATATGCGCCTACATTTTTTTGTGTTCTGGTGGTACAATGTTTGCGCTTTGGCCTAACTTTTTGGTCTTTGGATATAACTATCTTTTCGATGTTTCTAACTAGTATGAGTTTGGGAGTAGATTTGTAGGGTTTTCAGATCGACTTTTTACTTATGAGTCTAAATTTGTGTATTCTGGTGCTAAGATTTTGCGATTTGTTCTAACTTTTGGGACATTGACTATAACTTTCTACTCGCTGTGTCTAACTATTATGACTATGTGCGTCGATCTTTAGGCTTTTTATGTCGACTTTTTTAATACGAGCCTACATTCTTGTGTTCTAGTGCTAAAATTTTGCTATTTGGCGTAAGTTTTGGGATTTTGGATATACCTTCCTGCTCGTTGTGTCTAACTATTATGCCAATATGAGTAGGTTTGTAGGGTTTTTAGGTCGACTTTTTGAATATGCGCCTACATTTTTTGTGTTCTGGTGGTACAATGTTTGCGCTTTGGCCTAACTTTTTGGTCTTTGGATATAACTATCTTTTCGATGTTTCTAACTAGTATGAGTTTGGGAGTAGATTTGTAGGGTTTTCAGATCGACTTTTTACTTATGAGTCTAAATTTGTGTATTCTGGTGCTAAGATTTTGCGATTTGTTCTAACTTTTGGGACATTGAATCTAAATTCTTGGTCGTTGTGTCTAACTATTATGACTATGTGAGTAGCTGTTTAGGGTTTTTAGATCGTCTTTTTGATATGAGCCTTCATTTTGTGTGTTATGAGGGTAAAATTTTTGCGATTTGGCGTAACCTTTGGGACTTTGGATATAACTATCTGTTCGATGCGTCTAACTAGTATGAGTTTGGGAGTAGCTTTGTAGAGTTTGAGATCGACTCTTTCGTTATGAGCCTAAATTTGTTGTGTTTTGGTGCTAAAATTTTGTGTTTTGGTCTAACTTTTTGGACCTTGACTATAACTTTCTACTCGTTGTGCCTAACTAGTATGAGTATGGGAGTAGCTTTGTAGGGTTTTCAGCTCGACTTTATGCTTATGCGCCTAAATTTTTTCTTTTTGGTGCTAACATTTTGCGATTTGGTGTAACTTTTGGGACTTTGGATATAACTTCCTACTTTTGTTTCTAACTATTATGACTATATGAGTAGTTTTTTAGGATTTTCAGATCGACTTTTTTAATACGAGCCTAAATTTTATTTGTTCTGGTGCTAAGATTTTGCGATATGGTCTAACTTTTGTGACTTTGGATATAACTTTCTACTCGTTGTGTCTAGCTAGTATGAGTATGGGAGTAACTTTGTATGGTTTTCAGATCGACTTTATGGTTATGAGCCTAATTTTTTTTTGTGTGTTTTGGTGCTAAAATTTTGCGCTTTGGCCTAACTTTTTGGACCTTGACTATAACTTTCTACTCGTTGTGTCTAACTAGTATGAGTATGGGAGTAGCTTTGTGGGGTTTTCAGATCGACTTTTTGGTTATGAGCCTAAATTTGTGTGTTCTGGTGCTAAAATTTTGCGATTTGTTCTAACTTTTTGGCCATTGAATCTAAATTCCTGGTCGTTGTGTCTAACTATTATGACTATGTGAGTAGCTTTTTACTTCGCTTTTTTGAATATGAGACTACATTTTTTGTGTTCTGAGGGTAAATATTTTGCGCTTTGGCGTAACTTTTGGAACTTTGGATATAACTATCTGTTCGATGCGTCTAACTAGTATGAGTATGGGGGTAGCTTTTAGGGTTTGAGATCGACTCTTTGCTTATGAGCCTACATTTTTTTTTTTTTTTTTGTGTTTTGGTGGTAAAATTTTGTGATTTTGCCTAACTTTTTGGACCTTGACTATAACTTTCTACTCGTTGTGTCTAACTATTATGACTATGTGCGTAGATTTTTAGGCTTTTTAGGTCGACTTTTTTAATACGAACCTATATTTTTGTGTTCTAGGGGTAACCTTTTTTGCGATTTGGCGTAACTTTTGGGCTTTTGACCTTCCTGCTCGTTGTGTCTAACTATTATGCCAATATAAGTAGGTTTGTATGGTTTTCGAATCGGATTTTTGCTTATGAGCCTAAATTTGTGTTCTGGTGATAAAATTTTGCGATTTGGTCTAACTTTTTGGACATTGAATCTATATTCCTGCTCGGTGTATCTAACTATTATGACTATGTGTGTAGAATTTTAAGCTTTTTAGGTCGACTTTTTTAATACGAGCCTATATTTTGTGTTCTGGGTTAACATTTTTTGCGCTTAGGCGTAACTTTTGGGATTTTTGCTATTACTTCCTGTTCATTGTGTCTAACTATTACGCCTATATGAGTAGGTTTGTAAGGTTTTTAGCTCGACTTTTTGCTTATGAGCCTAAATTGTTGTGTTCTGGTGCTAACATTTTGCGATTTGGTCTAACTTTTTGGACATTGAATCTAAATTCCTGCTCGGTGTGTCTAACTATAATGACTATGTAAGTAGCTTTTTAGGATTTTTAGTTCGCCTTTTATATATATATATATATATATATATATATATATAAGAAGACAAAAATATGTACTCGGCTGAACGTTTACACTGTAATGTTATTTATAAAATAACTGCTTTAGTATAAAACTGGTTTAAAATACGCATATTTTGATATAGATTACGTCTAAATATGACTAAACTAACCGGGTCGCCTTGTTTTTTTGTGTGTGTCTTTCAGCGTTGTCATTAATCATCGAGCTGTAAAAGGTATTAAGATATTCGTTCTATTAGTCTGTTGACTTGTATCCTATACTAATAACATAGGTTTAGACAAACAGCGAACTAGAGTGAATAATCTATAAACATACAGCTATACATACATACACACACACATACATACACTCACAAACAGACAGAGAGAGAGAGAGAGCGAGACAGAAATATACCTTAGTTACGAAGCCGGCACATTGATGAAAGAAAATAACTTGTTATACTAAAAACTATATCTTGTTTGGTATCTATTTGCGTGAATCGAGATGAAGGATTTAAAAATAAATAACGTATATTATATATATATATATTTTTTATTTTTTTTTTATTAGTAGTAAATTACTTGTTTATTTAGTAACGCGCCTATGTGTTAAAGTTCACCTTTTTAGTGCACGCACAATAAACCCTCAAGTGCTATACAATGCCACACGCCACTCGCGAGAGAGCAATTATATCAATTATCCCCGGGACGCGTGGGGAACAATAGCCTTCTTTCGGTCAATGGAGCGTACTGGTACAGATTCATTCTGGGGTGCTCTATTGGATACTGTTAATATGGGGTATTTATTTTAATGTTAAACAGGATTAGTTACAAGTATAGTAGCTTTATTGTTCTTTTTTTAAAGGAACTAAACATTAAACATATAACTACTCTTAAAATTATCTTTACAACGAGTCCAAACTCGACTATATGTGAATAAAAAATAAGCTAACCATCACTATCATGTGTCGTTCTATCAGAAAATAATTCCCGGTTTAAAAACGATTATTGAGATGAGGAAAAAGAAAACTGTTTGGGACTTACCCCTAAACGGCGGTTTCTTCGTCTATCACCTTACCATGACAGACTGTATAAGATGTAAATCAATTGAGAGGAAGAGGTATGTTTACAGCACTCGGAAAAATGACAAATAAGCAACAACAACAACAACAACAAAATATATGGACCAAAGCAAGATCGAACCTGTACTCAGTGGCACAGCGCCTTGCCACGAAAAGCCTAACGCTAGGGAACACTGCCACACAGCTAACTAAAAGCTTATCTGTATAAGATTTAGCGGTTTTAAGGTATGCAGTATGCACAATACGAACGGTCGGTCATTCTACATTACAGTACGAGGGGCAGCCTTTGTTAGCATATTTAGTAAGACTCTGTAGTTGAACTATTTTACACGTGAGCGATGCATGGCACGTTCATGCAATTATCGATCTAAGACATCCGACATTGTTTCTATGCGCCGTTCTTAAAATACCGTTGCTCAACTATGATTATCTGTAATATTCATCTTACTACCACTATAGGTCAGACCTTTTAGTTATACAGCACTTATGCGTCACTTTTACTAATAACATAAACGGTTAGTTACGAATATCATATAGGTACAGCTATTTCTGGAGTTCGCCTTTTGGGGCCGATTCTTTTATTGGTTGGGGTATTCGGAGACTGACTTGTAAAAAACGGATGTTGGGAACATTTAAATACTTCTCTAACGAAAAGGATACGACACTGTGGACTCTATTTCGTAACAGCTTTGCTCTGTGACCGTTAAGAGATTTACCGAACACATTCCTATATGTTATGTAATTCATTTCCATTAATAAAATTATTGTAATAAACACACATTGTTATGTATTTTAAGCATAATTTCAACTTACCTGTATTCTTATTATGTTGGTTTTTAAAGGCTGGTTCTCCTAGCTTCTCCGATGGTGTTTCAGTATAACACCTGTGGTTATCTGCTGTTAGATTTACAGCTCTGGTAGGATAATATCAGTGAGGCTCTGTTATTAGATTTACAGATCTGGACACTTATCAATTTCTATATATTCAGGTGTTACTGTTGGTTAGTGTTTCCAGGCTGGCTACTTTGTGACAAATGACATATGTTAGTCGAATGAATATATTAAATCGCGTATTCGATTGTTTTAGATCACATCCAGCGGACTATTCGCGCTCGCATGGGAGCAGTTAATCGATCCGTGCGAGTGTACAACTAAATGGGAGATATTGAGCGGTCGGTTCATGGCGTCAGCGAGAGTAGCTAATAAATCCTTGTATATAGTCTTATTTTGAGTAACTAATGACTCGTGACCCTTTAAGGATATATTATAGTATAAAGAAAAGAAGATAGTGTATACATTAATGTCTGTTAACCCTCTCCTTCGTTTATGGACAAAATGCTTCCGGTGATTTTGTGGGCGTGGCTATAGAGTTTTAGCGGGAAAAATAACCCGCGTTTATTGATAACTGTAAAAAAAAAGGCGGGAGACCGTGTCCATTACTCATTAATTAGCGGATAATGGGGTGGGGGAGCGGGTGAGGATGCTAGGTGGTCGTCTAACACCATAGTACTAATAAACCAACTTAAACAACCTACACCACCTTACTACTAATATAAAGTCTGCTAATATTCTTTGCACCAGGCAACGGCTGCTCCAGACCCATAATTAATTCCTATATTTCTTTGTATTGCACCGTATTAATTCTTAGCTAGCTCAACTCCAAAAAAAATATCTATTTCCTACTCCTCATATTACTTGCATGTCCTAACTATTGTACCTCTAGTATCTGACTGCAACTCACAATTTCGTCAACATCGCGTCTTGTTCTAAAATTGTGATTCTTGATTTCTGTTTCTCTTTTTAACATTAAATATTTGTCACAGCCATCTGCAGTAGTATGTTATCCATATGTCCATTTTAAATGTTCATTTATTGTAGTAAATGGAGTTTTAAGATGCAAAAACAATAAGAAAAATAACCTCTGCTGTGATGAAAGGAGTTAAACGAATAACAGGAAACAGTCTGACAGATAAAATCATAAATGAAGAACTGAGAAAAAATCCAGGAATAGCCCCCGCCATAGAACATATAAAGAAACAACAGGTAAAATATTTTCGGCCATGTGACAAGGCAGAGCGATCAAAACACAACGAGCCCTAAATAAACGTTGCGAGAACACTAGACTTTAGGGTTGACCACGAAAAAGATGGCTCAATGGAATATTAGAAACATTAGGAAACATAACAGCAACAGAGGCGAGCAGAAGATCAAAAGACCGCAAATTATATCTCCCCTCGACGCTGAAGGCAGGAAAGAAGAAATAGAGGTGTTAAGATAAGCATTTTTTCCTCTCTCCAGCCGGAATACGTTGAGGCAACATTGTAGGGTGTTATATGTCCCAACACGACACATTTTACAAGTTATCGAAAACTAGAATTGCCGCAAATTTATATTCTCATGTTATGGTTCTTGACAACGATAACAGACATGTAGCTAAACCAGAGCTTCCGAGGTTTGGAGAGTTCCGCTATTTTTTTTTATTTAAAACGAAAGCGCTGGGCGTGGTTAAGAGCTGCCATTTTAATTTACGTTCATTTTTGATTACATTAATTTACTACAATATTTGTGATTACATTAATTTACTACAATATTTGTGATTACAATAATTTACTACAATATTTGTGATTACATTAATTTACTACAATATTTATTATATTGCTATTTGCGGTATGTCCGGTTTGCTTTTTTTTTTTTTATATTGCAGCCCGTGTGGCAAAGGAATGAAACTATTCAAATCTGGGGGACATCGCTTCATATCCATGTAGACTCGACTATTAAAAAATGTCTAAAGAAATGTAAAAAAAAAGTGGGAAAAAATGGTATTGTTACACGTTTACGTAAGTAATGGACAACACAAAATGGAACGACGTTGCGGCTCAATGCGCCTTCAGCTGGAACAATAAACACAAACACAGAAATGTAAATAAATAGAATTAACACAACACAGATGACTAATAATGAAATATCTAAAACAAAATAATATTGAACTAGAATTAAAATACCAATAATGTCCCTGTTGTGATTCTGTGACGAGGTCCAAAATGAACTCAACTCGATCGCTAGCGTTCTATGCATCGTGATTCATTTCTACATCGACCCCTTTATGTTCTACGCATTGTGTTTCATTTCTACATCGACGCCTATATGTTCTATGCATTGTGTTTCATTTCTACATCGACGCCTATATGTTCTATGCATTGTGTTTCATTTCTACATCGACCCCTTTATGTTCTATGCATTGTGTTTCATTTCTACATCGACGCCTATATGTTCTATGCATTGTGTTTCATTTCTACATCGACGCCTATATGTTCTACACATTGTGATTCATTTCTACATCTACCCCTTTACGTTCTACACATTGTGATTCATTTCTACATCTACCCCTTTACGTTCTACGCATTGTGATTCATTTCTGCATCTACCCCTTTACGTTCTACACATTGTGATTCATTTCTACATCTACCCCTTTACGTTCTACGCATTGTGATTCATTTCTGCATCTACCCCTTTACGTTCTACACATTGCGATTCATTTCTACATCGGCCCATATGTATTCTTCACATTTTTTTTTACTCATTTCTACATCGACCCC
Source organism: Megaustenia siamemsis (assembly GCA_032433765.1). NCBI lineage: Eukaryota > Metazoa > Mollusca > Gastropoda > Stylommatophora > Ariophantidae > Megaustenia > Megaustenia siamemsis. Next base: position 6,556,133 of record JAVIAB010000125.1, on the reverse strand, counting down.
TCTGTATTTTCCTTATTATTATTTCCTTCCTCATTTGCTTTTAATGCGTCCAGAGGATTTAGAATTGCCTGTTTTTTGCTGTTCTGTTCGCTCTTCAGCTGTTGTTTCCAAGTGTTTCTAATATTCCGTCAGTCCATCTTTTTCCGGGTCGTGATTGTATTGCAAAGTGCCCGTTTTGTCTCTAGAGTTGTTTCCTTTGTAGGATAATAGTGGTAATAGCTGTCCAATGATTTGACAAGCTTTGTTGCATCTTGAGTCTTTTTCTGCTGTTTGTGAATTGTTTGTCACTAGACTTCCTAGATGTTTACATTCCTTTACTTGTTTTAGTTTTCTTCAGTCTATATCTATGTTGATTTTCTGTTTCTTTTATGCGATATTCACGACTTCTGTTTTGTTGATGGAGATTTTCATGTTGTATTTTGTTCATGTGCTGTTGAGTCTATTTAATTGTTCTTGTTTTTTTTCTTATAATTTTCCATGTATTAGTACCTTGTGGTCTGCAAATAGAAGCTCGTTGATTTCCTCTGTCTCTGATGGGCTGGCTAACTTGCATATACAGTCCTTGATTGTAATAAACAGTAGGGGGAGAGGGGTGGGGGGGGGGTTAAATAGTACGCACCTATGTCTTACTCCTGTTCTAACTTCGAAGTGGTCTGTGTAACCTACTGTTGTTCTGACTGTGCAGCTGCTGTTGATGTGGGGACTTCTAACTAGGTTGGTTAGGTGATGGCTTACTCCGTATATTACTATCTCCCACAGTTGTTCTTTGTTTACTCTGTCGACTGCTTTTTCCTGGTCAATTATAGTTACGCAAATTGTGATTGTTCCGTCGTCCTCTCTGCTAGCTGTTTTAAAGTAAATAGAGCGTCAGTACATCCTATGATTTTTTCGGAACCCTATTTGAGGATCCCAATCCATTGATTCCTAAAAATGTCTGCCTGGGTTTAAATAAAATCCGCAGTCTGTACATTAATTACGTCGTGTACTTGCGGCCTATATTCCGAGCTCATCATTAAGCTTCCGGCAGATCTCGTGTAATGGCGTAATGCTGTAACAGAAACATGTCTCACTTTGTGAAGCAGTGAAATGTATGCTGGGTAAAGCTGAAGGTTACGTTCATGTAAATCTGATAGAGCGAGCAGATGATATAATCCGAGATCTGAGGTGGGTAATGCAAGGCATTGTGGGATTAGAACATTTACAATAAGGAACAAAGAATGAAGAACATACCAGTAACATGGAGGAATACGGATGGCAGGAATATAATAAATGGGAGATAAGCTTGAAGATGATGCCTTATATAGGAAGTGCCGAGATCTAGGTTGATTACAAAATCCTTGAAACGGTGTTTCGTCTTGTCGTTTGCTCCCCAGAGCTTGTGTGAATGATGAATGTGTTGATTTCACAGATTTGCAAAATACTGAAAACATCTTATTATAATGCACAGTTTTGGAATACAAATATTATACACACACGCGCGCGCGCGCACACACACGTACGTACACACACACACACACACACACACACACACACACACACACACACACACACAATAAAAGTTGGGAGCTTGCCAGCTGTATTTTGATATGGTATATAAGTAGATAAATGTAGTTGTTCATTCAATCATTTTCCTCTCGAGCCGACAACGGCCCTTGGACCGGAAGTTGTTTTCTCCACTATTGACGACCCATGCTTGGACCTTCCCTATTAATTGTTCTGCATATAGATTCTCTTGGTCTACCTTGTTTTCTTTCAACATGTGGTTTCCACATGAATGCCTGGCGGGGAAGTCTTTCTTCGTTTATTATCAGCGCATAACCGATTATTTCCAACGCCTTCATATAAAGCTCCACACGTATTCTTGTTTTGATTCGTCTCTTATCCGTTTATATGAAATCTTATCTTTTCAGCTTATGCTTGAGATCCTTTGAAGACATTTGTTTTCAAAAACATTTAATTTCCTATATCAAATCTTGATGGATTTCCAGCTTCCAGGCACACATCGTAGTACTGATATCACACAGGAGTTACACAATCTAAGTTGTGTTCGTTTACTGAGAACTTTGGATATGCACATGTTTGTCAGTTTGTTGAAAGCATGAAGATGTTGCTGTGATGTATAAGAAGATCAAAGAGGTTAATGCTGTGGTATGTAACAACATAAATGAGTTTAAATATTTGGGAACTTTGTTAACCTCAAGCGGTAGATGTACAACAGAGGTGAGATGCAGAATGGCTCAGGCAAAAGCTGCTTTCCAAAAAAATGAGGAAGATACTATCCAATCCATTTTTGACAATAGAAACAAGAAAAAGAGTTATTAAATGTTATGTAGAGCCAGTCTTAACATATGGATGTCAATCATGGACAATAGGACAAAAAAAAAAGAAAATCACTGGAGGCTGTAGAAATGTGGTTTTACAGAACAATGTTGAGAATATCATGGACAAGCAAGGAAGAGTAATGAACACATTCAGAAAGAGACCACAGCAGAAAAAAAGGTAATTTCCAATATTAGGAAGAAACGATCATACTTTTTTCGACATGAAATGAGAAGAGAAACAGATGGAATATATTGTTACAACTGGGAAAATTGAAGGACGAGGAGATAGAGGGAAGCAAAGAGAAAAGATCCAAAACAGCTTAAGAGAATGGCTTGGTAGAAAGTCAACAACAGAAAAGATAAATAACTGTCGAGATCGAAAGTTGTGGAGAGACATGATCACCTACGCCAGTAAGCCCGGTACTTTATGATGATATAAGAACAGTAATACGAATACCAAAACCATGTACTTCTGAAATATTAAAACCCGAAGAAGCATAACAGCAGGAGAGACAAAGAGAATGCTCAAATAGAAAGCACATAACATGGTATTGAGCTGCTAGAGTAACCGATAAAACAAGACAAACTAGAACGTTCGTGCCCCATCAAGGCCAGCTTCTTGTCGTGGGATGGGGCTTAACAGTCACCAGGGACTGACAACCTGGCCAGGTCTTACCCGAGCAGGACCACCGTCTGCTCTAGCAAGTTTAAGTGTTGAAGATGAGACAACCAGCCAAAGGGCGCACCTCAACAATCAGGATGTCACGCAATCACGCCAAGGCGAACGAAATATAGATAGTTTCGGTAAAAGCATTTATTAAATATATCAAACAAACTATACGCATTAAACATATACATTCTAATTGAGAATGTATACAAGTCCACAATCATTGATTCCCCTCGACGAAGTGCATGAGGAGGATCACAAGAATAAAGATGACACTTCTATGTTTGTCATTGATGTATATCGTTTCATCCTAGTGGTTGAGAGTTCCAAAGATTGTGTTTGTATCGACAAGTTGTAACTTCATTGTAAAATATGTTTTCTTCTTTACAACTGTGGCAGGCGGGTTTGCTTTAAAACTGTGGCAGGCATGGTTTGCTTTACAACCTTGACAGGCGTGTTTGCTTTACAACCGTGACAGGCGTGTTTGCTTTACTACCGTGGAATACGTGTTTGCTTTACAACCGTGACAGACGCGTTTGCTTTACAACCGTGACAGACGTGTTTGCTTTACAACTGTGGCAGGCATGGTTTGCTTTACAACCGTGACAGATGTGTTTGCTTTACAACTGTGGCAGGCATGGTTTGCTTTACAACCGTGACAGACGTGTTTGCTTTACAACCGTGACAGACGTGTTTGCTTTACAACTCTGGCAGGCATGGTTTCCTTTACAACTGCGGCAGGCATGGTTTGCTTTACAACTGTGACAGACATGTTTACTTTACAACCGTGACAGACATGTTTACTTTACAACTGTGGCAGGCATGGTTTCCTTTACAGCTGTGGCAGGCATGGTTTCCTTTACAACTGTGGCAGGCATGGTTTCCTTTACAACTGTGGCAGGCATGGTTTCCTTTACAGCTGTGGCAGGCATGTTTGCCTTACATGTTTACTTAATCTATCGAAAACGTTGTAATATTCTCACTCTGCCCACGCCACCATAGTTCATTATAGTCCTGTAGAGCTGAACTTTAGGATCATTCCCTCCATCGGTTTCTGTGTTAGAAAATTATGAAAAGATAACTACCTCCTGTTATCCAATTTTAAAACATACCTGACTAATGACAATACATTTTGAAAGAGCTTCTTGCTGGTCTCATTTGTTTTAAGAGCGATGCATACAGGCAGAAAGGGACTCATTAAAAGAAAAGAAACCAGAAATAATAGTGATCTGAAAAGATACAATTTCAAACAAGTGTAATAGACGCATTAGTTGGAAGATGTCCCACAGAGACAGAACGTAGAACATCCTAGGCATTGCATCTTTTTTTCTTAAAATGAGAAGTATGTTGTGCAAGTCTTTACCATATAAACTTAGAAAGAGATTTTTGCAGGGCTATATCATACTAGTGTTGTTTTACTGTTGTGAATCATTGACAACAAACAAGATATTCAACGCTGGGTACAATAAAGTTGAAATGTTTTTTTTTTATTTACAAAGATTCTAGAGAAGACCTACAAGAACACTTAAACAGACTCAACATCTCAAGCACAAAATACAACATGAAAATCAACATCAACAAAACAGAAGTCATGAATGTCGCCAAAAATAAACAGAACATCAACATAACTATAGAAGGCAGACAACTAAAACAAGTAGAGGGAATCAAATACCTAGGAAGTCTAGTGACAAACGATAATTCTCAAACAGCAGAGATAGAATCAAGATGCAACAAAGCTTGTCAAATCATTGGGCAGTTATCACCACTATTGTCCAACAAGGAAATAACTCTGGAGGCAAAACGAGCACTGTACAATACAATCTTCATCCCAACGTTGTGCTACCAATGCCATCAAAAGCCTTCAACAAACGTTGTTATAACATCAGACCCAAGGGTCGACCACGAAAAAGATGGGTCGATGGAATATTAGAAGTACTAGGTAACATAACAGCAGCAGAGGCAAACAGAAGAGCAAAAGACAGCAAATTATATCTCCCCTCGACGCTGAAAGGCAGATGAGGAAGGAAAGAGGAAGAAGAAGCAAAGATTCTAAAGATACAGTGGACGGCCACAAATATCCAGTGAGGAGGCACTTAAAGAGATAGATGAAGATATGCAATTTATAAAACAAATTAGGAAAATGATACACTAGATTTGTAAGGAACGTGTAGAGAAGAGGTGGCTTAGAAAACAGTACATTAATAAACAGAAGGTTGGCGAGATAGAAGTGGACATAAGTGGTGCTGGGTGTGTTGATGGCGTGGACACGACAAGTTTAACAGCGCAACTGTAACCACGTGTACACAAGCACGAGGGTTAAAGAGGAACATGGTCTCCAGCGCCTTTCGGCATGAACAATGAGTGAATGCTCACTGACATTGGACCATGAATGAATGCTCATTGATATTGGACCATGAATGAATGCTCACTGATATTGGACCATGAATGAATGCTCATTGATAGTGGACCATGAATGAATGCTCATTGCTATTGGACCATGAATGAATGAATGCTCATTAATATTGGACCATGAATGAATGAATGCTCATTAATATTGGACCATGAATGAATGCTCATTAATATTGGACCATGAATGAATGAATGCTCATTAATATTGGACCATGAATGAATGCTCATTAATATTGGACCATGAATGAATGCTCATTGATATTGGACCATGAATATATATATATAGTAAGAAATAATATATATATTCATAATAACATATATATTCATAATAATATATATATTCATAATAACATATATATTCATAATAACATATATATTCATAATAATATATATATTCATAATAACATATATATTCATAATAACATATATATTCATAATAACATATATATTCATAATAATATATATATTCATAATAACATATATATTCATAATAACATATATATTCATAATAACATATATATTCATAATAATATATATATTCATAATAACATATATATTCATAATAACATATATATTCATAATAACATATATATTCATAATAACATATATATTCATAATAACATATATATTCATAATAACATATATATTCATAATAACATATATATTCATAATAACATATATATTCATAATAACATATATATTCATAATAACATATATATTCATAATAACAATTTGAAAAATAAAAGGGAGTGAAGAAGACTTGAACTTTATTTCTAGAAGCGAAGTAGCCAGCGGCTCTACTTGCTGGTGATAAGATCCCCAACTCAATGAGACACCTGCTCATTCTTGTTTACTGACCACTAAGTGGACTGGAAGGTACCAGTTCTGGGTTGAACCCACGATCGCCAAGTCAGTACGATAACCACAACGCTACCGACTTCCTCATTTTTCTCATATTAAAAAAAACCAAAGAAATATATATGATATACCAAACACGATACACGATACACAGTGGCATGATTATACACGCGATAGGGGATCAGACATGTATACTAGAGGATAGGGGATTCAAGGTACTACCTACCTACCTGCCTACCTGCCTACCTGCCTGCCTGCCTGCCTGCCTACCTACCTACCTACCTACCTACCTACCTACCTGCCTGCCTGCCTGCCTACCTATCTACCTACCTACCTAGCTGTCTACCTACCTGCCTACCTACCTACCTACCTACCTACCTACCTACCTACCTACCTATCTATCTATCTATCTATCTATCTATCTATCTATCTATCTATCTATCTATCTATCTATCTATCTATCTATCTATCTATCTATCTATCTATCTATCTATCTATCTATCTATCTATCTATCTATCTATCTATCTATCTATCTATCTATCTATCTATATCTATCTATCTATCTATCTATCTATCTATCTATCTATCTATCTATCTATCTATCTATCTATCTATCTATCTATCTATCTATCTATCTATCTATCTATCTATCTATCTATCTATCTATCTGTCTGTCTGTCTGTCTTTCTGTCTATTTTCTTTCCAGCCGAAAACGGCACATAGAACAGAATTTCTACACTATTGTGTTCGACTATCTTTCAACTGTCAGACCTTGCACAGGGCCTGCATTTTATTACGCGAAACGGCTCCTTTCTGGGCGAGTTGCTCAATCTCGGAGCTGATGTCTGCTGTTGTTGCTACCAGCTTTAAGGTTTATTGTGCGTTTCTCTAAGTCGATCTCTTTTTCTTTTACCCTCTGGTTGTTTTCAATTCAAGTTACAGCCTACTTTAAATAGGCCACAAAGCAGAAAGGCAGCCTCATGGAAACCTCAACTAGCATGACATTTTCAACTTTACGATCAGGGAGTAATGCCAGTCCTGGACCCTAGATGCAAGAACAACAACGAAAATAACCTCTGTTGTGATGACATGTGTTAGACGAATGACAGGAGGCAGCCTGAAAGACAAGATCAGAATTGAAAAACTGAGAAAAAGCTAGGAATAACTCCCGTCATAGAACATATAAAGAAACAACATATAAAATGTTTTGCCCACGCGATAAGGCTGAAAGATCAAAACACAATACAGCAAGCCTTCAATAAACGTTACGAGAACACCAGACCCAAGGGCTGAGTACAAAAAAGATGGATTTGCGGGATATTAGAAACACTAGGAAGCAAAAGCAGAGGCGAACAGATAGCACATGGCAGATAATTATATCTCCCCTGGACGCTGAAAGACAAATGATGAAGGAAAGAAGAATAATAGCATGGACTGTTGGGGTCATGACTAGAATAACGTTAGCCGTCTGTAACTCAAATAGCTAAATACGTCACGCTAGTGGAGATCTTCGGGGGTTTTTCTGCCTGCGCACAGGCCTATCTAAATTAGACTGTGCTCGAGTCCCTCAATTTTTGAAAATGATCGAGATATAAAAACCTGAATCTTCGGAAATTTTCGTCTTTCGAATCCTAAGTTCTATAATAATGTTATGCTAATGGAAACGATCCTCAAGACACACGTGACTGAATTTCTCATGTTACTAAATGTTTATTATATTTGGATTTTATTTGTAATCTATATAGACTCTTGAAATAATAACTCGCTCTCACTCAATCTTCTTACATGGTGCTTTGATATTAACGAAAACATGTTACAAATGTAAATCATTATCAATATATACTCTGTTGTAGCAATGTTACTCTGATGTAGAAATGCTACTCTGTTGTAGCAATGTTGCTCAGATGTAGAAATGCTACTCTGTTGTAGCAATGTTACTCTGATGTAGAAATGCTACTCTGTTGTAGCAATGTTACTCTTATGTAGCAATGCTACTGTGATATAGGAGTACTACTCTCATGTAAAAATACAAACTGACGTAACAATACAAGCTCTGACCTAACAACACACAATCTGGCCTAACAATACATACTCGGACCTAACAATATATACTCGGACCTAACAATATATACTCGGACCTAACAATATATACTCGGACCTAACAATACATACTCTGACCTAACAATATATACTAGGACCTAACAATATATACTCGGACCTAACAATATATACTCTGACCTAACAATATATACTCGGACCTAACAATATATACTCTCACCTCACAATATATACTCTGACCTAACAATATATACTCTGACCTAACAATACACACTCTGGCCTAACAATACACACTCTGGCCTAACAATACATACTCTGGCCTCACAATACATACTCTTGCCTAACAATACATACTCTGACATAACAATACATACTATTGCCTAACAATACATACTCTTGCCTAACAATACATACTCTGACATAACAATACATACTCTTGCTTAACAATACATACTCTTGCCTAACAATACATACTCTGACATAACAATACATACTCTGGCCTAACAATACATACTCTGACCTAATAATACATACTCTGACCTAACAATACATTCTCTGACCTAACAATACATACTCTGGCCTAACAATACATTCTCTGACTTAACAATACATACTCTGGCCTAACAATACATACTCTGACTTAACAATACATTCTCTGACTTAACAATACATACTCAGACTTAACAATACATACTCTGACTTAACAATACATACTCTGAATTAACAATACATACTCTGACTTAACAATACATACTCTGACTTAACAATACATACTCTGGCCTAACAATACATTCTCTGACTTAACAATACATACTCTGACCTAACAATACATTCTCTGACTTAACAATACATACTCTGGCCTAACAATACATACTCTGGCCTAACAATATATACTCTTGCCTAACAATATATACTCTGGCCTAACAATACATACTCTTGCCTAACAATACATTCTCTCACCTAATAATACATACTCTTGCCTAACAATACATTCTCTGACCTAATAATACATACTCTGGCATAACAATACATACTCTGACCTAATAATACATACTCTGACCTAACAATACATTCTCTGACCTAACAATACATACTCTGGCCTAACAATACATTCTCTGACTTAACAATACATACTCTGGCCTAACAATACATACTCTGACTTAACAATACATTCTTTGACTTAACAATACATACTCTGACTTAACAATACATAATCTGACTTAACAATACATACTCTGACTTAACAATACATACTCTGACTTAACAATACATACTCTGACTTAACAATACATACTCTGGCCTAACAATACATTCTCTGACTTAACAATATATACTCTGACCTAACAATTCTTTCTCTGACTTAACAATATACATACTCTGGTCTAACAATACATACTCTGGCCTAACAATATATACTCGGACCTAACAATATATACTCGGACCTAACAATATATACTCGGACCTAACAATATATACTCGGACCTAACAATACATACTCTGACCTAACAATATATACTAGGACCTAACAATATATACTCGGACCTAACAATATATACTCTGACCTAACAATATATACTCGGACCTAACAATATATACTCTCACCTCACAATATATACTCTGACCTAACAATATATACTCTGACCTAACAATACACACTCTGGCCTAACAATACACACTCTGGCCTAACAATACATACTCTGGCCTAACAATACATACTCTGGCCTCACAATACATACTCTTGCCTAACAATACATACTCTGACATAACAATACATACTATTGCCTAACAATACATACTCTTGCCTAACAATACATACTCTGACATAACAATACATACTCTTGCTTAACAATACATACTCTTGCCTAACAATACATACTCTGACATAACAATACATACTCTGGCCTAACAATACATTCTCTTACCTAACAATACATTCTCTGGCCTAACAATACATACTCTGGCTTAACAATACATACTTTTGCCTAACAATACATACTCTTGCCTAACAATACATTCTCTGACCTAATAATACATACTCTGGCCTAACAATACATTCTCTGACCTAACAATACATACTCTGGCTTAACAATACATACTTTTGGTTAACAATACATACTCTTGCCTAACAATACATTCTCTGACCTAAAAATACATACTCTTGCCTAACAATACATTCTCTGACCTAATAATACATACTCTGGCCTAACAATACATACTCTGACCTAATAATACATACTCTGACCTAACAATACATTCTCTGACCTAACAATACATACTCTGGCCTAACAATACATTCTCTGACTTAACAATACATACTCTGGCCTAACAATACATACTCTGACTTAACAATACATTCTCTGACTTAACAATACATACTCAGACTTAACAATACATACTCTGACTTAACAATACATACTCTGAATTAACAATACATACTCTGACTTAACAATACATACTCTGACTTAACAATACATACTCTGGCCTAACAATACATTCTCTGACTTAACAATACATACTCTGACCTAACAATACATTCTCTGACTTAACAATACATACTCTGGCCTAACAATACATACTCTGGCCTAACAATATATACTCTTGCCTAACAATATATACTCTGGCCTAACAATACATACTCTTGCCTAACAATACATTCTCTCACCTAATAATACATACTCTTGCCTAACAATACATTCTCTGACCTAATAATACATACTCTGGCATAACAATACATACTCTGACCTAATAATACATACTCTGACCTAACAATACATTCTCTGTCCTAACAATACATACTCTGGCCTAACAATACATTCTCTGACTTAACAATACATACTCTGGCCTAACAATACATACTCTGACTTAACAATACATTCTTTGACTTAACAATACATACTCTGACTTAACAATACATACTCTGACTTAACAATACATACTCTGACTTAACAATACATACTCTGACTTAACAATACATACTCTGACTTAACAATACATACTCTGGCCTAACAATACATTCTCTGACTTAACAATACATACTCTGACCTAACAATTCTTTCTCTGACTTAACAATATACATACTCTGGTCTAACAATACATACTCTGGCCTAACAATATATACTCTTGCCTAACAATATATACTCTGGCCTAACAATACATAATCTGGCCTAACAATACATACTCTTGCCTAACAATACATACTCTGGCCTAACAATACATACTCTGTCCTAACAGTAGATACTCTTGCCTAACAATACATACTCTGACATAACAATACATACTCTTGCCTAACAATACATACTCTTGCCTAACAATACATACTCTGATATAACAATACATACTCTTGCTTAACAATACGTACTTTTGCCTAGCAATACATACTCTTGCCTAACAATACATACTCTGGCCTAACAATACATACTCTGGCCTAACAATACATACTCTGGCCTAACAATACATACTCTGGCCTAACAATACATACTCTGGCCTAACAATACATTCTCTGACCTAACAATACATACTCTGGCCTAACAATACATACTCTGGCCTAACAATACATTCTCTGACCTAACAATACATACTTTTGCCTAACAATACATACTCTTGCTTAACAATACATACTTTTGCCTAACAATACATACTCTGACATAACAATACATACTCTGGCCTAACAATACATTCTCTGACCTAACAATACATACGCTGGCCTAACAATACATACTCTGGCCTAACAATACATTCTCTGACCTAACAATACATACTCTGGCCTAACAATACATTCTCTGACCTAACAATACATACTTTTGCCTAACAATACATACTCTTGCCTAACAATACATACTCTTGCCTAACAATACATACTCTGATATAACAATACATACTCTTGCTTAACAATACATACTTTTGCCTAACAATACATACTCTGGCCTAACAATACATACTTTTGCCTAACAATACATACTCTGGCCTAACAATACATACTCTGGCGTAACAATACGTTCTCTGACCTAACAATACATTCTCTGACCTAACAATACATTCTCTGAGCGCTTGGAAACTTGTTCTCAAAATGACGTTTGTTTTCTTTCCGACTTTTCTGTAAGGGACACAACTCTGTAAGAGTTATTTAAGTTTCTTATAAACATTGGTGGCGTCCCATGAAGTATGAATTCTTATAATCTCAATTTCTGCTCACTACAACAATTAATTATGTTATGAGCGTCAATATTTACATCCTTAATCTTACATCTATTTCTCTTTTAGCATTCAGTGAGCTCCCTACGGTTTACCAGTTGATCATCGTTTCTGTTTTGTTTTTAATTGTATAAGTGATAGAACATGGAATAATTTAGATAGGGCATACGAGAATAGAAGGAACATCCAGGGAAACCTCCACGTGACGTATTCATCTAAACAAGATGGTCTAAGGTAGGGTCTAGGCAAAAAGATGCATACAAATGCACCAGAAAGATTGTTCTTAGTTCTTATAGGTTCTTTCAGAAGAAAGATTGTTCTTAGATCTTATATGTTCTTTCAGAACAAAGATTATTCTTAGATCTTATTGGTTCTTTCAGAACAAAGATTGTTCTTAGATCTTATTGGTTCTTTCAGAACAAAGATTATTCTTAGATCTTATTGGTTGTTTCAGAACAAAGATTGTTCTTTGATCTTAGTAGTTCTTTCAGAACAAAGATTGTTCTTAGATCTTAGTGGTTCTTTCAGAAGAAAGATTGTTCTTAGATCTTACAGGGAACTTTTTATTCACATTTCATTCTCCTTTACCTTTTATTTCTCTTTCTAGTTCGATTCTTTAATTATTTATTTTTTTAATTTTCAATACATATTTGTATGTGTGTTGTATTTTTGTTCCTGTTGAAGGCCTTTGCGCCGAAACCTCGTTCTGATTTGTGGTATCCACTTGTACGTGAAGCTGGAGTCATAACATTTATGTCTAGATCTATTTTCTAATTTTTCCTGCTGCCTAAAGTAGTCTATGATTAGAGCACAGATGATCAAATGACAGCCCACGGGCCAGATTCGGCCCGCAAGTCTATTATATTCCTTGGCTCTTGAAGGGTCCACATAGACACCTACATTAAATATCTATAAATAAAAACCAAAGTTACAGTATGTTAACATAAAATAATAAAAAGGTAATTTTGAAACATATAATTAATTGTTCGTTTACAAGTGATAAAATATGTCGTCAATGTGCAACCATTACTTATCTATTACAAAATCATATCATGTAGTAGGACGATACTCTAGTCGTCTCATTGGCTAGAATCCTACCCTCGATAAAACTGAAGTTGGTCTATTCTAAAGCTGGTAATATCTTCAGCAGGTAATTGGTACTTAAATTACTAGGGATTCTTCAATCTGAGTCTGTTGTTCTCTAGTCGGCCCAGTTGACAAGATTGAGTACCTGACTTAGGAAACTGGTAACCGTTCTTGACAATGACAACAGGAGAAAGCCAATAACCACCATCACCCTTTCACCAGTAAACACGGATGTCGTGGTGAATGCTAGTTTGTTAATACCTCACAACGTCGTTAACGGATGTCATGGTGAATGCTAGTTTGTTAATACCTCACAACGTCGTTAACGGATGTCGTGGTGAATGCTAGTTTGTTAATACCTCACAACGTCGTTAACGGATGTCATGGAGAATGCTAGTTTGTTAATACCTCACAACGTCGTTAAAGGATGTCATGGGGAATGCTAGTTTGTTAATACCTCACAACGTCATTAACGGATGTCATGGGGAATGCTAGTTTGTTAATACCTCACAACGTCATTAACGGATGTCATGGGGAATGCTAGTTTGTTAATACCTCACAACGTCATTAACGGATGTCATGGGGAATGCTAGTTTGTTAATACCTCACAGCGTCATTAACGGATGTCATGGGGAATGCTAGTTTGTTAATACCTCACAACGTCATTAACGGATGTCATGGGGAATGCTAGTTTGTTAATACCTCACAACGTCGTTAACGGATGTCATGGGGAATGCTAGTTTGTTAATACCTCACAACGTCATTAACGGATGTCATGGGGAATGCTAGTTTGTTAATACCTCACAACGTCGTTATACGGCAGAGCGCGTCCATTGCGTTCTGTTGCGCTGGAAATTTGAAGGTAATTACTTTGTTTTGTGTTACATTTGTAATTGGTCATTTTAATTTTCCTCTGCGGGAATAACTCCAAATGTATCAGCAATAATGAGACATACTTGACCGAGTCACCACGTGACAACATAACCAGCACTTTGATTGTCTTCACCCTTGAGTGCAATGTAAACTTCTGCGATGTTTTTTCTGAGATTATTTGTTTTTATAGGAACGGGAGGATGTCAGGTCAAGGTGAAGTACGAGACTTGAACCGGCGTCTCAGCACGCGAGTTTCCACCCATATGTGCTCGGCCACCTATCCAGAAATTTTCGGAGATTTCTGGATAGTGTCGCTTCAAGCATCGAAACTCACGATATTCAGCACCTTCCCAGAGTAATTCCCTGGTACCCATTTCTGCCAACGGCTGAGTCGACCGTGGGGTATTTTTTTTCCAATACTCACTTTACAATTCACTCCTTCGGATGATGGAAATGGGAGTTAAGATTGGCACAGCCAGAAATGAGAAACTTGGTGGCCGTGTAAGAAGACTTATCAACCAAAATAGAACTGGAGTCGTCAGTCGCTGGACGCTGCGGGAATTGCTGAGGAGGGGATCTGAGCACCTATGGACATGTTCGGAGTGCAATGATGATGACCCGCAAATAACTCAATAACTCAATAACAGTTGAGAAATGAAATAAGAAAATCGTTGGAGATGATAACATGTAGTTTAAAAGAAGAATGTTGAGAATACCAAGGACAGATATGATAGGGTTAATGAGGTCGTTCCGAATCAGGTCAGAACAAAATGAAAAGACAAACGGTTTTAGAACATCGCGGAGCAAACATTCATGATTGCACTCACCCCATGTACTCGCCGCTCACCCACTAGGACTATATTGACCCTCACTAACCACCCTCACTAACCACCCTCACTTACCATCTTCACTAACCACCCTCACTTACCATCTTCACTTACCACCCTCACTTACTACCCTCACTTACTACCCACACTTACTACCCACACTAACTATCCTCACTTACTACCCACACTTACTACCCACACTTACTACCCACACTTACTACGCACACTTACTACCCACACTTACTACCCTCACTTACCACCCTCACTTACTACCCACACTTACTACCCTCACTTACTACACTTACTTACTACCCTCACTTACTACCCACACTTACTACCCACACTTACTACCCTCACTTACTACCCACACTTACTACCCACACTTACTACCCTCACTTACTACCCACACTTACTACACTTACTTACTACTCTCACTTACTACACTTACTTACTACCCACACTTACTACCCTCACTTACCACCCTCACTTACTACCCACACTTACTACCCTCACTTACTACCCACACTTACTACCCTCACTTACCACCCTCACTTACTACCCACACTTACTACCCACACTTACTACCCACACTTACTACCCTCACTTACTACCCACACTTACTACACTTACTTACTACTCTCACTTACTACACTTACTTACTACCCACACTTACTACCCTCACTTACCACCCTCACTTACTACCCACACTTACTACCCTCACTTACTACCCACACTTACTACCCACACTTACTACCCTCACTTACCACCATCACTTACTACCCACACTTACTACCCTCACTTACTACCCACACTTACTACCCTCACTTACTACCCTCACTTACTACACTTACTTACTACCCTCACTTACTACCCACACTTACTACCCACACTTACAACCCTCACTTACTACCCACACTTACTACCCACACTTACTACCCACACTTACTACCCACACTTACTACCCTCACTTACTACCCACACTTACTACCCACACTTACTACCCACACTTACTACCCTCAGTTACCACCCTCACTTACTACCCACACTTACTACCCACACTTACTACCCACACTTACTACCCACACTTACTACCCTCACTTACCACCCTCACTTACTACCCACACTTACTACCCACACTTACTACCCTCACTTACTACCCTCGCTTACTACCCTCACTTACTACCCACACTTACTACCCACACTTACTACCCACACTTACTACCCTCACTTACTACCCACACTTACTACCCACACTTACTACCCTCACTTACTACCCTCGCTTACTACCCACACTTACTACACTTACTTACTACCCTCACTTACCAACCTCACTTATTACCCTCACTTACCACCCTCACTTACCAACCTCACTTACCACCCTCACTTACCACCCTCACTTACCAACCTCACTTACTACCCTCACTTACCAACCTCACTTATTACCCCCACTTACCAACCTCACTTACTACCCTCACTTACCAACCTCACTTATTACCCTCACTTACCACCCTCACTTACCACACTCACTTACTACCCTCACTTACCACCCTCACTTACTACCCTCACTTACCAACCTCACTTATTAACCTCACTTACCACCCTCACTTACCACCCTCACTTACTACCCTCACTTACCAACCTCACTTACCACCCTCACTTACCACCCTCACTTACCAACCTCACTTACTACCCTCACTTACCAACCTCACTTATTACCCTCACTTACCAACCTCACTTACTACCCTCACTTACCAACCTCACTTATTACCCTCACTTACCACCCTCACTTACCAACCTCACTTATTACCCTCACTTACCAACCTCACTTACTACCCTCACTTACCAACCTCACTTACCACCCTCACTTACCAACCTCACTTACTACCCTCACTTACCAACCTCACTTATTACCCTCACTTACCACCCTCACTTACCACCCTCACTTACTACCCTCACTTACCAACCTCACTTACCACCCTCACTTACCACCCTCACTTACCAACCTCACTTACTACCCTCACTTACCAACCTCACTTATTACCCTCACTTACCACCCTCACTTACCACCCTCACTTACTACCCTCACTTACCAACCTCACTTATTACCCTCACTTACCACCCTCACTTACCAACCTCACTTATTACCCTCACTTACCACCCTCACTTACCAACCTCACTTATTACCCTCACTTACCAACCTCACTTACCACCCTCACTTACCAACCTCACTTATTACCCTCACTTACCACCCTCACTTACCAACCTCACTTATTACCCTCACTTACCAACCTCACTTATTACCCTCACTTACCACCCTCACTTACCACCCTCACTTACCACCCTCACTTACCACCCTCACTTACCACCCTCACTTACCACCCTCACTTACCAACCTCACTTATTACCCTCACTTACCAACCTCACTTATTACCCTTACTTACCACCCTCACTTACCAACCTCACTTATTACCCTCACTTACCAACCTCACTTATTACCCTCACTTACCACCCTCACTTACCAACCTCACTTATTACCCTCACTTACCACCCTCACTTATTACCCTCACTTACCACCCTCTCTTACCAACCTCACTTATTACCCTCACTTACCACCCTCACTTACCAACCTCACTTACCACCCTCTCTTACCAACCTCACTTATTACCCTCACTTACCACCCTCACTTACCACCCTCACTTACCACCCTCACTTACTACCCTCACAACTTGTTTGCGATGAGCAACCCTTACCGGTACCACTCAATTCTAGACTCAGATCCCAACACTAGCCTACTTATCACTGATCATCCTTTGGTCGCCTTCAAACGCGACAGGAGTCTGAGAGACATTCTTTCAAGAGGCGCCTCCTCCGCTGACACCATAAACACCGAGGCACCCTTCTATGTGGACATCGAGTCTGATACACTTGCGACTACTTGCTTTGCACCGATTCTGTTGCTGTTTCCTAATGGGCGATTCGATATCAAGGAGGAGTTTACATGCGTATCACAGAATATCAATTACGCTATGCTATGTCAGCATTGCCAGATTACGCATATAGGTGAGTACGGACGAAGTCTATGCGGGGATTTTGTGAGCATTTTTGTGATGTTGAACAGAAGACTGACAGTCCGGTGTCATCCTATTTCAAAACCCTAGGACATAGTGGTAAACCCTACATGCAAGTTACTAGCATTGTCTCATGTCACCTCAACAGTCGTAGCCGGTTCGCCCTTGAGAATTGTCTCATAGTTCAGTTGAGTCTGCTGTCCCCACAAGGCATGAACATATCGCTCTCATACACATAGGATACCTGATACATATTTCCCACCCGTATGCGCACCTGCACCTATATATGTGTGTATATGTGTCTGCATGTATACTTGCACATTTGGGCACTTTTTGATGTGCTTTGTGGTAATAAATACAGACATATCTGTTTATGAATCTATGGGTAAGTATGCATGCGTTTGTCCACTTCTTTTCGGTGTGCACACCCATAGGTGCAGGTATACACATATTTATTTGTTCTACCTTTCAGCTCCCTGTGGAGCTTAGGTCTTCAACAACCACTTTGCAAGTCGTTCTGTTTCTTGCCATTCTTTTAAGATCATTCCATGTCTTCCCCATCATCTTTATCTCTGCTTCTATCTGTCTTCTCCAAGAATTCATTGGTCTTCTTCTTTGTCTTTTCCTCTGGAGATTCAAAAAGGGCCTGTTGTGTAATACTCTCAGTTGGCTTCTGCAGTGTGTGTCCTATCCAGCGCCATCGTCTTCGCTGTATCTCTTTATCCACTGGTATTTGACTGGTAAAAAGAGAATGTAATGTGCCCCCGTCACGCCAAGCGACGTATAGGGAATATGGTGTTAGTGACCATACATTTTACGTATCTTCAGCACATGATTTTTGGGGTAATGTGGTCGGTATTACGCCCGTGCCGCTTTACTTTCCCAGAAAAGAATCTGGTACCCATTAAAGGCTAAGTAAAACTGGAAGTGACTGGTACATTTCCATAATTCTATGTTAGTGATTTTGTCCTGCCATTTCCATCCTTTTATTCTGCGTAAGCATCCATTAATGAAAGTCTGTATCTTCATGATTGTCAATTTTTTTATTCTCCATGTTTCACATCCATATAATAAAACTGACTTAACATTGGAGCTGAACATTTTTATTTTAGTATTAAACCTAATTTCTTTGGTGTGCACACCCATAGTTGCTGGTATACACACATTTATTTGTTGGCTTGAGTACGCTAATCAAATTGTCAAAGTGGATATACCTATTGGGTATCAACTCATATAAGCGTTTCTAGTAATAATTAGAATGAGGGTTCTTGCACCCACCGGATATTTTTAGAGCCCTTCCCCTTTGACTGTATTTCACACCAGTGCCCCGTGCTGTTGGCCGGCCATATCCAGTCCAGTCGTTGTCCGGACCACAGGGAGGAAACTGATTTTTCTTGTTTGTGAGTCTAGCATATTACAGCCATGTTAGATTCCTAGAGACTGGACAAGTTAGATTTCTGTGCATATCCTTATATATTTTTTGTGTTGTTGTTTGTTGTTTGTTGCTCCAGGTGAAATAATTTTTTGCTGAAACATAGTTTCACCTCTGTTTTGTTTCTCACCGCCGTCAAGCTGTTACCATACCACTTGTTTCTCACCGCCGTCAAGCTGTTACCATACCACTTGTTTCTCACCGCCGTCAAGCTGTTACCATACCACTTGTTTCTCACCGCCGTCAAGCTGTTACCGTACCACTTTTTCCTATTTTTTGAAAAAAGTTTTCATTATTATCAGCTTTACAGCAGCTTCACATACTTATGCATCTTGATACATCCTTTAAGCACTTACCCTCAAATATTCATCTTTTTTTTGGTTATAGGCAACAGCTGAAATGTACCGCGACGGCATAAAAAAAAATAGAGGAAAGAAGAGGTATAAGGATGAGGAGAGAATAATACCAGAAAGTTAAAGAGATTTGTTTGGTACAAAATCAGTATCTTGTAACACAAATAACTATTGAAATATAAATGTGTGGAGAGAGATATCACCTAGGCCAGCCTTTACTTCAAGTTGTTGACGTTTCAACTCTTAGGGAAAGTCGATAATTATATAATAAGGGGGAATAATTCTAGGCGAACTGTGAAAAACAAAATGATGTTTTGTCATTCACATGCGCATTTTAGTGCCCTCATAATCTGCGTCATTAATAAGTGTTTTAGCGTGCCAAATAACGTTGCGTCATTAATAAGTGTTTTAGCGTGCCCAATAACGTTGCGTCATTAACAATTGTTTTAGCGTGCCCAATAACGTTGCGTCATTAACAAGTGTTTTAGCGTGCCCAATAACGTTGCGTCATTAACAAGTGTTTTAGCGTGCCCAATAACGTTGCGTCATTAACAAGTGTTTTAGCGTGCCCAATAACGTTGCGTCATTAACAAGTGTTTTAGCGTGCCCAATAGCGTTGCGTCATTAACAAGTGTTTTAGCGTGCCCAATAACGTTGCGTCATTAACAAGTGTTTTAGCGTGCCCAATAACGTTGTGTCATTAACAAGTGTTTTAGCGCGCCCAATAACGTTGCGTCATTAACAAGTGTTTTAGCGTGCCCAATAACGTTGCGTCATTCACAAGAGCATTCGTGTGCTTACTAATGTTGCATCATTTACAAGTGAAGTGGTTTGTGCATTTATCTTCATTTTATTTGTTAACCTTTGATCTTCTTTAGGTTTTTTTTTTCATATTTTTTTTCAACTGCTTTTGCAGTCCCCATGTGTTATGAAAGGCATTTACAAGTGAACGTTCTGTTGAGCCTCTGTGGCTGAGTGGTTAGGGTGCTCGGTGGCTGAGTGGTTAGTGTGCTCAGTGGCGGAGTGGTTAGTGTGCTCAGTGGCTGAGTGGTTAGTGTGCTCGGTGGCTGAGTGGTTAGTGTGCTCAGTGGCTGAGTGGTTAGTGTGCTCGGTGGCTGAGTGGTTAGTGTGCTCGGTGGCTGAGTGGTTAGTGTGCTCGGTGGCTGAGTGGTTAGTGTGCTCGGTGGCTGAGTGGTTAATGAGCTCGGTGGCTGAGTGGTTAGTGTGGTTGAGTGGTTAGTATGCTCGGTGGCTGAGTGGTTAGTGTGCTCGGTGGCTGAGTGGTTAGTGTGCTCGGTGGTTGAGTGGTTAGTGTGCTCGGTGGCTGAGTGGTTAGTGTGCTCGGTGACTGAGTGGTTAGTGTGCTCACTTTTTGATCAGAAAAGTCCTGGTTCGATCCTCAGAAGTGACGGAATAAAAAGGCACCATGTTTCACCCATCCTCTATTAAGGGTAGTAGAGATCCTGTAGCAAAGGCGGCCTGGCGTGATACCGACCACAGCACCTAAATAATTGCCGTGGTCATAGAAAAATATGATCCCTAGTACGATACGCCTAGCAAGGCGTTGTGGAAATCGTTCCATTGAACGAAGGTGCGTTTATTTTTTGTATTTGATATCAAACGGCTATGTGTACGCATTTCCAGGCACATCCGATCGCAGCACATTTTTATGGGAGTTTTGACTTCCTGGGGCCATTCACTTAATACTTATTTGATGGATAAGACTCGTCATCATTGAATGCGGTCTACGCATCGAAGGGTGACTACCATGGAGCATCATTCTCTTGTTTTGATAGTGCAGGTTGTCATAGGCTGACTTGTCCATCTTTTGATGCTACTCGTTCATGTTGGTCTTGGTTTGCCTCTACCTCTTTTACCTTGTATTTTCCCTTCCATGATTACTTTTAGTAGGTTGCTGATTAATTTAGCTAGTAAGGCTGGCTAGTCTCTTTTTATAGTCATCGCAGAGAGATGGTTAAGTGTATCTTAAAATGTTGGTTAATGGTTCTAACTCGAACATCGAACTGACCGCTTTCAACCCGTCTGTGGTCATGAACAGGGTGCATGAATCATGATCTAAGTCTGTTCTCTTCTGTGTATGGTAAAAGCAGTAATTAAAGGTTCATTGCATGCCCATTAATTACTCTGAAAATGACCATCATCAGGTCGCATGTCCTTTGCAAAACGTTGCATACACACAGCTCGTTTCAAAATCTCTGTATACTCCGTATCTCTGTTTCTAGCCGAATATTCACATTCCTCTGTCGGCATGTTCAAGGTAACCTTGATGTCTTGAAATCACCTTATTCTTGGTCTGCCCCTGATGCGTCGTCCAGGAACCATGCCTTCCCTAATTGTTCTTTCCAGTCCTCTGTGTTTTTTGAGGTTGCATGGTGTTTTAATTTCCTCTGTCGAAAGGTGTTTAGAAATGTTTATATATGTTAATGATGAACAAGGCCATTTTATGGATAAGTGGTCAGTATCATTCCAGGCCGCCCTACTTCTCCCAGAATAAATATCTGATACCAATCTTTTAAAGAAGGGTGAACTCCAAATCCGTATTTGTTCAAAAATGTTGGATCATATGGGAATGGAACCCAGAGTCTTCTGGCTATCTGCGAACAGACTGACTACCGAGCCACCGCGCTACTTATGTACAAAGTAAATGACAAATTAATGTAAGCAGACGGAAGAACCTGTCTGTTGCTTTAGAACAAGAAGGGTCTGTGTATTCTCCAATGTCAATTGTGTTAACGAGTAGGGTCAGATCAATCAAGTGATAGCATCCAGACACGGCAACATCACAATTGTAATCAATAGAGCTGACGTCATTGTGTACTAAGTTGAACTGGGAGCGCTAACTGAGCACATTTTAGCTGCACTTTTATACGAGCCGAGAAGTGATAAGTGAATAGTATAAGTCAGAGGTGTGCAACCTACAGCTCGAGGGACAGAACTGGCCCGCCAAGTTATTTTGGCCGGTCCTTGTGCTTGAATTGAAAATGATGATACATTCCATGAGAGGAACAAATAAATAAATAAAATGTAACACAAAAACAAGAAACTGATTACTGACACAAATTTAGAAAACGTGCTACGCCTTTGTGTTAGTCAAACACCATCAAACATAAATAACCAAGTATGTGATAATATAACAGTGTAGTGTGATTATTGTGTCAGATATTCCTCCTTGTTTAATATAACAATGTAGTGTGATTATTGTGTTAGATATTCCTCATTTGTTTAATATAACAATGTAGTGTGATTATTGTGTTAGATATTCCTCATTGTTTAATATAACAGTGTAGTGTGATTATTGTGTTAGATATTCCTCATTGTTTAATTTAACAGTGTAGTGTGATTATTGTCTTTGATATTCCTCATGGTTTAATATAACAATGTAGTGTGATTATTGTGTTAGATATTCCTCATTGTTTAATATAACAGTGTAGTGTGATTATTGTCGTTGATATTCCTCATTGTTTAATATAACAGTGTAGTGTGATTATTGTGTTAGATATTCCTCATTGTTTAATATAACAGTGTAGTGTGATTATTGTCTTTGATATTCCTCATTGTTTAATATAACTTAATATAACAGTGTAGTGTGATTATTGTCTTTGATATTCCTCATTGTTTAATATAACAGTATAGTGTGATTATTGTGTTAGATATTCCTCATTTGTTTAATATAACAATGTAGTGTGATTATTGTGTTAGATATTCCTCATTGTTTAATATAACAATGTAGTGTGATTATTGTGTTAGATATTCCTCATTGTTTAATATAACAGTGTAGTGTGATTATTGTGTTAGATATTTCTCATTGTTTAATATAACAATGTAGTGTGATTATTGTGTTAGATATTCCTCATTGTTTAATATAACAATGTAGTGTGATTATTGTGTTAGATATTCCTCATTGTTTAATATAACAGTGTAGTGTGATTATTGTGTTAGATATTCCTCATTGTTTAATATAACAATGTAGTGTGATTATTGTGTTAGATATTCCTCATTGTTTAATATAACAGTGTAGTGTGATTATTGTGTTAGATATTCCTCATTGTTTAATATAATAGTGTAGTGTGATTATTGTGTTAGATATTCCTCATTGTTTAATATAACAATGCAGTGTGATTATTGTGTTAGATATTCCTCATTGTTTAATATAACAATGTAGTGTGATTATTGTGTTAGATATTCCTCATTGTTTAATATAACAATGTAGTGTGATTATTGTGTTAGATATTCCTCATTGTTTAATATAACAGTGTAGTGTGATTATTGTGTTAGATATTCCTCATTGTTTAATATAACAGTGTAGTGTGATTATTGTGTTAGATATTCCTCATTGTTTAATATAACAGTGTAGTGTGATTATTGTGTTAGATATTCCTCATTGTTTAATATAACAATGTAGTGTGATTATTGTGTTAGATATTCCTCATTGTTTAATATAACAGTGTAGTATGATTATTGTCTTTGATATTCCTCATTGTTTAATATAACAGAGTAGTGTGATTATTGTCTTTGATATTCCTCATTGTTTAATATAACAGTGTAGTGTGATTATTGTGTTAGATATTCCTCATTGTTTAATATAACAGTGTAGTGTGATTATTGTGTTAGATATTCCTCATTTGTTTAATTAGTTGTTCTTGGAAATGAGCTATCACATGAGAGGAATAATCTAGACATCACTTTACGATTAGTATATTTATTGAAATTGATAACTCATCATGTTTGGTGCAACATTAATGATCAGTTTCTTTATTGGTATGTCTACAAGTCTTGACGCAACATGCACATTTAACTCTTTCCGTACGTTTCGACGCACCATGCGTCATGTCAATTTCGGCCATGTACGTTTAGCCGCACAGTGCGTCACTCTCAATGTGATTAGTGTAAACTGTCATCAACCATATTATTTTCACACATGTCTTGTATCATCGTGGTATTGGTGAAATCTAATACCATGTTAATAGTCTAAAAATTCATATATAATATGTTTAGTGTTATATGAATATAAACATGTAGATTGATATATAAAAAATAAAACAAATTTTGTCTCTGAAACCTCTACCGCTAAATTGATGAAAACCTTCCGTACTGAAGTAATTAATAATAAAGCCAATATAATACAGCAATGGAATCATGTCTCATCTAAATAAGAGTTATGTTGATCCGTGAGTCAATCGACGGTGGTTATGCTGCCAACATCTCTGATCGTGTCGTATCTAACTTGACCCATTACTTGCAGCAAGTACTTGATTTTCTCTGATCGTGTTATCATATCTAACTTGACCCATTACTTGCAACAAGTACTTGATTTTCTCTGATCGTGTTATCATATCTAACTTGACCCATTACTTGCAACAAGTACTTGATTTTCTCTGATCGTGTTATCATATCTAACTTGACCCATTACTTGCATCAAGTACTTGATTTTCTCTGATCGTGTTATCATATCTAAAAGGACACATTACTTGCAACAAGTACTTGCTTATCTCTCCTGTCTGTAGTAAGATTGTAGAAAAACTTGATCAAATCCACTTTTAATTATTCTAGAGATTCTAAATCTAACAATTTCTATTTATCTTCTACCACATACATGTACTATGAGGTAGGTTTCTATATTTTCTCTACAACTTTTTCAAGGTCTCTCTCCTCCTGGCTTCGTGTGAGAGTAACTGACTAAAACTATCTCTGCATGTCGTTTCTCTTTTTTGCGTGATCCGCTAGGCTCCCCTTATTCAGATGAGGACTGGGAAACCTGGCGTCGTCAGTTCTCTATTCACTAAGTTATAACTATTACGACAAGGGACTCCGCCTTACAATTCCATAACTTTCGTCTCAATTACTGATTGTTGTACATCAACCCTTCATCAATTCTTGACGAGAGCTTGACACTACCTCTCCTGAAACACTCGGTTCCTATACCTTTAGATCGTGTTCACTGTAAACAAGGGAGAGAACTCTACTACCGCTCGGTTCCTATACCTTTAGATCGTGTTCACTGTAAACAAGGGAGAGAACTCTACTACCGCTCGGTTCCTATCTCCGATACCTTTAGATCGTGTTCACTGTAAACAAGGGAGAGAACTCTACTACCGCTCGGTCCCTACAGACGAGAGTCCCGCTCAATTGCCTCTTTTCTCGTCCTGGAAAAGGTCCATTGTGGAGTCTTCGTTCCCTTATTCCACTCTTCTTCAGCTGCGGATCTTGTCCGTTCAATCTTCACAAGAGTGTTACCGCTAGTTACGCTGAACATTTGCTGAGTCTGGCACACGATTTCCCATTTGTCAAGGATCAAGAGTCTCCAGTCCGGCAGAGCCTCATGTGGCAAAGCATGTCGACATGCGTGGAATCTCTGACTCCCTGCTCTTCTAGCATTCGTTACGCTGACCTCTACGATATCTGTCTCGTTTATTACAGAGTCCGATTAGCGATCTCTCTCTCTCTCTCTCTCTCTCTCTCTCTCTCTCTCTCTCTCTCTTTCAAAGTTTACTTCGTCCTCTTGCTATCACCCTAACCATATTGACTTTTCTTTCACTCCTCGCATTGCTCACACTACATCAAAGTTCTGTCACAATCCTTTCATTAAACCTTCCAGCTTTCTATTTATAATTTATTGTTGAATTCACCCCTCCTCCCCACTTTTTTCTGTCTCCCCCTGCAACTTTTATTCCACTCTCTGTTCTGTCTTCCACTCTCTATCACTAACAATATTTTTTCAATATCACGTGACTGCGAATACGGTAATTTCTATAATTGCTTAAATAGGTGACGACATCTGCCCTTCGGTGTCTTCATAGTTTTCAGTTCTGGACTCAGATAAAATAATGTTGCCCACACCTGGTCTAGGCGATCACAAGCCACCTTATTCATGGAACAACTTTGAACTTGTAACAACTGGAAAAATTGAGGGACGAAGAGATAGAGTGAAGCAAAGAGAAAAAACTAACAGACAGCTTAAGAGAATGGCTTGGCAGAAGGTCAACAACAGAAATGATAAATAGCTGCCGAGATCGAAAGTTGTGGAGAGATATGATCACCTACGCCACTAGGCCCGGTACTTCATGATGATCAAAAGTCACCCGTCTATCCTTCACTTCCAGAATTACAATTTACCATATGACGTTCAAATCTTTCATAAAATTAGATTGAAAGAGCCATGTAGCCAGACAATGTATGTTTAACTGCCCCATCTTTTGCTTTCACAATATTCCAGATTCATGACAGAACAAGGTTAATCCTTGAAACTTATTTCCAGATTTGTCTACACAATGAACATGCCTTTCGCCTGGCGGTTACAGGAGCGTGTCATTGCTGACCTCTCAGCTGAGCACATTTAAATATAGCACGCTATCTAGTCGCTCTTTTATTCTTGATAAATGCTTGCATGATCGTCTTTCCTTTTTTGTAAAGAGTGATAGATGCTGAATGTGGTTTTCTATTTATTTTGCTTATTTTTTTTTTTTTATTTTTTTTTTCTCAGGTGCATAATTCAATACAATAGACGTGTAACACGCAATCATAGACTAGCATGCACAACTTATGGTGTAATTTAAAATATGCTTCCTACCTCCACATACAAGTCGATGTGTCATTGTAAGTCACTCACGAGCAAACACTGTGCATGTTATGTCATTGTAAGTCACACAAGAGTAAACACTGTGTATGTTATGTCATTGTAAGTCACTCAAGACCAAACAAATATGCATGTTATGTCATTGTAAGTCACTCAAGACCAAACAAATGTGCATGTTATGTCATTGTAAGTCACACAAGAACAAACACTGTGCATGTTATGTCATTGTAAGTCACACAAGAACAAACACTGTGCATGTTATGTCATTGTAAATCACGCAAAAACAAACACTGTGCATGTTATGTCATTGTAAGTCACACAAGAGTAAACACTGTGCATGTTATGTCATTGTAAGTCACTCAAGAGCAAACAAATGTGCCTGTTATGTCATTGTAAGTCACACAAGAGCAAACATTGTGCATGTTATGTCATCGTAAGTCACACACGAGCAAACACTGTGCATGTTATGTCATTGTAAGTCACACACGAGCAAACACTGTGCATGTTATGTCATTGTAAGTCACTCACGAGCAAACACTGTGCATGTTATGTCATTGTAAGTCACACACGAGCAAACACTGTGCATATTATGTCATTGTAAGTCACACACGAGCAAACACTGTGCATGTTATGTCATTGTAAGTCACGCACGAGCAAACACTGTGCATGTTATGTCATTGTAAGTCGCACACGAGCAAACACTGTGCATGTTATGTCATTGTAAGTCACACACAAACAAACACTGTGCATGTTATGTCATTGTAAGTCACACACGAGCAAACACTGTGCATGTTATGTTTAAATAGTTCAATTCTAGTGGTAGTCAGGCCCACATGAAGAAAAGAAATTGTTAGATGTTGAAGCTGGCTTCGATACTTTTGCTACGTTTTTATTCGTGCGACTTTTCATTTCAAGCCATGATTTTTTTCGCCTCCATTTTTACAGCTTTCTTTATGCCTGCCAGTACTGTCTATATTTGGCACTTGTTTCCAGGAACTAAATGGCTACTTCCAGGTGTGTCATCTCGCTCAAGTAGTCATCGGAGCATCTTGAACAAAGCGTTGTAGTATTGATTCTGATGTTGTGAAGAGCATTCTTGGCAACCGCTAGCCATGGCACAGTGACAGAAAGTATGGCAGTGTGTGGGGACACATGATTAAATGAAGTAATTCTGAAGCGATAACTTTGTTGGCCAAGCATAATTACAAAGTAATATCCTTCGACAGGTCAGCGCAGAAAACATCTGGCTATTACATTAGACACTTCCCGGCTCATACAGGCCACAACTTCGATGTCGCTTTAATAACGAGCGATGTGAATCTGGTTATCTTTGACATATGAAGGCAACGGATCATACACAACACAAACATACACACACACAGAGTATGAACCAAAATAAGTATGACTATGACAAGACATACGGACATAACAGACTTTAGTACAATAGACATGGCACTTATATGATCGATAATGTGATAAACAATCCACCTCGGAATCAGGTGTTGGGTTCATCCCGGCTGTTTGGTTTTAGCAGAATTCCAAGAAACCGATTCTACTATTGACTGTATGTGTTATATGTTTCTGTATATGTGTGATATACATGTATGTACCTATATAGGTGTATGTGTATGTTTGTTTATTTGAGATGTGTACTAACAAACTTATAATGCACTAGCTGCGAGTGGTACTTTATCTTTATATATGGAAAAAAAACCAGACATAAATTATAGTCCCAGATATAGTGTAGATGATTTTAAATACAGTTTGAAATAGATCGTTCATATTGTGTCTTCTGAATAGAAATATTAACAGAAATATGAACAGAAATATGAACAAAAATATGAACAGGAATATGAACAGAAATATGAACAGGAATAGGAACAGAAATATGAACAGAAATAGGAACAGAAATATGAACAGAAATATGAACAGAAATATGAACAGAAATATGAACAGAAATATGAACTTAAATATGAACAGAAATATGAACAGAAATATGAACAGAAATATGAACTTAAATATAAACAGAAATATGAGCAGAAATGTGAACAGAAATATGAACAGAAATAGGAACAGAAATATAAACAGAAATATGAACAGAAATATGAACAGAAATATAAACAGAAATATGAACAGAAATAGGAACAGAAATATGAACAGAAATATGAACAGAAATATGAACAGAGATATAAACAGAAATATGAACAGAAATAGGAACAGAAATATGAACAGAAATATAAACAGAAATATGAACTGAAATATGAACAGAAATATAAACAGAAATATGAACAGAAATATGAACAGAAATATAAACAGAAATATGAACAGAAATATGAACAGAAATATGAACAGAAATATGAGTTAATTATTAAATTATTGTTAGAATCAAGTAACAAAGAACAAAAAGGCAGCTCTCCTACAATTGACACAAAACTCTCTAGTTTGTTTACGATGAAGGCAACCATGTCGTGATGTTTGAGTGGGCACTACAGTGGATCATGTGGCCAACACATGTCTGGAAGTGTCTGGAACATCGAGAACCTGGGCCTAGATGGAGAGGAGGATGTTGTAGGCTGGGTCTGAAAGGGAGGGGGGGGGGAATCTTGCATTAGGTTAGAGCCGGTGGGTGAACCATAGCTGACTGTTTGCGTTATATCAGGAAACAAGATCTGATCAAGATCCTACGCTGAGATGAGCATACAACATACTAATCACACCAAGTGATAAGTATCGAAGAGGAAAGACAACCCGGTCTCAAATATGTATTCATGAAGTCGGATATATAGGGATCATAAGCGCGCGTATAACAGGTTGCTTTAAAACATTCTACCATATCCATACAGTAATTGTCCTGATTAGAAAAGACGATGAAGATGAGCTGTTATCATGTGAATGCTGAAGATGTAGAAGACTTACTGAGATTCCACAACTTGTATCAGCAGCCTAGAAGGACATCAATCTATCCATCCATCCATTCATCAATCCATCTATCTAAGATTCCACAACTTGTATCAGCAGCCTAGAAGGACATCCATCTATCCATCCATCCATTCATCCGTCCATCCATCCATCCATCCATCCATCCATCCATCCATCCATCCATCCACCCATCCATCCATCTATCTATCTATCTATCTATCTATCTATCTATCTATCTATCTATCTATCTATCTATCTATCTATCTATCTATCTATCTATCTATCTATCTATCTATCTATCTATCTATCTATCTATCTATCTATCTATCTATCTATCTATCTATCTATCTATCTATCTTTCTGTCTATCTATCTATCTATCTATCTATCTATCTATCTATCTATCTATCTATCTATCTATCTATCTATCTATCTATCTATCTATCTATCTATCTATCTATCTATCTATCTATCTATCTATCTATCTATCTATCTATCTATCTGTCTGTCTGTCTGTCTGTCTGTCTGTCTGTCTGTCTGTCTGTCTGTCTGTCTGTCTGTCTGTCTGTCTGTCTGTCTGTCTATCTATCTATCTATCTATCTATCTGTCTATCTATTTATCTATCTATCTAAATGTCTGTCTGGTCGAACTGTCTGTTTGTCTGTCTCTCTGTCAGTCTGTACTCGTTTTGTGTCGAGGGAGATACACAATTCTTGCCATTTTCAGACTGAACCATTGTTAATAGATGTTTCTTGCAGCGTTTCTCGAACGTTGTCAGTCCATCCTACTCTGCGGCTACGACAGACTTTTCTCCCAGCCTCTCATCTGAAACATGTCCAGGATTGGTTCAACAGTGAGATATGTACATATCTAGCATACATGTCTATAATGTCTTCTGTTCTCTGCGTGATCTTCTTATCTTTGAATTTCACAACAAAATAGTATCTTATCCAGACTTTGATCTGTCATTATCATCATTGAGTGCCGTCTCCGCATCGAAGGTTGGCTACCATGGAGCGCCATTCCACTCTGTCTCTTGCTTTGATGGTGCAGATTGTCATAGGTTGACTTGTCCATCTTTTGATGTTACTCGTCCATGTTAGTCTTGGTCTGCCTCTATTACCTTTTATTCTTCCTTTCAAAATTACTTTTAGTAGGCTGTTGTGTCTTTTAATAGGCCCCAACGATTTCATTTGTCTTGCTCTAATTGTGTTTAGTAGTTGTCTTTTTCATTGTTAGTTGTTTTAAAACTTCATCGTTTGTTTTCTTTTCTTTCCATCCAATTCTACCTATGCTTCTATAAATCCACATTTTAAAGGCTTCAATTTTCTGTTTTGTTTTCTGGTCTAATGTCCATGTTTCTGCGCCATACAGGAATATTAAGAAGATGTAACATTTTGCTATTCTTAGTTTTAGCCCTGGTGTTATTTGTTTTGACGTTAGTATACGTTTCATGACATTAAAATTACTTTTTGCCTATTCTTTTGTTTATTTCAGTTTTACGTTTTCCATCACTGATTATAGTATGCACCAGGTAGTTGTAGCTCTGAACTGTATCCAGATGTATTCCTTCAACTGTGATATTTAATTGTAGGTATTGAGAATTATCTTTGTTTATGATCATAGTTTTAGTCTTTTTGATATGCAAATCAAGTCCATATTTTTTGCTTGTCATGTTTATTACATTAGGTAATTGTTGTAGGTAGATCTTTAGAATTTTCTGCTAATAATACAGTATCATCAACATAGTTTAGGTTATTGATTACCTTTCCATTAATGTTTTACCCTGGCATTTCTGTGATGTTTTTAAAGATTTGCTTATTTTGATCTATCATACAAACCAAATGTCATCTAACATGCATACACCAGGATATGTTTACTTGTATGACGAATTGTGACAACATATTTGTGTCTATTAGCATGCCCCACCATCTCATCCCCAGCAGTCTCCACAGACAATGTAAAATGGATAAGTCTCATCTTTTTCATTGCACAGCCCGGATTCAGTAGACATGATGGATCGGCTGAGCAGCTGGTGGTAATCCCTCAATTTATAAAAAATATTCTGGCATTATGTATTGATCTATCTCTTTTATTACTAAGTTATGCCTTTTCCAATAACTGGAGAATCACTTAGATTTATGAAATAAACAATAAATACAAATATTTTCAAAACTTTTCTTTCAATGTTTTACAAAACTGTACGTTTCATGAGTAAAAGTAAAAAGTAAATAGCCCCGCCACGCCAAGTGGCGTATAGGGAATATGGTGTTAGTGACCATAATTTTTATAGATCTTCGGCACAAGATTTTTGGGGTAATGTGGTCGGTATTACGCCCGTGCCGCTTCACTTTACCAGAAAAAATCCGGTACCCATTTAAGGCTGGGTGAACCCGGAAGCCGTCGATTAGGATCGAACCCGACCTCTTTTTATTTTACTTTGTCTCTGGGCAGTGAGATCCGATGTCTAGCCTTCTCGAAAAACGGCAAAAAACTGTAGATCTCGTGTGCGCTAGTGCACGTTAAAGAACCCTAGGCATTTAAATATCGAAAACAGCATGCCAAATATGGGCACTGTCTGTGCAAACATTGTGAAGCAAGTCACCTGTGACGAATAAAGGCGCAGATATAGCGACGTTGTCGTAAAGTAGCGACACAACGCATCCACGTCCACCTAACAGGTTCTACAAGAACTTCCAGATTCATTCAAATAAAGGTCAAGGTAATAGAAACAAGAAAAGGAGTTATGTAGAGCAAGTCTTAACATATGGATGTGAATCATGGACAATAGGACAACAGACAAGAAAATCACTGGAGTCTACAGAAATGTGGTTTTACAGAAGAATGTTGAGAATGCCATGTGCAGTTAAGAAGAGTAGTGAAAACGTTCTGAAAGAGGCCAAAGTAAAAAGAGAGCTAATTTCCAATATAATGAAGAAACAATCATCATTTTTGTTTTGCACATGCAGTGAGACGGGAAAAGCTGGAGTTTGTTGTAACAACTGGGAAAATTGAGGGACGAAGAGTAAGAGGGAAGCAAAGAAATAAGATACCATACAGCTTAAGAGAATGGCTTGGCAGAAGGTTAACAACAGAAATGATAAATAACTGTCGAGATCGAAAGTTGTGGAGAGATAGGATCACCTACGCCAGCAGGCACGGTACTTGATGATGATGATGATGATGATGAAATGTAAAGAATGAGGTAAACTACGAGACTATTATCGACCTCTTAGCACGCGAGTTTTCACCCTCATGTGCTCGGCCGCCTATCTAGAAGTTTTTGGAGACTTCTGGATAGTGTCGCCTCAAGCATCTAAACTCACTATGGAAGGCGGCATTCTTCACCGTCCCCGAGTAATACTCTGTAACCCATTTCTGCCAGCGACTGGGTCGACCGAGGGCGTATTTTTTTTTCTAACCACGTGTACAATTCACACTACTTTCAGCGGGAATCGAACACGTGTTGTCCGAACGTCGGTGGTCCAGTCGGTTGTTTTCCCAACTAGGTCACAGAGGCCCCCTATGACCAAGTATCTTCACGTGAACAGCTTGTTGCTACTGCATTGTTACACGTGTTGTCCGAACGTCGGTGGTCCAGTCGGTTGTTTTCCCAACTAGGTCACAGAGGCCCCCTATGACCAAGCATCTTCACGTGAACAGCTTGTTGCTACTGCATTGTTACACGTGTTGTCCGAACGTCGGTGGTCCAGTCGGTTGTTTTCCCAACTAGGTCACCGAGGCCCCCAATGACCTTCACGTGAACAGCTTGTTACTACTGCATTGTTACACGTGTTGCAATCCTCCTATATCTCACCACAGATCTGACTTTCCACTCCTACTGTAACATTAGCTTCGTCAACTACGGTGAAATTCTCCCGGCAGGACTGACGAGATAACGTTGTCAGGCTGGCTGTAGATCCAAACTTTGATTTAATGTGGTCTGTACGTTGTTGGGAAGCAGATGTTTATCAATGAGACGCTGTTCTAGATCGCTTCCCTTGAAAATGAAGCCGTGATGTCAGTATGGAATTACTGTTATCATTTGGGAGTCTAACGAGATCTACATGGCACGTGTTGAGGAATACGACTTGAGATTCACGACTTGCTGTGTTGGCTGGTCAACTCAAAATAAAGTATGTTCTATGTTCGTCAGAACAATCTTCTTCATATAATCAGATCTAACTGTGCGAGGTAGCACCAACATTATATTATGTTAATTCTATAGTTAAGTTTGTCAACCTTTAAGGTGTGACGTCACTGAAAATGCCCTGAATCTTTCTCAAGCACACGTGATGAATGATAGTTCTCGGCTTTGTCTTTGTTTCGACATTTCGAGCCGTGGCCGGCCCATAGAGATAGACTCAAATACTCTTTCCCTGTATTTTCTTTCTAGCAGTCTAACTCCTTTGCTTAGAACTTTTATCAAATCTCGCCGTTTGTCTCTGTTCTGTGCAAGCATCTCGATCTCACCGAGGGAGCCAATTCATGCCGCCTCTTCCTCTCTCATCAATGTTCTTCTCAGTGTTTCTCTGGGTCGTCATCTTTTCCTTGTACCTGCTGTTTCCCACTTAAACCCTTCTTTGCTATTATAGTTCTATATTGTGCGTTGAAATGAGTTTATTAGAGAAAATATCAATAACTTCACATTCTCGTTGTGATCTCTTGAAGGAAGTGACAAGACAACTGAAAGTACTGCAAGGAATTAGAAGATTATCGTTTCTTTCAGAATGTCGATCTCTGCAGTTTTATGTCCGACTTTGGGAGTCTCCACTCATCCCTTGAGCCACCTGCTGTGACTTCCTCTACATTGTCTGGTAAAACCATTATTGTCAAGCATTTGTAGACAAACCATATCTCACGTTGTTGATGTGGCTGGATAGTCTGTCTTCTCGTGTTAATGATCATGCCACGAAATGAACTATTTATAGTTTACTTCAATGATCATGCCACGAAATGAACTATTTATAGTTTACTTCTATGATCATGCCACGAAATGAACAATTTACAGTTTAATTCAGATTCAACTGAATTTATGAAAAGTGTTCCTTGTTGCAGTGTCCTCATATTCCAAGTCCATGGGGGACTGGTTGGTCTCGAGGCAAGACGCCGGCCTTGGGACAGAGAGGTTGTGGGTTAAAATCTCGGCTACACCGGTTGGGATTTTTATTTATGATTTCTCTCTGCGACAACCACCCCTGGTCTCGGCAGCGAGACCCGGCTTTAAACGTCAGTTACTCATCGACGGAAAAAACATGAATACCTCCGAAGTCGGATCTGCCTGTGCGGCGAGGGACCCCTGTGCACATGGCTGCCAGGGAAAAATGGATTAATACGCAAAATTCAGTTCCTAGTCTCTAGGGACTTCGTCTGAGTTGAATGCTGGCGAACGCAACAACAACAACAACAACAACAACAACAACAACAACAACAACAACAACAACAACAACAACAACAACAACAACAAACATTCAACTGTTTTCAAACACAAAAGGTTAAAACAGTAAATGTTTATAAAATACAGATAGAGGTTCTCGACATACCCTTGGGGGTTTGCTCACATTTTTCCAAGACCATTGTCATATGTGGCGATCATATTGTCAATGCCACGCCAGGCCGATTGTTTTACATTTACAAAGAAAATAATTGGTACCCTTTACAGAAGCTGCATAAACCATGAAGTGGGTCAATGACAAGAAATGCACTCAAATGCAAAGCAGCAGTGAAGCTAATAGTGAGGGGAAATCAAAACGAAAGTATCTATGCAGAAAAAAAAATTGAAAAAAAAAATGGTATGATTAAAGCTTCACGTAACAAGTGGGCAATACAAATCAGAAGGACGTTCCGACGCAACAGCCCACAAACTTACAACACACGCATAAGTATGTATTTAAAATGTAAAAAAAAAATAAATAATAACAAAATATATATAATAATTTCGAACTAAAAGGAGAAATTATAGGAACATAAGATAAAGTCTTCTAATGTCTTGAATTCTTGAATGAACTTCACAGATTGCTTCTTGCCTCAGGAAAATACTTCCAGAGATAACAAGTCTACAATGCGAAGTCCTTATTTTCTTCTCCTTTCATCTCTACTTTTAATTCGAAATTATTACACACTTTGTATTATTTATTTGTTATTTTAAGATACATATTTATACGTGTGTTGTATCTTTGTTCATGTTGAAGGTTTGCTTGCACCGAAACATCGGTCTGGTTTGTGTCGTCCACTTTTTAAATGCAACTTTAACCATACCGTTTTTTTCTTTATAAATGCCTCCTCCTCCCCCCATAAATCATGAAGCCCTGTTGGTTTAAACCAGTTTATTTACTAGTGCTAGTTTAGGAATTGAACCTGGACCCGCCACTGATCAGCAGACAAGTGAGCTAACAACTTAGCGTCCCCGGCCAGCAACAACTAGTGAATGTCTTTACTCTTCTAGATTACTCCAGAACAACATTGGAATTAACAGGCACAAACCACTGACACATCCAACCGTTGGAAGAAATGTGTGGTACTCATCACCTGTGACGGATGAAGGATATAACAACTTCCCGACAGCATCCTGAAAATATTTTAAGTGAAAGATATCACATTTAAAGATGATGTTGAGATTGCGAAATGGCTGTCACATTACAGACACAACAAACATTGAAGCAAAACAGCGTACGACATGAATCCGTTAGATTGTTCATTTAAGAGTGGATCGAACGTTCGTGGTTCATCTTGAGTAGCCCTCGTTTAAACCTCAGTTTCTGGATAATGCCAGCTAGATAATGTGGCAGACATATTGAGCCTGAGAGTTTAACACGACATGTCCTCGATTTTCGTGCGCTTATCTCACGAGTAAAAGACGTTAATAGATCGGTAGACGGATAATAAGGACAAAGTATAAGGGATACAATTATCGTTCCTGTCATGGCTGAATTGTAGGCCCTTGAAAGACGATAATAACGGTCTCCGTACGTCAGATAAATATGTCCTTGGCACGACGTCACTTTATGATAAATGTATGTTATTGAGTTATTTATCATCATTGCACTCCGAACATGTCTATAAGTACTCAGATCCACTCCCCAGCAAATCCCGTCCAGCGACTGACGACTCCAGTTCTGTGTTGGTTGATAAGTATTCTTACACGGCCACTAAGTTTCTCGTTTCTGGCTGTGCCCATCTTCACTCCCATCTCTTTCATCCAACGGAGTGACGTGGACTCATGGATGTCGAAGTTCTGTATCCATCCCACTTCCCGTGTTACAGTGTGATGATCCAGGAATGATAAAATGGTAATCAGAGGAAGAACAAAAGAATGATACGGCGAAGATAAGAGGTAGAATAGTTGTGGTCGTTGTAGAACAACAAATGAGACTTAGAATTTGCGAACGTAAGTTACCCCACCGAACTCAGAACGAGGGAACGTAAGTTACCCCACCGAACTCAGAACGAGGGAACGTAAGTTACCCCACCGAACTCAGAACGAAGGAACGTAAGTTACCCCACCGAACTCAGAACGAAGGAACGTAAGTTACCCCACCGAACTCAGAACGAAGGAACGTAAGTTAGTCCACCGAACTCAGAACGAAGGAACGTAAGTTAGTCCACCGAACTCAGAACGAAGGAACGTAAGTTACCCCACCGAACTCAGAACGAAGGAACGTAAGTTACCCACCGAACTCAGAACGAAGGGATGTAAGTTACCCCACCGAACTCAGAACGAAGGAACGTAAGTTACCCCACCGAACTCAGAACGAAGGAACGTAAGTTAGTCCACCGAACTCAGAACGAAGGAACGTAAGTTAGTCCACCGAACTCAGAACGAAGGAACGTAAGTTAGTCCACCGAACTCAGAACGAAGGAACGTAAGTTACCCACCGAACTCAGAACGAAGGAACGTAAGTTAGTCCACCGAACTCAGAACGAAGGAACGTAAGTTACCCCACCGAACTCAGAACGAAGGAACGTAAGTTAGTCCACCGAACTCAGAACGAAGGAACGTAAGTTAGTCCACCGAACTCAGAACGAAGGAACGTAAGTTAGTCCACCGAACTCAGAACGAAGGAACGTAAGTTAGTCCACCGAACTCAGAACGAGGGAACGTAAGTTACCCCACCGAACTCAGAACGAAGGAACGTAAGTTACCCCACCGAACTCAGAACGAGGGAACGTAAGTTACCCCACCGAACTCAGAACGAAGGAACGTAAGTTAGTCCACCGAACTCAGAACGAAGGAACGTAAGTTAGTCCACCGAACTCAGAACGAAGGAACGTAAGTTAGTCCACCGAACTCAGAACGAAGGAACGTAAGTTAGTCCACCGAACTCAGAACGAAGGGACGTAAGTTACCCACCGAACTAAGAAAGAAGGGATGTAATTTAGTCCACCGAACTCAGAACGAAGGGATGTAAGTTAGTCCACCGAACTCAGAACGAAGGGATGTAAGTTACCCCACCGAACTCAGAACGAAGGGATGTAAGTTAGTCCACCGAACTCAGAACGAAGGAACGTAAGTTACCCCACCGAACTCAGAACGAAGGGATGTAATTTAGTCCACCGAACTCAGAACGAAGGAACGTAAGTTACCCCACCGAACTCAGAACGAAGGGATGTAATTTAGTCCACCGAACTCAGAACGAAGGGATGTAAGTTAGTCCACCGAACTCAGAACGAAGGGATGTAAGTTAGTCCACCGAACTCAGAAAGAAGGGATGTAATTTAGTCCACCGAACTCAGAACGAAGGGATGTAAGTTAGTCCACCGAACTCAGAACGAAGGGATGTAAGTTAGTCCACCGAACTCAAAACGAAGGGATGTAAGTTAGTCCACCGAACTCAGAACGAAGGGATGTAAGTTAGTCCACCGAACTCAGAAAGAAGGGATGTAATTTAGTCCACCGAACTCAGAACGAAGGGATGTAAGTTAGTCCACCGAACTCAGAACGAAGGGATGTAAGTTACCCCACCGAACTCAGAACGAAGGGATGTAAGTTACCCCACCGAACTCAGAACGAAGGGATGTAAGTTAGTCCACCGAACTCAGAACGAAGGGATGTAAGTTACCCCACCGAACTCAGAACGAAGGGATGTAAGTTACCCCACCGAACTCAGAACGAAGGGATGTAAGTTAGTCCACCGAACTCAGAACGAAGGAACGTAAGTTAGTCCACCGAACTCAGAACGAAGCAACGTAAGTTAGTCCACCGAACTCAGAACGAAGGGATGTAAGTTAGTCCACCGAACTCAGAACGAAGGGATGTAAGTTAGTCCACCGAACTCAGAACGAAGGGATGTAAGTTAGTCCACCGAACTCAGAACGAAGGGATGTAAGTTAGTCCACCGAACTCAGAACGAAGGGATGTAAATTAGTCCACCGAACTCAGAACGAAGGGATGTAAGTTAGTCCACCGAACTCAGAACGAAGGGATGTAAGTTAGTCCACCGAACTCAGAACGAAGGAACGTAAGTTACCCCACCGAACTCAGAACGAAGGGATGTAATTTAGTCCACCGAACTCAGAACGAAGGGACGTAAGTTAGTCCACCGAACTCAGAACGAAGGGATGCAATTAGTCCACCGAACTCAGAACGAAGGGATGTAAGTTAGTCCACCGAACTCAGAACGAAGGGATGTAAGTTAGTCCACCGAACTCAGAAAGAAGGGATGTAATTTAGTCCACCGAACTCAGAACGAAGGGATGTAAGTTAGTCCACCGAACTCAGAACGAAGGGATGTAAGTTAGTCCACCGAACTCAGAACGAAGGGATGTAAGTTAGTCCACCGAACTCAGAACGAAGGGATGTAAGTTAGTCCACCGAACTCAGAAAGAAGGGATGTAATTTAGTCCACCGAACTCAGAACGAAGGATGTAAGTTAGTCCACCGAACTCAGAACGAAGGGATGTAAGTTACCCCACCGAACTCAGAACGAAGGGATGTAAGTTACCCCACCGAACTCAGAACGAAGGGATGTAAGTTAGTCCACCGAACTCAGAACGAAGGGATGTAAGTTACCCCACCGAACTCAGAACGAAGGGATGTAAGTTACCCCACCGAACTCAGAACGAAGGGATGTAAGTTACCCCACCGAACTCAGAACGAAGGGATGTAAGTTAGTCCACCGAACTCAGAACGAAGGAACGTTAGTTAGTCCACCGAACTCAGAACGAAGGAACGTAAGTTAGTCCACCGAACTCAGAACGAAGGGATGTAAGTTAGTCCACCGAACTCAGAACGAAGGGATGTAAGTTAGTCCACCGAACTCAGAACGAAGGGATGTAAGTTAGTCCACCGAACTCAGAACGAAGGGATGTAAGTTAGTCCACCGAACTCAGAACGAAGGGATGTAAGTTAGTCCACTGAACTCAGAACGAAGGGATGTAATTTAGTCCACTGAACTCAGAACGAAGGGATGTAATTTAGTCCACTGAACTCAGAACGAAGGGATGTAAGTTAGTCCACCGAACTCAGAACGAAGGGATGTAAGTTAGTCCACCGAACTCAGAACGAAGGAACGTAAGTTAGTCCACCGAACTCAGAACGAAGGGATGTAATTTAGTCCACTGAACTCAGAACGAAGGGATGTAAGTTAGTCCACCGAACTCAGAACGAAGGGATGTAAGTTAGTCCACTGAACTCAGAACGAAGGGACGTACGAAGCCTTGAGAATTAAACAGAGAAAGACGACCAGAGGCCTTTGAAGGTCGGCACTTTCGACGGAGACCATGTTTAGTTACGTAAACAACCGGACTAGCTGGACGGACTATAGTGCCGAGAGTTGTCAAACATTCTTTTAAGTACCTAGTAGAGCGGATTCAGGGGGAAATTTCTATAAGTGGCAGACGCCTTGAAGTCCAAGGACGGGAGTCTTACATGAAAGAGTTCTCAGAGAGAAGGCGCCACATTTGGTCAGGAGCCAATTAAAGCTTTGGTTGTTAGGGAAGCGAAGGTTAGGAGGATTGACAAGTGTTGTCGGGACTCCTCAAGTAATGAGACTAGGGACATAGTTGGAATGCGGAGTTAATGAAATAGTGATTGGGCCGGACGAATGATAGAGGGATTATATATTATATTTCCATGATCTTTAGCGAGGTGGGAGTGGCTGAGATGGACACAAAAACCCAGAGAAGACGGAATTGAAGGACTACTTATCACTTAGACGTATCACGCATGACTTATCACTTATCACTTTTCGCCCACGTAGCTCTGGGGACACACTAGACAGAAAGTAGTAGGGGAGATTAGAAACCTGCCTCAAGGCAGAATGTAGGAATGAGGAGTAGACAGTTCGCTTAGAGATTTTGAGACACACTTTTTGGACTTAGGGATGATAATAGTTTTGAGAGATGTAACTGTCGTAACTTGAGTATAGAAATTAGTATGTTCCTCGGGATTCTTGGATAGAGTTACTATAATGAGTTACTCATCATCACAAGAATTTCTTGGAGATTCTACAACGCACGTACAGACCACAGAGGAGAAGAGATTATATAATTTGAACAGTAAGATTTCAAGCTAACCACTATATATATATATATTGACAAGAAAGCCTCAGTAAGGCCGTGAAAGTTACTTACAATAAACACCGCCGATAGCGGTGAACACTACGAAATAACATTACGATTAATAATAGAACTTTAGCACATTTTTGATTGTACCAGAAACATATTGTCAAACCATTTACCTGTACTCCCGCATGTTTTGGGACGTAGACGAATGTGACCTTACGTATGTTTGACATCTGCAATGACTCTTCCCATTGCACACGTTCAGAGCCCACCTCCACCTTTCTTATCATGTTCATCAAATCACTCATTATACAGGCGTGGGTGTAGTCTTGTGACTCTAACCAGATGAATGCCTTGGTCACTGCCATCATCTCCATCGTCATGCTACTCGTGGTCATAACGTATGTACCACTGTCCTCTAAACTATTCTCCCTGCCAAGCGTGCTGTAAATGCCCATAAACTCATTTAGTGTCGTATTACAGATCCGTCCGTATAGATGACGGCATATTTCACATCGGTGTTATCCCAGAAGAGACCGTTGACCTCAACATTGACCACGACTGAGTTATAAATACATGTATTAAATTATTCATAGTATTACTCATTTTGGAGCCGCGATTGCTCAGTCATGTTCAGTGAACTGGACTACAAAAGAGCAAGAGGTTTCGATCCTAACCGATGGTTTCCAGGTTCACCCAGCCTTAAATGGGAAAATTTTCACCCAACCTTTCTGGGAAAGTAACCCGGCACGGGTGTAATACCGACCACATTACCCCAAAAATCATGTGCCGAAAGTCTGTAAAAATTATAGTCACAAACACCATATTCCCTATACGCCACTTGGCTTGACGGTGCTCTTTCTTCTCCTCTTCTTCTACCTTTTTAGCTCCCAGTGGAGCATAGGTCTTCAACAAACACTTTCCAAATCGTTCTGTTTTTTTGCTACTCTTTTAAGATCATTCCTTGTCTTCCCCATCATCTTCATCTCTGCTTCTATCTGTCTTCTCCAAGAATTCCTTGGTCTTCATCTTTGTCTTTTCCCCTGGGGATTCCAAAAAAGGGCCTGTTGTGTAATACTCTCAGTTGGCTTCGATAGTATGTGTCCTATACAGCGCCATCGTCTTCATTGTATCTCTTTATCCACTCGTGTTTGACTGGTACATTTCCATAATTCTATGTTAGTGATTTTGTCCTGACATTTCCATCCTTTTATTCTGCGTAAGCATCAATTTATGAAAGTCTGTATCTTCGTGATTGTCAATTTTGTTGTTCTCCATGTTTCACAGCCATATAATAGGACCGCCTTAACATTTTAGTCAAATTATAGCCACAAACACCATATTCCCTATCAGCCACTTGGCATGACGGTGTTCTTTGCTTTACTTTAATTATCACAATTTTAAATTAAAATAAATAATAAGATAATTTAAATCTATATACGAATAAATAAATAGCATTCGATAATATTCCGTCGATAAAAGAATTTATAATATAATTAACTCAAATAAATACTTGGAGGCGAAGACGCGCCTCCCAGCACCAGAGCTAGAAGTTGTCAGCGACCCACAGCTGATGGCTTGCGCCAGGATCGGTGAACCAGAACCATCCAGACCCTGCTCCACCTGTCCGCGGTGCCTCCAGTAACAGACTAACCTGTCTAGTCTGGCCAAGCGTGCAGGGATCGAAGAGGGAAGACAAACCGGTACTCAAAAATGTCGTGCTGAAGTCGGATGTGTTGAGCCGAAAGCGCAAATATCACAGTTATACTGCAAACCACAACACAACGCAGACACGTCCATTACGTCCTTGTAAGGGCGGATGATGAAGAGGAATATTTTAGTCTACCTCGATACTCTAGAATACTTTAGTCATCGGGCGAACGCAACGAAGCAACCAACCAACCAAACAACCAACCAACCAACAACCAACCAACCAAACAACCAACCAAGCAACTAACCAACCAAACAACCAACCAAACAACCAACCAACCAAACAACCAACCAACCAAACCACCAACAACCAAACAACCAACCAAACAACCAACCAACCAAACAACCAACCAAACAACCAACCAACCAAACAACCAACCAACCAAACAACCAACCAACCAAACAACCAACCAAGCAACTAACCAACCAACCAACCAACCAACCAAACAACCAATCAACCAACCAATCAACCAACCAACCAAACAACCAACCAAACAACCAACCAACCAACCAACCAAACAACCAACCAAACAACCAACCAAACAACCAACCAAGCAACTAACCAACCAACCAACCAACCAACCAAACAACCAATCAACCAACCAATCAACCAACCAACCAAACAACCAACCAACCAACCAACCAAACAACCAATCAACCAACCAAACAAACAACCAACCAAACAACCAACCAACCAAACAACCAACCAACCAACCAACCAAACAACCAATCAACCAACCAAACAACCAACCAACCAAACAACCAATCAACCAACCAAACAACCAACCAACCAAACAACCAATCAACCAACCAAACAAACAACCAACCAAACAACCAACCAACCAAACAACCAATCAACCAACCAATCAACCAACCAACCAAATAAATACTTGACAGTGAATGAGTATACTGTATGTTTATATAAGTATATGTTGTTAAGGGTTTATAATCTTCTTCTTTCATCTTCATTCCTTCATTATTTCCATCCCAACGTCAAGAGGAGATATAACAAAGAGTCCACAACACGAATAGATTTTTCAGGTAAATAATCAGGGCTTTTTAAGTTTAGTTTT
Organism: Megaustenia siamemsis; assembly: GCA_032433765.1. Lineage (NCBI taxonomy): Eukaryota > Metazoa > Mollusca > Gastropoda > Stylommatophora > Ariophantidae > Megaustenia > Megaustenia siamemsis. Next base: position 6,511,191 of record JAVIAB010000125.1, on the reverse strand, counting down.
GCAAACTGTAAAGTTGACAGATTCTTGCGAACACAGATTGTGGTGGTAATCTACCTAACTATTGACCGTAGCCGGCCCATAGGGCATAGACCAGATACGTCATTCTCTTATCTAAATTTGTATTCTGTCTGTTGTCCTTTCGAGCCGAAGTCGGCACATAGGGCAGAAATACAATCTCAAAAATAGAAACCTTGCGTGCCAAAATGGCACATATTGCAGAGATCACTGCTTCTAAAATCTATGGTTCTGTTTCCATAACAATGCTTTTTACAATGACAGCTTGTCAAGCCATCGATCAACCTCCTTAGTCGCCTCTTACGACATGCTTGGAAGGTCACAGTGTCACTATTCTTTACTTCCCACATAATGAGGCCCCGGTAACACACGGGAGAAATTGTATTCTAGAAGTTTTCAATTCTTGTAAAGATCTTTAATCACATCTCGCTATTTTTCTCTGTTTTGTACAAGCAACTCTATCTCATTGAGGGAGCCGATTCCTGCTGCTCTTGCCTCTCTGATCAGTGTTCTTCTTCTCAGCGTCTCTCTGGGTCGTCCTCTTTTTGCATCAGGTCTACGTTTCATTAACAAAATGGTTTTTACGATAGCGGCTTGTTAAACCTCTGATCAACGGTTCTATAACAAGCAGGAGAAAAAATAAATTCTCCATATTGGATCCAACCGGAAACGTGTAGATAATAAAAACAAATATTCGTTTTTATGATGAATCAAAGAGGCATTGAGTTAATTCAGCTTAGAAACAACTCAAGCTACACAACTAGACCTGAAAATGACGCATTCCTCCACTCTGTGTCGCTACACGCCAAAGCAGTATGATAAAAGAAAAATAAACGAGATGAATTCGACTAACTTTGATGGGGCCGCAGAGTCACGTGAATGATTGCTTTCCGAATAATATTTTCTTAGTTTTGGATTAGTAATTTTCAAGAGGTTGTTCTTTTGTTTGCTAGATTCTTTAAATTATTTTTAATATTACTAAGCAAAAACTATTCAGAATACCATGGACAGCTAACAAGAGTAATGAACAAGTTCTGAAAGAGGCCAAAGCAAAAAGAGAGCTAACTTCCAATATTAAGAAGGAACAATCATCATTTGTTTGGTCGTAATGAGAAGGGAACATCTGGAATATATTGTGACAACTGGGAAATTTGAAGGATGAAGAAATAGAGGGAGGCAAAGAGAAAAGATACCAGACAGCTTAAGAGAATGGTTTGGCAGAAGGTCAACAACAGAAATGATAAATAACTGTCGAGATCGGCAGTTGTGGAGAGACATGACCACCTACGCCAGTAGGCAAGGTACTTGATGATGTAGAAGAAGCAAAAAAAAAAAAAAAACACAATGCTCAGAAGTTTCAAATCAAATGTGTCCACCCTTACTTATGCAAACGCGAGAGATGAAAAACAACAGAATAAATATAACATAAATTCGATGCATTGGAAGACAAAGGCTTCACGAAAATACTTCGCAATAACTTTAAATAAATCCAAGACTAGTACATAAATAAAAGAAAGTCAAAGTATCCAAAATATCAACTATAATCAAGAGAGAAAGACAGTCATATATTGGCCATGCGATGAGAAGAGACAACAAAATAATCTCAAAGCAGGCCCTCAAATAGAAAGCAGAGGGTAAACGAAGAATTAGGCAGGCATAGAGAAATACAAAGAAGAACACTGAGGCGAGCGGTAAAACAGCAGTAGTTAGCTCCCTTGCCAAGATTAAACCACTCGGCCTTAATATAGATGTGTGGCGAGATATAATATGGGTCCTTTGCAATTTCTTGATTAACAATTGATAACGAAGATCGTTGGGCACAAATATTCTAGGAATTATATAACAGACAGATAGACAAACAGAAAGACAAACAGACCAGAGGGACAGACAAACAGAGACAGACCAGAGAGACAGACAGACGGAGACAGACAGATAGATAGATAGACAGATAGATAGATAGATAGATAGATAGATAGATAGATAGATAGATAGATAGATAGATAGATAGATAGATAGATAGATAGATAGATAGATAGATAGATAGATAGATAGATAGATAGATATAGATACTTGTTTTGATAAGCGTCTACTTTATTCCCTATACAAACAACAACAACAATTACCACTGTAATGTATTGAGCAATTCTGTTCGTTACATGGCCAACCTAATTCCACAAGGAAAAGGGCATTCAAAATTGCTGTTCTTTGATTCCTGTCGGCATTAATTGTTCACATAAAAATGTTGAAACAATCTGCAGAGTGTTTCTTGTGGATTTACGCGTTTGATCAATTTGTTGATTTCCATTGGAACTTCTTCTAGAATTAAATCCGCATCATGTTCTCTTGGATTATGGATCTTGGCTGAGATCTCGTTCAGTCGGTTTTTCTTGTTTATCCCAGTGTATGTGTTCACAGATAATAATTAAAACATTAATGAATGAAAATTCACAATAGAAAAAAAGTAATTGTTACAGGAAACAAGTGAAAAATCAATTCATAAATGCTTATAGTTGACAAATAAATAAAATAATAATTAACAATTTAGTAAATAAAAGACAAATGTCTATAAATAAATGACTGTTACAAATAATAATTGTCAAATTAGTTACATATACATGTATATATATATATATATATATATATATATATATATATATATATATATATATATATATATATATATTAAGGGAGCCTCGATAGCTCAGTGGTTAGTGAATTGGACTACAAAGGACAAGGAGTAGGGTTCGATCACAACAGACAGCTTCCAGGTTCACCCAGCTTTAAATGGGTACCGGATTTTTTCTGGGAAAGTAGAGCGTCACGGGCGTAATCCCGAGCACATTACTCCAAAAATTATGTGCTGACGGTCTGTAAAATGTATGGTCACTAACTCCATATTCTTGATACGCCACTTGGCGTGACGGGGTTTCTTTACCTATATATATATACTGGACTACAAAGGACAGGAGGTAGGGTTCGATCCCAACCGACGGCTTCCGATTCACACAGCCGTTAATTGGTATTGTATTTTTTCTGGGAATGTAAAGGGGCACGGGCGTAATCCCGACCACATTACCTCAAAAATCATGTGCCGAACGTCTGTACAATTTATGGTCACTAACACCATATTCCCTTTACGCCACTTGGCGTGACGGGGGAAACTTTACTTTATATTTATATATACTTTAGCAAAAAAAATAATCATAATAACACACACGACTACTAGTGTAGCTTGAATCATGTGACGTCAGTGTTACATTGTTCCATCATTTCTGGGTGAAGTGGTCTGAATCACGAGCAGCTGATTTTTTTTTCTTTTTTTGTGTGTTTGCGTTCTCCAGCTTTTACCTCTGACGAAGTCGCTAGAGACTAGGAACTGAATTCTGCGTGTTAATCCGTTTTTCCCTGGCAGCCATGTGAACAGGGTTCCCTCCACGCACAGACAGATAACTCCCTCTTCAGAGGTACTCATATTTTTTCCGTCGATGAGTTATTCACATGTCAAGCTACAGAGACCAGGGGTGGTTGCCACAGGGAGAAATCATCAATAACAATCCCAGTGCAGTCGGGATTTGAACCCGCAACCACTCTGTCTTGAGGTCAGCGTCTTGCATGGAGACCAACCAGTCGCCCGTCCAGCTGTTAATGATAAATATCAGGTAATACTTTTACAAAAGTTGATGAACCCGCAAACAGTACCGGTGTTGAGGAGTATAGCATCGAATTAGCATTGATATGCTTAAACTGCTTCATCGATTTGATTATGAGTAATTTGTTTACTAACAGGTTAATGGAACCAGCTTAATTGCATTCCAACCAGCCCATTTGGTGTTCCGATCTATTAAACATAATTCTAAAGAGTATAATAGTTGATAAATTATAATTTAACGTAAAAAAATGCAATTTCTACTTCAATTACTTTAACTCGTGCCACGCTATACTCTAAATTGATTTAATTTTAGAGATAAGTTATTTGATTATTTAGTCTCAAATGTCATCATGGAGAGCATTCTAAGAAGATCAAAATACCGTAAGAGGAAGAGCAAGGAAAAGATGGATTGATGAAATTGTGGACATTGCAAAGCCCAAAACATTACCATTTAACAACGACCAGATACGCCAAAGAAAGACGATCCATTTATGAAAAGAGAGAATCAAACAACAAGCTACCAAATATCTAGAGACAACATAGTATACTGACAACAAGCTACCAAATATCTAGAGACAACATAGTATACTGACAACAAGCTACCAAATATCTAGAGACAACATAGTATACTGACAACAAGCTACCAAATATCTAGAGACAACATAGTATACTGACAACAAGCTACCAAATATCTAGAGACAACATAGTATACTGACAACAAGCTACCAAATATCTAGAGACAACATAGTATACTGACAACAAGCAAACAAATATCTAAAGACACAAGAGTATACTGACAACAAGCAACCAAATATCTAAAGACACAAGAGTATATTGACAAAAAGTAACCAAATGTCTAGAGACAGTAGTATACTGACAACAAACAGCCAAATATCTAAAGACAACATAGTATGCTGACAACAAGTAACCAAATATCTAAAGACATCATAGCATGCTGACAACAAACAGCCAAATATCTAAAGACAACATAGTATACTAACAAAAAGTAACCAAATGTCTAGAGACAATAGTATACTGACAACAAACAGCCAAATATCTAAAGACAACATAGTATACTGACAAAAAGTAACCAAATGTCTAGAGACAATAGTATACTGACAACAAACAGCCAAATATCTAAAGACATCATAGCATGCTGACAACAAGTAACCAAATATCTAAAGACAACATAGTGTACTGACAACAAGTAACCAAATATCTAAAGACAACATAGTGTACTGACAACAAGTAACCAAATATCTAAAGACAACATAGTGTACTGACAACAAGTAATCAAATATCTAAAGACAACATAGTATCCTGACAATAACCTCCTTTTTTTGCAACGCTTAACGACATCAGCAGCAAGATAAAAGAAAAGAATAGATTGTTTCATTTTCAATAAACACTAAAACTGCACGATATTTGTGTACGGTTCCTTTCTACCAATAAGGTTTACTTTCCACCCAGGTTCTTTCGTGTGTACAGTCGTCAATGTATGAGCTGGAGAACATATCGCCATATTAACAAAGTCCGCTGGCTTCCTCCGCAATAATTTGAACTGGCTTCAAACCACTGTGATGTCGTTTTCTTTGTATCAGTCGGCGTTGAAATAAAAACTCTGACCCTATCATGACGACTGTACTGTACATGCGGTCTTCACTCCGCAGCATTGCTAGACCTATCACTCTCTTCCGGACAGACCCCAGAAAAAGGATAAGTGCCATTATGAAAAATAGTTTTTACTTTCACGTGTATCATCATCATCATCATCATCATCATCATGTACCATGCCTGCTGATGTCCATGATTCACATCACTATGTTAAGATTGGTTCTAATAACATTTAAGAACTCTTTTTCTTGTTTCTATTGTCAAAAATGGATTTCAAAGAACCCCCATTTTTTTTTAGAAAGCTGCTTTTGCCTGAACTATACTACATCTCACTTCTGTTGTACATCTACCATACCATCTCTGTTGTACATCTACCATCTCACCTTTATTGTACATCTACCATTTCACCTCAGTTGTACATCTACCATCTCACCTTTGTTGTACACCTATCATCTCACCTCTGTTGTACGCCTATCATCTCACCTCAAGTTGTACATCTACCATCTCACCTCAAGTTGTACATCTACCATCTCTACTCTGTTGTACACCTTTGACCTTCTTTTGTGGTATTCTTCTTTCTCCTTGCTAATTATCGACACATAAAAAACACAGGTGATCTTTGATCGGCAGCCTTTTTGGTTTATTGTTTCTTCTACTAGTCAGTTCTTACAGATTCATACATCTTGATAAACATTCATAGTTTATTTATGCAATTCCACTCTTACTTCATCCTCTATTTATATTCTATCTTATTCTCACCCTATATTTATTAATATTCACTACTATCCTACGTTGGACAGTTCCCCATCGAACGGCCCATCCTATTCTAACTATTTCTCTGGACAACTAATTCAATCTGGTCCGTTCCCCATCGAACGGACCTCCCTATTCTAACTATTTCTGTTGCCGAACTTTATCAACAATCGTCCATTCACAAATATCTGTCGCTGAGTTCATCTGATTAATTCTCCTCTGCTGGTTAATCCTGTCCCCATGTCCTTCCTTTGACTCGGGCTATCCCTTTGTTTCCACCTCAGCCACTTTGGTTCATATTTCTCTACGATCACTCTTGCCTTCCATGTCTCTCAATTAGTCAACCGCTCTGTATCGCTGTCGATCTCCAACTGACTCTATTCTTGATTACCTCCCAACCGTCTCTCGCTCACTACGTCATTATCTTTCTTTTACGTCACTTCTCTTCCTCTGCTTACCGTACTGCACTAATTTTACTTCCACATCCCTTGTGTGTGCAATTCCCTTCTATACAATTCGCCCCCTGTATGTGCCAGTCGTTGCTCCATCTTACGACTATCTTCGCCATCCAATCCTATGAATCCCTGTAAATTGTTGCATTTCAATTCTTCCTCTCACTATTTCTAATCGTCCCGTTCTGGTCCTCTCTTCTCCTTCAATTACTAACTCGTATTTACCCGCTTGGGTTCTCTCTCTCCTCCCTTCTCCTCCTACTACTACTTGTATATATACCCATTTCGGGTTCGTCCTCTCTTCCTCCTCTTCCTTCTACTAATATTTCTCAATTTCCCATTTCGGATTCTCTCCTCTCTTCTCTGCTTACTCTGTGTAGACTAATCACTCAGATTAGTACTTCGCTACAACTCAATATATTCGTACCTTATACTGTTCGATTATTATTTATTATCTATATATATATACTATTTATTATCTATTGTTATTATCTATAAGAAAAACTAAGCATCATTATAGATAATACATCTTTGAAGCAAGTTGACAATTTTAAATATCTGGGTAGCACGCTAACACAAGACAATAACCAAGAAACAGAGATAGATATAAGGTGTAACAAAGCCTGCCAAGTTAAAGGCCAAGTATCAACACTATTGAAAAACAAAGCAATAACTACGGAAGCAAAAAGAAAAGGGCAATATACAAATCAATTTTTCTACCAACTCTGTGCTATCAGTGCCAGAATTGGACGCTGGACTCTAGAACAATAAGAAAGATAACGACCACCGAAATGAAATGTGTCAGAAGAATGACAGGAAACAGCTTAAGGGACAGAGTAAGAAACACTGACCTGAGGAAGAAACTCGAAATTGAACCAGCCATCGAATACATAAAGAAAACAACAGATAAATTGGTTCGGCCACATAACAAGACAGAAAGAACTAACAATGAATCAAAGAGCCATAAACAAACGCTACGAAAATGCCAGATTAAGAGGAAGACAGAGAAAGAGATGGATAAAGGGAATACTAGAGTCACTAGGAGGGATAACATCAGAAGAGGCCAACAGAAGAGCAAAGAATCGCAGATTGTATCTCCCCTCGACGCCAACTGCAATAGAGGAAGGATAGAAGAAGAAAAAAATACTGTTCGAGGTACTTCCCTCTCTTCCACAATAACTGCTACCTGTATTTACCCATTTCGGGTTCTCTCCTCTCTTCTCTGCTTACTCTGTGTAGCCTAATCACCCAGATTAATACTTCGCTACAATTCAATATATTCGTACCTTATACTGTTCGAGGTACTTCCCTCTCTTCCACAATAACTACTGCTTGTATCTACCCATTTCGGGTTCGCTCCTCTCTTCCTCTTCTTCTTGTACATCTCTTCTCCTATCCCTACATTGCTTACTGCAATTTTCTCCTATTGTTACACAATAGTTCCCTTGGTGAAGTTTACATCTTCCGGATTACACTACCGGAACTACACCTCTCTGCTTTCCTCTTTCCTCGCAGGCCCCTTTCTTGTCGCCTGCTTACTCTGTGTAGCCTAATCACTCAGGATTAGTACTTCGATACTACTCAATATATTCGAACCTTCTACTGTTCGACGTTCCTCTTTCACTCCCTCAATTACTATTACCTGTATATGCCCATTTCTGGTTCGCCCTTCTTTTACTCCTCTTCCTTCTACTAATTCTTATTTGCCCCTTTCGGGTTTTTCTTCTCGTCTTACTTTCCTCTTCTTGATTCCTCTTCTTGATTCCTCTTCTTTCTTCTCTTCCCTGTAATATCTTGCTTACTCATTTCGAGTTCTCTCTTCTCTTCCTTCTTGCCTTCCCCTATCTTCCTCTTCCTCGCCTGTCTTTTCCTCTTACCTTTCTCTCTGGTAAGGTTATTACTGTTTCTTCTGATGTTGTTATTCTTTTTCCCCGTATCCTTTGGTTTTGCTTCTGTTTCGTCCAGCCTCTTGTGTCCTCACATGGTGCCTGCTCTTCCTTTTCTCCACTTGTTTCAATGACATAAGTCAGTGGCTCTTGGGCTACTTTTTTTTTCTATCATCTCTTCTTCTGTAGTAATCATTTCCTCTGTCGTTGTGTGTATTCCGTGATTTTCCTCGACCTCTGTTTCTTCTGTAGGTTCTTTCATACTCCATGTGCATTTTCTTTGCGGTCTACCTGTTTATGTTTTCATTCTTTGTGCATCCTCTTTTTCTGACCATAAGGTCTCGTCTTTTCTTATATCTCTCCTATGGGTCCTTATTTCCGTCTTACCAAATATGTGTTTAATCACATAATTGGTGTCTCCCGTTTTTCTTAATACTGTATATCCCTCTTTCCATTTAGGGCTTAATTTTGATAGAGCTGTATGATTCTTGTAGAATACTCTGTCTCCCACACTATATTGAATTCTCTTTTTATTTCTATCTTTTTGCATATTTCTTCGTTCTGCTCTCTTTAAATTTTTCCACACCATTCTCTGAGTTTCATGCATCTGCTGGATGATGATTTCATGTATCTTTTCTCCTACGTACCTTCTTCTTGGTTTTAATAAATTATCAATCGGTAACATTGAATGCCTTCCGTATAGTAGAAAATATGGGGAGAAACCCGTACCTTCATTTTTTTTCACCCTTATCGCGGATAATGCGTAATTTAACTTCACGTCCTATTCCTCATCTCTGCCTCTTGTCAATTTATAAATTATATCGTTCAATGTTCTGTGTTGTCTCCCGTTAATTGCATTGCTTTGTGGATGGTATACATAAGTCTGAATGTGTTTGATGTTTAATTAATGCAAAGTATCCTTAAAGTTTTGGCTGGTGAATTCTCCTCCATTATCTGTAAGTATGCATTGTGGACAGCTATATCTAGGGATGAATTCGTTCAATAATATGTTAATGACCGTATCCGTTGATTTCTTAGGTATGGGGATGCTTTCTGGCCATCTACTGTAGCAGTCCGTTATGTGTAAGATATATCTGTTTCCTGATTTTGTGGTGGGATATGGTCCCGTTATGTCCATACTAACCTTTTGCATGGCAAAGTATTGTTTATCCATAATTTGCATTGGTCCTGCTTTTTCTGTTAAATTTCTTGTTTTACATAGTCTGCATTTTTCAGCATATTGCTCGGCTTCCCTATATAATCCTGGCCAGTAATACTTTATCTTAATGGCATCTATCATTTTATCTCTGCCTATGTGTCCATTCTGATCATGATATGCCACTAGTACCTGGGTTTTAAGTTGTTCTGTTATATATACTCTCGGTTTTTTTCCTTCTTTTGGATCTTTGGATGTTATTACCTTGTCCTTCTGATCAATATGGAATTGTTTCCATTTGCACTTCTTTCCTCTGTTTAATTCGTCTATGATGTTCTTTACTACTTTATCTTTCTGTTGTTCTTCACTAGTTATGCTTATTATGATATCTTGGTTATCCTGTTCTATGACCTTCGTTTCTTCATCGTCTGTTATTTTTCCTGGTCATATTCGCTTCGTATTTATTATGTTAACTTGAAACGTTCTATCGTCTATGTGTGTACATGATTCCGTGTTTTCCTTCACTATCTTTTCTGTTGTTGGTAATATGGACAACCAGTCCGCGCATACATTCTTCGTCCCTTCTATATATTCTATTGTTGCTCCACTATTTTGTATTGATAATGACCACATATCTATCTTCCTGTTGTTTATAAGCCCGTCCAGGATTGCTTTTAACGGTTTATGGTCTGTTCTTATAACTACTGTGTTTCCGTATAAGTAAAAATGTAACTTTTGTATTGCATTATGTATGGCATAAGCTTCTTTTTCTATCTTGGCCCACTTTACCTGCGTTCTACTTAGTTTATGTGATAAGAAATATATCGGGGTTTCCTGTATCGTTGTTTTTCCATTTGACTTTTATGTCTTCATTTACTAAACATGCCCCTGTTGCTGTATCCGAGGCATATGTATATAGTATCATTCTTCCATCCTTGTTTGGGTGTGCTAGTATCTTCGTTAACCCATCTTTTAATGTGTTAAACGCCTGTTGACATTGTGGTGTCCATTTCAACTTATTAAACTTTCTTGTCAGTGTGGTTAGTGGCTCGGCAATCTCCGTGAACCCCGGTATAAATCTTTTGTAGTATCCACACATTCCTAAGAAACTTCTCACTTCTTTTACCCTCATGGGTGGCGTCATTTCTTGTATGGCTCTTATCTTTTCATCATCTTGAATAATACCCTTGTTATTTATCCTAAATCCCAAATATTTCACTTCTTGTTTCAAAAATGGACATTTGCTTATTTTTAATGTTATATTGTGTTGCCTAAGCCTATCAAACACTTGTTCTAAATGTTGTATATGGTCCTGTTTGGTTCCTTTAGTGAAGATGATAATGTCCTCTATGTAGGCCTGTGCGAACTTATCGCACCCTTGTAGTACTTGCTTCATTAATCCCATATAAGTGGCTGGGGCTCCTTTTAGTCCAAATGGCATGACATTCCAGGTGAACGTTCCTACATGTGTATTAAATGAAAATTTATGTTCTACTGTCTCTTTTACTTCACTTGACCAGAATCCAGCCTTACAATCCAATGTACTGTACCAATTGGTGCCCTGAAACAAAGCTATTATGTCGTCTACTCTGGGCATCTGATAACTGATGTTTCTGGCAATCTTGTTCAGTGCTCTATAATCACAAAAAAACCTTTGTGATCCATCATTTTTATATCACTACGGGTGACGACCATTGTGAATGTATTCTTGAGATTATTCCTGCCTTTAACACATCTTCCACTGCTTGCTCTACTATCTCTCTACTTCTTAAAGGTGTTCTGTATGTTCTTATTCTGGTTGGTTCTGCCCCTCCTGTGTCTATGTCCATTTGTACCGTGTTTGTTCTTCCTAATTAAAAATCGGTCAGAGCAAAGACATCGTGGTTGTCCAACACTATCTTTTGTATTATTTGTTTATTTTCCTCATTAGTTTGTATATGTTGGATTAATTCCCTCTCTCTGTCCTCCGACAGATTTATTATCTTCTCATGTATTTCCTCATTCTGCTCATATTTTCCCTTTATTTTTTCTCGCCTTATTGCCGCACTTTCCTGTTTTTCTGGTTTTTGTGTTTTCTTCTCTCCTCTGTTGTTTTAGTTGAATCTGCGCTATTACCTTACCCTTCTTTATCTTTATTGTCCTTCCTGATTGGCTTATTACCATCACTGGGATTGTCTGATTCTTCGTCATTTTTACTACACCATCTATTATCTGTATATTCGGTTCTTCCATCATTTATGGCTTCTAATTTATTTTGCGTTCTGTATATTGGTATATTCTTCCCTAGCGATCTAAACGCACTTCCTTTTATCACGCTAACACTTGCTTCTGTATCTATTATAGCTCTAAATTTTTGTTTACCAACTTGTATCAGACAGGAACATGGGTCACTTCTCTCCTTCGTCCTGTATGTATCTGGCAATCTTTTAGTGCTCAAGACTGCCTGCCACCCCGAGCATCTCTGGCGTATTCAGAAATTTGACATTCGCTTCCTCTTTCCGCCCTTTGCTATCTTCCTCCTCTTTCCGCCACTGGATATCTTCCTTCTCTACCTTATCTATAGTCTCCTATCTGACACTGTCTGGCAATGTGTCCTATTCGACCACACCGATAGCATCTCCTTGTCTCTTGTATGCTATTTATTAGTTGTCTATAGTACTGTTCTCTATCTATTCTCCTCAACTGATGTGTGTCCCTGGGGTTTTCTTGTCGACTGGGTCTGTTTAACTCGAATCTTATTTGTTGTTGGTTGTCTTCAAATCTGTTAGCTCTGCTCTCTTCCTCTATCGCTGCGTTAATTACCTTCGACAATGTGGCATTCGTCCTCCTTGCTAATTGCAATTTTATTCCTCTATTTCTTAGACCAGAAATAAATGTTGCTACCAACATTTTGTTAACTTGATCAATATTGCTACCTTGTCCAAACCCTTGATCCGCTATTGCCACCATGCGGTCCCCGTAATCTTGTATGGATTCGCTCCTTTGTTCTTGTATTGTTCGCATCGATATAATGGCGTGTTGTTCTTCTTTGTATTGGGTATATCTTTTTGCCAGATGGGTCGTGAATTCTTTCTTGCCACGTCTCAACTCTCATTTCCTCAATCCTTCGTCTGATGCAATACATATACCCCCCCCACCCCCCCACCCCCATAACTTGTCGCCAATGCTATATCCTTCCATTCTGAATGTGGTAATCCTTTATTTTTACACCAAAATTCAACGGCTTTAGTCCATGTATTAAAACCTTCTGTCTCTCCAGAAAAAATTGGTATTCTCTTTGTTATTTCTTGTGTTTGTAGATTGTCCCCCAGTTTCTCTATCGCCTCTCCCATCATGTGCAATGTCTGACGCATATTCTCCTCTTGACTCATTGTCTCTATTCCTCTATTTCCCCTTCTTGCCATTTTATCGACTTATCGTTTTCTCAATGATATCCACTATTTCATCTACCTTTTAATATTCAATATATATTGATTTGCACATACAATTGTATTTATTTGTATATATCTCTACCTTTCAATATTTATTACACCTCTACCTGCACCTATAAATTATTATTTATTATACATCTATTTGCAATTATATATTATCTCTCTCATACTCCAAAGTTTAACATCATATTATTCACAATATCATACGTGTCCTTGCTTATGAAATCTGATTGAACTACCTATCCATTTCTTTTCTTAAAGGTCTACCCAACATTCCAGACATTTAAAAAATTTTTTTTCCAAGGACACGTTCAATATTTCACATCAAAACAGGAAATTATGTGATTACAATTTTAACCACCCTATGGAGAAATAAAGATACATTACATATAACCTTACAAAGTGTTCTCAACTGTAGTATCCCCGCAAACTACGAAAAATTAGTTAAAACCCCCTGTGACAATTCCACTTGAATTATTTCACACAACTATTATATTATTTATATTGTCTTAAACAGTTTCCCACCCATAAATTACGAGTGGTCAGATAAAATTCGCTGTAATAATTCCACATGAACTATTTTTACACAACTATTAAATTGTCTTCAACATTTGCACTACTATAAATTACAATAAAATTCACGGAAATAAATCCACATAAATTGTCCTTCAATCTCTGTCCTTCTCACCTTTACTTTGTCTACTCGTGAATGAGCTGTCGTCTGTTCTCTAGAGGCTGTTCTCATGACTTCAGGGCTGCTCTCATGACTTTGGGTCTGCTCTCATGACATCGGGGCTGCGCTCATGACATCGGGGCTGCTCTCATGACCTCGGGGATGCTCTCATGATTTCGGGGATGCTCTCATGACTTCAGGGCTGCTCTCATGACTTCAGGGCTGCTCTCATGACTTCAGGTCTGCTCTCATGACATCGGGTCTGCTCTCATGACATCGGGTCTGCTCTCATGACCTTAGGGCTGCTCTCATGACTTCGGGGCTACTCCCATAACTTCGGGGCTGCGCTCGTGACTTCGGGGCTGCTCTCATGACTTCAGGGCTGCTCTCGAGACTCCAGGGCTGATCTCATGAATTCAGGGCTGCTCTCATGACCTCGTGACTGCTATCATGACATCGGGGCTGCTCTCATGAATTCGGGGCTGTTCTCATGAGTTCAGAGCTACACTCGTGACTTCGGGGCTGCTCTCATGACTTCAGGACTGCTCTCGTAACTTCGAGGCTGCTCTCATGACTTCAGAGCTGCTCTCATGACTTCAGGAGTGCTCTCATGACTTCGTGGCTGCTCTCATGACTTCGGGGCTGCTCTCATGACGTCGGGGGTGCTCTCATGACTTCGTTGCTGCTCTCATGACTTCGGGGCTGCTCTCATGAATATAGGGCTGCTCTCGTGACTTCAAGGTTGCTCTCATGACTTCAGGGCTGCTCTCGAGACTTCAGTGCTGCTCTCATGACTTCGTGGCTGCTCTCATGACCTCGAGGATGCTCTCATGACTTCGGGTCTGTTCTTATGACTTCAGGGCTGTTCTCATTACTTCAGGGCTGCTCTCATGACTTCGGGTCTGCTCTCATGACTTCTTGTCTGCTCTCATGACTTCAGGTCAGTTCTCATGACCTCAGGGCTGTTCTCATGACTTCAGAGGCTGCTCTTATGACCTCGGGGCTGCTCTCATGACCTCGGGGATTCTCTCATGACTTCGGAGCTCCTCTCATGACTTCGAGGCTGTTCTCATGACTTCAGGGCTTCTCTCATGACTTCGAGGCTATTCTCTTCACTTCGGGTCTGCTCTCATGACTTTGGGGCGGTTTTCATGACTTCGGGGCTGCTCTCATCACTTCGGGGCTGCTCTCATAACTTCGGGGCTGTTCTCATGACTTCAGTGCTGCTGTCATGTCCTTGGGGCTGCTCACATGACTTCCGTGCGATTCTCATGACTACGGGTATGCTCTCATGACTTCGGGGCGGTTCTCATGACTTCGGGGCTGCTCTCATGACTTCGGGCCTGCTCTCATTACTTCAGGGCTGCTCTTATGACTTCGTGTCTGCTATCATGACCTCGGGGCTGCTCTCATGACTTCAGGGGTGCTCTCATGACTTCGGGGCTGCTCTCATTACTTCGGGACTGCTCTCATGACTTCAGGGCTGCTCTCATGACTTCGGAACTGTTCTCATGACTTCGGGGCTGCTCTCATGACTTTGGGGCGATTCTCAAGACTTGGGTATGCTCTCATGACTTCAGGGCTTTTCTTATGACTTCGGGGCTGCTCTCATGACCTCGGGGCTGTTCTCATGACCACGGGACTGCTCTCATGACTTCAGGGCTGTTCTCATGACTTCGGGGCTGCTCTCCTGACTTCGGGGCTGCTCTCATGAATTCAGGGCTGCTCTCATGACCTCAGGGCTGCTCTCGACACTTCAGGGCTGCTCTCATGACTTCAAGGCTGCTCTCGTGACTTCGGGGCTGCTCTCATGACTTCAGTGCTGTTCTCATGACATCGTGTCTGCTCTCATGACTTCAGGGCTGTTCTCATGACTTCGGGTCTGCTCTCATGACTTCAGGGATGTTCTCATGACCTCGGGTCTGCTCTCAAGACTTCAGCGCTGCTCTAATTACTTCGGGTCTGTTCTCATGACTTCAGGGCTGTTCTCATATGACTTCGGGTCTGCTCTCATGCCCTCGAGGATGCTCTCATGACTTCGGGTATGTTCTTATGACTTCAGGGCTGTTCTCATTACTTCAGGGCTGCTCTCATGACTTCGGGTCTGCTCTCATGACTTCTTGTCTGCTCTCATGACTTCGGGTCAGTTCTCATGACCTCAGGGCTGTTCTCATGACTTCAGAGGCTGCTCTTATGTCCTCGGGGCTGCTCTCATGACCTCGGGGCTTCTCTCATGACTTCGGGGCTCCTCTCATGACTTCGAGGCTGTTCTCATGACTTCAGGGCTTCTCTCATGACTTCGAGGCTGTTCTCTTGACTTTGGGTCTGCTCTCATGACTTCGGGGCGGTTTTCATGATTTTCGGGCTGCTCTCATCACTTCGGGGCTGCTCTCATGACTTCGGGGCTGTTCTCATGACTTCAGGGCTGCTCTCATGACCTCGGGGCTGTTCTCATTACTTCAGGGCTGCTCTCATGACCTCGGGGCTGCTCTCATGACCTCGGGGATGTTCTCATTACTTCAGGGCTGCTCTCATGACCTCGGGGCTGTTCTTATGACTTCGGTTTAGTACTTCTGTTGCAATTAGGTCTCCGTAATGTCACGGGCACCAATTGTGACCCTCTTTATGTGTTATTCTTCTTTCTACTTTCCTACCATCAACACACAAGAAACACAGGTGATCTTTCATCGGCAGCCTTTTTGTTTTATTATTTCTTCTACTAGTCAGTTCTTACAGATTCATACATCTTGATAAAACATTCATAGTTTATTTATGCAATTCCACTCTTACTTCATCCTCTATTTATATTCTGTCTTATTCTCACCCTATATTTATTAATATCCACTACTATCCTACGTTGGACCGTTCCCCATCGAACGGCCCATCCTATTCTAACTTTTTCTCTGGACAACTAATTCAATCTGGTCCGTTCCCCATCGAACGGACCTCCCTATTCTAACTATTTCTGTTGCCGAACTTTATCAACAATAGTCCATTCGCAAATATCTGTCGCTGAGTTCATCTGACTAATTCTCCTCTGCTGGTCAATCCTGTCCTCATGTCCTTCCTTTGACTCGAGCTATCCCTTGTGTTCCATCTCAGCGACTTTGGTTCATATTTCTCTACGATCACTCTTGCCTCCCATGGCTCTCAATTAGTCAACCGCTCTGTATCGCTGCCGATCTCCAACTGACTCTATTCTTGGTTTCCTCCCAACCGTCTCTCGCTCACTACGTCATTATCTTTCTTTTACGTCACTTCTCTTCCTCTTCGTACCGTACTGCACTAATTCTACTTCCACATCCCTTGTGTGTGCAACTCCCTTCTATACATCTACCATCCCACCTCTGTTGTACATCTACCATCCCACCTCTGTTGTACATCTACCATCTCACCTCTGTTATACATCTACCATCCCACCTATGTTGTACATCTACTATCTCACCTCTGTTGTACATCTACCATCCCACCTCTGTTGTACATCTACCATCCCACCTCTGTTGTACATCTACCATCCCACCACTGTTGTACATCTACTATCTCACCTCTTTTGTACATCTACCATCCCACCTCTGTTATACATCTACCATCCCACCACTGTTGTACATCTACTATCTCACCTCTTTTGTACATCTACTATCTCACCTCTGTTGTACATCTACCATCCCACCTCTGTTGTACATCTACCATCTCACCTCTATTGTACATCTACCATCCCACGTCTGTTGTACATCTAGCATCTCACCTCTATTGTACATCTACCATACCACCTCTGTTGTACATCTACCATCCCATCTCTGCTGTACATCTACCATCTCATCTCTGTTGTACATCTACCATCCCACCTCTGTTGTACATCTACCATCCCATCTCTGTTGTACATCTACCATCCCACCTCTGTTGTACATCTACCATCCCACCTCTGTTGTACATCTACCACCTGAGGTTAACTTTGTTCCCAGATATTTAAATTCCTTGACCTGTTTTGGTATTGTTTTTACATGTCTGAGCTGTACAAATACAAAGTCTGCATTCATTAAGATTAATCATCATGTGCCATACCGGTTTGCGTGTGCGATCATGTTCTTCCACAATCTTTATATCCACAGTCATCGTATCAATTATGTTGTTGACCGTTTACCGTGCCATGACACCAAGCTATCTAGTATCTTCTCTCTTTGTCGTCCGCGATCTCTCTTTCCTTGTATTTTGCAGTTCTAACCATGTATTCCAACTTTCCTCTTCTCATGAAATGTCCGAAAAAAAGTTTTTCTTTATGATGTTTATAGAAGCTGCCTTTTTGTGTTGGCCTCTTAGAGGATGTCCTCATTGGTCTGTTTAACTGTTCAGGGAACTTTCAACATTCTTCTGAGAAATCCCATCTCTGTGGCATCTAAAGTTGCCTTTTCATTTGTCTGTCTACTGTCCATGATTCGCTTCCATGGGTCAAAATTGGTTCTATATAGCACTGATAAACTCTCTTTCTCATTTATATAGACATAGATTTGTTGCATAAGATATTTTTCATTTTCTTAAATGCTATTTTGGCCTGAGCTATTCTGCTTTTTATTTGTGTGGTGCATCTCCCATCTGATGTAATTATTGTGCCCAAGTATTTGAAACGTTGCACTTGTTTTAGATTTGTCTCATTTATTTTTATGCTGCATGATGGTGATGATTGTTTCTTCGATATAACCATTACTTCTGTTTTCTTACTATTCAGACTGAGACCCTTCTTGTTGCTTTCTTATACTATTATATCTTCTCTGTACCAGTATAAAATCAATTTGATTGTTTACTTTTTTGTCTGGGCTTTGCCATGTCCATAGTCGCCTAGGGTGTTATTTGAACCAAGTGTTCCCTATAATCATTTCATGTGTCTTTGCCCAAACTATCAATCTATCCCCTCTGTCATTCGTCTCTCCAAGGCCTTGTCCCCCAGTCACATTTTGCACTTTAGCTGTTCCTACCTTTGCATTGAAATCCCCTACTATAATAGTTATTTCTTGGGATTTACACTGTTCCATGGTCATCTCTAGCTCATTATAAAAGTGTCAATGTATTCTTCTTCCCTATTACTTGTTGGTGCAAAAGCTTGAATTATGTTGATATCCTTTGGTCTACTTCACAATTTTGCTACCAAAATTCTATTTGAAACCGGCCAAAATCCTTTCACTGTTTTGCTTCTTTCTTAGCAAAGTCTTAAAGCAACTAAAACTGCTAAATACATTTCAAACAAGACAAATTAGATTTTTGGATCATGTTAAAAGACACAGCAGCCTATTAAAAGCAATCTTGGAAGATGAAATATAAGGTAGAAGAGGCAGAGGCAGACCTAGACTAACATGGGCGAGTAACATCAAAGGAAGGACAAGTCAGCCTATGACAACCTGCCCTATCAAAGCAAGAGATGGAGCAGAATGGCGTTCAATAGTAGCCAACGTTCGATGCGTAGACGGCACTCAGTGATGATGATGATGATGTTTCTGCTGCATGATGTTTTTCACTTTGATCAGATTTACCAACAGTTTGATAAATATCTGATGTTCGATATATCGGTTTGTCCTTCTGCAAGAAATAACTACATAGGATAATCAAACTGACAAATGAAGACATATGAACATTGATGAGAATTTGTTGATATCATTATTTAGTGACAATTCCGAAGCGGGGTAGGAAGAACAATAATGAAAGGTATGGTTTGAACTTGGTAACAGAGAAAGTGAGAGATCAGGACCATCATCATCATCATCAAGTACCGGGCCTGCTGGCGTAGGTTATCATGTCTCTCCACAACTTTCGATCTCGGCAGCTATTTATCATTTCTGTTGTTGACCTTCTGCCAAGCCATTCTCTTAAAAGCTGTCTGTTAATTTTTCTCTTTGCTTCCATCTATCTCATCGTACCTCAATTTTTCCAGTTGTTGCAATATATTCAAGTTATTCTCTTCTCATTACATGGCCAAAAAATGATGATTGTTTCTTTCTAATATTGGAAATTAGCTCTCTTTTTGCGTTGACCTCTCTCAGAACATCTTCATTACTCTTCTTAGCTGTCCAAAGTACTCTCAACATTCTTCTGTAAAACCACATTTCTACAGACTCCAATGATTTTCCTGTCTGTTGTCCTATTTTCCATGATTCGCATCCATATGTTAAGACTGGCTATACGTAACATTTAAGAACTCTTTTTCTTGTTTCTATTGTCAAAAATGGATTGCATAGTATCTTCCTCATTTTTTGGAAAGCTGCTTTTGCCTGAGCAATTCTGCATCTCACCTCTTTTGTACATCTTCCGTCTGAGGTTAACAAAGTAGAAAAAAGTAAAGTGCCCCCGTCACGCCAAGTGGCGTATAGGGAATATGGTGTTAGTGACCATACATTTTACAGACGTTCAGCACATGATTTTTGGGGTAATGTGATCGGTATTACGCCCGTGCCGCTTTACTTTCCCAGAAAAAAATCCGGTACCCATTAAAGGCTGGGTGATCCTGGAAGCCGTCGGTTGGGATCGAACCCTACCTCTTGTCCTTTGTAGTCCAGTTAACTAACCACTGAGCTATCGCAGCTCCTGAGGTTAAAAAAGTTCCCAAATATTTAAATTCATTTACCTGTTTTAATATTGTTCCACTTGTCTTTATTTTGCACGAAGTTGATGTCTTTTTCTTTGTTGTTGCCATTAGCTCTGCCTTTTTGCTATTAAGGCTAAGTCCTTTATGTTTTTCAGGATTCACGCATGAAAACCGGTCAAAAGGAATATTTGAGAGTAACGTTCTGCAAAGGACAAGCAACGAGATGATGATCCTTCTTTTTCTATGACGCCAGGCCGAACTAGAAACTAAAAAATCTGAATCATCACCTTAACTTTACACACACAAAAAAGCCTGCATCAAATTCCCCAATAAAGTAAAAAAAAAAAAGTAAAGAGCCCTCGACAAGCCATGTGGCGTATAGGGAATATAGTGTTAGTGACCATAAATTTGCAGACCTCCATAATATGATTTTTGGGGTAATGTGGTCGGTATTACGCCCGTGCCGCTTTACTTTCCCAGAAAAATCCGGTACTCATTTAAGGCTGAGTGAACCAGCAAGCCGTCGTTCGGGATCGAACCCTACCTCATGTCCTTTGTAGTCCAGTTCACTAACCACTGAGCTATCGCGACTCCCTAAATTGACCAATGCTACATAATAATAATATATATATAATATATGTAATATATGTAATATAAAATCTAACCTTTATCCTCCCATTATCAATGTTACAAGTGTTAATGTTACCACAACTGGTAATTATTACCAAGTTAGAGCACATAATATACAAATTCACACCCTTACAACTAGTGCCTGTGATACATATACTAAAGACACCGTATAACCATATATCTTAGTTTGATAACAATCTCGTGTCCGCTAATCTGACTATTCCCTGGAAGTTACTGTCACCGCGACTAAATCTAATACAAGAGGCTACAAGATAGAGCCAGCTTAAGACCGCTAATTTGCCTACAATTGTCAGCTTACAAGAAACATTTGAACGGAAGGCATCAAGACAGGATGTCGGGAAACCACGGACGGTATTAATGTTGCAAGTCTTTCCGTCATTCTAGTTTTCTTTCATTTTATTTTCCGGACCTAACAGAGTTTAGAACAGATGAAGGTTGAAATATAAAACGGATGTAAAGAAGATAAACCAAATAAGTTTATATTTGACACCGATTATATATATATATATATATATATATATATATATATATATATATATATATATATTAGAAATGAGACAAAAGATAATAAAAGTGAACAATTGCACACAGTATCTCAGTCAAAGAAAGAAGTTAAATGTGTTTAAAATGTTAGATGTTAAAATAAAAATGAGAAGAACATGAACTGGCAACAATTAGCGACCATAAAAACTGTACATCAAATGGGGATGTTTCAACAAAAAAAAGAATAGTGTATGGAAAGTTTGTGTTGTAATGGTGTAAATGAAATTATGTAAGAAAATAGTAATGTAATAATGTATTTGGGACTGTGTAATGAGAATTGTGAGAACCATCGTGTGTTAAGGAGAATAAGATTCATGAGATAGTTTATGAGTTCAGGGTCTCACATGAAGTTTAGGATGAGTTGAGTTGGGAGAACAAAGGAGAGTTCATTTGGGAGAACAAAGGAGAGTGGAGTTGGGAGAACAAAGGAGAGTTAAGTTGGGTGAACAAAGGAGAGTTGAGTTGGGAGAACAAAGGAGAGTTGAGTTGGGTGAACAAAGGAGAGTTGAGTTGGGTGAACAAAGGAGAGTTGAGTTGGGTGAACAAAGGAGAGTTGAGTTGGGAGAACAAAGGAGAGTTAAGTTGGGTGAACAAAGGAGAGTTGAGTTGGGAGAACAAAGGAGAGTTGAGTTGGGTGAACAAAGGAGAGTTCATTTGGGAGAACAAAGGAGAGTGGAGTAGGGAGAACAAAGGAGAGTTAAGTTGGGTGAACAAAGGAGAGTTGAGTTGGGAGAACAAAGGAGAGTTGAGTTGGGTGAACAAAGGAGAGTTGAGTTGGGTGAACAAAGGAGAGTTGAGTTGGGTTAACAAAGGAGAGTTGATTTGGGAGAACAAAGGAGAGTTAAGTTGGGTGAACAAAGGAGAGTTGAGTTGGGAGAACAAAGGAGAGTTCATTTGGGAGAACAAAGGAGAGTGGAGTTGGGAGAACAAAGGATAGTGGAGTTGGGAGAACAAAGGAGAGTAGAGTTGGGAGAACAAAGGAGAGTGGAGTTGGGTGAACAAAGGAGAGTAGAGTTGGGAGAACAAAGGAGAGTGGAGTTGGGTGAACAAAGGAGAGTGGAGTTGCGAGAACAAAGGAGAGTGGAGTTGGGTGAACAAAGGAGAGTTCATTTGGGTGAACAAAGGAGAGTAGAGTTGGGTGAACAAAGGAGAGTAGAGTTGGGAGAACAAAGGAGAGTAGAGTTGGGAGAACAAAGGAGAGTAGATTTGGTAGAACAAAGGAGAGTGGAGTTGGTAGAACAAAGGAGAGTGGAGTTGGTAGAACAAAGGAGAGTGGAGTTGGTAGAACAAAGGAGAGTGGAGTTGGTAGAACAAAGGAGAGTGGAGTTGGTAGAACAAAGGAGAGTAGAGTTGGTAGAACAAAGGAGAGTAGAGTTGGTAGAACTAAGGAGAGTGGAGTTGGTAGAACACAGGAGAGTAGAGTTGGTAGAACAAAGGAGAGTAGAGTTGGGCGAACAAAGGAGAGTAGAGTTGGTAGAACAAAGGAGAGTAGAGTTGGTAGAACAAAGGAGAGTAGAGTTGGTAGAACAAAGGAGAGTGGAGTTGGTAGAACAAAGGAGAGTGGAGTTGGTAGAACAAAGGAGAGTAGAGTTGGTAGAACAAAGGAGAGTAGAGTTGGGTGAACATAGGAGAGTGGAGTTGGTAGAACAAAGGAGACTGGAGTTGGGTGAACAAGGGAGAGTAGAGTTGGTAGAACATAGGAGAGTGGAGTTGGTAGAACAAAGGAGAGTGGAGTTGGTAGAACAAAGGAGAGTAGAGTTGGTAGAACAAAGGAGAGTAGAGTTGGTAGAACAAAGGAGAGTAGAGTTGGTAGAACAAAGGAGAGTGGAGTTGGTAGAACAAAGGAGACTGGAGTTGGGTGAACAAAGGAGAGTGGAGTTGGGTGAACAAAGGAGACTGGAGTTGGGTGAACAAAGGAGAGTAGAGTTGGGTGAACAAAGGAGAGTAGATTTGGTAGAACAAAGAAGAGTGGCCCAGTGCATCAGATTTCAGCCAGCATTTTATTCCGGTTTGCTCTCCTTAGCCTTTGATTGTCCCCAATCTTCCTGCAAGGCAGCAGATTGTCTTTTCTGTAGGGGGATTCTGCCCTTAGATGGTCGGCCCTACCAGGTTTACGAGCACCATCTGCCCGGGTCACTAGAAATCATAATATAAATAACCTCACGTATGCTGAAGATAATGTCTTAATTGCTAAGAGTGAAATTGAGTAAACAAGGTGGACTATTATTATATAATATTATGGTGGACTAAAGCAAAAATAAAGGACTCAACCTTAATAATAAAAGGCAGAAATAATGGTAGCAAGAAAGAAAAAGACATTACTGCAAGCAAAATAGAGACAAGTAAAGCGATTTAACACAGGTAAATGAATTTAAATATCTGGGAACAGTGTTAACCTCAGAAGGTAGTTATACAACAGAAGTGAGATGCAGAATGACTCTGGCAAAAGCAGATTTCCAAAAGATGAGCCTGATACTGTACAATCCATTTTTAACCATATAAACCAAGAAACAAAGAGTTCTTACAACGTTATGTAGAGCCAGTATTAACATATGGATGTGAATCAAGGACAATAGGATAACAGACAAGAAAATTACTGGAGTCTGCAGAAAAGTGGTTTTACAGAAGAAAGATGAAAATAAAATGGACAGCTCAGAAGAGTAACGAGAACGCCCCGAAAGAGGTAAAAGCAAAAAGAGAGCTAATTTTCAATATTAGGAAGAAACAATCATCATTTTGTGGCCATGTAATGAGAAGAGAACAGCTGGAATATATTGTAACAACTGGAAAAATTGAGGGACGAAGGGATAGAGGAAAGCAAAGAGAAAAGATACCAAACAGCTTAAGAGAATGGCTTGACAGAAGGTCAACAAGAGAAATGATAAACAACTGTCGAGATAGAAAGTTGTGGAGAGACATGAGCTACACTAACAGGCATGGTACTTGAAGATGATGATGGTGATGATGGTGATGATGATGATGATGATGATCTCTGTCAAGATTATGCGTCAATGTCAAACATGAACATTAATGAATAAGGACACGGAAGAGATCGGAAATTCTGAACTGAGATGTTTTAGATTAAAAGGAAATGTAAGAAAACGAGGCGAAATCAAACACGAGGATGTGACAAGAGGAGGGAAGCAATAAATCTGAGTGTCATACCGAAGCAGCAAAAAGAAATAATTGAGACATTTAGCGCGAGAACCGGGAAAGAGATTAGCGTTTGGAACGCAATTCACAAACGCTGGCTAAGTGACTGAGTGAACGGAAAAAGGGAGGTGGGTTTTAAACGTGGCTTAGTGCCCCCTTCAAAATAATAAAGAAATGTGCTCACTGGGGGGCGGGGGCGGGGGAGGGCAAGAAATCGTAACGAGGAAAAACACTGGCCCCTTCATCTCCTAACACTCTGGCATAGTTCATTAAAATATTATTTCTCTTCATTAGGTAACGTCATGATGCCCTCATTACCAGAACACACTACCAAATTAACCCCTGTCTAAAAACAATGGAAGAGCGGGCGGCCCAATCGATAACTTCTGGGGCCCCAAACTAGGAGAACGCGGGTTCGAATCCTGGTAGGGTTAACAGATTTTTCTGTGGAGGGTGAAATAGAAAGTTAGACCCGAACACTTCGCGGCAACTTTACGGGACACGCTGCCTTTATTCTCCGGTCCTATAGGTCTTCCCGACATCCAGCAGTAGGAAAATACCATTCAAGATATTTTGTTTTTTTTATTTAATTATTTGGTTAAACTAGTAATTGCAGACAAAAAACGGATAGTAGGATCTTCCAAGTGGACGATTCCCAACATTTCCAGAAACCACACAGATCAGGGTGAGCTTTCTAAACCTTTGTCAGGTATACACATTTTTTTTATCGACGTTTGAACGTAGAAAGCAGCGGTAGACTTCAGGGCTGTGTACAAGTGTTCGGTTCTCTTTAACGGCTTTTAAGTTAGTCCAGTTAGAAATGGGAACTATATATTTTGCCGGGAAAGAAAGACGGTACTGATGTAAGACGGAACATATGTAAGACGGTACTGATGTAAGACGGTACTGATGTAATGCTGACTAAACTGGTTCTAAAAATAAGAACATCATATCATCTATACGTCATAGCACATGACCGGGCTCTTTCTACTTTTCTTTTTAAAAGTATAGAAATCAGAATCAAAACAAAACTACCCTCATTCTTCGGATATCTTTTTGTTTCCTCTGAAGAAATGTCACATGCCTTCTTTCGTCAGCTAGGTCGTCTGAAGAACGTGACCGAATTCTGGTGCTGTAAATGGAAAGTTGCCCATCTCATCTCCAATACATTGCTGATCCATTTTCACTGAAAAAAATCCTTTCAGGAAAAATGAGAAAATTCACCAGATGTGTCTTATGTAATCCTGTCAAGCGGAATCCATTCACTTCTATTTTCCTCTTGATTAGAAATTAATTAATGTTATCTAAACAATGTAATATAATCCTTTTTTTATGCTTAGGCAGCTTAAGAATTATTTTCGAACTCAGCATCAGGTCAGTGGCAGAGTAATGAACTTGTCTGTACTTGAAACTTTTCCCATTCTTCTTTATCCGTTCGCCAGCTTTTACCTCAAGCGAAGTCCCTAGAGACTAGAAACTGAATTTTTCCTGTTAATCCGGTTTTTTGTCCTTGAATCTGTGTGCATAAAGGGCCCTTCGCCTCACAGGCAGATAACTCCGTCTTCTGAGGTTCTCATATTTTAGATGAGTGATTGACGTTTCAAGCCAGACCTCACTGCGTAGGCTAGGGGCGGGTACTGCAGAGAGAAATCACAAATAAAAGTTCCAACTAGTGCAGCCGGGGTTTGAACTCACAACCTTTCAGTCTCGAGGCCGGCGCCTTGCCTCCAGACCAACTAGTGCCCCACAATTTCCATTAATTCTTCTCTTTAAAACGTAATGAATAGTAAAACAGATCATCATTTGAATGAATCTTTGTTTCTGCCTTTCTTCACTTACCGACACACTAACAAACCATTCACTGACCAACGACACAATTTATGCATTAATGTAGCTCGTATCAGGCCATGTTCTCCTAATTTCCAAGAACTCCAGTACCAATTTTCAGAGACTGGATTAATCCTGAAGAAGCATGGATCATGAAAAAAAAAAATCACAAAATTTAGGAATTTAACCAAAACTACTCTTGTCTGCAGCAGGCGCACTGACTCCTCAACCACAGTGGCTTTACAAAGGGCGGAAACACTTGCCTAACTGGTGTTCACTTCTGATGATCAGATTGTATCCTGCAGCGCGAATCAGTGTAAACAGTTACTTATCATTACAACATAACTCCGGAAGGAGCAGGGGATATTTATTGTGGAGAAATGAAAACAAAATATAGAAAAAAATAGGAAAAAGCAGTAAAGTTAAATCTTTACGTTATAAATTGACGACACAAATTAGAACGACGTTTCGGCTCATAAGTCTACAACAGGAACAAACATACAACACACACATACAAATATGCAAATAATGGGGTGTTAACAATTTTTTTTAATGTTGTATAATTTCGAAAAAGAATGAGAGAAAATATGTAAATAATATAAATAATAATAATATAATGTGGACCCTACATACTACGCTGTGGCCAGAAGGAATATGAACGTTAGTGCGCACGGGGTACGTGCGCGTGTACAAAAGATATTTATCGCACCATTTTCTTGTCATGTAATTATTAGATGTTTGAGTAAATAGCTTCCTGAAACGCTGTCTGACGTTTTGTTCCGGCCTTCCTTCAAGTATATATGTTTATGTGGCAGAGTATGAATGAGCGGACAACTCTCATGGGTGCACACACAATTTGCTTAGACTACTACCTGGAATTTACCTGAGGGAGGAAACCTAAAACAGTCGGTGGTACATTATCCATGCTCCTTCATCCTCTGCAGATCAACTTTTGTTCCGAATGTAAGGACATCGCCCCTCCTTCGTAGAGCATTACAGAGGAGATGGGGGTGGGGGATGGAGGGAGGGGGTGGGCTAGTGCGTTTTGGGCACAGCACAATCTTCATATATTCGATCAGGCATAGTAAGCAAACGGAAATGTCAGTTCCATTCTCGTTACGACTAGGTCCGTGAGACAAACGGACAACAGTCGTATTCCCAAACAATTATTGCGTGGCTAAAAGAGGGATGGAAGGAGACCAAAGGGCAGAAAAGTTCTGAGATAGAAGGAGTTTCCTTGGGTGAATTCTCTGTTAGTGAAAGAAACTGGAAAAATCTGGCGGCAGAACGTAACACATGGCGAAAAAGAATCATCATCATCATGTGCCATACCGGTTGGCGTAGGTGATCATGTCCCTCCACAATCTTCTATCTACAGTGCATCGTATTAGTTCTGTTGTTGACTGTTTTCCATGCCATGATACCAAGCTATACAGTATTTTCTCTCTTTGTCGCCCGCGATCTCTCTTTCCTTTTATTTTGCCAGTTGTAACCAAGTATTCCAACTTTCCTCTTCTCATGATGTGCCCGAAAAATGTTGATTGTTTCTTTCTGATGTCTTTTAGGAGCTGCCTTTTTGTGTTGGCCTCTTTGAGAACTTCCTCATTGGTCTTTTTATCTGTCCAGGGAACTTTCAACATTCTTCTGAGAAGCCCCATCTCTGTGGCCTCTAATCGTCTTTTCATTTGTTTGTCTACTGTCCATGATTCGCTTCCATAGGTCAGAATTGGTTGAACAAGAATAATAAAGAAAAATTAAACCGTCACAGCATCGTTTCAAGAGAAAGGAGATGAGGCCGGGCGCCATTCATGTAGCTTGTTGACTTTGCGGTCGGATCTGTCTATCGAACATCAGCAGATTCAGTCACAAGAAAATAGCTCAGTAAAACAGCAGCCAGAATAATGTACTAATTTGTCCACACTTCTGACTAATCATTATTTCTTGCTACCAACAGTCTGTCATAACGCTAGAGACCATATACATTAATTAAAGAAGCCAGCAGAAAAGATTGAGGGATGTTTTAACTGCATTGAGACCACTCCGTGAAACGAACTAAATTTAAAAAAAAATGCCTTCTTAAGAAGTCTTCCACTCAGCACTAATTAAATTACGTTGACCTAAAAGGGGAAAAAATGGCATATTGTCCACTGGTTGATAATTTCATTGATAACGTCATTACGTCCGTTCATATTTCTCATGTAATATCAAGGTCATGACTAGAGAGCACGCTATTTTTGCATGGTGTACTTTCTCATCATTAGCGGTCGATACACAAGAACACTAATGACATAACGAAATATTTACTCGCCAGTTCATCGTGTCCTACCCCTTGACTATTACAGAAATATAATCATATATTTCACATCATTAGTCATTTAATCTCTCAACATTTTTTGTTCATTATTAAAAATCTTCATGTCCGCTAACACCGGCGATCATGCCCTCCATACGAAGACCTTCCCTTCCCCTGTCTGTCATTTGCTATGAACATTCATGCATACTCAAACACTAGCCTTCTTACAGTCGTTCTCAGTCGATGTATCACTGACGACAGATGTCCACATCTCTCTACATATATATCGCTAAGTGATTCGATGAGCATGATAAAAACGTGGGGGGGGGGGGGGCCTCTGTAAGCAGGCAGTTGGTGGAGTCATTGTAGAAGTAACAAATATGCAGGGTCACCTTTATCTACGTCCCTGGCCATTTGGGAGTACTGGGAAATGAAAGAGCGGACAGGTTGGCTAGCTGTGTTGTTTTTGAAGACAGTCGATCAATGGATCGGGCGGACGTCATCAATGGGCTCCGATATGTGGGTTAAGCACAGGACTTTGACAACCATGAATCCACGTCACTCCTTCGGATGAAAGAGATGGGAGTTAAGATGGGCACAGCTAGAAACGAGAACTTAGTGGGCGTATAAGAGGACGTAACAACCAACACAGAACTGGAGTCGTCAGTGGCTGGACACTGCGAGACTTGCTGAGGAGGGGATCTGAGCACCTATTGACATGTTCCCAGTGCAATGATGATGACCCGCAAATCACTCAATAAATCAATATCTCAGTATATATTGCTGTATTTGAGAGTTCTTCAAAGCATCCAGTCGATTTAGTGTTAATGTCAGTACGATGGTAATGTGCCTGATATCTTATATTTCTGCCGTCCACAGTTATTTCACCACATGAATTCAACCCGCTGTTTCAATGATTACTGCAACGGCCTTACATCTAATTTAATAATAATAATAATAATAAAAAGACTTCACTCTTTTGAGCGTTATGAAAATACTTCTGTCGCATATACAGATTTGTTAGTTAATGATCATTATATCAATTAAAAACTAAGTAGTATATCCCTTACAGAACGTTGCAATTATCCCAGGATTGTTTGGCTGTGTCATTGTCTAGACATTATACATCAGTGGTTTGCAGTTGTCTGCTGACGGTAGGGCGCTCCTGAAGACGCTCAATAAAATCAATTGTGACAAAACTGAAGCAAAATAATGATGATGATTGTAATAAAAATAATCTGGATTATAGTTAATAATAGTAACAGTAATATTAACACAATAATAATATTAATAACAATAATAATAATAATAATTAACAATCGTCAACATTCCTTCTGTCTACTTCCTTTGGGATCTGTTATTCATCGACACTAATTTGATGATTGTTGTGAACAGCTCCTCCAAGGAGCCAACGATTTTAACAAATAAGACAAACCTCATTAAACAAAGATTTTAACAAATAAGACAAACCTCATTAAACACAGATTTTAACAAATAAGAAAAACTTCATTAAACAAAGATTTTAACAAATAAGACAAACCTCATTAAACACAGATTTTAACAAATAAGACAAACCTCATTAAACACAGATTTTAACAAATAAGACAAACCTCATTTAACCAAAGATTTTAACAAATAAGACAAACCACATTAAACACAGATTTTAACAAATAAGACAAACTTCTTATAACCAAAAGATTTAACAAATAAGACAAACTTCTTATAACCAAAGATTTAACAAATAAGACAAACTTCTTATAACCAAAGATTTAACAAATAAGACAAACTTCTTATAACCAAAGATTTAACAAATAAGACACACTTCTTATAACCAAAGATTTTAACAGATAAGACAAACTGTATATAACCAAAGATTTTATCAAATAAGACAAACTTCATTTAACTAAAGATTTAACAAATAAGACAAACTTCTTATAACCAAAGATTTAACAAATAAGACAAACTTTATTCAACTAAAGATTTTAACAAATAAGACAAACTTCTTATAACCAAAGATTTTAACAGATAAGACAAACTTCTTATAACCAAAGATTTTAACAAATAAGACAAACTTTATATAACTAAAGATTTTATCAAATAAACAAACTTCATTTAACTAAAGATTTAACAAATAAGACAAACTTCTTATAACCAAAGATTTTAACAAATAAGACAAACTTCATTTAACCAAAGATTTTAACAAATAAGACAAACTTCATTTAACCAAAGATTTTAACAAATAAGACAAACTTCATTTAACCAAAGATTTCACAAATAAGACAAACTTCTTATAACCAAAGATTTTAACAAATAAGACAAACTTTATTTAACCATAGATTTTATCAAATAAGACAAACTTCATTTAACTAAAGATTTAACAAATAAGACAAACTTTATTCAACTAAAGATTTTAACAAATAAAACAAACTTCTTATAATCAAAGATTTTAACAGATAAGACAAACTTTATTTAACCAAAGATTTTAACAAATAAGACACACTTCTTATAACCAAAGATTTTAACAGATAAGACAAACTGTATATAACCAAAAGTTTTATCAAATAAGACAAACGTCATTTAACTAAAGATTTAACAAATAAGACAAACTTTATTCAACTAAAGATTTTAACAAATAAGACAAACTTTATTCAACTAAAGATTTAACAAATAAGACAAACTTCTTTTAACCAAAGATTTTAACAAATAAGACAAACTTCATTTAACCAAAGGTTTTAACAAATAAGACAAACTTCATTTAACCAAAGATTTTAACAAATAAGACAAACTTCATTTAACCAAATATTTAACAAATAAGACAAACTTCTTATAACCAAAGATTTAACAAATAAGACAAACTTTATTCAACTAAAGATTTTATCAAATAAGACAAACTTCATTCAACTAAAGATTTTATCAAATAAGACAAACTTCATTCAACTAAATATTTTAACAAATAAGACAAACTTCATTTAACCAAAGATTTTAACAGATAAGACAAACTTTATTTAACCAAAGATTTTAACAGATAAGACAAACTTCATTTAACCAATGATTTAACAAATAAGACAAACTTCATTTAACCAAAGATTTTAACAAATAAGACAAACTTCATTTAACCAAAGATTTAACAAATAAGACAAACTTCTTATAACCAAATTTTTGAACTTCTTCTTTCTTCTTTCTTCTTTTCTCTTTCACTGATACCTAAAAGGTGTCGTGATTTATATCATTTGTCGTTCTTGTGCTGCTCGAATTGTCTGAATTAGTGATTTTCCTTTGTTGTTACATGTCTCTGTCACTGCATCTATCCATCTTCTTCTGGGTCTTCCTCTTGGTCTTTTCCCATGCATTCTCGAGAAGAACGCCCTTGATGGTGATTGGTGAGGATTCATTCTGACCAGGTGGCCGAACCATTTAAGTTGTTGTTCTATATATTCTTGGCAGGGTTTTGTTCCTGCCATTTTTCTTATGGTTTCATTTGGTATTCTATCTCTTCTTGTGTTGTTTGTTACTTTTCTCAAGCATCGCATCTCACATGTATTGATCTTTCTTAAATGGGATTTAGAAAGGGTCCATGTTTGACTTTCATAGCACAAAGTTGGTATGAAGATGCTATTTATCATTTGTTGTTTAGCTGGCATAGAAATGTTTGGATGTCTTAACAATGGTGAAAGCTGGTATGTGACAGCATTTGCTTTTTGTATTCTCATGTCAATTTCTCTGTCTAGTTTTCCATCTTCTGTGAACATTGCGCCTAAATACTTGAATTCCTCTACTTGTTTTATTTCTTTGTCTTTGATCTTGATGTTTAATGGGTGTCTCAATTTGCTTATTCTTATAGCCTCTGTTTTTGCTGTGTTCATTTTCATACTGTAGTTTGTGCAGCTTTTATCTAGCGATGTTAAATGCTGTTGTAGCAGGTTTTCATCCTCATATATTAGGCATTGGTCATCTGCGAAGAGTAGCTCATTGATGTTGGAGTTTTCTACCTCTATGTTATTATTTGATTTGTCCTTGTTGTTGGTTGTTTCCTGATTTATTTTGTCCATATATATGATGAAGAGGAGTGGTGAGAGGACACATCCTTGTCTTACTCCTGTTGTAACCTGAAACCATTCTGACAGACCTTCCGATGT
Organism: Megaustenia siamemsis; assembly: GCA_032433765.1. Lineage (NCBI taxonomy): Eukaryota > Metazoa > Mollusca > Gastropoda > Stylommatophora > Ariophantidae > Megaustenia > Megaustenia siamemsis. The sequence continues at coordinate 6,478,388 of JAVIAB010000125.1, read as the reverse complement.
TCTGACGGCACTTTGACTGTTTTTATATAGTGCTATTATATTTTCTAGAAGTTGTCCTGCTACCCCGTATGTTTCTAATGTTTGCCATGTGTTTAAAGATTTTAACAGATAAGACAAACTTTATTTAACCATAGATTTTATCAAATAAGACAAACTTCATTTAACTAAAGATTTAACAAATAAGACAAACTTTATTCAACTAAAGATTTTAACAAATAAAACAAACTTCTTATAATCAAAGATTTTAACAGATAAGACAAACTTTATTTAACCAAAGATTTTAACAAATAAGACACACTTCTTATAACCAAAGATTTTAACAGATAAGACAAACTGTATATAACCAAAGATTTTATCAAATAAGACAAACTTCATTTAACTAAAGATTTAACAAATAAGACAAACTTCTTATAACCAAAGATTTAACAAATAAGACAAACTTTATTCACTAAAGATTTCAACAAATAAGACAAACTTTTATAACCAAAGATTTTAACAGATAAGACAAACTTTATATAACTAAAGATTTCAATAAAACAAACTTCAAACTAAAGATTTAACAAATACAAACTTCTATAACCAAAGATTTAACAAATAAGACAAACTTCATTTAAAAAGATTTTAACAAATAAGACAAACTTCATTTAACCAAAGATTTTAACAAATAAGACAAACTTCATTTAACCAAAGATTTAACAAATAAGACAAACTTCTTATAACCAAAGATTTAACAAATAAGACAAACTTTATTCAACTAAAGATTTTATCAAATAAGACAAACTTCATTCAACTAAAGATTTTATCAAATAAAACAAACTTCATTTAACTAAAGATTTAACAAATAAGACAAACTTCTTATAACCAAAGATTTTAACAAATAAGACAAACTTCATTTAACCAAAGATTTTAACAAATAAGACAAACTTCATTAACCAAAGATTTTAACAATAAGACAAACTTCATTTAACCAAAGATTTAACAAATAAGACAAACTTCTTATAACAAGATTTAACAAAGACAAACTTTAACTAAAGATTCAAGACAAACTTCATTCAACTAAAGATTTTATCAAATAAGACAAACTTCATTCAACTAAAGATTTTAACAAATAAGACAAACTTCATTTAACCAAAGATTTTAACAGATAAGACAAACTTTATTTAACCAAAGATTTTAACAGATAACAAACTTCATTTAACCAAAGATTTAACAAATAAGACAAATTTCATTTAACCAAAGATTTAACAAATAAGACAAACTTCATTTAACCAAAGATTTTAACAAATAAGACAAACTTCATTTAACTAAAGATTTAACAAATAAGACAAACCTTATTTAACCAAAGATTTTAACAGATAAGACAAACTTCATTTAACCAAAGATTTAACAAATAAGACAAACTTCATTTAACCAAAGATTTAACAAATAAGACAAACTTTATTTAACCAAAGATTTTAACAAATAAGACAAATTTCATTTAACCAAAGATTGTATTAACAGACAAACCTTATATAACCAAACATTTTATTAATCAGACAAACTTCTTTTAGCAAGATTTTATCAAAAAGACAAACCTCGTTTAATTAAAGTTTCTCATGAACTGCGCAGATTTCAAGATCTGATTGGGATCTACATTATCTGGAAATTGACAACATGGGAAAGGCCCATATCCACCCCCCTTTTTTCCCCCAGGGAATGTTTATGTTAGAGAAAAAGAGGAAGACCCAGAGAGACACTGAGAAGAACATTGATGAGAGAGGCAAGAGCAGCAGGATTCGACTCCCCCAATGAGATAGAGCTGCTTGCACAGAACAGAGACAGATGGCGAGATTTGATAAAATATCTTTAAAAGAATTGAAAACTGCTAGAATAAAAATTCAGATAAGAGAAGGAGTATCTTGGTCTACGCCCTATGGGCCGGCTACGGCTCGAAAGGTCAATAGATAGACAGATAGATAGAATGTTTAGAGCTCGCTTTGTTTAAGTTTACATTCATTAGTTATCAGTGTGAATATTAACACTATTTCCATATTTGGGGTGTTGTGTATGCAGAAAAATAACTGAAAATAAAATATGTCTGGTTTGAGGCTAGTATAAGACAACACAAACCATCTAATTTGAACAAATATACACACTAGCATCCATAGACCAAGATTACATTAGACAGAGGTAAAAGAGAACAATTAAGGAAGATACTTTTAACATAAGTTATCAACCAACATAAGTTATCAACCAACATAAGTTATCAACCAACATAAGTTATTAACCAACATAAGTTACCAACCAACATAAGTTATCAACCAACATAAGTTATCAACAAACATAAGTTACCAACCAACATAAGTTATCAACCAACATAAGTTACCAACCAACATAAGTTATCAACCAAAATAAGTTATCAACCAACATAAGTTATCAACCAACATAAGTTATTAACCAACTTAAGTTCCCAACCAAACATAAGTTATCAAAAACATAAATTATCAAATACATAAGTTATCAATCAACCAACATAAGTCACCAACCAACATAAGTTATCAACAAACGTAAGTTATCAAGCAACATAAGTTATCAACAAACATAAGTTACCAACCAACATAAGTTATCAATCAACATAAGTTATCAATCAGCATAAGTTATCAACCAACATAAGTTATCAACTAACATAAGTTATCAGCCAACATCAGTTATCAATCAACATAAGTTATCAACCAACATAAGTTATTAACCAACATAAGTTACCAACAAACAAACATAAGTTATCAATCAATATAAGTTATCAATCAACATAAGTTATCAATCAACATAAGTTATCAATCAACCAACATAAGTTACCAACCAACATAAGTTACCACCCAACATAAGTTATGAACCAACATAAGTTATCAATCAACAAACATAAGTTATCAACCAATATAAGTTATCAACCAATTTAAGTTACCAACCAACATAAGTTATCAACCAACATAAGTTACCAACCAACATAAATTATCAACAAACATAAGTTATCAACCAACATAAGTTATCAACCCCACCTTGACTTAATCTAATTTTCCTCATCTTACCTTAACTGAGCTTATTTTGCCCACCTTGACTTAACCTCATTTTCCTGGTTCTCACTAAGGTATTTGTAAACAACCCATCAGCTCACTTTATTGATTTGTTATTTGAAAAATTGGACTGCACATTCAGGTCAAATCCATAGGTGCTCATACCCTATGAAAAAAAACAAAGGGCATTTATACAAAACTTCCTGCAGCTCGCTAGCAACACTTACAACTTATATTACCTCTCACTTATAATTGGTAACTTTGTTATCGGGTCTTGTAAAAGATACCTGCCCTATCTTGCTAGGCGTATGGAGCATCTGACGTTAGTGACCATATATTGTCTACGACCACGGCACGTTTTTGGGTAATATGGTCGTTATCACGCTGGACCGTCGTTATCATGCTGGACCGTCGTTATCACGCTGGACCGTCGTTATCACGCTGGACCGTCGTTATCACGCTGGACCGTCGTTATCACGCTGGACCGTCGTTATTTCCGAGAAAAATCACTGGTACCTATTTTTAGAGCCTGAGTGAACAATGCAGCCTTGTTGATCCGAAAAATAAATCTGTTACATTTGGAAATCGAACAAGTACAATTGTGATCAGAAAGCGAGCATTCTGATTACTCTGCCACCGAGGATCTGTTATCTTGTACCAGACACTTTATTTCTTGCCGATGTCTCCTATTTCTTGGCGAGACACAATCCGTTTAACCTAAGACTATGTCTTCTAAGTTATACTGGACCTCGAGCCACCCAAAAAAATTAAGGGAAAACTACTTTGGGTTGATGCCCAGGCGCACGGGACCGACGGTCGCAGCATACACAGCTCAGGAGTGGTTGATGAGTATCTGTTTGTATACATTTGTTAACTTCCTACTCGCTGACAGTTAGCGATACATTTATCTATTAAAGTCACATCCTCTAAAGGACATGCAAGGAGAAATGAAAAAAAAAAATATATATATATAATATTTGGGAAAAACGTTATGGTAAAGCTTTAACTAATAAGTAGACAACACTAACTAGAACAACGTTGGTTCCTGCTGAAGGCCTATTGAGCCGAAACGTTTTTCTACTGAGTTTTGTCCACTTATTGCGTAAAGCTTTAACTAATAAATAGACAACACTAACTAGAACAACGTTGGTTCCTGCTGAAGGCCTATTGAGCCGAAACGTTTTTCTACTAAGTTTTGTCCACTTATTGCGTAAAGCTTTAGCCATACTTAGTTTTTTTTATTTCTATTTTTTGTCCCATTTCTCCTTACAATTAGTTTTACTGCAGCATCGCATTTATATGCATTTCTTTGCTTTGATCCTAAAAGTCTTGCAACCGGTTTCTCCAGAATTATTCTCCTCTCTCTAATATATGATAAAAGTCACCATCATCACTGGTTTCTTTAAGGACAGCCCATTCACTATTTAATTATAACGGACTTCCTTTGACGATGCCAACAACTCTAGCTTCTGACATTCTGTGGCCACTGTGTGTGTCAATTTTTCTTACCACAACCCTCCATTATATCTGGTTAGTCAGGTCCGTTTCTTTTCTTTTCCTTTCTTTTCGTGGCTCATTAATTTTGCAATTTTTGGCGACTGGTTTTGTATCTGCCTCATAGATATAAGAACAGACATAAAATATCAATAAATATTAAATACTATACTATACCTCATTTCATTTTTCACAATTGTCACTGCTTGGTATCATTTGGTCTAATTAAATCCTACCTGCCTTGTTGTTTATTTATTTTTTAACAGGACTCTACATACATAATGACCACCGTCTTTTTTCGTAACTTTTGTTTAGATCTGTGTTGCGTTTTGTCATAAGAATGTTGCAAGTTCCCTTGCCAGCTAAAACTACCAGTTAGGAAATTCTCAAAGAGTACAGCACAAAAGGGAGCTCCTAAAAAACATAAAAAAGAAACAAGCAACACTTTGTAGGCACATCATGGGGAGAGGAAAGTTGGAATGCTTGGTTACAACTGGCAAATTAGAGGGAAAGCGAGATCGCGGACGACAAATAGAGAAATTACTAGATAGCTTGGTATCATGGCTTGAAAAACAGTGAAAAACAGAACTAATACGATGCACTGTGGGTAGAAGATTGTGGAAGGACTACAGTGTTTGCCCACGCTAACTGGTATAGCACGTGATGATGATGAGAAAGATGAGGATGCGTTTTTATTCTTTGATGGAACGATGAGGATGTTGTGTTTTTGACTCTTTGCTAGAAACTCTCAGAAAACTCAACTCTCCTAATGCATTGACCTCTTTGATTGTTACATTGTCGGGATCGTGGAGCTTTGCCTCTTTTCATGTGTTGAATTGCTTCCTCCACTTCACTCTGCGTTATTGGTGGTCCTGTGTCTTTGTTTGAGCTCTGGTCTGTTATCATCATAGAGTTCACTGATATATTCTGTCCATCTTTCCATTGTCTTCTCCTGTCCCATTATTACATTTCCTTCCTTTGATTTCACACATCCTGAAACTTTGAATCCTTTTCTTCCTGCTAATTCATTTAACTGATCGTGCATAAATTGTGTGCCTTTCTTTTGTTGTTTTTCCATTTTTTTCCATTTCTGTTTTAAACGTCCTTCCTTTACTTCTTTACATTTGTTTTGGATCTCTTTATGAAATTTTTTTTATGTCCGTTCTTCTTTCTTATGTTTTCGTCTTTCGTCCATTAGTTCTAATTTCTTCTGTCATCCATTTCTTTTTCTTGATTCTTGTATGTGTATTACTTCTTTTTATGTTTGTTGAATCGATTATTTTAGCATTTTTCACTGCTCCTTGATGCTCTGTATTTTCTCAATAGTATTATATATATATATATATTGTACTATTGTACTGTACTTATCACTCATCTGTCTATCTATTCTTAGCATCTAAGTTTATATTTCTTGATGATTTCTGTGTCTTCCGCAGCTTTATTCTTATCTTTCCAACTACTGGTACATGGTCCCTATTGCAATCTGCTCCTGACATATTTTTAACAGATGTTAGCCCATTCCTGAATCTTCTCAGTACCAGTATAAAATCGATTTGATTGTGTGCTTTGTTGTCTGGGCTTTGCCATGCCTATAATCGTCTAGGGTGTTGCTTGAAACAGATGTTACTTATGACCATTTCATGTGTCTTTGTCCAAACTATCGATCTATCCCTTCTTTCATTCGTCTCTGCTAGGCCATGTCCTCCAATCACATTTGGCGCTTTAGCTGTTCCAACATTTGCATTGAAATCCCCTAAAATAATAGCTATTTCTTGGGATTTACACTGTTCCATGGTCATCTCTAGCTCATTGTAAACAAGCGTCAATGTCTTCTTCTTTGCTGTTACTTGCTGGTGCATTATCTTGAATTATGTTGACATCCATTGGTCTACAATTCAATTTTACTCGCAGAATTTAGACGCTGGCCAAAATCCTTTCACTGTTTTGCTTCTTTCTCTATCTAACATGATGCCTACTCCTCTTTCGTGTGTGGTTCCCTCAGAGTAAATTACATTTCCACTGTCACATTGTAATAATCCTGCTCCTTTCCATCTCATTTCACATAGTCCCAAGATGTTCAATTTCATTCTATTCATTTCTTGGCTGATGTTTTCTAGTTTTCCAACCTGGAATGCTGATCTAATGTTCCAGGTTCCTAATGATAGTGTCTCTTTATTTTTGATCTTGCATACAGTAGCTTGATGACGATCGGGTGTCACTTGTAGCGCATGACGCACCTTACCGGCCAAGGTGGCTGTGGAGTCCCCATTAATGTCGTTAGCTGTAGATATTAAAATGTATTTTGACATAATTTTACTTGGCAATATAAGAAGGTAGTTTGCCATTCCTTTGGTGATCGCAGCCATTGTCTCTACAATAGAAATCCTCTGCCTGCTATTACGGAGTGGGGACCATAATCGGCACTACTTGTCGTCTGCCCCCACAACACCATTCACCAATTGCTCCAATGGCTTCACGTAACCTTGATAGGGGGGCTAAACGGGCGCTTCAACTTGTCCAAGGGTGTCCAGAAGACTAGCGGAGGAAAGGAGACGTCTTACTCCTCCTTTGGTGGGGCAGAACTCTACTCTGTTAACCTCGTGAGGTTATCTTTCTACCAAACAACAAAAACATAACATTCTCATATTTCTACCAAACAACAAAAACATAACATCCTCATTTTTCTACGAAACAACAAAAACATAACATCCTCATCTTTCTACTACCAAACAAGAACACAGCATCCTCATTCTTTCTACCACACAACAAAAACACAACATCCTCTTCTTTCTACTAAAGAATAAAAACACAGCATCCTCATCTTTCTACCAAACAACAAAAACATAACATCCTCATCTTTCTACCAAACAACAAAAACATAACATCCTCATCTTTCTACCAAACAACAAAAACATAACATCCTCATCTTTCTACCAAACAACAAAAACATAACATCCTCATCTTTCTACCAAACAACAAAAACATAACATCCTCATCTTTCTACCAAACAACAAAAACATAACATTCTCATCTTTCTACCAAACACCAAAAACATAACATTCTCATCTTTCTACCAAACAACAAAAACATAACATTCTCATCTTTCTACCAAACAACAAAAACACAACATCCTCATCTTTCTACCAAACAACAAAAACACAACATCCTCATCTTTCTACCAAACAACAAAAACATAACATCCTCACATTAGTCCACTATCACGATCACAATTTAGGTCGCCGACAATCCTATCAATTATTCATCACACTGATTACCACAGAATCCATAAATCATTATTTTTGTGCAGTTGTAACCCTCAAGCTTGATGAAATATTCAGCTACTCAGCATTTAATATCTCTGTGATCGGGTCCGGTTCTGTTTGTTCTACAATAGATTTGGTCTCTCTAGGATTCAATTATAGTACACGTGTGCCAATAATGTCGTCTTGGCTTGTGTTTGCCTTCTATTTTGTTGTTACTTAATGAATCAATGTTGATTTGATTTGTTTCATCAGCATTTATCATGAACATTCTTCGTATCAGTGCGGTTATGTTTTGTTTGAGATGAATGGAGAATTACTTAATGAGTTGAGGTCAAAGTACTTCCACTATAGTTCATCTCAACAGCTGAGCTAACTAAATTCATTTAGCAACTGAAACAAATATGTGAAGCAACGGTTACTGTACTTGTTTACTATAAATATGAGCTTATGTTCATTTCATGACTTACTGGCTTCTACATTCAGCCCCGGGTAAGGGAGTGCGGGCACAGATAATTTATGGGAAAAATATTCGTCAGTTTAGGTCAATGCTGATCACATTAACAACAAATGTGGTGACGGTAAACAATTTTTCTTCCTCTTTTCTTTTTTCTTTCCTTCATCGTTTGAATTCCAGCGTCGAGGAGAGATATACGTTGCGACCTCTCACTCCGTTGACCTCTGCTGTTATTTCCTAGTATTTCTAATATCCAATCAGTCCATCTATTTGGTAGTAGACCCTTGATTCTGGTGCTCTCGTAACGCTTATTAAAGGCTCGTTGTGTTATGTTTTGGTCTTTCAGTCTTATCACGTGGTCAAACCATTTTATATGTTCGTCTTTAAGTATTCTATGGCGGAATTATAGTCACCATCATCAATTACCAATCCTGCTGGTGTAGGTTATCATGTCTCTCCACAACTTTCGATCTCGACAGTTATTTATAATTTCCTTTGTTGACCTTCTGCTAAGCCATTCTCTTAAGCTGTCTGGTATATTTTCTCTTTGCTTCCCTCTATCTGTTCGTCCCTAAATTGTCCCAGTTGTCACAATATATTCCAGATGCTCCCTCTTCATTACATGGCAAAAAAAAAATGATGATTGTTTCTTTCTAATATTGGATATTAGATCTCGTTTTGCTTTGATATCTTTCATGATTAGTATTAGGAATTATAGTACACAAAGAAATGGTAAACAATAACATTAGTAAAACACCTACTTGATAAACACTACACTCGAGACGTGATGATTTTTTCTTTCTTTCTGTGTTCTTCTTTCAAATCAATTATTATAGTAGCTCAAATCTACAAGTGGAGTCCTGTTATGTGACACGTGAAGCCGTGATATCATCACACAATATTACGTGCATGAGGATTCTGAAAACATGAACCCAGATCCTGGCAAATTTGATTCTATCTTTGATTCACTCTCGATCAAGAATGTTTCGACTGTTGACGACCTCTAATATAAACTCAAATAAAATGTGCAAAAATAGCTACACACTGCAAGAAAATGACCTCTGTTGCTATGGACGATTGGCAGAAAACACGAACCATCTTGTCAGATGTGTCATCTTTACAGCTCAGTGAGGCTTGTATTCTCAGCAACACAGACTCTCTTGAAATGCACATTTCCTCCCCTCGCTGGCAGAACTTGAACAAAAATAGATTCAACGAAGTCTGCACAGTGTCTAACTCATCGTGGAGGAATACAGGAAAATAGTGAACAAAATATGAACAATAAGGAGGTAATGAAGCCCAGATGGTATATATGTACAAGAAAGGTTTTAGAGAAAGGTCATAGAACATTTTGTCGTGGTAAAGTTAATGACGTATTTTCTTGGCAGTTTCAATTGAGAGAAACCACTTATGGCAAACAATGGACAACTGATGGCAAACAAGGGACAACTGATGGCAAACAAGGGACAACTGATGGCAAACAAGGGACAACTGATGGCAAACAAGGGACAACTGATGGTAACCAATGGACAACTGATGGCAACCAATGGACAACTGATGGCAACCAATGGACAACTGATGGCAACCAATGGACAACTGATGGCAACCAATGGACAACTGATGGCAATCAATGGACAACTGATGGCAACCAATTGACAATGGATAGCACCCAAACGAAAAAATATAAACCAATAGAAAACTGATGGCAATCAATGGGAAACTGATGACAAGTAGAGAAACTTACTAGCAGTTATAGGACCAATGGACTGACAACCAGATGCAACAACCAGTCATTCGACTTATGTAAGGGTTTCGAGTAATTAGTCATTGGAAATATATGAATAGTCAGAACTTGCAATAATCAGTCATTGAATATATGAATAGTCAGAACTTGCAATAATCAGTCATTGAATATATGAATAGTCAGAACTTGCAATAATCAATTATTGAATATATGAATATTTAGGGTTTGCAATAATCAGTGAATGAACTTATAAACCATGAGGGTTGGCAATAATGAGCTATTGGACACAATGGTAGTTTTACAACACTCTAAAAAATCCACAAACAACAACAACAAGTAGAAGAAAATGGGTAGCCCAAACTAGGATCGAACTCCTACTCCTCGACACAGCGCCTTGCCTCAAGAGACCTGTAGTAGGAAACTCTTTGTACAGAGCTTCACAGCAGGAGGCAATCTGATCATCAGAAGTGGACCACTTCGAGCACGTGTTTCGGCCCTTTAGCTTCTTGACACTCTACGGATGGTGGGACATGGCTCCCAGGCGTCGACCTCCTGCGCATTACCTCTAAGGCTTACACGGTATGTTTGGCACAAAATAACTACACTTAATACATAATAATAATAGACCACTTCGCCTATGCTTTCAAGCTTCTGGGACAAGTTCAGCCGTTTAAGGTGGTGGTCTATGGCTGTTGCTAGTGCCTTGTCTAACTTCTCCCAGACTACTGTGTTGCTAGTGACTTGTCTAACCTCTCCCAGACTACTGTGTTGCTAGTGACTTGTCTAACCTCTCCCAGACTACTATGTTGCTAGTGACTTGTCTAACCTCTCCCAGACTACTGTGTTGCTAGTGACTTGTCTAACCTCTCCCAGACTACTGTGTTGCTAGTGACTTGTCTAACCTCTCCCAGACTACTATGTTGCTAGTGACTTGTCTAACTTCTCCCAGACTACTGTGTTGCTAGTGACTTGTCTAACCTCTCCCAGACTACTATGTGACTTGTCTAACTTCTCCCAGTGTGTTGCTAGTGACTTGTCTAACCTCTCCCAGACTACTATGTTGCTAGTGACTTGTCTAACTTCTCCCAGACTACTGTGTTGCTAGTGACTTGTCTAACCTCTCCCAGACTACTATGTTGCTAGTGACTTGTCTAACTTCTCCCAGACTACTGTGTTGCAGGCGGGAGAAAACTTGATCTTCTCTCTCTCCCCGCTCAAGAGGTGAGCGAATTCATCATCAGACAGCTCAACTTGAATATTCTCAGTTCTGTTGATTGACTCCTGACTGAGATCTTCTGACGTCTCATCTGTCGGAACAGTGCTCGGTTGAGCTAATGATTCTGTATTCCTACACCTCTTCTTCGTTCTGTGTAGCTTCATGCCCTTCCGTGTTGCGAATGTCCTTCCACAGCTACATTGGTGTTCCAGCCGCTGTTCTGGGATCAAACTCCGTTGGTCAGTCATTGTCGTTTCCGTAGAATCGCTGTGTGATTTATCATTCCCCCCCCCTTTTCGGTGAATCTTGGGGGTATTTATTAGGTATAGTTTCTATAGCTAGTAGGTTATCAGCTGCTGGTATGCCGGCCCGGTCAGCCGTTGGTCCTGGTCTTTCCCAGTGTCATCTGTCTTTCAGGATGTCCGTCGGTCTTTGTCCCAACTGTGAATGGACTAACCATATATCAGTAGTATTGTATTTAAGCCCACACTGCCAGTCAAGCTACTTTAAAAATGTTCCTGCTATTAGACAGCAAATCTAAAGTCTTCTATCTGCAATCCTTGAAATCACTACTCCTGTTGTTTCGTCACATCCTATGTGTCGACAAATCAGGTATTTAGGTCTATTTGTATATGGTTAATGGTTCAATCCCCAGATGTGGCAAATTTTTCTCGGCCCGATAAGGCTCCTGGAGGGTTCACGCAGCCTCTAAAAATGGGTACCAGAGATCTTTCTGGGAAGTAAGGGCAGCTGTGCGTGATATGACCACATCACCCAAAAATGGGTCGTGGTCATATAAAAATATCTGGTCACTAACACCATATTCTCCAGACGTCTAGCAGGCGTGAAGGAAACCTTAACTTTACATTTACTTCTTCTTCTACATTTGAGCTCCCTGTGGAGCCTAGGTCTTCAACAAACACTTCCCAAACCGTTATGTTTCTTGCCATTCTTTTAAGAACATTCCATGCCATTCCATTATCATCTTCATCTCTGCTTCATTCTCTCTTCTCCAAGAATATTTTTGTCTTTCTCTTTGTCGTTTTCCTTGGGGATTCCTAAAAAGGTCATGTTGTGTAATACTCTCAGTTGGCTTCCGTTGTGTGTGTCCTATCCAGCGCCATCGTCTTCGCTGTATCTCTTTATCCACTGGTATTTGACTAGTACATTTTCATAATTCTATGTTAATTATTTTTTCCTGCCATTTCCATCCTTTTATTCTGCGTATGCATCCATTAATAACGGTCTATATTTTCAAGATTGTCATTTTTGTTGTTCTCTAAGTTTCACAGTCATATAATAATACTGACTTAACATTGGAGTTAACAATTGTAATTTGGGCAGGCCATCCTTGTGCGCAACAATATGGTGGCAGCTGAGGTTGATATGTCTGCGTGGGACAATGCAGAATTGCAGGTACATGCGGTTAGGGTGCAGACCCCAGTTCAGTTCGTGATTGTAAATCTGTGTGCCTATAATAGGAAGGTGAACACACAACAATGGCAGAATCTCTTCGAGTTCGATTAAGAGAACGTCATTTTCTGCGGAGACTTTAATGCTAGAGGAAACCAGTGGGGTAACGTCATAACCAACAAGCAGGGAGAAGACCTAGAGAACGCACTGGTGTCGTCCGATTTAGTGTGATTGAATGATGGAAGGCCAACAAGAATGGCCATTCGAACAGGGGACTCTGATTGATAGTGTCATAGACCTTGCACTGGTGTCTTCCACCTCGCACCGGTTTGCAGGTGGAGTGCACTGGGTTCCACGGAAGTGATCACTATCCATGTGTCCTCCTTATTCAGGAAAGCAGAAATAAAAGCCAGAAAAAAAGCTCCATACATTCAACTACGAGAAAACAGACCAGGACGTCATTAGCAAAATCAGACATAGGAAACAGAGCGCCCCTCGTAGGAAGCAGGAGAGATGGACGCAGCCACCCTGGTGGAACGTAGTTGTCAAGGAAGCTTGGCGGAGCAAGAGACAAACGGCCAAGACATGGCAGAAAGCCAGAAGGAATGAAAGAACACAACCTGAGCTCTTGAAGCGTCTGAAAGTAGAGGTCGACCAAAAAATGATGCACTTTAAACTATGCGCTAAGCAGGTTAAGGATGCCAAATGGGATGACTTCTGTAAAAAAGTGTGCTCAGAAAAATCGCTCGCCACATTCTGACGCCTTCATCAGAGCATGAATGGCACAACACGACCCAGAGGCATACCAGACTTTCAGAGCACAGGCCGGATATGGCACAAATCTGATGAGAGCAAAGGGAAGGCCCTGCTTGCCCGCTACATTGAGCAGACGGACCAAAGAAATGAGGCTGTAAGAATGAGGATACGGGGATCGCTGTCAAAATTGTGTAAGGATGTAGGGCTGGAAGAAGATTTCACAATCACAACCGATACCATTCGCACGACACTTAAAAGGTCACACAACACTGATCCTGGTCCAGATGGTGTTCGGTACGATGACATAGGCGATTTAGCTAACGACGACTTGACAACACTGGCCAATGAGTTTAATGCCAGTATTCGGAGTGGCCAGATTAAGGAGGAGTGGCTACACAGCTACTTACTACCGCTACCGAAGCCAAACAAGGACCATTCTCAGATCAGTGCCTACAGAATCATCACAATGCAGAACACTGCGGGCAAGCTGCTGGAGAAAATAGTTGCCCGTGTCCTCACCTGTCACCTTGAACAGAAACGCTATTCCCACCCACACTCGGAGGTTATAGATATAACAAAGAGACATGGCTCAATGCGGCAGTCTTCGCCTATGACGTCTTCGAAGGCTTCCACAGACGAGAGAAGACATGTGCTGCTGCTATAGATCTGGAGGATGCATACAACAGGGTACCATTTGAATATCTCATGCATATGCTCCTCAAACTGCGGTGAACCCCTTCCTCATTAGATGGATCGCCGCGGCACTGTTTCAGAGGAAGGTGATACTCAGATGTGGAAGTTGGTCTTTCGAGCCAATATCCATTGTCCAGGGCTGCCACAAGGCTCACCATTGTCACCAGTTCTATTTAACGTGTACACAATAACGATCACAGAACAACATCTGGATGGGAGGGGAAGAACTATGACTTTTGCCGATGATATTCTGGTATATCGACAGGGAAGAGACAGACGGGGAATCGCCTCCACAATGCAAGACGAACTCGATCGCATTTTTTCCTGGTGTGGGGTTTCAGGTGCCTTGGTTAATCCTAATAAAGCATCAGTTTCATGGTTCTACCTTAACAATCATATCGTTAATACGACCACACCTGTAGTACGAATGGGAGCTGATGACGTGACCAGGGACAAGTTGATGACATACCTCGGAGTTAAGTTTGATCGCAGTCTGTGTTTTCGGGACCACGTCGACCATGTGATAACAAAATCCCGCAAAGGATTAGCCGCCTTGAAGGTCATGGCAGCTGCCAACATCGAGCAGAGGCTACTTACTCTTCTGTTCCAGGGATTAGTCCTCGCACCAATCGAGTATGCCCTGGCAATTCTTATTGTCAGTACGACTCAAATTGATAGGCTGGAGAAAATACAAAATGAAGCCATGCGCATTATCCTGGGATGCACGAGGGACACTCCCTGTGTAGCAATGAGGTATCTTCTTGACTTTCCAACCATGGATGACAGAATCAAGATCTGGAGAGCACGAGCATACCTGAAGATTAGTACAGATACAGAGCATCCATTGCACCACCTCCTCAACACAGTGAAAGGTGTCAGGCTAAAAAGAGGCAAATCATGAGTGGGTCGAGCAGAAGATGTCATCAAACAGGTCTGTGGGCTTACCAATATCTGTGTTGGTGAGGAGTGGATACCGGTGCCTACATCATTCGAGGGGACTTTCTCGTGTATTGTCACACTCAACAGGAAAGGTAGGGAACAGAACCCGGTCGTGGTTAATGCCGAGGTCAACGGTCTTATCTGCGATAACACCGATGAGAAAGATGCAGACATCTATACAGACGGATCTGTAATAGGACACCAAAGAAGTGCATGGGCATTTACAGCACGCTCGGCAGGCAGAAATGTCAAAGAAGACAGTGGTGCATACGTCATGACCACGAGTAGCATGACAATGGAGGCGATGGCAGTGACCAAGGTATTCAAATGGTTAGAGTCACAAGACTACACCCACGCATGTATACTGGCCGTGTAAGAAGACTTATCAACCAACATAGAACTGGAGTCGTCAGTCACTGGACACTGAGGGAATTGCTGAGGAGGGGATCTGAGCACCTATGGACATGTTCGGAGTGTAATGATGATGACCCGCAAATAACTCAATAACTCTATAACTCAATTGTAATTGTTGTATTTAACCTAATTTAAATAACATGGATAATTAGATAACACATAATTTACCTTTACATACATTACTATATGTTAAATAGGAAACCCAGATATATCATTTAGTTTGTACATTTGTTTCCGTGTTGCTGTCACAACCTTCAACTCTAGCCACGAGATGATACATGTACGTGACTCCTGTCTAGATACAGCAACTATTTCAACTCGCTAATCCGACAGTGTATTGATATGCTGCTGGTCACACGTGACAAGGCTCCATATCGAGTAGCACGGGTCGGAGCCTTGTTCACGGTACTGAAAGCTCTCTCTGTTTTCAGTTCTTTCTTTGTTGATTGTAATGTTTCCGACTGATAAAACAAACAATTGTCTCCTTGTGGCATGCATGATTGTAGCATGAATAAATGTGCAGCCAGCATGAATGTGCAGCATGCATAAATTTGTAGCATGCATGATTTCCGTAAATAATTTATTTACTGTTTCATTTACCGTTTTGTTACCACTCTTCAATATTTAGTAGTGTTTAGATAAATGCAGAAAGCACCAGTGTAAAACTCAACTGCTAATGTTATTTGTAGCCTTTATGTGTCTCTAGAAGTAAAACAATCACACTGCCTTGTGGGTGAGACTTTTTAGTCAAAGGCTAGCGGAGCCAACGGTAAACAAACCGACGGAAGGCAACAGAAAACCACCGTCATAATTTCTTTGTACAGTCATGAATCGCTACAATAATAGAAATCACGACAACAAAGTTAAGGGGGGTTCCAATGGAAAACCCTCGTTCGGTAGGGGACATCATGCGATACAAGTGATACCCGATCGTCATCAACCTAAGGTAAGCAAAATAAACATAAAACAGACTTTAAAGATACGTACTTGGAATGTGAGAACACTCATGCAGAAGGGTAAACTGGAAAACATCAAACAGGAAATGAAAAGAATGGGTTTACATTTACTGGGACTTTGCGAAATGAGATACACCGGATCAGGGGTGATATATTCTGATGAACATAAAATAATCTATTCTGGAGGTACTGAACACCAAAGAGGAGTATGTATCATCTTGGATGCAGAAAGAGCAAGAACAGTGAAAGGCTTTTACCCAATATCTGACAGAGTCTTTCAGTGAAATTAAATGGAAACCCTTTATATATAAATCTCAAACAAGTTTATGCACCAACAGCAGACAGTCTAGAGGAAACAATTGATACATTTTACGACGAGTTAAATATGTTCTTAAATGTTACCTAAAGCCAGTCTTAACATATGGCTGCGAATCATGGACAACAGGACAACAGACAAGAAAATCACTGCAGTCTGTAGAAATGTGGTTTTACAGAAGAATGTTGAGAGTACCACGGACAGCTAAGAAAAGTAATGAAGATGTTCTGAGAGAGGTCAAAGCAAAAAGAGAGCTAATTTCCAATATTAGGAAGAAACAATAATCTTTTTTTTTTGGACATGTAATGAGAAGAGAACAGCTGGAATATATTGTAACAATTGGAAAAATTGAGGGACGAAGAGATAGAAGGAAGCAAAGAGAAAAATTACCAGACAGCTTAAGAGAATGGCTTGGCAGAAGGTCAACAACAGAAATGATAAATAGCTAATGAGATCGAAAGTTGTGGAGAGACAGGATCACCTACGCCTGCAGGCCCGGTACGTGATGTTGATGAAATAAGGCACTTCATGAATGCAAAACACATGAAAACATCATAGTTCTAGGGAATCTTAACGCAAAAGTAGAAAAGGAAAGAGTTGAGGAAGTAGTTGGTCATTATGGTGTAGGCGGAGGAATGAAAGAGGTGAGAAACTTATTGACTGGGCAAGAACATACAACATGATGATAGGAAACACCTGGTTTAAGCAACATCCAAGACGTCTGTGGACATAGAAAAGCCCAGGGGACAACGCACGTAATCAAATTGATTATATAATGATAAGCAATAGATTTAGAAACAGTCTGGTGTGTGTGAAAACTAGACCAGTGGCAGATTGCAATAGTGATCATGTACCAGTTGTGGGAAAGCTTTGAGTAAAATTAAAAACAACAAAACGAGCCTCAGTTAACATCAAGTTAAATTTAGATTTACTAAAATCAGACAAGAAGCTGTAAGACAAATATAAAATCACAATTTAGAACCGGTACAATGCAATAGAGAAGATACAAAGCATTGATGAACAGTGGGAAATGCTAAAAGGTATCAATACAACAAACATCAAAAGAGTTCATACCACCAATGAGGACAAATTCAAGAAAGAAATAGATGACAGATGACATTTTGCAGCTAATGGATACAAGAATAAGAAATAAAGAAAATGAAGATGAGTATAAGAGATTAAATAAAAGAAATTGTAATAAAATGCAAAGAAGTATGGGTAAAAGAGAGATGCAAAGAGATTGAAATGCAACAAAAAATGGATGTTTAAGATCACAGGAAGGAGAACTGTTGATTGAACAAGAAAGCATAAGGAAACGATGGACAGAATACATTAAAGATATTTATAATGATGAACGAACAGAAGTAAATATTAAGGATAATGGAGAAGGACCAGAAATGCTTAAAGAAGAAGTGGAAGACACCTTGCGCAATATAAAAGCAGGGAAAGCTTGTGGACCTGATAATATAACTAAAGAAGAGATTGAAGCCATGTGTGATTTTGGAATAGAAAAAATAACAAACATATTGAATGATATCTACAACAGCGGATATATATCCAGACGACATGCTCAAATCAATATTCATAGCCCTACCAAAGAAATCAGGTGCGACTGAAGGCAATGATCATCGCACAATAAGCCTTTGTGGGTCACATAACAAAAATTTTACTCAGAATCACCATGCGAAGAGTGTGAAACAAAATCAGTCCAGAAATTAGCAATGAACAGTGTGGTTTTTTTTTAGAGATAAAGGAACAAGCAATGCCATTTATATCATAAGATCTTTAGTAGAAAAGCCATAGAGGAGAAAACAGATCTATACCTATGTTTCATAGATTTTACCAAAGCATTTGACAAAGTAAAGCACCAAGAAATAATCAAAATTTTAGAAAGCATAAACGTAAACAGCAAAGATCTAAGAATAATACAGAACATGAACTGGCGACAAACAGCAGCCATAAGAATTGGAAACCAATTGGGAATGTGTCAGCAAATAAAACAGGGTGTTAGACAAGGTTGTGTGCTGTCACCAGATTGATTTATAGTGTGATTATTTTAAGATCCATAAGGGGGCATGCCTGGAATAAAAAATCGGAGGTCATAATATAAATAATCTAAGGTATGCTGATGATAGTCTTAATTGCTAAGAGTGAAAATGAGTTACAAGAAATGTTAGACATTATAGTGAAAGAAAGCAAAAATAAAGGACTCAGCCTTAATAGCAAGAAAGACAGAAGTAATGATGACAACAAAGAAAACGACACACTTCAGTAGAAAATAAAGACAAATGGAATAATATAAAACAGGTACAGGAATTTATCTGGGAACAATGTTAACTTCACGTGGTAGATGTACAACAGAGGTGGGATGGTAGATGTACAACAGAGGTGGGATGGTAGATGTACAACAGAGGTGGGATGGTAGATGTACAACAGAGGTGAGATGCAGAATGGCTCAAGCAAAAGCAGCTTTCCAAAAAATGAGGAAAATATCATGCAATCCATTTGTTGACAATAGAAACAAGAAAAATAGTTCTTATATGTTATGTAGAGCCGGTTTTAACATATGGATGTAAATCGTGGACATTAGGACAGCATTCAAGAAAATAACTGGAGACTGTAGAAATGTGGTTTTACAGAAGAATGTTGAGAATACCATGGACAGCTAAGAAGAGTAATGAAAACTTTCTGAAAGAGGCCAAAGCAAAAAGAGAGCTAATTTTCAATATTAGGAAGAAACAATCATAAATTTTGCCATGTAATGAGAAGAGAACATCTGGAATATATTGTAACAAATGGAAAAATTGAGGGACGAAGAAATAGAAGGAAGCAAAGAGGAAAGACACCAGACAGCTAAAGAGAATGGCTTGGCAGAAGGTCAACAACAGAAATGATACATAACTGTCGAGATCGAAAGTTGTGGAGAGACATGATCACCTACGCCAGCAGGCTTGGTACTTGATGGTGACATTCACAGTTTAGTTTGTTGTAAACTGAAGTCGTTGTCTCAAAGATACTGCGGAACTGGCTATTCAGAACAAAAATCAAGTGCACAAGAAATTGGTGACACTGACCGATGCACTGTCAGTCATAATGTCATGATCGCATAAGAAGATGAAGAAATCGTGACATTTGTTACGTCCCTTTGCATGAAAGTTTGTGATCAAACAGAGATGAACTATTCGAAAACCTCATCGATCTACAATCACACATTGAATCAATTAAAAAGTTAGCAGTTGTCGTCATGCTTTACATTTGATGTTTCGTTCTTTCTTCTTTTCTTCTCTACAAAATACAAGTGAAGTCAGTGCTTGGTATGATCTGTGCTAACTTACAGGGCAGAAGGTTTCCCCATTTTTGTCCGACCCGAGGTTAACTAATGCAGGATGCCTTATATCTGGCCCACACTGTCCATCTCTGTCTCTACTATCCTTGGCCATGTTGTCTTATTTACCTGCCCTTTGAGGCCAATGCATATTTAATGTTACACGTGAGTAAAAGAACTGGACTAATAATGACAGCAGGTGTGGTTCGATCCTGATCGATGGCAGCTCTGACACTGAGTGTGGCATGACTCTGGACAAAGAGGACATCGCCAAGTTTGTTCTCTACTCATCAAAGAGGAGAGGGCATGAATAGGTGGGGTACCGATGCATACATTTATAGACTTCTTCTTCTTTCCTTCCTCATTTGTCTTCCAGCGTCGAAGGAATATAATATCATTTGCGGTCTTTTGATCTTCTGTTGGCATCTGCTGCTGTTATATTTCTTAATGTTTCTAATATTCCATCAACCCATCTTTTGCTCTTCTGTTGGCATCTGCTGCTGTTATATTTCCTAATGTTTCTAATATTCCATCAACCCATCTTTTGATCTTCTGTTGGCATCTGCTGCTGTTATATTTCTTCATGTTTCTAATATTCCATCAACCCATCTTTTGATCTTCTGTTGGCATCTGCTGCTGTTATATTTCTTAATGTTTCTAATATTCCATCAATCCATCTTTTGATCTTCTGTTGGCATCTGCTGCTGTTATATTTCTTAATGTTTCTAATATTCCATCAACCCATCTTTTGCTCTTCTGTTGGCATCTACTGCTGTTATATTTCCTAATCTTTCTAATAGTCCATCAATCCATCTTTTGCTCTTCTGTTGGCATCTGCTGCTGTTATATTTCCTAATGTTTCTAATATTCCATCAATCCATCTTTTGCTCTTCTGTTGGCATCTGCTGCTGTTATATTTCTTAATGTTTCTAATATTCCATCAATCCATCTTTTGATCTTCTGTTGGCATCTGCTGCTGTTATATTTCTTAATGTTTCTAATATTCCATCAATCCATCTTTTGATCTTCTGTTGGCATCTACTGCTGTTATATTTCTTAATGTTTCTAATATTCCATCAACCCATCTTTTGCTCTTCTGTTGGCATCTACTACTGTTATATTTCCTAATGTTTCTAATATTCCATCAACCCATCTTTTGCTCTTCTGTTGGCATCTACTGCTGCTATATTTCCTAATGTTTCTAATATTCCATCAATCCATCTTTTGCTCTTCTGATAGCACGTGTTGCTGTTATATTTCCTAATGTTTCTAATATTCAATCAGTCCATCTTTTGCTCTTCTGTTGGCATCTGTTGCTTTTATATTTCCTAATGTTTCTAATATTCCATCAATCCATCTTTTGCTCTTCTGTTGGCATCTGCTGCTGTTATATTTTCTAATGTTTCTAATATTCCATCAATCCATCTTTTGCTATTCTGTTGGCATCTGTTGTTGTTATATTTCCTAATGTTTCTAATATTCCATCAATCCATCTTTTGCTCTTCTGTTGGCATCTGTTCCTGTTATATTTCCTAATGTTTCTAATATTCCATCAACCCATCTTTTGCTGTTCTGTTGGCATCTTTTGCTGTTATATTTCCTAATGTTTCTAATATTCCATCAATCCAACTTTTGCTCTTCTGTTGGCATCTGTTTATGTTATATTTCCTAATGTTTCTAATATTCCATCAATCCATCTTTTGCTCTTCTGTTGGCATCTGTTGATGTTATATTTCCTAATGTTTCTAATATTCCATCAATCCATATTTTGCTCTTCTGTTCGCATCTGATGCTGTTATATTTCCTAATGTTTCTAATATTCCATCAATCCATCTTTTGCCCTTCTGTTGGCATCTGCTGCTGTTATATTTCCTAATGTTTCTAATATTCCATCAATCCATCTTTTGCTCTTCTGTTGGCATCTGTTGCTGTTATATTTCCTAATGTTTCTAATATTCCATCAATCCATCTTTTGCTCTTCTGTTGGCATCTGTTGCTGTTATATTTCCTAATGTTTCTAATATTCCATCAATCCATCTTTTGCTCTTCTGTTCGCCTCTGCTGCTGTTATAGTTCCTAATGTTTCTAATAATCCATCAATCCATCTTTTTCCCTTCTGTTGGCATCTGCTGCTGTTATATTTCCTAATGTTTCTAATATTCCATCAATCCATCTTTTGCTCTTCTGTTCGCATCTGCTGCTGTTATAGTTTCTAATATTCCATCAATCCATCTTTTGCCCTTCTGTTGGCATCTGCTGCTGTTATATTTCCTAATGTTTCTAATATTCCATCAATCCATCTTTTGCTCTTCTGTTCGCATCTGATGCTGTTATATTTCCTAATGTTTCTAATATTACGCCAATCCATTTTTTATGTGCTGTGTTTTGATATTTCTGTCTTTTCACGTGACTAAACCATTATATCTGTAATTTATTTATATATTTTATGGCTGGGGTTATTCTTAACATTTTCTCTGTTCTTCATTTCTGATATTATCTCTCAGGCTGTTTCCTGTCATTCGTCTAACAATGTTTCATCTAGATATTATTTTTCTTATTGCTTTTTGTTTTGCATCTAGGGTCCAGGACCGGCATTGGTAGCATAATGTTGGGATGAAGATTGTATTGTAGAGTGCCCGGTTTGCCTCTAGATATATCCTTGTTGGACAATAGTGGTGATAGCTGTCACATGATTTGACAAGTTTTGTTGCATCTGAGTCTATTTATTCTGTTTATGATTTGTCATCTGTCACTAGATGCCTAGGTATTTAAATTCCTCTACTTGTTTTAGTTGTCTGCCGTCTATAGTTATTATGATTTTCTGTTCCTCATTTGCGATATTCATGAATTCTGTTTTGGTAATGTTGATTCGTATGTTTTATGTTGTGCCTGTGCTGTCGTGTTTTTGTAGAGCTTTTATGTTTCCATTTATTATTCCCTGATCGTCTGCAAATAGAAGCTAGTTAACCACTGTCTCTGACGGGTTGTCTAATTTGCATATATAGTCCACATATGTAATAAACAATAGGTGTCATAGTACACACCCCTGTCTTACTCCTGATCTAACTTTGAAGTGGTCAAATTGATAGACTGATTAGTCTAAAGATGGAAAAGGGGTCTGATCGATCTGGAGTGCGTGGCAGGAAATGCAGATGTATTTACAATCAACACCTTACAGGAACAATAAATTTGCATATGCTTCGAGAAATGCTGAGACGGTCGGCGGAGCGGATATATCGATGCATCGAAAGAGTAGAATAGAAAACGCTTCCAGTTTAACCAGCCTTAAAGCATCATTATCATGTGCCATACCCGTTGGCGTAGG
Source organism: Megaustenia siamemsis (assembly GCA_032433765.1). NCBI lineage: Eukaryota > Metazoa > Mollusca > Gastropoda > Stylommatophora > Ariophantidae > Megaustenia > Megaustenia siamemsis. The sequence goes on along the minus strand of JAVIAB010000125.1, from coordinate 6,455,030 downwards.
CGATCATGTACATCCACAATCGTCTATCCACAGTCTATCGTATCAATTCTGTTGTTGACTGTTTTCCATCCCAATGACACCAAGCAATCTAGTATTTTCTCCCTTTGCTATCCGCGATCTCTCTTTCCCTGTATTTTGCCAGTTGTAACCAAGTTTTCAAAATTTCCTCTTCTTAAGATGTGCCCGAAAATGTTGATTGTTTCTTTCTATTGCCTTAAATAGGTACCAGACAGAAAGATGACGCTGGTACGTAAACGAGCACAGTACCCACATGAATAATATGTGGAAAGTATGTCAACAAATAGATGGGAGTGGCAGGACACAATTACTAACAAAGAATTATGGAAATGTACCAGTCAAACACTAATGCATAAAGAGATACAGCGAAGATGATGGCGCTGGATAGAACACACATTACGGAAGCTAACTGAGAGTATTACACAACAGTCCCTTTTTTGGAATCCGCAGGGGAAAAGACAAAGATGAAGACCAAGGAATTCTTGGAGAAGACAGATAGAAGTAGAGATGAAGATGATGGGGAAGAAATGGAATGATCTTTAAAAAATGGCAAAAAACAGAATGACTTGGAAAGTGTTTGTTGAAGACCTATGCTCCACTGGGAGCTAAAAAGGTAAAAGAAGAAGATGTCAATAAATATGGATATCAAGCCCATATTCCCGGCGATGTTCATGTTTTCTGTCTATGAGCTAGAGGGCGGTTCTTGTGAAGATTCATCTGAAGAGCATTGTTGTTCTTTAACGCTTCTTCGCTATCTTGTGAAACGAATTAAACACCGGAAGCTGTGCTCACCTTTTTGAGATGTTCTCGTCATGAAAACAACAACCAACGAAAGAGTTTTATAACTGCCATCTTGTGGGCGCATCCATTGAAGTGTGTCTCTCACTCCAGAGCAACAATTTCCACAACAAGAATAGACAGACTCCTGAGACACGACAAATTTAGTTCATGGAATAGAGAGAAGAAATGAAAAAAAAATAAATATAGAAAAAAAATGGTGTTGTTAAAGCTTCACGTAACAAGGGACACCACAAATAAAAATCTACGTTTCGGCACAAAGGCCTTCAACAGGAACAGACATACAGCACACGTACAAATATGTTTTTACAATTTTTAAAAATAAATAATTTAAAAAATCGAACTGGAAAGAGAAATGAAAAGTAATGGAGGATTTAATCAATAGTTCCTTGTAAGATAGAAGAAGAATCTTTCTTCTGAAAGAACAGAAGTACGCATGGGGTGTATGTGGGTTCATGGAATAGGCCAGACAGTTAACATTACTTCTCGAGACTAAGGTTTGTGTTCGACAACGCTATTAAGTGTATCGTCGCTTTTAAAACATCAGTTACATTATACAACCATTTCATAAATCGAAAGAGCTGGCTGAGACGATGAGACAGTTCAGGACAATCCGGGATTGTCTCCTCGGAATAAGACCCAGATATCCTGTGAAATTCCTTCTAGGCCCCAGTAGGAAATCCATGATGGGTCTTAAGTCAGATTACAGGAAAATTTGTTTCAGGAAAAATGGCACAAAATATGGAGTATCTAACAGACCACATACGGGACATTGTGAGTGTTAATAATATCTAGAAATGAAACAAGCATTTCCAGTGGCGTGTCCTATCTGGCGATAAAGTTCAAAGTCTACACTAAGATGAAGAATAAAGAATAGAGAAGGGTCGGGGTGGAGTGGGGTTGTGAATTAACATAAAAAATAAATTTAAAAATCACTGCTAAAAATTTGTAAAAAGTTTACATATAATAGGAAGAGAGGAGGGGGAGTGGGGTTGGATTGTTACAAAAAGGAATAACTCTCTCTGTTATTTTTGTTTTGGTCATTTTCTCTTAAAACTTGTCGATTGTCGGTGTAAAACTACAGCTACTGTTATTATGTCAACCCAAACTATCGTTGACTGATGCAGGTGTCATCATTATCAGGCCCACTGATGCAGCTGTCATCATTATCAGGCCCACTGATGCAGCTGTCATCATTATCAGGCCCACTGATGCAGCTGTCATCATTATCAGGCCCACTGATGCAGCTGTCATCATTATCAGGCCCACTGATGCAGCTGTCATCATTATCAGGCCCACTGATGCAGCTGTCATCATTATCAGGCCCACTGATGCAGCTGTCATCATTATCAGGCCCACTGATGCAGCTGTCATCATTATCAGGCCCACTGATGCAGCTGTCATCATTATCAGGCCCACTGATGCAGCTGTCATCATTATCAGGCACAGTTGGCGTAGGCGATCATGTCCTTCCATAATTTCCTATTTACACACATCGTTACAATTCTGTCGTAGACTATTTTCCATGCCGTGACATCAAGCTGTCTAATATCTTATCTCTTTGTTGTCCGCGATCTTTCTTTCCCTTCATTTTGCCACTTGTAACCAAGTATTCCAACTTTAGCTTCTCATTATGCAGCTACAGAGTGCACTAAATATTTGCCTCTAATTTACTCTGGGTAACAACAAATTCCTGCACGTCTATACTTTTATTTGTATAATGCGTCGTGTATTATTTACCATTACAACCAGCATCATCCAGGTGGACGAACAGTTATTAGCTGTCTATGTATGTCATTCTAACCGTGCTAATAGCTCTCTATATATGTAATTAAACTATACTATTCACTGTATATATATGTAATTAAATTACGCTATTAACATCCTATGTATTTTACTTAAACCACACAATTTCATGTTCTTGTAAATAATTCAAACTATTCTATTGACTATTATATATATATATATATATATATATAATACACACCCACCCATATATATATATATATAATACACACACAACCACATATACATATATATATAATACACACACCCACATATATATATATATATATATAATACACACACACCCACACACATATATATAATACACACACACCCACATATATATATATATACATATATATATATAATACGCACACACCCATATATATATATATATAATACACACACATCCACATATATATATAATACACACACACCCATATATATATATATATATATACACACACCCATATATTTATATATATATATATATATACATACACACACACCACATATATATATATATATATAATACACACACACCCATATATATATATATATAATACACACACACCCATATATATATATATATATAATACACACACACCCATATATATATATAATACACACACACCCATATATATATATATATAATACACACACACCCATATATATATAATTCATACCCTGATATTCATTGTCTATTTATGTAATTCAAACCATGATACTCCCTGGCTACGTAATTCAAACCACGATATTCACTGTCCATGAATACAATTCAAAACTGCTTTCATGCCGATTATTTTCAATCGGTCTGTTTTCTATTTGTGTATCTTGTGTTCCCTCTCGCTGCTTTCTTTCAGCTGCAAGGACAAACCTTCACTTTTCCACTTGTCATCAGTGATCGCTTTTGGCATAAAGTGGGGACAAAATAAGGGACTTGTATTTAAAAGCAGCAGGAACCGGTTCCCTCAGTGAGATAGAGTTGCTCGCATAGAACAGAGACAAATGGCGAGATTTGATAAAAGATCTTTGCAAGGATTGAAAACTTATACAATAATGAATTAGATAAGATAAGGAGTATCTGGGTCTATGCCCTATGGGCCGGCTACGGCTCGAAAGGTCAGTTGATAGATAGAATAAGACATAAATAAATGAAAACGTATTATCGGGAAATTCCAAAGCTAGACTATATGACATATGACGCAGAAGCAGGGATTTACAGAGCTCGCTGAAAAAAAAAAAATAATCAAATGTCAAAAAACAATTAATAGCCTGCAGCAATGAGAAGTGGATTGAAACTTTACAGCGGAGAGAATGGTTAAAGAGGGTTAGGATTTTGAAGACTTACAAAGTCTGTTAACAAGAATATATATTGCTCTACCAGCCTAAAGAAAGCAATGATGTGCAACTTATAGTGATGTAGATATCAATATCTCTGTCTATATGTTTAGTTTAGTTCTTGTGTTTGTGAATAAATATGGACTTTACTATTAATAAGATTGTTGTAATCCAGCATCATCAAGTGCTGTCTCCGTCATCGAAGGTTGACTGCCATGGAGCGCCATTCCGTTCCGTCTCTTGTTTTGATAGTGAAGATTGTCATAGGCTGACTTGTCCATCTTTTGATGTTACTCGTCCATGTTAGTCTTGGTCTGCCTCTGTCTCTTTTAACTTGTATTTTCCCTTCCAATATTACTTTTAGTAGGATGCTGTAATCATAATTTATAATCATAGTTTAAGTCTTCTTTTATATTCATATCGAATCCTTATTTTTACCATTCTTATCTTATCATGTTAATTTCATTAATTATTGTTGTAGATCTTTAGGATTTTCTGTTAGTAGTACAGTATCATCAGCATATATTTCGTCTTACTCCTTTTATATCAATGGGTGTAGAGTTCTCTTTGTTATAGATGGGAGTAAACTTCCTGTAGTCGGGTGACAAATAGGATTGGAAGTAAACTTCCTGTAGAAACGTGGAAAGCTGACTTCCTTTGCTATTTTATCATTTTAAGCCATATCCACACACATTTTAAAATGTTCTGTTTTCTTATTTGGATAATTGTTTACCAAACTCTACAGACACATTTCCCTATTTGGTGAGAGAACATTCCTATCAATGTTACATTGGTTGTTTAAGAATCTTCTGTCACAAAGAAAAATGTACGCGCCATTTCCAATTGATAATTAATTACTGCAGGTGCTAAATAACGTTGTTATTATTAATTTATCTGAACACAATTACACAAATGCTCTATGACTATTTGCTACAAAATGTTTACTAATGATCTAGTATATATGTATATATCATCATCATCATCACTATTAAGTACTGGGCCGGCTGGTGTAGATGATCATGTCTCTCCTCAACGTTCGATCTCGACAGTTATTTATCATTTCTATTGTTGACCTTCTGCCAAGCCATTCTCTTAAGTTGTCTGGTATCTTTTCTCTTTGCTTCCCTCTATCTCTTCGTCCCTCAATTTTCCAATTTGTTACAATATATATCAGCTTTTCTCTTCTCTTAACTTGGCTAAAAAATTATGCTTGTTTCTTCCGAATGTTGGAAATTAGCTCTCTTTTTGCTTTGGCCTCTTTCAGAAAGTTTTCATTACGCTTCTTAACTGTCCATAGTATTCTCAACATTCTTCTGTAAAACCACTTTTCTACAGCCTCCAGTGATTTTCTTGTCGGTTGTCCTATTGTCCATTATTCACATCCATATGTTAAGACTGGCTCTACATAACATTTAAGAACTCTTTTTCATGTTTCTATTGTCAAAAATGGATCGCAAAGTATCTACCTCATTATTTGGAAAGCTACTTTTGCCTGAGTCATTCTTCATCTCACCTCTGTTGTACATCCTTCGTCTGAGGTTACCAAAGTTCCCAAATATTGACATTTATTGACCTGTTAATATATGCAAGCTAGCCAACCCATCAGAGACAGAGGAGATCAACGAGCTTCTATTTGCAGACGACCAGGCACTAATACATGAAACAATAGAAGACCTACAAGAACACTTAAACAAACTCAACATCTTAGGAACAAAATACAACATGAAAATCAACATCAACAAAACAGAAGTCATGAATGTCGCCAAAAATAAACAGAACATCAACATAACTATAGAAGGCAGACAACTAAAACAAGTAGATGAATTCAAATACCTAGGAAGTCTAATGACAAACGACAATTCCCAAACAGCAGAGATAGAATCAAGATGCAACAAAGCTTGTCAAATCATCGGACAGTTATCACCACTATTATCCAACAAGGAAATAACTCTGGAGGCAAAACGAGCACTATACAATACAATCTTCATCCCAACGTTGTGCTACCAATGCCAGACCTGTACCCTAGATGCAAGAACAATAAGAAAATAACCTCTACAGAGATGACATGTGTTAGACGAATGACAGGAAACAGTCTGAGAGATAAGATCAGAAATGAAGAACTGAGAAAAAAGCTAGGAATAGCCCCCGCCATAGAATATATAAGGAAACAACAGATAAAATGGTTTGGCAACGTGACAAGGCAGAAAGAACAAAACACAACACAACGAGCCTTCAACAAACGTTGTGAGAACACCAGACCCAAGGGTCGACCACGTAAAAGATGAGTCGATGGAGTATTAGAAGCACTAGGAAACATGACAGCAACAGAGGCGAACAGAAGAGCAAAGGACCGCAAATTATATCTCCCCTCGACGCTGAAAGGCAGAAGAGGAAGGAAAGAAGAAGAAGAAGAAGATTGGCCTGTTTTCATATATTTATATAGTGATCACCAGCTGTCACCCCTGTCTACGTCCCTAGAGTATAGGGACTGAATTTTGCATGTTAATCCGTGTTTTTCCCTGGCAGCAGTGTGCACAAGGGGTCCATCGCCCCACAGGCAGATAACTCTGACTTCGGAGGTACTCATATTTTTTCCGTCGATGAGTAATTGACGTTTCAAGCCGAACCTCGCTGCTGAGATCAGGGGTGGTTACCGTAGAAAGAAATGACAAATAACAATACCAACAGGTGCAGACTGGATTTGAACTCACAACCTCTTTGTCTCGAGACTAGCGTTCTGCCTGGTGACCACCATTTCCCAGTTAAGTATATGAAATTATATATAAAATAATGTTACAGATATACGCCCTACGTTACTAACATCACAAACCTATTTAACGAAATTGAATAATGAATTAAACAAGACGTGGTATTCTAATATCACGGGTGTTCATGGAAAACATATAGATATGTTTACATATATATTGCTGCAGATATATGTCTAGACATACATATGAAATAAATAGATCCACATACTCAAAGACTATACAGATGAACAAAGAGAGGCATACTATGAAGATCTAAATACAGGTATGAAGCAGGTGAAATCATCAGACATCTTGATTGTAGTGGGTGACATTAAAGCTAAAATAGGGAAGGTAGATATAAGACCATTATAGGAAATCATGGATTCGGAATAAGAAATGACAGAGGAGAAAGATTAATACAATTTTGTGAAGAATACAGGCTGATAATATGTAAGGGGAGGGAACAGGCAAAATAGTTGCAATGCTGCGGTAAAGCTGGTAGCAAGAAACAAGTGGTGGGGAGTGTTAGATACTCCAAGGTATGGTGACAGCTTTACAAAGAAGGAACACAACACAATACTGACGTTTCGGCCTGTGGTCTTCTTCAGAATACAGGGACAACGACAACAAATGATGAAGCACAATTATCTATAACTGCATGTTAGATGATCTGGTGAATGGAGGGGTGAACAGAAAAGAAGAGAAGAAAGTAGGATGTTGAAATAAGAAAGGAGGCTACATGAGGGGAGGTAGGATGAGGGTCAAGATGTATAAAATAGAAAGATAGGAAAAATGAGGAAGAGATAGAAATGTCAATAGTAAAAAGTGGATAATGTATCGTAAAACGTATAAGAAAAATAAAACACTTAGCTGAGGTAACTTGACTGTCCGCCGTAAAGCAACCGAGAGAGTGATATGTAAAATCACGAGGCCGGGAACTGGATCGTGGGAAAATGATAGAGAGGGAAGGAGGGGGGTTAATTGGGGGGGGGGGGATGGGGGGAAAATAAATGGCGGGTAGCAAGACTAGTGTGAAAACACTGGTGGAAATAAATAGAAACCACAACAGAGGCTAGGGTAAGGCATGTCAGCGACCAGACAAAGGGCGGAAGGAGGAGAAGATAATAGGTCCCATAAAATTAATGGGGCCTAACAGAGGGGAGAAATCCAAACAATGGAATCGGAGAAGCAAAAGACAAGTGGGTAAACTGGAGGAGGAGCAACAGAGGAAGTCCATGGGTGGGCTAAAAATAGCTGGATGGAGAGGTGAGTGGAGGGAGGAAATAATAACCAGGGGAAGAGAAATAGAGAGGAAGACTAAGAAGGGTAAGAATCAGGTATGGGTAAAGTGGACATGAGGAGAGGCGGTGGGTAAGGAGTGAACAGATAGAGAGGGAGTTCAAAGAAAGTGGAGTAATAGAGGGAATGTAAGCAGGAAGTAGAGCCTAGAGAGGTAGATAAGTAGGGAAATAGAGAGACTAGAGAGGGATACAGAGTGAGGTAGAGAGAGAGTGTGGCAGATGAACAGACAAGTGGAGTCCTAGAAGAGGGCTGAGAGTAGACAAGCTGGAATAGTGAGGGTAGAGAAGTGGTGAGAAAAGAGAATAGAGAATACTAGGAGTGTATAGAGGGGAGTAGGAAGTACACACCAGGGGAGGAGAGGTAATAAGTAGGAGGAGAGGCGGTGGATCAGGAGTGAAGAGGTAGAAAGGGAGTCAGAAAGAAGAGGTGTAATAGAGGGATGGTACGCAGGAGGTAGTGAAGTAGGGAAACGGAGAGATTAGGTGGATAAAAATAGAGGCGGAGTCAGAGTAGCTGAAAAACAGATAAGTGGAGGCCTAAGAGAAAAGGTGGGGGGTGGGGGTTTACGAGTACTAAAGCTAGAGAAGTGGTGACACAAGAGAATAGAGAATACTAGTAGTGTATATATAAGGTGGAGTAGGAAGTATACACCAGAGTAGGAGAGATAATATAGTGATAAGGAGGAGATGAACACATAGGTAGTAAGCAGAGGGGGGGGGGTGTTATAGGGGATGAAGAAGGCAAGATGGGGGATGACTACAACAAGTGGAGGGGGGAGAAGGGATAAGTAGGGAGCAGACGATCATAGAGGTGAGATGGGAAGAAGAGTACAAGGGGGGAAAAAAGGGTCAGAGGAAGAGGGGTCCTCAGAGGGATAGGGATACATTGATGCCACGGGGGGTGAGGCAACCCCAACGAGCGATCAGGCGGTTCTCAAGAGTGAGACGACTGTGGTGATCAGAAAAGCAAGATATTAGGCCCGTGACCGAGACATCAGCCTTCCCCCGAAGGCCCCTCGAGTTAAAGTGGGCTGCTACAGGAGTGCCAGCTTCTCGGGTGATGTCATGTAAATGTTCACGGCACCTATCCACGTTACGTCGACCTGACTGACCGATGTAGGTCATCTTACATCGCTTACAGATGATGGCATAAATGATGTTCCGCGATGTGCAAGTGAATCCCTCTCTAATCTCGAAAGGACCATTAGGAAAGAGGACAGTATCAGTCTGGAGAACGTGGTCACAAGGTTTGCATACTCTGCGATTGCAGCAGATAGTACCTCGATGGCTAAGGAGGGCAGCAGGAAGACGGCCCTATGTAACACCTTTGAGCAAGAGAAAAGGAAATTATACACATGGAAAAGCCCTAGAGATAGGAAGAGGAATCAAATAGACTACCAATAGATAAAACAGCTTTAAGTCAAAAGGATGTTAAAGAAACTTATACAATACAAGTAAAAAACACTTATCAGAAGCTGCTAGAAGAAGATATTGAGCAGTACAGAAGAGAAAATCATGAAGAATAAAGTTACAACCAAATGGCAATGCATAAAGAACAGCATACAAGAATCCTGTGACACCTTACCCAAAAGAAAAGGAACAATAAACAAAAATGGATAACTGACACCATCTTAGAAAAAATGGAAGAGAGAGGACAAGAGAAGAACACTGCCAGATACGAGGAAATTGATAATGAAATATGCAAAATGATGAAAAAAGGCAAAAGAAGACTGACTCAACCAAAGATTCCAGAAGTAGAAACTATGGAAAGTAAAAAAAATTTAAGAGGGATGCACACAGAAATAAATGAATGACTAATAGAAACAAAAAACCTGCAGGAAGCTGATGTATCGCCAACAGAGAGGGAAGAATGCTAAAAGACAACAAAGATATAATCGATATATGGCAGGAATATATAACAGAATTATTTCATGACGAAAGGGACAAAAAAACATTTATAAATTGTACGTCCAGTTAAAAAATCTTAAAATCTAAAGTGAAAAAACCTATAAAAACAATGAAAAGGGGAAAAGCAGCAGGACCTGACAATATACAAATAGAGATGATACAGGCACTAGAGGAGTTTGGCATTGTAGTGATCACAGACAAATGTAATGACATATACCATACAGGATACATACCAAATGAACTAAAAAGATCAACTTTCATTGCATTGCCTAAAAAGAATGGTGCAGTTGAATGTAGTGATTTCAGAACAATAAGCCGAATGAGCCAGGTAACAAACATTTTACTAAAAGTTATACAGGGAAGGATTCCGAATAAAATTAATACTGAATTAGATGAGAAACAATTTGAATTCAGGAAAAACAGTGGCACAAAAGAAGCCATATTCAGCATGAGAACATTGGTTGAAAAGTACATAGAAGTAAACAAACCAATATATGACTGCTTCATAGACTACGCCAAAGCTTTTGATAGAATACACCATGAGCAACTTATAGACTGCCTAAAAGATATAAATCTGGATGACACAGAAAATACGACTGATATGTAATTTAAACTGCGAGCAAACAGCAATAAACAAAATATAAAAAGAGAACTCTACAGCAATTGATATAAAAAGAGGAGTAAAACAAGGATGCATCCTATCACCAAGCTTGTTCAATCTATACACTGAGCAAATCTTTAAAAACATCACAGAGATGCCAGGCCTAAACATTAATGGAAAGATAATCTATAACCTAAGATATGATGATGATACTGTTCTACTAGTAGAAAATCCTAAAGATCTACAATTAGTTAATGAAATAAGCATGACAAGCAACACATATGGATTAGATATGAATATAAATATAGATATAAATAGATATTGATAGATATAGATATAAATTGTTGGGCCATGTTAAAAGACACAAAAGCCGACTAAAACTAATACTGGACGGGAAAATACAAGGTAAAAGCAGCAGAGGCAGACTAAGACTAACATGGACGAGTAACATCAAAAGATTGACAAGTTAGCCTATGACAATCTGCACCATCAAAGCAAGAGACAGAGTGGAGTGGGGCTCCACTGTAGCCAATCTTCGATGCGGAGACGGCACTCAATGAATGAATGAATATGCAGCATATTGCAACAATGCTTGTTAGAACAGTTTTAATGTTTAAATAAATATGTAGAAGATTACTTTCATTTAATGAGATTAATTAAACGGTTACGTTGTTTGTGTGTAATATCACATTGCTGTTTATAATGAACCTAATTACATCTCAAATAATTACGACAGAGACACTTTTGTGCATGACATGGATTTCTGAGAAGACGAGTTGCGCAAAGTTGTCTCCACTCCCTCGTCCATGCACCGTTTGGCCTTGACAGGATTAAAGCGATGGGTGCAACAAGGCTTGCTATGTGTTTCTCTGTGCTGTCTGTACGCTGTAGAAACGTGTCGTTGTCTGTTGAGTTTCCATGTTGATACCGTAATGGCAAGTTCTAGAACCAAATTAGCCAGAAACCACTTTTATGTTGCGTATAATTAACATCTCAAGTAGAGTTATTAACTGTTAGGAAGTTAACCTAAGGATATAGTGTAGAGATGTGTCAAGTGTCCATGCTTCACTGCAGGTTGGCCTGAAAGTTACATCGTAGGTGACATAACAACTACAACCTTATAATTGAGTAACGACTGCGCTGGATTTGTGGCCTAATTATATGTCATTCAGCATTGAGTTATTATGTTATTTGCGGGTCATCATCTTTGCACTCTGAACACGCCCATAGGTGCTCAGATCCCCTCCCCAGCAAGTCTCGCAGTGTCCAGCGACTGACGACTCCAGTTCTGTGTTGGTTTATAAGTCTTCTTACACGGCCACTAAGTTCTCGTTTCTGGCTGTGCCCATCTTAACTCCCACCTCTTTCATCCGAAGGAGTGACGTGGACTCATGGTTGTCGAAGTCCTGTACCCTTCCCACTTCCCGGAGGGCATTGATGATGTCCGCCTGATCTATTGGTTGACGGTCCACAACAATAGCGCCGCTAGCCAACCTGTCCGCTCTTTCATTTCCCCGTATTGCCGCATGTCCTGAGACGAAGACAAAGGTGACTTTACGTATTTATGAATTCTGCAATGACTCTACCCATTGCATATATACAGAGCTGCCATTAAGCATTTGAGAGCTAAACGTTTTCAGATATCCTAATATGTTATGTCGAACCTCCCAGCAAATGTTTGTCTGTCTGTTTATAACTATATGCCTTTGTTGTGTTCCTTTGTTTGCTAAGCTGTCACCATTCCTTGAGGGATGTGAGGTACACCCCACAACTTGCTCCAGCTACCAGCTTTACCGTAGCACTGAAATTATTTGTCTGTTTCATGTCTGTCTGTCTATATATGTGTCTGTTTCGTGTCTGTCTGTCTATATATTTGCTTGTTTGCCTATAAATATATGATGATACATGAAAATCAACATCAACAAAACAGAAGTCATGAATGTCGCCAAAATAAACAGAACATCAACATAACTATAGAAGGCAGACAACTAAAACAAGTAGAGGAATTCAAATACCTAGGAAGTCTAATGACAAACGACAATTCCCAAACAGCAGAGATAGAATCAAGATGCAACAAAGCTTGTCAAATCATCGGACAGTTATCACCACTCTTGTCCAACAAGGAAATAACTCTGGAGGCAAAACGAGCACTATACAATACAATCTTCATTCCAACGTTGTGCTACCAATGCCAGACCTGGACTCTAGATGCAAGAACAATAAGAAAAATAACCTCTACAGAGATGAAATGTGAGACGAATGACAGGAAACAGTCTGAGAGATAAGATCAGAATGAAGAACTGAGAGAAAAAAGCTAGGAATAGCCACAGCCATAGAATATATAAGGAAACAACAGATAAAGTGGTTCGGCCACGTGACAAGGCAGAAAGAACAAAACACAACACAACGAGCCTTCAACAAACGTTGTGAGAACAACAGACCCAAGGGCCGACCACGAAAAAGATTGATCGATGGAATATTAGAAGCACTAGGAAACATAACAGCAGCAGAGGCGAACAGAAGAGCAAAAGACCGCAAATTATATCTCCCCTCCACGCTGAAAGGTAAATGAGGAAGGAAAGAGGAAGAAGAAAAAAGAAGTCTATGAATATATATGCTTCTCTGACTATCAATATATCTGCCTGTCCGTAAATATCTGCCTGTCTGTTTATAAATATGTCTATATATGTGTCTATATATGTGTGTCTATATATGTGTGTCTATATATATGTCAATATGTTCCTGTCATAAACAACACCTAATAACTAACAGACAACTAATATCACGGTTAGTGACAGACAAACTAATATCACGGTTAGTGACAGACAAACTAATATCACGGTTAGTGACAGACAAACTAATATCACGGTTAGTGACAGACAAACTAATATCACTGTTAGTGACAGATAAATTAATATCACGGTTAGTGACAAACTAATATCACGGTTAGTGACAGACAAACTAATATCACGGTTAGTGACAGACAAACTAATATCACGGTTAGTGACAGACAAACTAATATCACGGTTAGTGACAGACAAACTAATATCTCGATTAGTGACAGACAAACTAATATCACGGTTAGTGACAGACAAACTAATATCACGGTTAGTGACAGACAAACTAATATCACGGTTAGTGACAGATAAACTAATATCACGGTTAGTGACAGACAAACTAATATCACGGTTAGTGACAAATAAACTAATATCACGGTTAGTGACAGATAAACGATAATTGGTTAAACACACGGGAAGTTAAATCGCTCGTGCTCCAAACCAAGAGAGCGCGGGGTCGAATCCTGGTTGAGTAAACTGAAATCTGTTTTTTTTCTGTCGGAGGTGAAATAAAAACTCAGACCAGAACATTTGCTGTTGAGGACACGCGGCCTTTATTCTCCGGTCTTACATACCCCTCTCCCTCCCCCCTTTCGTCACCTCCCCTCTCCAACAGACCTAAGTAATGGGATAATACCGTAAAGATAAAACGAACAAAAGTGGATATATTAAAAAAACATAAAATGGTATGCAGCAGCTAAATTAACAGAAAGACAACGTTTCAGCAAAAGCCATCGGGTGTAACAAATAAACTATAACAATTAAACACATAAATCCAAGCCAGAAAACACAACAAAAATGGAGACGAAATGCAAACATCTAGTGACATGTGAAGCAAATCTCGTTGTATGAGTTAGTAGCAGCTCATTTAACCATTGAACGCATATATTGAAGGTAAAGATAATATAAAGTGTAGTTATAGTCTTCATTACTTACGTTAGTAACCATTTAGGTTGAAAATATTAAGGTCATTACCTAAAGTATTTTGTAATATTTTAGTTGCACTAATGGTAAAAATCACCGGAGGGTGTAGAAATGTGGTTTTACAGAAGAATATGGGGACAGCTAAGAAGAGTAATGAAAACGTTCTGAAGAGGCAAAAACATAAAAAGAATTAATTTATAAAAATTAGGAAAAAATAATCCGTAAGACAGCTTAAGAGAATGGCTTGGCAGAAGGTCAACAACAGAAATAATATATAACTGTCGAGATTGAAAGTTGTGGAGAGACATGATCACCTACGCCAGCAGGCATAATACCTGATGATAATGATAATGATTGTATGATATGTAGGGCCACATATACTGTCACATCTCAGGATGGTACAAACAATAAAGCGGCTCTTTCAGTCAGTTTCTGGTCCGGTGGTTTTTGCTGTAGAGACACGAGCTATATAGTTGACAGAGACATTTATTGCTCCTACATGTACAAGACAAACTTTTAGATTGTGCTGCCTTAAACTCACAAGTGGTTGGTTACCTATTACTGTATTGCCCTTTTCGAATTGTCAGAAGTTCTAGTAGAGGCTATTGTGTATTTTTTGTTTTTGTCGAACAGCTTCTCTCGTGGCTAATTCTACCAATGTTTGACAAACACACACGGTCACAGAATGAACAAGTCAGGCCCACTGATCCACAGGGTTTTCAATCCTTTTTCATGTGTCTTTTCTCTTATAAATGTTGACTTAGCAGAGTCTCAAATGATGTTTTACCATTCCTTATACATGCTCTCCATGATTTGCGATCAATTACCAGATGTTCCCAGTCATTATCACAGATAGAGAAGTCATTAAGAGATGATTTACAGATATCTCTATATCGTAGCTTAGGCCTGCCGATTTGTCTTTTTCCGTGTGTTAGTTCACCATATAGTATTTGACTGGGGATGCACTTTTCTTCCATTCGCAAGACATGCCCCACCCATCTTAGTCTTCGACATCTGAGCATCTACATGAATGTTGGGGTCTTAACTCGTTGCAGGACAGTTAAGTTGATTATTTTGTCCTGTCATTTAATGTGCATTATTTTGTCCTGTCATTTAATGTGCATTATTTTGTCCTGTCATTTAATGTGCATTATTTTGTCCTGTCATTTAATGTGCATTATTTTGTCCTGTCATTTAATGTGCATTATTTTGTCCTGTCATTTAATGTGCATTATTTTGTAATGCCATTTAATGTGCATTATTTTGTCCTCTCATTTAATGTGCATTATTTTGTCCTGTCATTTAATGTGCATTATTTTGTCCTGTCATTTATTGTGCATTATTTTGTCCTGTCATTTAATGTGCATTATTTTGTCCTGTCAATTAATGTGCATTATTTTGTCCTGTCCTTTAATGTGCATTATTTTGTCCTGTCATTTAATGTGCATTATTTTGTCCTGTCATTTCATGTGCATTATTTTGTCCTGTCATTTAATGTGCTTTATTCTGAGGAGACATTTAGTCTTTTTCGTGATTTGAGTACCTATTACTGAGCGACAGTAAACTGTGATAGGACTTCCGTTTCCAAGATGGTGGAGCTCATTAGCGTTCTCTCGATCGCTGCAGAAAGTGCATTTGGGGTCTGATTAATTTTGGCTCTCCATTGCACTTTTATGCGTTAAGGTCAAAATTATGTTCTACTTAACACATGAAGCGGAGTAGTACGCACGGCAATATTCCATTTTGACAAATCCAGTGTTGTGAATGCCACCTTCCATCATCTAGAGTTGATCTGCGATTTACGGTACATTAAGTACTGTTCATGATCGTTGTTGGAATTGCTTGACGCAAGTTATTTACATGTTACAACTCATTAATGTGAACTGCTTCGTCAAGTTAGTCGCAGTTTTATCTCTTTAGGGAATTTGCGCCGTGTTTCGTTCGTTGTAGGCTGCATTCACTAGAGTAATCAGGAATCTATGGGCGCTGCCATTGTTGTGTGTGCTACGTCATCATAATGGCTCATCGTATATCCCAAGACAGGTCATACACTAATCTTACGGTCTGTTGTTTGATGTGCGACGGGGATAATCTGACGACTAACTGTGTTTTATATGTTCGGAATTGGAGTCAAAAACGATGTCTTAACATCATCAAGCGCTATAAATTAAAAAAAAAAAAATATGACGATCATCATTTACAGGAGAACATGACCTTCCGGTCAATATGGTGGATAGGAGGCAGGTACCAATCAAAGTTATGTATGAAAAGTGTTCCTTGTTGCAGTTTCCTCATATTCCAAGTCCGGCTTGTTGAAGGAGCTACTGAGTTGAGTGCTCTGTGCACACCGTGAGCTGTGTGTTTCATGTTTCGATATCCCAATTGTTTATGATGAATGATGATATCGTATCACAGGGAACAGTTGGTTGTGTTCACTTTCTGTGCGGTTTCGCCTTATGTCTTTTGGCGTGTGCTGAGACTGTTATGATGAGGACTACAGCTACCTTTCTTTGTTTGGGAGATGAGATAGTATTTCGAATGATTCCACTGGAACGGGCGGTTGAACAATTATGGATTTTAATTCGTTTGCAGTGATACCGAGGCCTTCCATAACCAAAGAACCAAAACTGTGATGTCGGTGATTGTCAAACTAACGGTGTGTATCTAGGCTACAGAAGGAAACAGTAATAGACAGTCCAACGAGAGGTCCTAAACAGTCCATAGTAAGGTGTTTTCTGTTCATCTTGCAGGAGTAACAGGTCCTCATAGACTCCATAGTAAGATGTGTTCTATTCACCATTTAGCAGTAAGAGGTCCTAATAGAGTTCATAGTAAGGTGTGTTCTATTCATCATTAGCAGTAAGAGGTTCTCATACAGTTCATATAGTAAGGTGTGTTCTATTCATCCTTTAGCAGTAAGAGGTCCTAATAGAGTTCATAGTGAGGTGTGTTCTATTCATCCTTTAGCAGTTAGAGGTTCTAATAGAGTTCATAGTGAGGTGTGTTCTATTCATCCTTTAGCAGTTAGAGGTTCTAATAGAGTTCATAGTGAGGTGTGTTCTATTCATCCTTTAGCAGTAAGAGGTTCTAATACAGTTCATATTGAGGTGCGTTCTATTCATCATTTAGCAGTAAGAGGTCATAATACAGTTCATAGTAGAGGTGCGTTCTATTCATCATTTAGCAGTAAGAGATTCTAATACAGTTCATATTGAGGTGCGTTCTATTCATCATTTAGCAGTAAGAGGTCATAATACAGTTCATAGTGAGGTGCGTTCTATTCATCATTTAGCAGTAAGAGGTTCTAATACAGTTCATAGTGAGGTGCGTTCTATTCATCATTTAGCAGTAAGAGGTTCTAATACAGTTCATAGTGAGGTGCGTTCTATTCATCATTTAGCAGTAAGAGGTTCTAATACAGTCATAATACAGTTCATAGTGAGGTGCGTTCTATTCATCATTTAGCAGTAAGAGGTCATAATACAGTTCATATAGAGGTGCGTTCTGTTCATCATTTAGCAGTAAGAGGTCATAATACAGTTCATATAGAGGTAAGTTCTATTCATCATTTAGCAGTAAGAGGTTCTAATAGGTTCCATAACAAGGCGTATCTTTCTTGTCATCTGTACTTGAAACTAAAGTTTCTGTTTTCAGTGCACGGGTTATGTGTATGTTTGGAACTATTCCAAGATGCGTACATAATGTCAGGAGAAGTAGTCACACTAATCTCTAGCGAAGAGCTGGCAAATGGAAGTAGCTTCCTAGGATCAACAACATCCAGCTTCCAATCTTCTGCAAAGATAAAAAAAAATAGGCCTTTTACGAACAGGAACAACCAATATATATAACCACACTCGCTGATGTAGATATTTTAAAATGAAAGAGAAGAAAATACATTCAGAACACAGGAATGAGCTGGACATAACAGAATGGGAAATAAACCGACGAGGGGACATTACTCATAGTCATTTACCCATAAGCCAAAGCCTTTCCTTAAAGATCGATATGCAGGCAACAGTTTGCGGACTGACGAAGAACTGTTAACACCGGAATGAAACTAGTAGTTACGCTAGCTCGGAACCGAATATATGATGATTAGAGAGGGATTACTGGGATAAATGCCAAATGGAGGAAAGGATGGTACAAGGGAGGTAATAAGAGAAACAATGAAATAGATTATATCCCTTCAGTGACAAATAAATATAGACCGGACAATATATAGGTTATTGCTGCAGAAAGTGGTGGCTAGTCGATGGTTGTGGTCACTTGACGTAGACGAGCACATTAGCTAGCTGTGTATGAGAGTGACAATGAGTGGCAGGAAATGTTAGACATGATAGTGAAGGAAACCAACAATAAACGACTCAGCGTTAATAGTAAAAGGGAGCCGCGATAGGTCAGTGGTTAGTGAACTGGACTACAAAAGGACAAGAGGTAGGGTTCGATCCCGATCGACGACTTCCGGGTTCACCCAGCCATAAATGGGTACCGGATGTTTTCTGGGAAAGTAAAGCGGCACGGCACGGGCGTAATACCGACCACATTACCCGAAACATCATGTGCTGAAGGTCTGTAAAAGTTATGGTTACTAACACCATATTCTCTATACGCCAGTTGGTGTGACGGCGGCTCTTTACTTTACTTAATAGTAAAAAGAGAAAAGTAATAGTAGCAACAAAGAAAGAGACTTCACCACAATGCACAATAAAGACAAGTGGAACAATGTTAAATAAGGTAAATTAATTAAATATCTGGGAATATTGTTAACCTCAGATGGTAGATATACAACAGAGGTGAGATGGTAGATATACAACAGAGATTGGATACAGGTTGGCTCAGACAAAAGAAGCTTCCAAAAATAAGGAAGATACTTTGCAATTAATTTGCGACAATAGACACAAAAAAAGAGGTCTTAAATGTTATGTAGAGCCAGTCTTAACATATGGAGGTGAATCAGGGACAATAGGACAACAGACAAAAAAATCACTGGAAACTGTAGAAATGTGGTTTTACAGAAGAATGCTGAGAATACCATGAACAGCTAAGAAGAGCAATAAACACGTTCTGAAGAGACAAAATAAAAACGAGAGCTAATATTCAATATTAAGAATAACCAATCATCAATTTTTGGCTATGTAATGAGACGGGAACAGCTGGAATATTTTGTGACAACTGGAAAAATTGAGGGACGAAGAGATAAAGGTAAGAAAAGAGAAAATATACAAAACAGCTTAAGAGAATGGTTTGGCAGAAGGTCAACAAAAGAAATGATAAATAACTGTCCAGATTGAAAGTTGTGGAGAGACGTGATCACCAACGCCAGCATGCACGGTACTTGATGATGTCGAAGAGCACTTCAAGGTTTTACCGTGTAATTTATATTTCCAGGCTCTAGGTAGAACCCAGGAGGAACGTTTTAGTAAGGACTGGTTTTGTAATGTAAACCAAAGACAAAATAGCTATTCAACCAATGTCGACATTACTGAAGGTTGTTGTATGTCTTTCACGTTTTGCTGTCTGGTTAACAGAAATGACAAATAGGTTTTTATTTCAAGAACATTACATCTACTCTTCGCCACCGGAACACGATGAAATCGATACCTCTACCACAATTAGAACAACCATCCGGCTGTACTAAGTAAAGCAACTGTTCGGACTTCCGGGAAAGATGGCGGCCATTCCCGCAGCCTCCTTTAGAGAGTGCCACTACTAAAGCGGTTTTTGTGATGTCTGGACTGGGTTTCTATGTTTTTTTTAAATCAATTTATTCTAGTGAAATGGAGCTGAACACGACTGTGGGCACTCTCTTTAGTGACATCGTTTGTAAATGTCGCCCACGGAGCCACTTGGCTCCCATTGGTGTTCGACCTTGCTAAGGGCCGCCTAATTAAAATGCAAAAATCAAAATAAACAAAATGTCTTCATGTCGCTCTCATGTGAATTAAAGACTAACTAGGTCGCTTCAACCGTTTCGGTTCCTTTGTTTTAAATGTGTGCTTTCGAATAAATTAGAGTAAGGAATAGACACTTTTTAGTGGATGGAAGTCGTGTGGAGTCGTTGCGTGTGTGCCCACATTAGGGCTGTATGGTACTTGAACAAGTCACCAGAATTTGCTACCGCGTATCCTCGGTTGCTCGTGGCCTTGCGTCTAAAACCGCTGTTTCGCTGTCTGAAAGCCTAGGGTGAGCGTGGCCTTGCGTCTAAAACCGCTGTTTCGCTGTCTGAAAGCCTAGGGTGAGCGTGGCCTTGCGTCTAAAACCGCTGTTTCGCTGTCTGAAAGCCTAGGGTGAGCGTGGCCTTGCGTCTAAAACCGCTGTTTCGCTGTCTGAAAGCCTGCCTAGGGTGTGCGTGGCCTTGCGTCTAAAACCGCTGTTTCGCTGTCTGAAAGCCTAGGGTGTTCGAAACCCACGGTAGACAGAAAGAATTGTTTTTCTATCTGGGGTGAAATAAAAATACTGAGTCTCACACGTCGTGGCGACTGCTTGACCAAGCGGCCTTTATCATTCTGGTTCTATCGTTGCCCCCTGACATACACCAGCAATGGTACTATATGTCGTAAAGATAGTTTTTTTTGATGGGAGCTGTGACATGACTGCAGCGGCAATAGGAAATAGCATCACTATAGTGATGCTGATCCCTTGAGCAGAACAGGACAGAACAACGCTTAAGTTCCTCATATCTTGCTGTGTGTATGGTGTTAGTTACCATATATCCATAAACTTGACACTTTTTTTTATAATGTAGTCCGTATGAAGACGTCTTTACTTTCCATAAAAATCGATTAAACCAATTTAGAGGCTAGATGAACCTCATTGTCTGTCGGCAAAAAAATCCGTCAATTCGGAGATTTTAACCCTGACCGTTCAGATGAGGAACTAGCGTTACTAACTAGCCTAGCGAGGAACATACTAACCACTCAACCAACAAGACTCCATCAATCTATAATAACTTGTCAAATGAAGAAAGTCTAAAACCAAATCCATTGTCCGTTTTACAATTCCTCTAGAGATAGGTAAAGGTAAAGTACGAGACTTGAACCGGCGTCTTAGCACGCGAGTTTACACCCATATGTGCTCGGCCTTGTGTTCGGAAATTTCTGTATAGTGTCGCCTCAAGCATCGAAATTCAGATGCGAAACGACATTCCTCACCTTCCCAGGGTAATACCCTGGTATCCATTTCTGCCAACGGCTGGGTCGACCGTGGGGGTATTTTTTTTTCAACCACGAGTACAATTCACACTGCTCCCAGCGAGAATCGAACACGGGTTGTCCGAACGTCCAGTCGAGTGGTTTTCCCAACTGGGCTACCGACGCCTCCTCTACAGAGTTTTTAAGAAATAGAATATTCGGGCATAAGCATCCATCACTTATTCAAAGGCTACAATTACAGTATCCCCTCACCCCCGCTGTTATTTAGCAGACATGTATGTAAGTAACAATGTTACACTGTCAAGTACAAATCTTTTCCCACATATTTTTTATATACAAGGCAATGTCCCTTTTCTCCACGACAAATTTCCATTCATATTTGTCTATACGCAGCCTCTTTTCATTTAGTCACACACTATTTATGTCCTGCCTTAACAATTTACAATAATGGGTACCGGATTTTTTCTGGGAAATTAAAAAGATCGCGGCACGGGCGTAATACCGACCACATTACCTCAAAAATCATGTGCCGAAGGTCTGTAAAATAAAGGGTCACTAACACCATATTCCCTATACGCCACTTGGCGTGACGGGGGTACTTTACTTGTACTATTTTTTAACAATCTACAAGATATTGTGCGCATGCACAGCCGATAGACCATACATAAACTATTACCACAAATAGCATAATGTTGACCGTAACTATTTGCACTTATTATATATATCCTAAAACCGACTCATAACCCACTGTGGTACTCTCCAACCTTGATGATTCAACTCTGTTCACTCTTTTCTTTAAATCACATCTCCTCCCTACGTCTTTCTTGTGTCCCATCCCTACTCCTCCCTACGTCTTTCTTGTGTCCCAACGCTACTCCTCCCTACGTCTTTCTTGTGTCCCATCCCTACTCCTCCCTACGTCTTTCTTGTGTCATATCCCTACTCCTCCTTACGTCTTTCTTGTGTCCTATCCCTACTCCTCCCTACGTCTTTCTTGTGTCCCATCCCTACTCCTCCCTACGTCTTTCTTGTGTCCCATCCCTACTCCTCCCTACGTCTTTCTTGTGTCCTATCCCTACTCCTCCCTACGTCTTTCTTGTGTCCTATCCCTACTCCTCCCTACGTCTTTCTTGTGTCCTATCCCTACTCCTCCCTACGTCTTTCATGTGTCCTATCCCTACTCCTCCCTACGTCTTTCTTGTGTCCTATCCCTACTCCTCCCTACGTCTTTCTTGTGTCCCATCCCTACTCCTCCCTACGTCTTTCTTGTGTCCTATCCCTACTCCTCCCTACGTCTTTCTTGTGTCCTATCCCTACTGCTCCCTACGTCTTTCTTGTGTCCTATCCCTACTCCTCCCTACGTCTTTCTTGTGTCCTATCCATACTCCTCCCTACCTCTTTCTTGTGTCCTATCCCTACTCCTCCCTACGTCTTTCTTGTGTCCTATCCCTACTCCTCCCAACGTCTTTCTTGTGTCCTATCCCTACTCCTCCCTACGTCTTTCTTGTGTCCTATCCTTACTCATCCCTGCGTCTTTCTTGTGTCCTATCCCTACTCCTCCCTACATCTTTCTTGTGTCCTATCCCTACTCCTCCCTGCGTCTTTCTTGTGTCCTATCCCTACACCTCCCTGCGTCTTTCTTGTGTCCTATCCCTACTCCTTCCTACATCTTTCTTGTGTCCTATCCCTACTCCTTCCTACATCTTTCTTGTGTCCTATCCCTACTCCTTCCTACATCTTTCTTGTGTCCTATCCCTACTCCTCCCTGCGTCTTTCTTGTGTCCTATCCCTACTCCTCCCTACATCTTTCTTGTGTCCTATCCCTACTCCTCCCTGCGTCTTTCTTGTGTCCTATCCCTACTCCTCCCTACATCTTTCTTGTGTCCTATCCCTACTCCTCCCTGCGTCTTTCTTGTGTCCTATCCCTACTCCTCCCTGCGTCTTTCTTGTGTCCTATCCCTACTCCTCCCTACATCTTTCTTGTGTCCTATCCCTACTCCTCCCTGCGTCTTTCTTGTGTCCTATCCCTACTCCTCCCTGCGTCTTTCTTGTGTCCTATCCCTACTCCTCCCTGCGTCTTTCTTGTGTCCTATCCCTACACCTTCCTACATCTTTCTTGTGTCCTATCCCTACTCCTCCCTGCGTCTTTCTTGTGTCCTATCCCTACTCCTCCCTGCGTCTTTCTTGTGTCCTATCCCTACTCCTTCCTACATCTTTCTTGTGTCCTATCCCTACTCCTCCCTACATCTTTCTTGTGTCCTATCCCTACTCCTCCCTACATCTTTCTTGTGTCCTATCCCTACTCCTCGCTACATCTTTCTTGTGTCCTATCCCTACTCCTTCCTACATATTTCTTGTGTCCTATACCTACTCCTCCCTACATCTTTCTTGTGTCCTATCCCTACTCCTCGCTACATCTTTCTTGTGTCCTATCCCTACTCCTTCCTACATCTTTCTTGTGTCCTATCCCTACTCCTTCCTACATCTTTCTTGTGTCCTATCCTTACTCCTCCCTACATCTTTCTTGTGTCCTATCCCTACTCCTCCCTACATCTTTCTTGTGTCCTATCCCTACTCATCCCTACATCTTTCTTGTGTCCTATCCCTACTCCTCCCTACATCTTTCTTGTGTCCTATCCCTACTCCTTCCTACATCTTTCTTGTGTCCTATCCCTACTCCTTCCTACATCTTTCTTGTGTCCTATCCCTACTCCTTCCTACATCTTTCTTGTGTCCTATCCCTACTCCTCCCTACATCTTTCTTGTGTCCTATCCCTACTCCTCGCTACATCTTTCTTGTGTCCTATCCCTACTCCTTCCTACATCTTTCTTGTGTCCTATCCCTACTCCTTCCTACATCTTTCTTGTGTCCTATCCCTACTCCTTCCTACGTCTTTCTTGTGTCCTATCCCTACTCCTTCCTACATCTTTTTTGTGTCCTATCCCTACTCCTCCCTACATCTTTCTTGTGTCCTATCCCTACTCCTCCCTACATCTTTCTTGTGTCCTATCCCTACTCCTCCCTACATCTTTCTTGTGTCCTATCCCTACTCCTTCCTACATCTTTCTTGTGTCCTATCCCTACTCCTTCCTACATCTTTCTTGTGTCCTATCCCTACTCCTTCCTACATCTTTCTTGTGTCCTATCCCTTAATTACCTCTCTTGATCTTCTTCCCCCTTGCCACCTTATTCTCTCTTTGTTTTACTCTTGTTATGTACTCTTGTTGTTATCTTTATTTACTTACCTATCTGTGTGTGCGTGCTGTTTATTTGTTCCTGCTGAAGGCCTATTGAGCCGAAACGACGTTAAAATCTGTGTCGTCTATCAATCACGTAAAGCTTTTAACATACCATTTTATTCTTTTTTTTTTCAAATTTCCCTTACATTTAGCTTTACTGCAGCTTCGCATTTTTATGCTTTCTTTCTTTTGCATTTCTTTGTCTTCACCTTTTACTCTTCTTCCAATTTTTTTCTTTGCCTTGAAGACACCTACTTTCATTTTTTTTCCAATTTTTCATTGTCTGGTTTATTTAGTCTAATTAAATGCGATTGGCCCGGTCCTATTGTCTGTTTAGCTTCTAACCAGACTCTATGAAATCCTGGCCATTGTCTTTTCGCCATCTTTTTTTTAAAAGATGTGTTGGTGTGTATTCTAACTCGAAATCTTGTGTTGAACGTGTATAGTTTGTTTGTTATACATGATGAATGCTTTTGCCGAAACGTTGTAGCGTGTCTTGTTTTTCTGTTAGTTTAGATGCTCAATCCCATTTTATGTTTATTTTCTATTTTTTCTATCCTGCGTGAACAATCATCGATAAAAAAATTATTGCAACATGGATTCATTAAGGCTTCTGTTATCTTTTGTATATGAAAAAACGTATCATGGTATCACTGTCATGTATCATGCATCACTGTTGTATATACTGTCATTTTTCATGGTATCACTGCCATATATACTGACATGTATCATGATATCACTGTCGTGTGTACTGTCATGCATTATGGTATAACTGTTGTATATACTGTCAAGTTTCAAGGTATTCCTGTCATATCGGTATTCCTGGTATCACTGTCATGTATCATTGTATCACAGTTATGTATACTGTCATATATCATGGCACCACAGTTATGTATAATGTCATGTATCATGGTATCACTGTTATGTATACGGACATGTATCATGGTATCACTGCTATGTATCGTCATCATCATCAAGTACTGGGCCTACTGGCGTAAGTGATCATGTCTCTCCACAACTTTCGATCTCGGCAGCTATTTATCATTTCTGTTGTTCACTTTCTGCCAAGCCATTCTCTTAAGCTGTCTGTTATTTTCTCTTTGCTCCCTCTATCTCTTCGTCCCTCAATTTTCCCAGTTGTTACAATATATTACAGTTGTTCTCTTCTCATTATATGGCCAAAAAATGATGAATGTTTCTTCCTAATATTGGAAATTAGCTCTCTTTTTGCTTTGACCTCTCACAGAACATCTTCATTATTCTTCTTAGATGTCCATGGTATTCTCAACATTCTTCTGTAAAACCACATTTCTACAGACTCCAGTGATTTACTTGTCTGTTGTCCTATTGTCCATGATTCGCATCCATATGTTAAGACTGGCTCTACATAATGTTTAAGAACTCTTTTTCTTGTTTCTATTGTCAAAAATGGATTGCATAGTATCTTCCTCATTTTCTGGAAAGCTGCTTTTGCCTGAGCCATTCTGCATCTCACCTCTTTTGTACATCTTCCATCTAAGGTTAACAAAGTTCCAAATATTTAAATTCATTTACCTGTTTTAATATTGTTCCACTTGTCTTTATTTTGCACTGAGGTGATGTCTTTTTCTTTGTTGTTACCATTACTTCTCTTTTTGCTATTAAGGCTGAGTCCTTTATTTTTGCTTTCCTTCACTATAATGTCCAACATTTCTTGTAACTCATTTTCACTGTTACCGATTAAGACTGTATCATCAGCATACCTTAGATTATTTATATGATGACCTCCAATTGTTATTCCAGGCATGTCCCTTTATGGATCTTAAAATAATCTCACTATAAATATTAAACAAATCTGGTGACAGCCCACAACCTTGTCTAACACCCTGTTTTATTTGTTGAAACATTCCCAATTGGTTTCCAGTTCTTATGGCCCGTTTGTTGCCAGTACATGTTCTTTATTATTCTTAGATCTTTGCTGTCTACGTTTATGCTTTCTAAAATTTTGATTATTTCTTTGTGTTTTACTTTGTCAAATGCCTTGGTGTAATCTATGAAACATAGGTATAGATCTGTTTTCACCTCTATGGCTCTTTCTACTAAAGATCTTATGATATAAATGGCATTCCTTGTTCCTTTATCTCTAACAAAACCACACTGTTCATCGCTAATTTCTGGACTGATTTTGTTTCGCACTCTTCGCATGATGATTCTTAGTAATATCTTAGTCATGTGACTCATAAGGCTTATTGTGCGATGATCATCGCATTCAATCGCACCCGATTTCTTTGGTAGGGCTATGAATATTGATTTGAGCATGTCGTCTGGTATATATCCGCTGTTGTAGATATCATTCAATATTTTTGTTATATACTGCTATGTATACAGCCATGTATTATGGTATCAATGTTGTATATACTGTCATATATCACTGTCATATATACTGTCATGTATCATGGTATCACAGTTATGTATACCGTCATGTATCATGGCATCACAGTTATGAATAATGTCATGTATCATGGCATCACAGTTATGTATACTGTCATGTATCATGGCATCACAGTTATGTATAATGTCATGTATCATGGTATCACAGTTATGTATAATGTCATGTATCATGGCATCCCAGTTATGTATAATGGCATGTATCATGGTATCACAGTTATGTATAATGTCATGTATCATGGTATCACAGTTATGTATACTGTCATGTATCATGGTGTCACACTTATGTATACTGTTATGTATCATGGTGTCACTTGTATGTATAATGTCATGTATCATGGCATCACAGTTATGTATAATGTCATGTATCATGGCGTCACAGTTATGTATAATGTTATGTATCATGGTGTTACAGTTATGTATAATGTCACGTATCATGGTATCATTGTATGTATAATGTCATGTATCATGGTATCACTTGTATGTACACAGTCACGTATCATGGTATCACTTGTATGTATAATGTCACGTATCATGGTATCACTTGTATGTATAATGTCACGTATCATGGTATCACAGTTATGTATAATGTCATGTATCATGGTATCACAGTTATGTATACTGTTACGTATCATGGTGTCACTGCTACGTACACAGTCACGTATCATGGTATCACTTGTATGTATAATGTCACGTATCATGGTATCACTTGTATGTATAATGTCACGTATCATGGTATCACTTGTATGTATAATTTCACGTATCATGGTATCACTTGCATGTATAATGTCACGTATCATGGTATCACATGTATGTATAATGTCACGTATCATGGTATCACTTGTATGTATAATGTCATGTATCATGGTATCACTTGTATTTATAATGTCACGTATCATTGTATCACTTGTATGTATAATGTCACGTATCATGGTATCACTTGTATGTATAATGTCATGTATCATGGTATCACTTGTATGTATAATGTCATGTATCATGGTATCACTTGTATGTATAATGTCACGTATCATGGTATCACTTGTATGTATAATGTCACGTGATATGGTATCACTTGTATGTATAATGTCACGTATCATGGTATCACTTGTATGTATAATGTCACGTATCATGGTATCACTTGTATGTATAATGTCATGTTTCATGGTATCACTTGTATGTATAATGTCACGTATCATGGTATCACTTGTATGTATAATGTCACGTATCATGGTATCACTTGTATGTAAAATGTCACGTATCATGGTTTCACTTGTATGTATAATGTCACATATAATCATTCTTCTGTTACTGTTTTGTCTTCAGTACTCAAGACATCTCTGTGGATTCTTCCATACACACTCTGTTTTATTATTGCAGTCAGGGTATTATTGCAGTCAGGGTATTATTGCAGTCAGGGTATTATTGCAGTCAGGGTATTATTGCAGTCATGGTATTATTGCAGTCAGGTTATTCCCTTGTCCGCTCCACCGCTCGTCTCAGCGTTTCTCCAAACTTATGCAGTGTGATTATTTCTGAATTGATCGTAGATATATCTGCTCCTCCCACGAAGCACTTCATATTTACCAGACCTCTCTCCACCTCTAGACTCGTATCTCAATACCTCTCTCGACCTCTAGACTCGTATCTCAATACCTCTCTCCACCTCTAGACTCGTATCTCAATACCTCTCTCCACCTCTAGACTCGTATCTCAATACCTCTCTCCACCTCTAGATCGTATCTCAATACCTCTCTCCACCTCTAGACTCGTATCTCAATACCTCTCTCCACCTCTAGACTCGTATCTCAATACCTCTCTCCACCTCTAGATCGTATCTCAATACCTCTCTCCACCTCTAGACTCGTATCTCAATACCTCTCTCCACCTCTAGATCGTATCTCAATACCTCTCTCCACCTCTAGATCGTATCTCAATACCTCTCTCCACCTCTAGACTCGTATCTCAATACCTCTCTCCACCTCTAGACTCGTATCTCAATACCTCTCTCCACCTCTAGATCGTATCTCAATACCTCTCTCCACCTCTAGACTCGTATCTCAATACCTCTCTCCACTTCTAGCGTAGATTGTCTCTCTCCTATCTCATAGACTGTATCTCTGAATACCTCTCTCTCCTCTAGACTCGTATCTCAATCTACTCCACCTCTAGACTCGTATCTCATATCTCTCTCCACACTAACTAATCTCTCAATACCTCTCTCCACCTCTAGAATCGTATCTCAATACCTCTCTCCACCTCTAGACTCGTATCTCATTACCTCTCTCCACCTCTAGATCGTATCTCAATACTTCTCTTCACTTCTAGCGTTCCCCAGATTGTCTTTGCTGTCCTATCTTTCATGATAATTTGACTAATCACTGATTTGTTGATTTAATCTCGTTCTCTCCGCAAGACTGAAATATCCCATCTTTGTTACTTCCATCTACTACACTCACTAATCTTTGGTTATCTCTTTCTTTATAACACTACTAATCTTTAGCAATTTCTTTCTTTATTAAATCCACTGATCTTTAATTATTATTTTCCAGTACTACATCTACTAATCTTTCATTATTTCCTTCTTTACAACATCCACTAATCTTTCATTATTTCCTTCTTTACTACATCCACTAATCTTTCATTATTTCCTTCTTTACAACATCCACTAATCTTTCATTATTTCCTTCTTTACTACATCCACTAATCTTTCATTATTTCCTTTTTTACTACATCCACTAATCTTTCATTATTTCCTTCTTTACAACATCCACTAATCTTTCATTATTTCCTTCTTTACTACATCCACTAATCTTTCATTATTTCCTTCTTTACAACATCCACTAATCTTTCATTATTTCCTTCTTTACTACATCTACTAATCTTTCATTATTTCCTTCTTTACAACATCCACTAATCTTTCATTATTTCCTTCTTTACAACATCCACTAATCTTTCATTATTTCCTTCTTTACTACATCCACTAATCTTTCATTACTTCCTTCTTTACTACATCCACAAATCTTTCATTACTTCCTTCTTTACAACATCCACTAATCTTTCATTACTTCCTTCTTTACAACATCCACTAATCTTTCATTACTTCCTTCTTTACAACATCTACTAATCTTTCTTTATTTCCTTCTTTACAACATCCACTAATCTTTCATTACTTCCTTCTTTACAACATCCACTAATCTTTCATTACTTCCTTCTTTACAACATCCACTAATCTTTCATTACTTCCTTCTTTACAACATCTACTAATCTTTCATTATTTCCTTCTTTACTACATCCACAACATCAACTTCGAGCCACCTCTTTCCATCAGTTTCCCGACGTCTTACTCTTCATCCTCCCAATGCTCCTGATGAAGTCCAGTTTTGCGTGACTGGTCTGTTTAAATCTCCAGCCGTTGTGTGCCACTGAAGTCAGACCGTAGGCTTTTGTAATCACAGATAGCTGGCTGGTTAGGCTCCAACCTTGTGACGTAATGGAACCACTTTAGATTATGTCTGCCCTTCGTTTCAGGTTCAAAGTTTAATTACAGAATTGTACTTTAACGTCAGAAGGTTTTATCTAACTCCTCACGTGACATTCATTGTTTTATCAAACATTTTATTACCTGTGTCTTGTGATCTTTCGCTCTAGGGAGGGATATGTTTTATGTTGATTAGAAACTAAAGAATATGTTTTATGTTGATTAGAAACTAAAGAATATGTTTAATGTTGATTAGAAACTAAAGAATGTGTTTAATGTTGATAAGAAACTAAAGAATATGTTCAAATTCATCATCAGGTCGCATTTCCTTTGCAGAACGTTACATTCAGTACACGCCGAGTGAAAGAATCTCAGACTCTAGTCACATCTTCTATTGTCATATTCATGGTCTTCTTGATGTCTTGAAACCATCTTCTTATTGGTCTGCCCCTGATGCACCGTCCAGGTACCATGCCTTCCGTTAGTGTTCATTCCAGTCTGTTGTGCCTTTTGACGTGGTCATAATATTTTAATTTCCTCTGTAGGTTTATGAGCCAGTTCTTTGTAATATTTATATCTTTTAGTGCGTCTTCAATACTCTATTATCTAAGATATCTTATAGATTTTTCTGTAGCATTTTACTTCGAATGAATCGATTTGTCTTTATTAATGTTTGCGAGATTGTCCACGATTCTCTCTCTCTGCGATCAAGACTCAATCAGAGTAGGATTCCAGACTCTCTCGTGAAGTCAGCTGTCTGTTTAAGCGAATCGATTGCCCCATATAGTTTTTTCTTCCAGGGAGGTGGGTGTGGACCACATTGCTCTTCTCAGGTCTGTGTACTGGGGGCAATCCTGTAGAACATGTTTTGTAGTCATATTGTCCAGTGTACAGTGGCATAGGCTGGTTGTACCTATTTTGAATTTGGTGAACATGTGATTTCTCATTCTATTGTGGCCAGTGCGTAAGCGAAGTATGATGACTTGATCCATCCTTGTTAGTTGGTGGTATCCGTCACTCTCGTTATGCTTTGGGTGTTCTCGTTTCTATTTTTCATGGAACTGACCCTTGAGGATGGATTTGACTTCATCATAACTGAGCGGATGGTTCTCTTGTGGTAATCTCCCTCCCTCTTTAGCTAATTTGTCTGCGCGTTCGTTCCCGTGTATATTACAGTGTGATGGTATCCACTGAATGACGACTCTCTGGAAGTTATTGCATAGTTGGTCCAGGGTTGTTCTCAAGTCATCTAGTTCATTGTTCTTAGGGCTTTTTAGAGCTGATAATACTGACAGTGCATCAGTCAGAATCACCAATTTATTGTGCATTTTATTTTTGTGTTGAGTAGCCAGTGTTGCAGCATCTCTGATGGCCTCAGTTTCTGCTTTAAAGTTGTTTGAGAATTTTCCAGTAGCTATTGACTAGGTGATCTCGTCCTGATTATTCAGCGTCAAGAACACACCTCCCCCTCCATTTCTGGTGGCATTTGTAGCAGAGCCATCTGTGTATATGTGGGACCAAGAGTCCTGTGGGTAGGTATCGTGTGTGTGTTTTTCTGCTACGTGTTTTCTTTCTATGTCTGATTGGGTGCCTTTTTTCATGATTCCTGTTATATCTTCCTTAAGTTCTGGTATTTTATGTTTTCCATGAGGAGACATATCAGATGGGCCCAAGGGCTTCGATATTGTTTGGGAAAGTACTGGGTCTCCAGTAGTTAGTTCATTGGCAGTTGCTGCGAAGTTGGTCCTCTTTAGTCGTACAATTCCGGAACCAGATATTCTTTGGTGCATGGGGTGGCTAAGGAGCCTTCTATATTTCACCGCTTGTTGCAATACTTTAGTGACCCGTCTGTCATCTAAGGGTTGTAAACCTGTTACTGTTTCTAGAGTCTTGATAGGTGTAGATTTCATAGCACCAGTGATGATACGGGCAGCTTGGTTCTGTGTTCTGTTAATTTTGCTAAGGTGTGATTTGGAAGCCATAGCCCAGGCTGTGACTCCATATTCTAGAACCGGTCTGACTCTTCCTACGTATAGTCTTTTCAAAATATTGCTGCCTGCCCTCCAGTCCGTTCCTGCCAATTTCTTCATAATATTAGTTCGTTTTCTGGCTTTGCTCCTTGCTCTGTCTATCTGATTTTTCTAAGTCATTCAAGATTCATGGTGACGCCAAGATATGTTGGATTTTGGTCAATAGGGAGTGTATGGTCTTTTATCTTCAAATTTGCAGAGAGTGTGTTTCTTGATGGGCTGAAAATTGTATATGTAGTTTTTTTTCGTTGATTGGTAAGAACCATGTGTTCGTCCATTTTTCATGTTCACCTAGGGCATCTTGCATCCTGGGTCCAGCGACCTGCATACTTTCCTCGCGAGCCCTTAACGCCAGATCATCTGCGTATATTGCTGAGTGTATTCTGGGTGGAATGTCCATCACGATGTCATTTATGAAAATTAAAAAGAGTGTTAGGGACAAGACTCCGCCTTGTGGGACACCTTGTTCGATAGAGACCTTTTTACTTAGTTGACCTTGAACTTGTACTCTGGCCGTTCTATCCTGAAGTATTGAGAGACCCAATTGAATAAACGACCCTGGATGCCAAGTCTGAAAAACGTATTCTTTAGACCATCTCGCCAAACCCTATCAAAAGCCTTCCCCATGTCGACCCACACTGCCAGTGTGAGTTTCTTTTCTTGTAGAGCATCCTCTATTTCCTATGCAATGTAGGTGACCAGGCCTTCAGTTGATCTGTGCTGACGGAAGCCACTTTGTTGTGGTACGATTTGTTGTTTTGTCTCCAAATGCCACATAAGTCTTCTGTTAATCAGCCTTTACATGAGTTTACTCAGGCAGCTCAGTAGGCTAATTGGTCTATAGCTACTTGGGTCTAGTTTGTCCATGCTTGAAGATGGGCACCATAATAGCTTCTTTCCAGATTGCCGGCACATGACCTCTCTTCCAGCTAGGATTTATTATCCTTAGAAGCTGGCTCTTGGCTTTCTGTCCCAGATTTAGGAGCATTTCGTTGAATATTCTATCTTTACCAGGGGAACTTTTGAGCTTCAATCCTTCGAGGGTAACACCTTATTCAGTTGGGGTAAAGATGGTCGTCTGATGCTCTTCTTGAGCATGTGTTTTGCACCTTGGTTTTCCGTCTTCCAGCTTTCTGTTTGTCTATTGGAATGTTTATTCTACTAAAGTTTTTGTAAGTCTCTATCAGTAGATTTGCTGCCATTTTGCCTGAGAGGATGTTCTGATTGTGTGTTAATGATATTGGAGGTCGGCAGTTGTTTTCGTCACTCAGAGCTTTTGCAAGTTTCCATAGTTTATGATCATTTTTATCAAGGTTAAGGCTCTCTGTTTTGTCTATCCAGCGCTGTCTTGCTGATATCATGACCTCACGTCTGTATTTGGCAGAGGCTGCTTTGTAGGCAATGTTGCTCTCTGTGCTTTGTGATGTTTCAGCTAGTTCTCTGGCAGAGTCCAGTCCTTCTTCTAATCTTTGTATTTCCTTGCTCCAGTATGGCTTGTAGTTTCTTCTTGCTGCTCTAGGAATGGATTCTTTAGCAGCTCTCAGGATTCTAATTGTTAACTGCTCTATCATATTATTGACCTTCTTTTCGTGAGTGTTGATAGAAGCAGTATATGCATCAGTGAGTCTTGCAAACGTTGCCCAAATTTGCTCGCTTATAGTTCCAGCGGGGAAGAGGTATTTGCAACTCCTGTTTGTGAGCAAGAGCCACTGAAAGTTTGACTGGTCTATAATCACTATCTCCAAGTTGGTTCAGCACTTTTTTGGTTATTTTGATAGATATGTCTCCAGTTGCAAATGCTAGGTCGGAAGTGGAAGTTGTTTTCCATTTTCTTGAGTAGAAGGTTGGGGGCTCCTCCCTAGAGTTTATGAGGAATAGGTTGTTGTCTATTTCCCATTCTTCCACTTCTTCACCTCGAACATTGGACTCCTTATATCCCCATCTTTCAGAGTGGCTGTTAAAGTCTTCTACTACCAGACACGTTGATGGTGTTATTTCCATTGACTCCAGCTTCAGTAATTTGTCATTTGGACAGTATATATTAAATATCCTTATACTAGCGGAGTTAATGTATAGGTCTGTACCAATGATCTCTGCCACTCCGTTTGTGACTGCATCTATCAGTTTTGCTGGGATGGAATTTTTAATAAGTATAAGAATTCCACCCTTGTGACCTTCCCTGTCTTGTCTAAATGTTTGGTAGCCCCTGATCATAAATCTGTGTTGAGGATTAAGATGCGTATTCTGGATGCAGGCAACGCCTATCTCCTCCTCAGCTAGTCTGATTGTTAGAGTTTGTTTTTGTGGTATATGCCCTCCGCATTCCAGGGTATTATATTCAGCTGTTTCTTGAAGCCTTTCCGGTCAGCGGTAGTTTCTATCATAATTAGAGTCTGTTAGATCCAGTCTGATTGATTACTTGTTAAAACGTTGCACTGTGTTCTGCGCCAGTGGCCCAGTGCATCCGATTTCAGCCACTATTTTTATTCAGGTTTGCTTTCCTTAGCCTTTGATTGTCCCCAATCTTCCTGCAAGGCAGCATATTGTCTTTTATGTAGGGGAATTCTGCCCTTAGATGGTCAGCCCTCCCAGGTTTACGAGCACCATCTGCCCAACCTTGATGTAGTAATTAGTTGGTGATTAGACCATCACCATCACACATCAAACAACAGACTATAAGACCCTCCTAGCTATCACGAACTTCCGGGAGTCTGACCGATGATGCCATGCCATGTACGAAACCCCATTCCGTCTTTCATTTATTAGAATACTACCGTCCTAGGGCTATGCGACTAACTTGATGACGTAGCTCACACAACAATGGCTGCACTCACAATATCCCAATTACTATAGTAAAAGCAGCCAACAACACACGAAAAACTGATACACAATTTCCAAAGTGAAAACTGCTACTGATTAGACTGAGCAGAGCTTAGCAAAGAGTTGTACAATGCAAGAACTTGGCGTTATACAATTACATCGACGGTTTTGGAACATCACACGATGTGTTGACGTAATTCGCATATATAGCTAGGCAGGGGAAGGTCGTATTCACAAACGTTTGACTTGACAATGAAGAACAATGAGGTGAGTACAACCTGTCATCATCGGCGAACTTTGCTAACTGGATCAGTTGATTAGCTCAGACGTAGAAAATTACACCGTAGAGCCGAAGCTAATCAGTTCCCTAATGCAACTTCTGCAGCGGTCCAGCGAACGTGACCTCATTCCACCATGTTTGGAAACGGAAGTCGTCCATGATTCATAACCATATGTTGCTATTGGGAAGATACATGTATATTAATATCAGCAGGGATCATTTAAGTATTTGCAAGAATGTACAAGTAATAAAAAGAATATTGAAGCGTCTGAATGGGATGTTTGACACACACAGGAGTGATGTCTTGAATGTATCTAGCAAAATTGAGTGAACTACACATACACAAGAACCATGTGAAGTTCTTCTCATAAACATAACATCTAGCTGAAGTCAGAAATAAACTATGTTCTGAGAGTGCACAAACTAAATCACAAGACACGCAACAAACTCTACACGAGCACCACTAAAACAACAACAGAACGAGTTGTGTTCGTTACCCTATGCTATAATCATGAGTATAAATGCGTGAAAGACATCGTCAATGATAGCTATCTTTTCAAGTAGTTGTGTTGACTGTGTGCTCTAGCGTTTGGTTCTCGTGGAAAGGTGCTGTACCGAGGAGTACGGGTTCGAACCTGCCTCGGACCATCTATTGTTCTTTGTTTTCTTTCTTTTGGTTGTTTGTAATTTGTTTCCGAGTCTTGTAAACACACCTCTGCCAGAAATGATTGGCTGTCCGAGTCTTGTAAACACACCTCTCCCAGAAATGATTGGCTGTCCGAGTCTTGTAAACACACCTCTCCCAGAAATGATTGGCTGTCCGAGTCTTGTAAACACACCTCTCCCAGAAATGATTGGCTGTCCGAGTCTTGTAAACACACCTCTCCCAGAAATGATTGGCTGTCCGAGTCTGTGTCTTGTAAACACACCTCTCCCAGAAATGATTGGCTGTCCGAGTCTTGTAAACACACCTCTCCCAGAAATGATTGGCTGTCCGAGTCTTGTAAACACACCTCTCCCAGAAATGATTGGCTGTCCGAGTCTTGTAAACACACCTCTCCCAGAAATGATTGGCTGTCCGAGTCTTGTAAACACACCTCTCCCAGAAATGATTGGCTGTCCGAGTCTTGTAAACACACCTCTCCCAGAAATGATTGGCTGTCCGAGTCTTGTAAACACACCTCTCCCAGAAATGATTGGCTGTCCGAGTCTTGTAAACACACCTCTCCACCTCTCCCAGAAATGATTGGCTGTCCGAGTCTTGTAAACACACCTCTCCCAGAAATGATTGGCTGATCTACCCCCTCGGAAGTTTCCCTCCATAATAATAATGTTGTATTATTTTCTGTCTCCAAACAAGAACAGACTGGACGAACCTCACATTGATTCTATTATGTTAACACTAGTACCATTCCACAGAACAACTATTACTAAACTGTCCAGTTTTATACGAAGCCCTCAAAAGTTCTTCTCGCTGTCCTTATCTCCCCTAGAATCTGTGGAAAAATGCACATACAAATGCAACTAAACCGACTGAAGCTTGTGCGACCAGAAACGAGCCCAAGCAGTCATCAATGTAATCCTATTACATTTGTGTGGTCCGAAGCTTGCTTCACGTCTGTTGCGGGAGCTCGAAATATTAATATTTTTCTTCTTTATGAGACGTTTATTCATATCGTCTGTATTTAAGTAATTGTATTATAAAAACGCAAGAGGAACAATACTAAAACAGGTCAATGAATTTAATTTCTTGGAAAAGTGTTAACCTCAGATGGTAGATGCACAACAGAAGTAAAATGCAGAATGGCTCAGGCAAAAACAGCTTTCCAAACCATGAGGAAGATACTGTGCAATCAATTTTTGACAATAGAAACAAGAAAAAGAGTTCTTAAATGTTATGCAGAGCCGGTCATAATATATGGATGTGAATCATGGACAATAGGACAACAGGCAAGAAAATCATTAGAGGTTGTAGAAATGTGATTTTACGGAAGAATGTTGAGCATACCATGGAAAGCTAAGAAGAGTAATGAAAACTTTTGAAAGAGACCAACACAAAAAGAGAGCGAATATCCAACATTAGGAGGAAACAAAATCATCTTTCTTTCGCCATGTAATGAGTAGGAAACAGCTGGAATACATTGTAATAACTGGGAAATTGGAGGGACGAAGAGAGAGAGGGAAACAAAGCGAAAAAGATACCAGACAGCTTAAGAGAATGGCTTAGTAGAAGGTCAATAACAGAGTTTGCATATAAGTGTCGAGATCGAAAATTGTGGAGAGACATGATCACCTACGCAGGCACGGTACTTGATGATGATGATGATTATAAAAAAAACAAGAGTAGGAACAACGGCTCTACACTCGACTATAACTCAAGGACTGGGAATAACCAATCAATTAGTGAGGGAATAAAATAAGCATTGTCGTTAGTAATGCGCGCTCGATGGTCATTCATCGCGATCACAATTTAACTGCTTGGCTTTACAGTCAAACTTGCGGACAATCTCAGCTTTGACAATTTTTTCTTTTAAATTTTAAACTTTCACACGTTATCTCCAATCATCTAAAACACTAAACAATCTACTTCTTGCAGAAATAACGCTTCACGATTTCACGAAAACACTAGATAGATTAGATCGCGCAACCGAGTGAGCTGGCCTACATATGAGTGGTTCTACATCTCACCCCTCATACTACAGGTCACCACGAATGAACAAACTGTCCGTTCACTACATCCACGTCTTTGCTTACCCTCCCCATCTTTAATACTGTGACCGAAGCACGTATTGACTATTTTTAATACTATTTATATCGTGAGTGTTAACTCCGTGCTTGTATGCATGAGTACTTGAATGCCTTGCAGAAGAATTTCTAATGCACTGGTATGACTCTGTAAAAATAGTGCTATTCAAGGATGCAATAATGAAAGAGAAAGCTGCTCGTGCCAGATTACATCACGATTGTACTTCAATGACGCAATAAAGCTAAACGAGAAGGTAAAAGGTTCGAGACTTCAATCGGTGTCTTAGCACGCAGGTAAACAAAAAGTTAAGAGCCCCCGTCACGCCAAGTGGCGTATGAGGAATATGGTGTTAGTGACCATAATAAATTTTACAGACCTTTAGTACATGATTTTCGGGGTTATGTGGTCGGTAGTACGCCCGTGTCGCTTTACTTTCCCAGGAAAAATCCGGTACCCATTTAAGGCTGGGTGAACCCAGAAGCTGTCGGTTGGGATCGAACCCTATCCCTTGTCCTTTGTAGTCCAGTTCACTAACTACTGAGCTATCGCGGCTCCGTTTAGCACGCGGGTGTCTTGCCCATATGTGCTCGGTCGCCTATCCAGAAATTTCGGAGACTCCTGTCTAGTGTCGTCTCAAGCATCGTAACTCACGAGCGTCATTCCTCACCTTCCCCGAATATGAACCCTGGTACCCATTTATGTTAGCGACTAGTTGACCGCAAGGGTATCTTTTGTTTCCCGAAACCACGAGTACAATCTACACTGCTTCCAGCGGGAATCGAACACAGGTCCCAACGGCGGTAGCTTGTGCAGCTAAATGATATCACATGATATGTCATACTTACAGGGAAGCGAGGTATTACACTTTACTGTACTCGACCACAAACATTGCGAGAACAGAAAGAAGTGAAGAGAGTAAAACAGTATCATTACAGCTTTACGATGAAAACGACAATGTAAAACATGTCAAAGCTGAGATCGAAAAGTTGACCGTCTCATTGAAAACATACAACACACACAAACAGAAACAAGGAAAGTATATAATTCAAGTACATTGAATAAAATAACGAACAAGGTGTAGTGTATAGAAAATATCAAGATAAAAAAAAAGAGGAAGAGGTAGAGTAACACCGAAAAAAAATACACGTATAAGGGAAGCAAATTTGAAGGAATTGAACATTTCGACAAGATTAGAAACGGACAGTGACAAACACAACGAGACCTATGCGACCTCTAGCTCCGCAGGAAAGATCAAGGTCGTGTAGAGAGAAACAAGGCGCATCGTGTTAGTGTGACTGCCAAAAGAAAGGAGAAATGATGTTCTTTGTTCTAGCACAACTTCACATAATCAAGTACATCTGTCCCCATAACATTT
Source organism: Megaustenia siamemsis (assembly GCA_032433765.1). NCBI lineage: Eukaryota > Metazoa > Mollusca > Gastropoda > Stylommatophora > Ariophantidae > Megaustenia > Megaustenia siamemsis. The sequence continues at coordinate 6,415,223 of JAVIAB010000125.1, read as the reverse complement.
AGATGGGGGGGGGGGGGGGTGAGCTTCTCCTCTCTGTTATTACCGACTTGAGGATGGAAATATCTCGATGGAGGGGCACAGATAACAAATAGAAACTAAAGTGGATGCCTCACTTTGAGAACACTGCACATACTATTTGTTAATGTTTTCTCTGAGCATTCACATACATGTAATAATGTTCTCTTTTTTTAGATTGTACGCGATTATATCCGATATTGTATTGTTGCAAATTATTTACTCAACATTTCTGTACGGTGCAGAATCATGGACATTAAATAAGAAAACAGCAGAAAATAGAAGCCTTTGAAATGTGGATCCACAGGGAAATGGAGAGAATTGGCTGGAAAAAAAAGAGGACAAACAAAGAAGTTCTTAATCTGCTGAAAATGGAAAAGGAGCTGCTTAACACAGTCGAAAAAGAAAATGGAAATTTTTGAGACACGTCAAGAGACACAATACCATTATAAAAATCATCAGGGAAGGTATGGTACAAGGCAAACTAGGCAGAGGAAGACCAAGACTAAAGTGAACTGATAACATCAAAAGGTAGTCAGGTGAACCTATGACTACGTGCACCATCAAGACAAGAGGCATAATAAAATGGCGTTCCTTAGTAGCCAACCTTCGATATGGAGACGGTAATGAATGAATGTATTGTAGACGTCAACGGCAATGAGCAATTTCAATTGTGCTGGGCCATCATTTCGCAGACACACATAACCATTGAGATTTATCGGAATTCATAACCATTATATTTAACGTGCAGACGATAGAAAGTGAGAGCCATGCTGTTGTAAGAGACAAAGATAGTTCACAGTTCTCTCTCTGTCCTAGAACAAGACACTCGGCAAAAGCACTGCTCTCGACGCAGTCTCCCAGGATTCAAATCATCACTCGCACACTGGCTCTGCCATTCTCTTGTCTTCGCCAATGCCCATAGCCGTCCTTACGGCTCACAGAATACACTGTCGATGTTGAACTATCAGCAGGGATAACTCCATTCTGCTGCTCTATCAACTAACATTTTTGTGTTTCATGAAAAGCGAGTATCTCCGTGCTTCAAGCAAATTCTGAGATATTCACATAATTTGTTTCGCTCTACTGAGGTAACATTTTATTGTTTCATATTTGACAATAAATAATTTAACAAAATCGGTTACGTTCTAAGAGGGAACATAACGTATTAGCATTTATTGAATAGATTAAATGGGTCCATTCGAGATAAAATAAACCGAATTTATAGCGCACTTGTGCACAACTATATAAGAGGAACAGAGAGGCACTGTGTAGGAGTTTAACGAAAAAAAAAACACGCCCCGACCTCGCTTTGAGTATGTTGTGTTGGCCTTGTGTATCCTCATTTCTATACCGTGGGCATATCTTGGGGTCTTGTGGTCGACACAGACCGTGACCGCATTTATTTCCCAGAAAAAAATCTCCAGTACACATTTTATGCTGGTTAAACTTAATCAACCGTGTATCTTCTGTAGACTAATTCCTCACCGCTGGTTATCTTCATTAGCGCTACGGCGCTAAATTACGTTCAGTAAAAGAATGCACGGTTAGGACATTCACAACTTTGTTGGTTCATTGAAGTTAGGACATTCACAACTTTGTTGGTTCATTGAAGTTAGGACATTCACAACTTTGTTGGTTCATTGAAGTTAGGACATTCACAACTTTGTTGGTTCATTGAAGTTAGGACATTCACAACTTTGTTGGTTCATTGAAGTTAGGACATTCACAACTTTGTTGGTTCATTGAAGTTAGGACATTCACAACTTTGTTGCTTCATTGAAGTTAGGACATTCACAACTGTGTTGCTTCATTGAAGTTAGCAATATCAAAGGCTGTAAAATATGGTTGATGATGTAGATTTATGGAAATTAAGTAAATCTGTGGTATTTGCTAGCAGCAATGTACACAGTCGTTGAAATCGCGTGGTGAGCACTTTCAGCAGATTTATGCTACATGATGATTGCTAGAAGTGCATATATATTACATAATGTCACGAGTACAATAAATACATATATGTTTCATATTGTGTGATGAGTGCAATAAATAGACATATACTACTATATGATATCATCATTATCAAGTGCCATGCCTGCTGGGGTAAGTAATCATGTCTCTCCACAACTTTCGATCTCGACAGTTATTTATCATTTCTGTTGTTGACCTTCTGCCAAGTCATTCTCTTAATTAAGCAGTCTGGTATCTTTTCTCTTTGCTTCCCTCTGTCTCTTCGTCCCTCAATTTTCCCAGTTGTTACAATGTATTCCATTTGTTCCCTTCTCATTACATAACCCAAAAAATAATGAATGTTCCTTCGTAATATTGGAAATTAGCTCTTTCTTTGCTTTGGCCTCTTTCAAAACGTTGTCATTACTCATCTTAGCTGTCCATGGTATTCTCAACATTCTTCTGTAAAACCACATTTCTACAGACTCCAGTTATTTTCTTGTCTGTTGCCTTATTGTCCATGATTCACATCCATATGTTAAGACTGGTTCTAGATAACATTTAAGAACTCTTTTTCTTGCTTCTCTTGTCAAAAATTGATTGCACAGTATCTTCCTGATTGTTTTGGAAAACTACTTTTGCTTGAGTCATTCTGCATCTCACCTCTTTTGTACATCTACCATCTGAGGTTAACTACATGAAATAAAGAGTGCAATAAATATGCCTCCCTCCTCTACCTAGTGTTAAGTCGGTTCATCGTATCGTTAGTTTCGACATTAAAACCAATGGTTTTTGAACTTATTCACAAGCACACGCTGTCCTATATATCACCGCTGTCCTCCTATATATCACCGCTGTCCTCCTATATATCACCGCTGTCCTCCTATATATCACCGCTGTCCTCCTATATATCACCGCTGTCCTCCTATATATCACCGCTGCCCTCCTGTATATCACCGCTGTCCTCCTATATATCACCGCTGTCCTCCTATATATCACCGCTGTCCTCCTATATATCACCGCTGTCCTCCTATATATCACCGCTGTCCTCCTGTATATCACCGCTGCCCTCCTGTATATCACCGCTGCCCTCCTATATATCACCGCTGTCCTCCTATATATCACCGCTGTCCTCCTATATATCACCGCTGTCCTCCTATATATCACCGCTGTCCTCCTATATATCACCGATGTCCTCCTGTATATCACCGCTGCCCTCCTGTATATATCACCGCTGTCCTCCTATATATCACCGCTGTCCTCCTATATATCACCGCTGTCCTCCTATATATCACCGCTGCCCTCCTATATATCACCGCTGCCCTCCTATATATCACCGCTGTCCTCCTATATATCACCGCTGCCCTCCTATATATCACCGCTGCCCTCCTGTATATCACCGCTGCCCTCCTATATATCACCGCTGCCCTCCTATATATCACCGCTGTCCTCCTATATATCACCGCTGTCCTCCTATATATCACCGCTGTCCTCCTGTATATCACCGCTGTCCTCCTATATATCACCGCTGCCCTCCTATATATCACCGCTGTCCTCCTATATATCACCGCTGCCCTCCTGTATATCACCGCTGCCCTCCTATATATCACCGCTGTCCTCCTATATATCACCGCTGCCCTCCTATATATCACCGCTGTCCTCCTATATATCACCGCTGTCCTCCTATATATCACCGCTGTCCTCCTATATATCACCGCTGTCCTCCTATATATCACCGCTGTCCTCCTATATATCACCGCTGTCCTCCTATATATCACCGCTGCCCTCCTATATATCACCGCTGCCCTCCTGTATATCACCGCTGCCCTCCTATATATCATTGCTGCCCTCCTATATATCACCGTTGTCCTCCTGTATATCACCGCTGTCCTCCTGTATATCACCGCTGCCCTCCTGTATATCACCGCTGCCCTCCTATATATCACCGCTGTCCTCCTATATATCACCGCTGTCCTCCTATATATCACCGCTGCCCTCCTGTATATCACCGCTGTCCTCCTATATATTACCGCTGTCCTCCTATATATCACCGCTGCCCTCCTATATATCACCGCTGTCCTCCTGTATATCACCGCTGCCCTCCTATATATCACCGCTGTCCTCCTATATATCACCGCTGTCCTCCTGTATATCACCGCTGTCCTCCTATATATCACCGCTGTCCTCCTATATATCACCGCTGCCCTCCTATATATCACCGCTGCCCTCCTATATATCACCGCTGTCCTCCTATATATCACCGCTGCCCTCCTATATATCACCGCTGTCCTCCTATATATCACCGCTGCCCTCCTGTATATCACCGCTGTCCTCCTGTATATCACCGCTGTCCTCCTATATATCACCGCTGCCCTCCTATATATCACCGCTGCCCTCCTGTATATCACCGCTGTCCTCCTATATATCACCGCTGCCCTCCTATATATCACCGCTGCCCTCCTATATATCACCGCTGTCCTCCTATATATCACCGCTGCCCTCCTATATATCACCGCTGCCCTCCTATATATCACCGCTGTCCTCCTATATATCACCGCTGTCCTCCTATATATCACCGCTGCCCTCCTATATATCACCGCTGTCCTCCTATATATCACCGCTGTCCTCCTGTATATCACCGCTGTCCTCCTATATATCATCGCTGCCCGAGATGTCTAGTAATCGGATCTCACTTACCTGCAGGCCACGGTAGCAAGGGTCAAGTCATGAGGAGACCACGATTTCGATTTTTGTTTAAAATTCTCACCACCTGTGATGGGAATCGAAGCGAGGACCTTCTTGTCCAGAGCCAGACTTCGTACATCTCGACCAGCATAAAGATTTTTGCAATATAATGTTGATAATAAATAAGTACATGTGTACAGTGACATCATTGTTGATTATGATATGGTTAATGTTGATATTAATGATATGATTTTATGCTGGTAAAATAATGGGAACCTGAGAGAGTCTGCAATAGAAATGAGTTCTCCCGTCGAAGTAACGTCACAACAATTAAACACGTTAGTTTCAGGAACAAAGAAGTTTAGATTAATGATTCTTTTATTTCCTCTATTCTTTTATTTCATCGATTCTTTTATTTCGTCGATTCTTTTATTTCGTCGATTCTTTTATTTCATCGATTCTTTTATTTCGTCGATTCTTTTATTTCGTCGATTCTTTTATTTCGTCGATTCTTTTATTTCGTCGATTCTTTTATTTCATCGATTCTTTTATTTCGTCGATTCTTTTATTTCGTCGATTCTTTTATTTCGTCGATTCTATTTTTTCGTCGATTCTTTTATTTCGTCGACTCTTGTATTTCTTCGCAGGCAGCCTTAAGATGAAGTCAGTAATCAGGCAGATAACATCACGATCACATTATTTCTTTAAGTTTTGGTAGCACTGTTCAGGGAACAGGCAACCAATTGCAGTACTGCGGTAAAGCTGGTAGCAGGGAGCCATATTGGGGTGTGGTATACACTCCAAGGTATGATTACAGCTATCTTAGCTTCTTATGTCTACCTCAAATATTCAATCCTACTGCATGTTCTCTCAATCTCAATGTTAAGATCTATTGCCTCTTGGTGATCGAGTTGTTATTATCAACTGGTGGCGGGTTGTTTTCACGTGGTTGCCGGTTATGTAGATCAACCCAGTCGATAGCCGGTTTGTAATGGTTGTAAAATAATTATCGCCTGGTGTTCCTTCTCTCTCTCTGTCTGTTTGATAATGATCTCGAGGTGCTAGGAACCAATGACATGAGTTCGATCTGGGTAGGTTATCTCGAGCTTCTACAAAATATGGCTCAGTCTATTCCACTCATCTTGTTCAATAGAATTATTGTCTGAATACCTTATTTTTTTCCGTACGGAAGCTGTTTATCAATGCAACGGAAGAGATTTCAGAGACACAATTGTTCATGGTTTTAAGTCTACATATTTATATTTATTTAACATATAACATATTATATATGAATTTTTATATAATTGAACAAGGTATTAGATTTCACGAATACCAAGGTGGTTAAAAAGTCATGTTGCGGTGAAACGTAGGGAAAGAGTTAACTATGTCGCGTAGAGTCCACTTCACAGCCGCTAACTATTGCTTCTGCGAGGCATCTTCGTTCTTGTCTATCTCATAATAAACGTCCGCAAGGGTCAAGGCACAAATGCAAATAAATGTGAAACTGCAGTAAAGTTAATTGTAAGGAGTAGTCAAGAAAATAATATAGAAAAATATAGAAAAAAACGATATGGTTAAAACCTTACGTAATAAGTGGACGACACAAATTAGAACGACGTTTCGGCTAAATAGGCCTTCAGCATGAATAAACATACAACGCACACACATATATGTATTTATAATTTTAAAAATCCGTATCACTCAAAATGAGCAATCTGTCGTGGATTATCTTAGTTTAGGCGCCAATCTCACACTGACAAGAAGTCTTCTCTACAGTAAATGTCTTTCTCTGCACTTCCAAGCATCCACTTGTTATATCTCATTCGTTAGATGGACAACGTGTAGTTAAGAGCCCCGTCCCGCCATGTGACGTATAAGGGAATGTGGTGTTAGTGACCATACATTTTATAGACTGTCAGCACATGATTTTTGGGGTAATGTGGTCGGTATTACGCCCGTGCCGCTTTACTTTCCCAGAAAAATATTCGGTACCTATTTAGGCTGGGTGAACCCAGAAGCCGTCGGTTGGGATCGAATCCAACCACTTGATGGCCAACGTGTAGTCTGGAACTTTTCATAGTAAGGGACATAATGTCAAACATCTAACTTTCCCACCGCTCTTTGCTTGTCAAACCTAACAATTTGTTATATTTTGGTCTTCAAGGTCAGTCATAACTTAACAGTGAACGTCATCTATTGGAAACTACTTCCCTTACTAGTCTTCTCTAACTAGTCTTCTCTTACTAGTCTTCTCTTACTAGTCTTCTCTTACTAGTCTTCTCTTACTAGTCTTCTCTTACTAGTCTTCTCTTACTAGTCTTCTCTTACTCGTCTTCTCTTACTAGTCTTCTCTTACTAGTCTTCTCTTACTAGTCTTCTCTTACTCGTCTTCTCTTACTAGTCTTCTCTTACTAGTCTTCTCTTACTAGTCTTCTCTTACTCGTCTTCTCTTACTAGTCTTCTCTTACTAGTCTTCTCTTACTAGTCTTCTCTTACTAGTCTTCTCTTACTCGTCTTCTCTTACTAGTCTTCTCTTACTCGTCTTCTCTTACTAGTCTTCTCTTACTAGTCTTCTCTTACTAATCTTCTCTTACTAGTCTTCTCTTACTCGTCTTCTCTTACTAGTCTTCTCTTACTAGTCTTCTCTTACTAGTCTTCTCTTACTCGTCTTCTCTTACTCGTCTTCTCTTACTAGTCTTCTCTTACTAGTCTTCTCTTACTAGTCTTCTCTTACTAGTCTCCCTATGGCCCAGATGTCTACTGAAGTGGTGAAGTTTTATTTCTAGATATTCCGTTGCTGGGTGATTGTCTCAATAAATTATTTTCACGTTTTGGCTAATCCTTTTCTGTCTATCTATCCAGACAGAGGTTCGATCCTAACCGACGGCTCCGGGTTCACCCAGCCTTAAATGGGTACCGGATTTTTTTACGGGGATTCTTTACTTTTTACTTTTTACCCAGTCAGCACAGCTAAATAATGTTATAAATGTGTGTTTTATATAGTAACGAGTGCAATAAACAAATAGATAAATTACGCAAGACGTACAACAAATAAATATAGACTACATGATGTGACGAGTGCAATAAACAAATAGATAAATTACGCAAGACGTACAACAAATAAATATAGACTACATGATGTGAAGAGTGCAATAAGTAAATGTATCTTACACGTGAAAGTTGCAATAACAAGATACACACATTTATTTAATGAGTGCATTGAGTTGATATATGCATTATGTAATGAGTTCATAAAGTAAATACATAATATATGTAAAGAAAAGAAAAGGGCAGCACTACGCCGTCTGGCTTTTGGCACTGTTGCTGTTATATGTAATCAGTATGTTTAGTATTCATGTTCTACATGTAATGAGTAAGGAATGTGCGCAATCTTAGGAAAGACCATATGAAGTAAATATAAAAGCCATGAAATTAGCACAAGTAGATAAACTCTTCATGTAATTAGTTTAATGGAAGTTACGTACAACGATAAAGTTAACACGTAACCATTCAACATTCTAAATGTAACTAATAGGTGAAGTCGTCATCATCAAGTACCATGCCTGCTGGCATAGGTGATCATGTCTCTCCACAACTTTCGATCTCAACAGCTATTTATCATTTCTGTTGTTGACTTCTTCTGCTAAGCCATTCTCTGGTTGTCTGGTATATTTTCTCCTTCTTTCCCTCTATCACTTCGTCCCTCAATTTGCCCAGTTGTTACAATATATTCCAACTGTTTCCTTCTCATTACATGGCCAAAAATGATGATTGTTTCTTCATAATTGTGGATTTTAGCTGTCTTTTTTCCTTGGCCTCTTTCAGAACGTTTTCATTGCTCTTCTTGTTTATGGTATTCTCGACATTCTTCTGTAAAACCATATTTCTACAGCCTCCATGGATTTTCTTGTTTGTTGTCCTATTGCCCATAATTCACATCCATATGTTGACAATGGCACGTCATAACATTTAAGGACTCTTAGTAGGTGAAGTAGATCAATCAACATATAATTAAGATAAGTATGAAGGTTCCACATTTAACGAGTATGTTTTTAGGTTTGCATTCATTGGAAGTAATAAGTCTATTAAGTACATGTTTTATTTGGCTTGTATATGGCTTGTATATGGCTTGTATGTGGCTTTTATATGGCTTGTATGTGGCTTGTATTTGGCTTCTATGTGGCTTGTATATGGCTTCTATGTGGCTTGTATATGGCTTCTATTTGGCTTGTATTTGGCTTCTATCTGGCTTGTATAATAACAAGACAAAAAGAACTAACAATGACCCAAAGAGCCTTAAATAAACGCTACGAAAACGCCAGATTAAGAGGAGGACCGAGAAAGAGACGGATAAAGGGAATACTAGAGTCACTAGGAGGGATAACACCAGAAGAGGCCAACAGAAGAGCAAAGAATCGCAGATTGTTTCTCCCCTCGACGCAACGGCAGCAGAGGAAGGATAGAAGGAGAAGAAGAAGAAGAAGTGGCTTGTATATGGCTTGTATGTGGCTTGTATATGCTCATTTGATGGAAGAACTTAATTGACGAATATTCCCAGGAAACTAATTATACGACACTTTAATGGAACGATCGGGTAGCACTAGCTAGGTAAACTTCGTTCCTCTTGGCAGGGTACAGATGTCAAGTGACGACCTAGACATCAGTTCACCTACAGACATAGGCTGGTAGCAAAATGTGCTGTCAGCCGAGGTGAGGGCCACAGTTGTGACTGTGGTGTTGAAGAATGATGATATAGAAGACCTAGTTGTACAACTCCTCTAGGATGAATTAATCAACTTTCTCCAGCAGAGCCCGGGAATCAAGAAAGCAGCGACACACTGTGAGTTGGCCAGGACATGAAAAGGAACTTTCAGGCTGACCCTTAACCTGATCATTTGCGACATAAGCATTACTGCAACTTGCGCTATGTAATATAGTTCCTTCAATTATTGCCCTAACTTAACATAATTATAATGAACATCATAATATCTTAGATATTTGCATTATAAGTTATTTTTTTTTAAAAACATGTTTTACTATTAATTAAATTCTCTTAAAATTTTATTCAGCTTTTTTGTATATAAAGTCACAGCTCAGTGATTCTTACAGTCGACACTTTATAGATTCAACTCCCCAGCACTACTTCTAATGTTTCGATAAAAAATAGAACGTCGTCTGATTTGTCGTTATTTTGTTGCCATAGAAACGGTGAGGTAATTGTTGAAATGGTCTGCCACACACACTACACGGTCGATAGATGCCGTTGTACGGTTGTAGTAGGTTTGACCTCCATAGACATTGAAAGTTTACTAGTAATGACTTGAGTTATTTGAACGATATCACGGCTAAACCTGGCAATACTGTGCCTGGTTGTACATCGACATTTAACTCTTTGAGCTCGAATGTGATTGTGTTATTTATTCTGTTTCAATTTATTAGAGAATTCGTGACCTCCGTTGCCTCCTTTAAATATCCGCCGCTGCAAGAAAGGCTTGATACCCTCCAGCCTGGTTCTATGAGCTAACAAATCGTGTCTACCTGGTCCAGACATTAACTACCGAAACGATTAAGGCAAGTAGGCACCTCTTTTATATGACAATTAAAGGAGACAAGAACTCCCTGTGATTATTGTTAAATGTGGACAGACATTGTCTGCAGCAACAAAATAAAGTAAGAAAATGATATTTGTCTCCAGTAACATTTAATTAAGTGGAATTTGCTACCGGTAACATGTATGGGGAAAAAATTAGAGTAATTTAGTAAACAAATATTTGCTGTATCGATAAACAAACACTTTCTGTATTGATCAAGTTCGATCGACAGATACTTTATCGATTAGGTGCAGCAGGCAAACCTTTGATTCTGGATCGATAAATTAGAGAGACCAATAATTCTTCAAACGACAAAGTTAAGGTAGGGGATAGTTTCTGTTACGATCTCATTTAATCAAATGCTTTCTTTAATAGAGTTTTCTTTGTTTATTTCTTTGTTTTCTTTGTTTATTTCTTTGTTTTCTTTGTTTGTTTCTTTGTTTGCTTTCCCCATCTTTTAGCTTCTGGCGAAGCGGTGGTCGTTTCCAGAGAGTGAATTTTGCCTGTTTTGTTTATAGTATACACATTCATTCTCTGATTCTATATAGTATACACATTCATTCTCTGATTCTATATAGTATATACATTCATTCTCAGCACTCATTTGGGAGTATCTTAAGTTTCTCTCGCCATACAGGCTGATATCCTCCGACCTTAAAGGCGACTTCAGTTTAATCATCGAGTCTAACATTTGTGTGTGATTTTTTTTCTTTCACAATAACAATCGGACAGCAACCATTTGGCATACTCCTCAACTTTTAATTACCAAAAGATCTTTACCTTGCGCAGCGTGCACATTGGATCTCATGTGTTTCTCCGTTATCCCACAAGGCTAGACATCGGATCTCCCTATCCAGAGATCAACGGAGAATAAAACCACGAATACCCGAGGATTCAGCGTGTGGCAAGATTGGAACCCGGGACCTTGTTGTCCAGATTTCTTTTATCTCAGGATCACCCAGATCACCATCTTCTATAAAAAAATTAAGCAAATAATTTCTGAAATAATTAAGTTAAGATAATGAGTGTCATGTATTCCTTGGCCACGTTCTCATAACGGACGTTAGAAGGCGATTTCGTCAGGGCGTTATGTGGAGACCAGACGGTAAAAGAAAACAAGGACGATCAAAAGAAACTTCTAGAACCATCATCAATAGAGAGCGCAGCCATGGGTCTCAGATGCAAGCAAGAACTAAAACAGCTTGCGACTGACCGTCAGACGTGGGGAGCTACGACTTCTGCCCTATGCGTAGTGACGGCTCAAATGGATCAATCAATGAATTAAAGAGAATATAAGGTAGAAATGTTGAGCAGAAACATAACGTTTATGAGGAGAAGTAACAAGCATGTGTTGGAAACTTATAAGGGAAAGCGAATGAATAAAGACAGAAGCAACATAGATGCATAAGTTAGGGCCAGATTAGGGGCACTTCTGGCAAGGGAAAGATAGATCTAGTACTGCCCTGTAAGGCATCAGAAGCATCTGTGGTTGATCGTTTACTGCGCTAGGTGTCCGAAACGTCACCATTAGATTCCCAGAAGTCAGGTCCTATTTGGGGGCAGACAAAGATTCGGGATTCACCGTTTCTAAAAATATGCACAAAATATGTTCTAGGATAGCGTGGTCTGGCGTGATTTTGACTAGATTACCGAGACATATGTCCTTTGTCATAGAAAAAATTATATATAGTTCTTCTTCTTCTTCTACCTTTTTTAGCTCCCAGTGGAGCATAGGTCTTCAACAAACACTTTCCAAGTCGTTCTGTTTCTTGCCATTCTTTTAAGTTCATTTCATGTCTTCCCCATCATCTTCATCTATACTTCTATCTGTCTTCCCCAAGAATTCCTTGGTTTTTGTCTTTTTCCCTGAGGATTCTAAAAAAGGGGCTGTTGTGTAATACTCTCAGTTGGCTTCCGCAGTGTGTGTCCTATCCAGCGCCATCGTCTTCCCTGTATCTCTTTATCCACTGGTATTTGACTGGTACATTTCCATAATTCTATGTTAGTGATTGTGTTACTTGCCCATGTTTGTGAACTATATATAGATCTATTGACCTTTCGAGCCGTAGCCGGCCCATAGGGCGTAGACCAAGATACACCTTCTCCTATATGAATTTTTGTTCTAGCAGTTTTCTTTTAAAGATATTTTATCAAATCTCGACATCTGTCTCTGTTCTGTGCAAGCAGCTCTATTTCATTGAGGGAGCCGAATCCTGCTGCTCTTGCCTCTCTCATCAATGTTCTTCTCAGTGTCTCCCTGGGTCTTCCTCTTTTTCTCTTACCTGTTGTTTCCCACATGAGGGCTTGCTTTGCTAATCGGTTATTATCTCTTCTCATCACATGTCCAACATATGACCATCGTCTTTTCTTTATTACTGAAGATATTAGTGCTTGATTGACGATTTCTCTAATTTCCTCGTTTGTTTTGAATTCGTTCCATGCTATACCAAGTATTTTCCTTAGACATTTATTTTCGAATGCGTTCAACTTTGTTTCTATATCTCTTGTTGTTTTCCAGCTTTCACACGCATACGTAAAGGTTGATAGTACATTTGATTTGAATAGCCTAAGTTTTGTGTTTGTGCTGATTAGTTTTGATTTCCACAACTTTTCAAGGCTTCTGAAAGACATTGCTGCTTTAGCCATTCTGATTCTAATTTCTTTACTTGTATCCCCTTCTCGATCAATGTGACTTCCAAGATAGGTAAAGTAATCGATCTCTTCTACTGGTTTGTTTTCCATGTATATTTTGTCATCTGTTGGAATTAAACTTTTCATGACTTTAGTCTTTTCATGAATGATCTCAAGCCCAATTTTGCTGGCTTTTGACGATAGTTCATTTGTGTTTTCCTGCATCGTTTTTATCTGACTGCTGATGAGAACTATGTCATCAACAAAGTCGAGGTCCTCCAAATGGTCTCCTTGTATCCATTCGATGCCTTTATTACCAGTGCAGCATTTCTTCATTATGAAGTCCATAACAATTCCAAATAACAAGGGCGATAAAATACATCCTTGTTTAACCCCAGTTTCTATTGGGAAACATTCGCTCAGTCCTTCCTCTGTTCGAACTATATATAGATACCAACAAAATATTCCTCAAACGCATATAAAACCATAGAGGGAAACTTTGCTTTCAAGGAAAACACAATGTGTGGTCAACTAACAACTGTGAATGTTCTCAATAAAATACAACACAATGAAGAAAAGAAATCAAATCAAAAGAAAACTGAAGAAAAATAAAATATTTGTATCACAATAGAGAATAGAAGACACCAAAAGCTAAGTTTAGTATATTTGTTATCGTTTCCAAGATGAATGCAGAGTAAATAAAGCGGACTGGGATTGATTGTGAAAGCTATACTCTGTGTGCGTGTTAAGTAAATTAGTTTACCTTGTAGAATCCAACGTTTTGTTCGTAAAAAGTTCAATAGATTAGTGACCGTTGTAAACATCAAATGTCAACCGGTATAGTTAAAAGTGGGTTTTATTGTTTTAACTGCAGTCGTTAAATCCCACTGGGCAAAATTAGTTAAAACAGTTGTTTCATTTGTAAAGCTTTTAGATAGGTTGAAGATCTCATAGAGTGCATGAGTTGAAAGGGGCAGTGACTCATAGAGTAAAATCAGAGAGATATTCTACTTCGACTTCTAGTAGAAACCATTGAAGTAAACTAACAAGGCTCATGGAGCGTGTAAAAGGTCTGATAAGGAAGGCAATTCCGACACCAAATATGTTAAATATAATTACTAGCAAGTTCAATGTCCTACAGAGCAGCACAGCTCATCAGACAGAATTTCTCTCCAGCCAGATTTCCCACTTCATTTGTTGCCATATCCGAAGTCTCGTTGTTGTCTTGAAACCACCTACTTCTTGAAAGACATCTTGCATCCATGCTTTCCATTATTGTTCAGTCCACTGTCTTTTGACATGTCTCAAGCATTTCAATTTCCTCTGCAAGATGATGTTTATACAGCAGTTATCTTCAACGTTTAAATCTTTTAGTACGTCTTCATTGTTCTTGTTCATTATTCAAGGTATTTTAAAGAATTTGTTTGCAGCACTTTTGTTTCGAATGAACCAATTTTCTTGACTATTTTAGTGTCATATATTGACCTTTATTCACAACCTTATATTGCTATCGGGAAGATACATGTGCTCAGTAGTTTTAGTTTTAGTGCGTTGGTGGTAGTGTAACTCATGTTCTACACAACATTTAATTTATTTGTTGTTTTGCTTATTCTCTTTTAATCTCCCTCTGAGAGTCTTCATTATAATTGTTGTACACTGGTGGCCACATCAGTCCGATGAAATTCTGGCAGATCACAAATATTCATAGTTTGTGAGATACTCAAGTTCTTCGTTGTTGATGAATTTGATTTTTCAAAAATACCAATTTGAAATTATATCTTACGCCGGCTGTTTTTTTTTTTCGGTGCCCTAACTCGTAACCACATATCACCGCGACAGCACTTTACATCAGCAATGTAAAAAAAAAAGCAACCATATTTTAAAAGCATTTTAATTGCATATTTAACATGTTCAATTTAAATTGCGGATGCAAGCAATATCGTTTTGGTATAAATTAAATAGATTAGTGTCATCTTTGCAAATGAAATAAAAAAGTAACTGAATCAACTCACATCGTGATATCTGTATCCTGTAACAAAGTCGATGTGAAAAATGAGCTTGCTTTATCATCATTAGGTCTTCAAATCTGGGCTCAAGTTTGGAAATTGCTATTCTAATCTATCTCTCAGCGTCCACATGTGATCTGTATTTGGTTTTAATGGAAACTAATTTTGCTCTCAAAATTGAATCTGATGAAATATCAATTGCTCTTGTTCTCTAGAGGTGAGTGCTTGTACTGCACTAAATGGGCTTTTAATCCAATTATACTGGTCTGCCTCTCCTGATAAATACATTTCAAAGTAAGCAATGAGCTGTGTTGAATGGTCTACAAGCACACTTGTCAAAGTAAGCAATGAGCTGTGTTGAATGGTCTACAAGCACACCTGTCAAAGTAAGCAATGAGCTGTGTTAAATGGTCTACAAACACACCTTTCAAATAAGAAATGAGCTGTGTTAAATGGTCTAGGTAAAGGCATCAAGATGCATCAAGATGCGTAGAGATGCGAAGCTGCTGTAAAGCTGATGATAATGGCCATACTAAAAAAAAGGAAGAAAAAAATGGTATGGTAACAGCTTTACGTGGTAATGGACGAAACAAAAGTCGACGTTTCGGCCAAGTAGGCCTTCATCTGGACGAACAACAAACACAAAAATTATATATAACGATATATTAACAAATCTAACTACATGGCGATAATATGTTAGATACTAAAGAGAGGAAACATAAAAAATGGTCACTTCCCTGTGTTCCTGAGCTGGGTCAGTCTCCAAATGGACTGAATTGATACGACAGGACCGATTATAAATCTCTTTAGACAGGAAGTCAGGTGAGAAGACGGAAAGGAAGGGTTCTAAAAATATGGGGAGGTGGGCACAGGATATGGGTAAACTATGCACGTCTAACTCTGTGTATGCATCCCGAACCGATGTGTAAACATAAGTATGTGTATGTAACAATGCATGCGTACAAGCATAAATCGGCACATATATTGCCGCAAGGCTCACAAAAGAAAAACCCAAAGGAGCCCAAATGTGCCCATACATGTGCAGACAAATATATCCACATATACAGGTTAAGTAGCGCATGGGGGTATGAAATATGTAGTGAGTGTCCTATAAGTACGAGCGTGATATGTTCATTCCTTGGGGGGACAGCGAACCCAACTGGGCAATAAGGCGATTCTCAAGGGCGAACCTGCTGCGATTGCTAGAGTGACGTGAGACAATGTCAGTAACTTGCATGTCGAGTTTACCACTATGTCCAGGGGAGTTGAAATGGGCAGACACCGGGCTGCCAGTCTTTTGCTCAACATCACAAAGATGCTCACAAAATCTCTCACTCAAGCGTCGTCCACTTTCACCCACATACGTCATCTGGCAGTGCTTGCATATTATGGTGTAGATGATATTCAGTGACACACAAGTGAACCCCTCCTTGATGTCGAATCGCTTATTAGGGAACAAGACCGAATCGGTGCAAAGCACGTAGTCACAAGTTCTGCAAACTCGACGTCCACAAGGAACAGTACCAAGGTGTTTGTGGTTTGAGCGGGGGAGGCGGCTAGTGACAAGAATGTCTCTCAGATCCTGTCACGTTTGAAGGCGACCAAAGGAGGATCACTGAAAAGTAGGCGGGTAGTAGGATCTGAGTGGAGAATGGATCGATACCGGTTAATGATCCTCACCGCAGCCAAGTTATGGGGGTGGTAGGTGAGGGTAAATATGGTCCTATCAGAGGAACGGCGGGTGGATGGGGTGAGTGCCACCGAACGGGGAATATCGAGAGCTCTCTTAAAGGCAGATTGGAGAACCGAATCAGGATAGAGATGACGCCTAAAGAAACTTAACATCAGGTGGGCCTGTTGGAGAAAATCGTGATCATCCTGGCAGATACGACGAAGTCGTAATAATTGAGAATATGGAATGGAATCTCTGCAGTGAGATGGATGAGACGAGGTGTAGAGAAGATAACAGTGGGCGTCCGTGGGTTTATAGAAGACTGAAGTGTGGAGGCTGGAGGTACCAAGGGAGACGACCAGATCAAGAAAAGTGACGGACGAGGTAGAGATATGTGATGTCATCTTGATGGATTTGTGAAAGTTGTCAATGTAGTCGATGAACCTAGAGATGTCATCTTGATGGATTTGTGAAAGTTGCCAATGTAGTCGATGAACCTGGAGATGTCATCTTGATGGATTTGTGAAAGTTGCCAATGTAGTCGATGAACCTGGAGATGTCATCTTGATGGATTTGTGAAAGTTGCCAATGTAGTCGATGAACCTGGAGATGTCATCTTCCGGCAAGTCAGTCAGTCCAAAGACATCATCGATGTACCGGAGGTATTTAATGGGCAGGGGGCCACGGTATGAATTCAGTATTTGATGTTCAAGGTAACCCATGAACAGGCAAGCATAACTAGGACCCATCTTGGTTCCCATTGCTACCCCACTCACCTGGTCATAGAATTGGCCATTGAATTCGAAAATATTAAGGTTGAGAACAAGTTCAGTGAGACGGAGGAGAGTAGAAGTATCCACGGATGGATGTTTTCTTTGGTCAAGAAAGAATTGAAGAGCTATAAGGCCATCAGCATGAGGGATAGAGGTATACAGAGAGCATACGTCAAGGACGAAAAGTCGGTACGAGCGTTCAGGGGTAAGGGAAAGAGAAGAGAAGATAGTGAGAGCATGATTAGTGTCCTTGACGTAGGTGGGAAGGGATGTCACTATGGGTTGGAAAATGCTGTCGAGATAGTCGGATATATGTTCTGTAGGACAACTACATGCTGAAACAATGGGACGACCAGGGTTATTAGGCTTCTGGATTTTAGGAAGCATGTAGAAGGAAGGTTTGCCTAGAGCACTGTCTGGGATGATGAGACGGTTGGCACTAGGAGGAAGGGATTTATCGTCGATAAGCTGTTTGATGGTAGAGCGAACCTTCTCATTGTTGATAGTAGTGGAATCACTAGGACAAGGTTTATAGAACGTGGTGTCAGATAATTGTTTGACGCCTTCTTGGATGTATAAGTCTTTACGCCAGACTACCACAGCTCCTCCCTTATCAGCTGGTTTAATGACGATATCCTCCCGACTACGGAGATTGGAGAGGGCTCTAAATTCGGCGGGAGTTAAGTTGGAACGAGGTACCCGGCGAATGGGGAGTTGCTCGATCTCACGAAGAGTAACCTGTGTGTATAAGTCGAGCGGCCCTGAGGCACCAGAAGGCGGTGTCCAATCTAATTTACGTGAATGAAAGCGAGAGAACTCATCAACATCAGTGGAAGATGAGGTGTTCGATTTCCCGCAGTGAAAGTATTCTAAACGCATGCGTCTGTGGAGATAATGGACATCCCTTAGAAGACTGTGACGATCACTAGTAGGGCGCACAGGGACAAATTGTAACCCTTTAGAGAGAACTGCGCGTTCGTGATCCGATAATGTGAGGTCCTTAGGAATACAGATGACGCGGGAAAGGTGGTCAAGAGGGGGTTGGGAGGGTGGTTAAGGTCGAAGGTAAATCGTCTACAAGCACACTTTTCAAATAAGCAATGAGCTGTGTTGAATGGTCTACAAGCACACCTTTCAAATAAGCAATGAGCTGTGTTGAATGGTCTACAAGCACACCTTTCAAATAAGCAATGAGCTGTGTTAAATGGTCTACAAGCACACCTTTCAAATAAGCAATGAGCTGTGTTAAATGGTCTACAAGCACACCTTTCAAATAAGCAATGAGCTGTGTTGAATGGTCTACAAGCACACCTGTCAAAGTAAGCAATGAGCTGTGTTAAATGGTCTACAAGGTGTGTGCAAAAAAGCAATGAGCTGTGTTAAATGGTCTACAAGCACCCCTTCAAATAAGCAATGAGCTGTGTTAAATGGTCTACAAGCACACCTGTAAATAAGCAATGAGCTGTGTTAAAATGGTTTACAAGCACACCTTTCAAAGTAAGCATTGAGCTGTGTTAAATGAGTTACAAACACACCTATCAGTTTTTCACATAAACTCAAATCGTTATCAACTAAAAGCACATGCAGAGTTAGAAAGCATTTACTAAAATCGTGCTCGTCCAACTCTTCCACAATATAATTTACTTCAGAAGGAGGAAACTGTTTCTGACAGTTGCATTATCCTGCAGGGCCATGTCTCATGAATTTTGTTGTTGAAATATGTCACAAAGAGATGCCAGCTTCAAGGTCGTCATCCACAAACTTGCCGGAACTACAGTGAATGTCTTCAACAAGATAGCAATGAAGCTCATTTCTCAGTTCACGTGCCCATTTCCATGCGAAAGCTAGCGAGAGCTGCAATAATAAACGTAGCAAGAGCTGAGATAATAAAGGTAGCGAGAGCTGAGATAATAAAGGTAGCGAGAGCTGCAATAATAAACGTAGCAATAGCTGCGATAATAAAGGTAGCGAGAGCTGAGATAATAAAGGTAGCGAGAGCTGCAATAATAAACGTAGCAAGAGGTGAGATAATAAAAGTAGCGAGAGCTGAGATAATAAAGGTAGCGAGAGCTGCAATAATAAACGTAGCAAGAGCTGCGATAATAAAGGTAGCGAGAGCTGAGATAATAAAGGTAGCGAGAGCTGCAATAATAAACGTAGCAAGAGGTGAGATAATAAAAGTAGCGAGAGCTGAGATAATAAAGGTAGCGAGAGCTGCAATAATAAACGTAGCAAGAGCTGCGATAATAAAGGTAGCGAGAGCTGAGATAATAAAGGTTGCGAGAGCTGAAATAATAAAGGTTGCGAGAGCTGCGATATTAAAGGTAGCGAGAGCTGAGATAATAAAGGTTGCGAGAGCTGAGATAATAAAGGTAGCAAGAGCTGCGATAATAAAGGTAGCGAGAGCTGAGATAATAAAGGTTGCGAGAGCTGAGATAATAAAGGTTGCGAGAGCTGCGATAATAAAGGTAGCGAGAGCTGAGATAATAAAGGTTGCGAGAGCTGCAATAATAAAGCAAGGACGATTGTTCGCTCCCATATCAATGCACATTTGTTCAAAACACCCGCACTGAAGTAGTCGCGTTTTACTAAAATGTACTACTTCGAAATGTAAAAAGTAAAAAAGTATAGGGCCTCTAACACCAAAGTGGCATATAGGGAATATGGTGTTAGTGACCATAATTGTTATAGACCTTCGACACATGATTTTTGAGTAATGTGGTCGGTATTACGCCGGTGTCGCTTTACTTTCCCCGAAAAAAATCCGGTAATTATTTAAGACTGGGTGAACCTGGAAGCAATCGGTCAGTATTGAACCCGACCTCTTGTCCTTTGTAGTTCGGTTCACTAACCATTAAACTATCGCACTTTGAAATGTACCACTAAATAATTTAATTTAGGGCTGGGCAGATGTTGGTTTTTTTTGCAGTCAGTGCTTCCATGTGAATATTGCAGAGTCCAGTCACAGGAAGGAGACTTATAGTGGACCAAAGCTTGTAGTCTAGTGTAGCATCCAGGCATTGAAGAATCATTGTCTGTACACACACCTACACAAAGCGTGTAGTCCAGTATAACCTCCAGACATTGAACAACCTCCGTCTGTACACACACCTACACAAAGCTTGTAGTCTAGTGTAGCATCTAGACATTGAGCAACCTCCGTCTGTACACACACCTACACAAAGCTTGTAGTCTAGTGTAGCTTGTAGTCTAGTGTAGCATCTAGACATTGAACAACCTCCGTCTGTACACACACCTACACAAAGCTTGTAGTCTAGTGTAGCATCTAGACATTGAACAACCTCCGTCTGTACACACACCTACACAAAGCTTGTAGTCCAGTATAACCTCCAGACATTGAACAACCTCCGTCTGTACACACACCTACACAAAGCTTGTAGTCTAGTATAACCTCCAGACATTGAACAACCTCCGTCTGTACACACACCTACACAAAGCTTGTAGTCCAGTATAACCTCCAGACATTGAACAACCTCCGTCTGTACACACACCTACACAAAGCTTGTAGTCTAGTATAACCTCCAGACATTGAACAACCTCCGTCTGTACACACACCTACACAAAGCTTGTAGTCCAGTATAACCTCCAGACATTGAACAACCTCCGTCTGTACACACACCTACACAAAGCGTGTAGTCCAGTATAACCTCCAGACATTGAACGACCTCCGTCTGTACACACACATACACAATGCGTGTAGGTGTGTGTACATTGTGTAAGATGAAAGAAGGGACCTTGAAGGAATCGTTGCTTGTTTTGTGGAAATTGCTTTTTCTTGGCTCATTTCTTGTAACTTCTGAGAAAAATATTCACGTGATCGGTTCACAAAACTACCATGGACTAAATCGAAATGTTTTAATTTACTGGGATGCATGTTAGCACAGATCAGAGCTTTATAACAAACGCCATTGTTGGCACTCCTCATTTCCTACAACAGTGTCTAGTCAATCAGGCATCCAAGCAACTATCCTCATCCCTACGCTTTTTTTAACGTCTCGATTCGTCTTTTCAACTTCATGATTCGTCAGAGATGATCCGTTTTATATTGCAACTGTAAAATGTATCCATTGTGATTAGTAAACAGAATACAGACACGATTTAAGTCCAACTGACTTCCATAACACGAACGTTCAAACTAATATTTTTTTTTACTGGCGCGACCTGAATGCCCCTCAACCCAAGCGTTTGGTGGGAAAAAGTCCTAAGCCAGACTATCCGGCATCAGTTATCTTTGATTGATGTCTGTAGCATCCTTTTGAGAACAAAAGGAAATCAAGCACTTGGCGACCACAAACACACGACTTACACACAATAAAACATGTCTTTCTAACAGTCAGCGAAAAGAGGAAAAGAAAAAATCTTAGTGGATAAGAGAAATAATATCAGACAGCTTAACGTTGTAGTAGTAAGGGGTTAAGGCAAAGAAATTCAAGTGAATGCATAAAAATGCGAAGCTGCAGTTAAGACACAGGGAAGTCAAAATAGTTCGATTATTTTGTTTTTGATGTTTCATTACTAGTTAGCTATGTAGGATTAGTTTTATTTATTCACATATCTGTGTGTGTATGTTGTTTGTTCCTGCTGAAGGCCTATTGAGCCGAAACGTAGTTCGAATCTGTGTCGTCTACTAATCACGTAAAGCTTCTAACATACCATTTTTTGTTTTTTTTTTTCTATTTTTCCTTAACGTTGTAGTACAACATCGGAGAAATGTAATGTACGCTAATGGTGAAAGTTCCCGTGTGTTACCGGGGCCTCGTTTTGAGGGAAGTAAAGAATAGTGACACTATGACCTTCCAGGCATGTCGTAAGAGGCGACTAAGGAGGTTGATCGATGGCTTGACAAGCTGTCATTGTAAAAAGTATTGTTATGGAAACAGCGCCATATATTTTAGAGCAGTGATCTCTGCAATATGTGCCAATTTTGGCACGCAAGGTTTCTGTTTTTGAGATTGTGGTTCTGCCCTATGTGCCGTCTTCGGCTCGAAAGGACAATAGATAGATAGAATGGTGAAAGGCGAAATTGAGTTTCGTTCATGACTTTGCAGTATCGGGGTGACTCTCGGAGGTTCATGTTAGTCAGGAGAGATTTATAATTTCACAAATTCACATTGCAGGGAGATCTTACAGTCTGCAGGGAGATCTTACAGTCTGTTGTTTGATGTGCAACGGGGATAATCCGACGACTAACTGTGTTTCATATGTTCGGATTTGGAGTCAAAATGATGTCCTAACATCATCAAGTGCCATACATTTTAAAAAATACAACGATCATCATTTTCAGGAGGACGTGAACTTTCCGTCAATATGGTGGATAGGCGGCAGGAACTATTAAAGGTTATGTCTGAAAAGTGTTCCTTGTTGCAGTTTCCTCATATTCCAAGTCCGGCTTGTTGCAGGAGCTACTGAGTTAAGTGCTCTGTGCACACCGTGTGCTGTGTGTTTCATCTGTTTTGATCATGTTTCGATATTCCGATTGTTTACGATGAATGATGATATCGTATGATGGAAAACAGATAGCTGTGTTCACTTTCTGTGCGGTTTCGTCTTATTTCTTTTGGCGTGAGCTGAGACTGCTATGATGGGGACTACATTTACCTTTCTTTGTTTGAGGCATGAGATAGTAATTCGGATGATACCACTAGCACGGGCGGTTGAGCAATTATGTATTTTAATTCGTTTGCAGTGACACCGGGGCCTTCCATAACAATAACCATAACTAATCGGCGAAATTGATGAGTTGCACTTTGAGAAACATCACGCAGGGCATGACAGTTTATAATGATGATAATGATACCCGCGGAGCCCCTAGCAGGCACTTGCGGAGCCACTAGCAGGCACTTGCGGAGCCCATAGCAGGCATTTGCGGAGCCACTAGCAGGCACTTGCGGAGCCACTAGCAGGCACTTGCGGAGCCACTAGCATGCATTTGCGGAGCCACTAGCAGGCACTTGCGGAGCCACTAGCAGGCACTTGCGGAGCCACTAGCAAGCACTTGCGGAGCCACTAGCAGGCACTTGCGGAGCCCCTAGCAGGCACTTGCGGAGCCACTAGCAGGCACTTGCGGAGCCACTAGCAGGCACTTGCGGAGCCACTAGCAGGCACTTGCGGAGCCACTAGCAGGCACTTGCGGAGCCACTAGCAGGCACTTGCGGAGCCACTAGCAGACACTTGCGGAGCCACTAGCAGGTACTTGCGGAGCCCCTAGCAGGCACTTGCGGAACACCTAGGCTCTGCGGAGCACACATTTTCACGACCACTTTGTTAGACCGAATGGCTTTCATATGGTGTCTTGGAAAAAAATACAGCGTACATTGTAATTTCGTAATTACGTCGTGTACTTTCTACTCCTTTGAGGAGCCAGTAATGAAATGTAGTAACAGTTGGGCAGAAACTAACGTTAGTGGTGGCTTACAGTGAGTTAGATAAGATAACTGACAGGAAACTATTTGTAGACGAACGTATTCTCCTATGATGTTCTAATTTAGAACCCAGACACCAACTGTCACATTTGGAGAAATCTATTCACCTACTTACTGTCGTTGGTAGGATTAATTCGCGATCTATTTACTGTCGGAATGGTGTAAGTTTTAATTGCACGACAAATTTACTGTTGGAATGTTGTAATTGCATAGACGATTTACTGTCGACATCAGGAAAATCATGCGAACTACTAATCACATGTCATGAGGGGAAAACTGTAAATTAGTGAATAATAAGAACTGCAACAAAGTAATACTTGAAAGAAATGTGATATCGTGCGAACTGATTTTATTCTCATAAATTCTTCCGTTTTCTTCAAGAATTTACAGGAAAAAAAAAGACAACAGAGAATGCATAATGACAAGTGTATTAATATTGACAACAAAAAAGGAAGTCCATGGGATATTTATACAATGAAGATATGAGTAGCAGTTTTAAGTGACAGTAAGTAACCTCCAGAAGCTGTGAGTGTTGATGGATTTTATCTTCATTATGTTATAACATGTTATGTTATGAAAATGTTGTCTTTTGCTTTCATGAAGTGATCATTTGAGAAATTCCATCAATGGGAGTATCACATGTTAACAAATTGTCATTATTTCGTCTGTATTACGTGTAGCATATTGTATAAGTGGCGTGTAGCTTATTGTGTGCATGGCGTGTAACATATTGTATGTATGGTGTGTAACATATTATATGTATGCTGTGTAACACATTGTATGTATGGTGTGTTAAATGTTGTATGTATGGTGTGTAGCATAGTATATATATGGTGTGTAGCTTATTGTATATATGGTGTGTAACATATTGTATGTATAGTGTGTTACATATATGTATTATGTGTAGCATATTGTATGCACCGTGTGTAACATAGTATATGTACGGTGTGTAAAATATTGTATATTGTATAGTAAGAGTGTGTAAAATAGTGCATGTATTGTGTTCAACATATTGTGTGTATAGTGTGTAAAATAATTTATGTATAGTGTGTAGGATATTGTGTGTAACATATGTATGGTGTATAACATTTGTATTGAGTTATAGAATTATTTGCGGGTCATCATCATTGCACTCCGAACATAACATACGTTATGTATTGTGTGTAACATATTGTATGTATTGCGGTAAGCGTATAGCATTTATGGTGTGTAACATATTGTACGTATGGTGTGTAAAATACTAAGCCAGAAGTAAGAACGTGTAACCTCAATGCCTCCCACTACAAAAGAAATCTACTAGTAATGCCTATATTTATTTTATTTGTGTTATATGGTCAGTAACACTCAAGGCCGCCTCATTTATACGAAAAAATATCTAGTACCAAAATTATGTGGCTGAGTGAACTTCGATGCCGTGTCGATACAAAGAACAACCACTCACATTTTAGAATTAACCTGAACTCAGTAGCTAACGTCTGGAAAGAAGGTTATATGATCAAGCTATCAAAGAAAGGAAGTTTACAGGAGTGCACAAATTATAGGGGAATTATGCTACTATCAGTGCCAGGAAACATATTAAGCAGAATCATTCTGAAGAGACTAATTGAGGCCATAGAGAAACATTTGAGAGATGAACAAGCAGGTTTCAGGAGAAAACAGATCATGCGCTGATCAAATGACTACCTTACGTTGAACAAAGTTTAGAACTACAGACCCCACTTTATACCGGATTCATTGATCATGAATATGCATTTAATACTTTAGACAGAGGAATGCTTTGGAAGTTACTGAGTCATTACGGAATCCACATAAATTTTATTAACCTGATAGGAAAAATGTATGAATGAATGAAATGTAGTATTGTGCACGAAGCATAGCTTACAGAAATATTTAATACAAGAACAGGGTAAGGCAGGGATGCCTTCTATCTCCATTTCTCTTTCTACTGGCCATAGATTGGATTATGCAAATAACTCAGAACAAAAGAATTGGAATCAGTGGTCAATGACCAGGCACCTTAATGGCTTAGACTTTGCTGATAACATAGCTCTCTTATCACACAACCATCAACAGATGGTGGGACTGAAATTAAATGGAAATAAGACAAAAATTATGAGAATTAACGCGGTTGGCAATAATCAAATAACAATTGGAGAAATACCTCTACTAGATGTACAATCTTACATATGTCTAGGTAGTAATATAGACAAAGAGGGAGGAACAGAGAATGATGCCAAAATAAACAATCAAAAGCAAGAGGTGTATTCGTTGCACTGGGAAACATGAAAATCCAAAGAAATTAAGTTAATACACACAAAAATATGTTCAACTCCAATGTTAAGTCAGTTCTATTATATGGCAACCGAGAGTATTGCACAACAGGTCCTTTTTCTGAATCCCCAGGAAAAAGGACAAAGAAGAGGACCAAAATATTCATGCAGAGGTCAGATGGAACCAGAGATGAAGAATTTGGGGAAGGCATGGAACGGTGTTAAAAGAATGGCAAGGAACAGAGCGGCTTGGAAAGTGTTTGTTGAAGACCTAGGATCCACAGGGAGCTGAAAGTGTTTGTTGAAGACCTAGGATCCACAGGGAGCTGAAAGTGTTTGTTGAAGACCTAGGATCCACAGGGAGCTGAAAGGTAGAAGAGGAAGAGTATCTTGCGTTCTAACCACGTAGCAATCGCGGCATCATATATAACACAAGCATGACATAAATCATCAGGAGTCGTTTGTCTTTCATATGCTTCCCAGGGTCCATGGGATTATTTTGTCTGTGTGTGTTCACATTGAAGATTGATGTTGCTCATTGTTCCTGTTTATTAGAGCGTAAAATGGACGTAAGATTCGTTGAGGACACTTAATACGCCTACATGCATGAGATCTGTCTCGGCTCACAGATTGAGATCAGGTATGCCTTACTTACTGTGACGTCAGCAATCAGCTATACCTTACTTACTGTGACGTCAGCAATCAGCTATACCTTACTTACTGTGACGTCAGCAATCAGCTATACCTTACTTACTGTGACGTCAACAATCAGCTATACCTTACTTACTGTGACGTCAGCAATCAGCTATACCTTACGTACCGTGACGTCAGCAATCAGCTGTACCTTACCTACCGTGACGTCAGCAATCAGCTATACCTTACCTACCGTGACGTCAGCAATCAGCTATACCTTACTTACTGTGACGTCAGCAATCAGCTATACCTTAACTACTGTGACGTCAGCAATCAGCTATACCTTACCTACTGTGACGTCAGCAATCAGCTATACCTTACGTACCGTGACGTCAGCATTCAGCTATACCTTACCTACCGTGACGTCAGCAATCAGCTATACCTTACCTACTGTGACGTCAGCAATCAGCTATACCTTACCTACTGTGACGTCAGTAATCAGCTATACCTTACGTACTGTGACGTCAAAAATCAGCTATACCTTACTTACTGTGACGTCAGCAATCAGCTATACCTTACTTACTGTGACGTCAGCAATCAGCTATACCTTACCTACCGTGACGTCAGTAATCAGCTATACCTTACGTACTGTGACGTCAAAAATCAGCGATACCTTACTTACTGTGACGTCAGCAATCAGCTATACCTTACCTACCGTGACGTCAGCAATCAGCTATACCTTACCTACCGTGACGTCAGCAATCAGCTATACCTTACCTACCGTGACGTCAGCAATCAGCTATACCTTACCTACCGTGACGTCAGCAATCAGCTATACCTTACCTACCATGACGTCAGCAATCAGCTATGAAAATTCACCTATTGCTCCGTATGCTAGTCACATCAGGTGTTTGAACAGTTCATTTATACGTACCCTTTATTCATCATATCAAAGAAACATAAAATACATTTTTTTTAAAATATTAGGAGCATATTGATCCGGAACACCAAACTACAAAAATTTGGTGGGCAGACAACGTCCAAGTGAAGTGGATCCTTTTGTTTTGTTGTTGTTAGTTGTTAGGATCATCATCACTGCACACCAGGCGAAACTATAGGTACTTCGATATCTCCCTGGAGAATCTCGAGTCAACCTGAAGAGAATCAATAGCAAGGCCTTGGATCCACACGATGTGGAGGTCTCGTTTTGGCGACAATTTCATCAGGCAGCGCTCATTTTTATGGCATGCTCTTTTCGATTTTAAATGTCATAGGATATTTAACGTGCGCTTATTGCCCGTTTATTGTATTGTGTATTGGTTCCCGCTTATTGCCGTTATCCGAGAAGGCTAGATCATCATCAAGTATCGGGCCTGCTGGCGTGGGTGATCATGTCTCTCCACAACTTTCGATCACGACAGTTATTTATCATTTCTGTTGTTGACCTTCTGCCAAGCAATTCTCTTAAGCTGACTGGCATTTTTTCTCTTTGCTTCCCTCTATCTCTTCGTCCCTCAATTTTCCCAGTTGTTACAATATATTCTCACTGTTCTCTTCTCATTACATGGCCAACAAATGATGTTTGTTTCTTCCTAATATTGGAAATTAGCTCTCTTTTTGCTTTGGCCTCTTTCAGAACGTTTTCGATACCTCTTCTTTTCAGCTGTCTATGATATTCTCAACATTCTTCTGTAAAACCACATTTTTACAGACTCCAGTGATCTTCTTGTCTGTTGTCCTTTTGCCCATGAATCACATCCATATGTTTCGGACTGGCTCTACATAACATTTAAGAACTCTTTCTCTTGTTTCTATTGTCAAAAATGGATGACATAGTATGTTCCTCATTTTTAGGAAAGCTGCTTTTGGAAGGATAGATAGACATTGGATATCACGACCCACGAAAAGGGAAAATCATAAGGAAATCACGGATTAAGTGTTCCTACCTTTCTTTTTTAAATCGCCACCTCTTCCGGTAGGTTTTGAACCCTAGTCGTCCCTGTCCTGAGGTCGATGAAGCACCTGTAGTCTATCCACACCCCCCCCCCCCCCCTGAGACATGAGTGGAGTGGTAGGATCAAAGCGATTACATTTTTAAAAATTTGCTCATAAAAAGGAACTTTTGAAAATCACTGTACCTGAAAAAGAACAATAAATTATTTGTAAAAATGTAAGCGGTAGACGTGGTATGGAGCTCGCATGAAGCTGGTCGTTTGTGATAGCAACGAACACTTCGATACGCGTCCTCCAATCGATATTGCTAGGAGGGATAAGATACCTGGGATTAGGGAAGAAATAAAATCCCGGAGAGAGTACTTTAATGGCTCTCATAAAAAACGTGCCCATTACACGTCGACCAAATCTATGAGCCAGAATTCTTTGTTTTCTATTTTTCTTTAGTAACAGCACCAAATCTATGAGCCAGAATTCTTTGTTTTCTATCTTTCTTTAGTAACAGCACCAAATCTATGAGCCAGAATTCTTTGTTTTCTATTTTTCTTTAGTAACAGCACGAAAATCTATGAGCCAGAATTCTTTGTTTTCTATCTTTCTTTAGTAACAGCACCAAATCTTTCAGCCAGAATTCTTTGTTTCCTATCTTTCGTAAATAACGGTACTAAATCTATGAGCCAGAATTCTTTGTTTCCTATTTTTCTTTAGTAACAGCACGAAAATCTATGAGCCAGAATTCTTTGTTTTCTATTTTTCTTTAGTAACAGCACGAAAATCTATGAGCCAGAATTCTTTGTTTTCTATCTTTCTTTAGTAACGGCACCAAATCTATGAGCCAGAATTCTTTGTTTCCTATCTTTCGTAAATAACGGTACTAAATCTATGAGCTAGAATTCTTTGTTTTCTATCTTTCGTAAATAACGGCACCAAATCTATGAGCTAGAATTCTTTTTTTCCTATCTTTCTTTAGTAACGGCACTAAATCTATGAGCCAGAATTCTTTGTTTCCTATCTTTCTTTAGTAACGGCACTAAATCTATGAGCCAGAATTCTTTGTTTTCTATCTTTCTTTAGTAACAGCACTAAATCTATGAGCCACAATTCTTTGTTTTCTATCTTTCTTTAGTAACGGCACTAAATCTATGAGCCAGAATTATTTTTTTTCTTAACTTTCGTAAATAACGGCACCAAATCTATGAGCTAGAATTCTTTTTTTCCTATCTTTTTTTAGTAACGGCACTAAATCTATGAGCCAAAATTCTTTGTTTTCTATCTTTCGTAAATAACGGCACTAAATCTATGAGCCAGAATTCCTTGTTTTCTATCTTTCGTAAATAACGGCACTAAATCTATGTTAAGCTACTCATTTTCTTCAGCCAAAAATAAAAATTGCTATCACTGCCTCACGGCGGTGATTATACTCAAGATTATTTCAACATGGATGCGGGGAACTTCCTAACATCTGCAACGAATTTGAAACTGGGGACTCTAGTCTAATATAAAATACATTTTCCACGTTACCTTACACGTTTGAGATAGAATAGAATGATTTCCATCAAAAACAGTGCTTGTCTTAAAGAGACACAATCCAAGACCACGATTATAATATCCAAAGACCTCCATCTTATGTTCATCTATAATGTTTAATAGCCAAATGGTCAGTTTTCAGGACAAATGACGAATTAAAAATAGAATAGATGGTATTGTTTATTTTATATTTATGTAAAAAAAATGGACACCACAAAATCAAACGACGTTGCGTCTCAATAGACCTTCAGTAGGAACAATAAATAACACACGCACAGATTTATAAGTAAATAAAATTAATAATACATTATCATTATTGGGTACCGTCTCCGCATCGAAGGTTGACTAACATGGAGCGCCATTTCGCTGTGTCTCTTGCATTGAAAGTGCAGGTTGTCACAGGCTGACACGTCCATCTTGTGATGTTACTCGTCCATCTTAGTCTTGGTCTGCCTCTTTTACCTTGTATTTTCCCTGCAAAGATTATATTTAGTTAGCTGCTGTGTCCTTTTACATGCCCCCAAAATTTCATTTGTCGTATTTGAATTGTGTTTAGTAGTTCTCTGTAATTTGTTAGTTCTTTTAAGCACTTCATCGTTTGTTTTCTGTTCTTTCCACCCAATTCTTCCTATTCTTCAATAAATCCACAGTTCAAATGCTTCAGTTTTCTTGTCTAATGTCGATTTTTCTGCACCATACAGGAATATTGAGAAGATATAACATTTTGCTATTATTAGTCTTAGCCCTGGTGTTATTTGTTTTGATGTTAGTATATTTTTCATGACATTAAAATTACTTTTTGCCATTCCTATTCTTTTGTTTATTTGTTTATTTGTTTTACATTTTCCATCACTGGTTGTAGTATGTCCAAGATAGTTGTGGCTCTGAACTGTCTCCTGGTCTATTCCTTCAATTTTGATTTCAGCTTGTTATTTTTGAGTATTACCTTTGTTTATTTATAGTCATTGGACAGTTATCACCACAATTGCCCAACAAGGAAATAACTCTGGAGGCAAAACGAGTACTATACAATACATTCTTCATCCCAACATTGTGCTACCAATGCTAGACCTGGACCCTAGATGCAAGAACAATAAGAAAAATAACCTCTACTGAGATTAAATGTGTCAGACGAATGACAGGAAACAGTCTGAGAGATAAGATCAGAAATGAAGAACTGAGAGAAAAAGCTAGGAATTGCCCCCGCCATAGGATACATGAACAACAGATGAAATAGTTTGGCTACGTGTCAAGGCAGAACGATCAAAACACAACACAACGAGCCTTCAATAAACGTTGTGTGAATACCAGACCCAAAGGTTGACCACGAAAAAGATGGATCGATGGAATATTAGAAGCACTAGGAAACATAACAAAAGCAAAGGCGAACTGAAGAGCAAAAGACCGCAAACTATATCTCCCCTCGACGCTGAAAGGCAAATGAGGAAGGAAAGAAAAAAAAAAGATTTTTGTTTATGATCATCTTTTAAGTCTTTTTGATATTCATATCTAATCTATATTTTTTGCTTGTCATGGTTATTTCATTAAGTAATTGTTGTAGATCTTTTAACACTACATCATCATCATCATGTACCATACCGGTTAGCGTAGGCGATCAAGTCCTTCTACAATCTTCCATCTACAGTGCATCGTATCAGTTCTGTTGTTGACCATTTCATGAAACCAAGCTATCCAGTATTTTCTCTCTTTGTCGTCCGCGATCTCTCTTTCCTTTTATTTTGCCAGTTGTAACCAAGTATTCCAACTTTCCTCTTCTCATGATGTGCCCGAAAAATGTTGATTGTTTCTTTCTGCTGTTTTTAGGAGCTGCCTTTTTGTGTTGGCCTCTTTGAGAACTTCCTCATTGGTCTTTTTAGCTGTCCAGGGAACTTTCAACATTTTTCTGAGAAATCCCATCTCTGTGGCTTCTAATCATCTTTTCATTTGTTTGTCTACTGTCCATGATTCGCTTCCATATGTCAGAATTGGTTCTATATTGCACCAATGAACTCTCTTTCTCATTTCTATTGACATATAATTGTTGCATAAGATATTTTTCATTTTCTGAAATGATATTTCGGCCTGAGCTATTCTGCTTTTTATTTTTGTGGTGCATCTCCCATCTGATGTTATTATTGTGCCCAAGTATTTGAAACATTGCAGTTGTTTCAAATTTGTCATGTATTTTTATGCTGCATGCTGGTGATGATTGATTCTTCGATATGACCATTACTTCTGTTTTCTTTCTATTCAGACTGAGATCTTTCTTGATGCTATTATGTCTATCATTTCTTGTAGTTCATTCTTTGTCTCTGCTATTAAGACTGTGCCACCCGCATATCGCAAATTATTTATGTTGTGACCGTTGACTTCAATTCCTTTTTTTGTCTACTATTTATCTCATATTATGTTCGGTGTAAAGTGAAAATAAATCCGGCGACAGACACAGCCTTGTCTCACTCCTTCTTTTATAAGTTGAAATTGTCCTGTTTGGTTGTTAATTCGTATTGCTGCTGTTTGTTGCCAGTACATGTTTTTTATGATTCGCAGATCCTTGCCATCAATGTTTAATTTCTCCAGGATATTTATTATTTCCACGTGCTTTACTTTGTCGAATGCTTTCGTGTAGTCTATAAAGCACATATATAGTTCTTTCTTTACCTCTATAGATCTTTCTATCAATGTTCTTAAGATGTATATTGCATTATTGGTGCCCTTTCATTCCACAAATCCACATTGTTCCTCACTTATTTCTGGTTTTATTTTGTTTATTACATGTCTCATGATAATTCTTAGTAAATTTTCGTCATATGGCTCATGAGACTAATAGTTGCGATGGTCTTCACAATCAGTGGCGCCTGACTTCTTCGGTATGGCTACAAAGAAAGATTTTAGTAGATCTTCTGGTATGTGTCCAGTGTTATATATGTCATTGAGTAGTTTTGTTATGACTTGTACTCCCAGCTCTCCTAATGCATGTATCTCTTAGATTGTTATATTGTCGGGACCTGGAGCTTTGCCTCTTTTCATGTGTTGAATTGTGTCCTCCACTTCACTCTGCATAATTGGTGGTCCTGTGTCTTTGTTTGAATTGTTTAATTCTGGTCTTTCATCATCATAGAGTTGACTGATATATTCTGTCCATCTTTCCATTGTCTTCTCCTGTCCCATTATTATATTTCCTTCCTTTGACTTTACACATCCTGAAACTTTGACTTCTTTTCTTCCTGTTCATTCATTTAACTGATTGTGCATAAATTTTGAGTCTTTCTTTTGTTGTTTTTCCCATTTCTTCACATTTCTGTTTTAACCATCCTTCTTTTGCTTCTCTGCACTTGTTTTGGATCTCTTTGTGCAATATTTTGTATGTCCGTTCTTCTTTCTTATGTTTTCTTCTTTCATCCATTAGTTGTAATATTTCTTATGTCATCCATTTCTTTTTGTTGATTCTTTTGGTCACTGGTACTGGTATAACTTCTTTTTGATGTTTGATGAATCGATTGTTTGAGAATTGCACACTGCTACTCGATGTCCTGTATTTTCTCAGTAGCATTAAATCTATTTTGTACTATCGTGCTGTACTTATCACTCATCTGTTTATCTACTCTAAGTATATCTAGTTCTAATTTTATATTTCTTGGTGATTTCTGTGCCTTCCGCAGTTTTATTATCTTTCCAACTCCTGGTACATGGTCACTATTGCAATATGCTCCTGGCCTTGTTTTAACCGATGTTAGCCCATTCCTGAATCTTCTCTGTACCAGTATAAAATCAATTTGATTGTGCATTTTTTTGTCTGGGCTTTTTTATGTCCATAGTCGCCTAGGGTGTTGTTTGAACCAGATGTTACCTATAATCATTTCATGTGTCTTTGCCCAACCTATCAATCTATCCCCTCTGTCATTCGTCTTTCCAAGGCCATACCCCTCCGTCACATGTTGCACTTTAGCTGTTCCTACCTTTGCATTGAAATCCCCTAATATAATAGTTATTTATTGGGATTTACACTGTTCCATGGTCACCTCTAGCTCATTGTAAAAAGTGTCAATGTCTTCTTCTTCGCTATTACTTGTTGGTGCATAATCTTGAAATATGTTGATATCCATTGGTCTACCTCTCAATTTTACTAGCAGAATTCTGTCTGATACTGGCCAAAATCCTTTCACTGTTTTGCTTCTTTCTCTATCTAACATGATGCCTACACCTCTTTCGTGTGCGGTTCCCCCAGAGTAAATTACATTTCCGCTGTCGCGTTGTAATACCACTACATAAAAAAAAGTAAAGAGCCCCCGTCACGCCAAGTGGCGTATAGGGAATATGGTGTTAGTGACCATAAACTTTACAGACCTTCGGCACATGATTTTTGGGGTAATGTGGTCGGTATTACGCCCGTGCCACTTTACTTTCCCAGAAAAAAATCCGGTACCCATTAAGGGCTCGGTGAACCCGGAAGCTGCCGGTTTGGGATCGAACCCTACCTCTTGTCCTTTGTAGCCCAGTTCACTAACCACTGAGCTATCGTGTCTGTAAAATTTATGGTCACTAACACCATATTCCCTTTACGCCACTTGGCGTGACCGGGGCTCTATACTTTTACTATATATATATGCAGTTATTACCCAAAGCTCAAATCATATATATATATATATATATATATATATATATACATATTTTCCTTTTCTCCTTTGTAATCACCTTTACTGCAGCTTCGCATTTTGATACATTTCTAGGCATTGACTCTCTGATTGCTTATCACGTTCTTTCTATTTGAAATGTGTTGTTTGTGTTGCGAGTGCTCCTTTAGTTGTATGTTGCTTTTGTAGTGTAACTATTAAAATCCCCGCCCAATATTATAATGATCTCTGTAGCGTAGGTGAACGATGCCTAGTAGATTATCATAGAAATGCTGTCTCTCCACGTTTACTACCCGATCATATATGTCAAGTTGTGTGTGGTCTATTACTGTCTCATCAGCATTATGTTCCATACCGGTTAGTGTGAGGGCGGTCATGTCCTTCCACAATTCTCTATCCACAGAGCATCATTTCAATTTAGTTGTTGATTGTTTGTTTGATTGTAAGATCATCATTACTGCACACCGGACGTTACTGCCTAGGTGCTCCGATATCCTTGTAGAGAATCTCGAGAAAATCCTAGGAGTACCCTGGGGCACGAACTCCGTAACACGGCGTGTGATCCACGTTGTGGGGAGGCTACTGTTGAAACCGTTGCCACGGCAACGGCCATGTTTATGGCCTACTCTTCTCGACTTTAAGTGCCAAGGGTTATTTAACGTGTGCGAGTGCACACGGGATCTCCTGTTTCTTGCTGCTATACAAGAAGGCTAGACATTGCATCTCACCACCCACGATATCAGGGGAGGGTAACGTCATAAGGAAACCACGGATTAATGTTTCCTATCTTTTTTTCTGTTTGTTTTGAAATCACCATTAGTTTCTTGTAGACTTTGAACCAGGGCTCTTCCTGTCCGGGTGTCGATGTCGTGCCTCTAGATTACCCGGACCACCTTAACTCTTTGACTCTTACCGTGCCATGACACCAAGCTATCTAGCATCCTCTCTCTTTTTCCCCTTGATTTAGATTCCAAGCTTCTAATTTGATAAACTACTGGTCTCCGTGACTTCTCTACTTACTTTTGCTTAATTTGCCCAATTATTTGAAACTTGAAGTCTCACTTTTCTAATGTAGACCTTGATGTATTGTGATTTGTCGTGCCAATGTGTTGCTGTCTGTGTGGGTTTCTAGCAACAAAGTGGAATCTGTGTAATGTCTGTTCAAGGTAGCTTTAGTTGCATGTAATTTCATTCTAATGTTTATTTCTATGTTAATGATAAAATAATTGTGTTCCGTTTATGATTTAAACATTAAAAAGAACTGGCTTATAAAAAATACTATAAAAAAAAAGTGGTATGGTGACAGCTTTACGTGGTAATGGACAAAACAAAAACACAAAAAATATATATAAGGATATGTAAACAAATCTAACTACATGGCGATAATATGCTAGATGCTCAAGAAAGGAAATAAAAAAGGGTCACTTCCCTATGTTCCAGAGCGTGGTCAGTCTCCGATTGGACTAAAATGATAAGGCAGAATGACCAACTATAAATCTCACTGACCAGGCAGTCAAGCGAGAAGACGGAACGGAAGGGTTTTAAAAATATGGGGAGGTGTGTACAAGATATGTATAAACTATGCAAATCTAACTCTGTGTGTGCACCCCGAACCGATGTGTAAAAAGAAACATGTGTATATAACAATACATGCGCACACGCATAAATCCGCATATACATTGCCACAAAGCCCACAAAAGAAAAACCCAAAGGTGCCCAAGTGTGCCAATACTATGCAGACAAATATATCTACATGTATAGGTTCGGTAGCGCATGGGAGTGAGAAATATGTAGTAGGTGTCCTATGTGTATGAGAGTG
This sequence comes from Megaustenia siamemsis, assembly GCA_032433765.1. Taxonomy (NCBI): domain Eukaryota; kingdom Metazoa; phylum Mollusca; class Gastropoda; order Stylommatophora; family Ariophantidae; genus Megaustenia; species Megaustenia siamemsis. Next base: position 6,378,624 of record JAVIAB010000125.1, on the reverse strand, counting down.
ATATGTTCATACTTTGGAGGGACAGCGAACCCAACTGGGCAATAAGGCGATTCTCAAGGGCGAACCGGCTGCGATTGCTGGAGTGACATGAGGCAATGCCAGTAACTTGCATGTCACGTTTACCACTATGGCCAGGGGAGTTGAAATGGGCAGACGTCGGGCTACCAGTCTTTTGCTCAACATCACGAAAATGCTCACAAAATTATTCACTCAAGCGTCGTCCACTTTCACCCACATACGTTATATGGCAATGCTTGCATATTATGGTGTAGATGATATTCCGTGACACACAAGTAAACCCCTCCTTGATGTCGAATCGCTTATTAGGGAACAAGACCGAATCGGTGCAAAGCACGTAGTCACAAGTTCTGCAGACTCGACGTCCACAGTGAACAGTACCAAGGTGTTTGTGGTTTGAGCGGGGGAGGCGGCTCGTGACAAGAATATCTTATAAACACCATTGTGCAGAGGACATTAAAATACTATGGTGACGTTAAAATAAACAGTGGCATGGAACGAACAATAATGGAAGGCATGGTTCCTAGCGACGTATTAGTGGCAGACTTAGAAGAAGGTGGTTTTAAGACATCAAGGAGACCTTGAAAACGACAATAGAAGAAGTGGGAGATTGGGCTAGAGACAGAGATGCTTTCAGGCGGGCTGTGGTGAATGTAACGTTTCTGCAAAGGACATGAGACTTGATGATGATGATGATGATGATGATGACGATACTTCATGTGTATATACTGTTAGCTTTCTGTTTTTGTTTCGCTGTAACACACACATCCCATCAGATTCTCTCATTATATGTAAATAATGAACTGACTGTATAATGAAACAATTAGTAAATAATGAACTGACTGTATAATAAAACAATTAGTAAATAATGAACTGACTGTATAATAGGACATTCAGTAAATAATGAACTGACTGTATAATAGAACAATTAGTAAATAATGAATATGATAAACTGATTGTATGATAGAATAAGCAGTAGTGGATAAACTGATTATAGTAGAAGCAGATTTCCTACTCCATGTAGTAGCCATCGTTATTACTGTTCCTTGACCTCGCTTGCATTCAAAGCTGCACATGATGATGCTGTGTAAGATACTCTGCAGTCAAAACTAAAGTTCAAGAACTTCAACCTGTCGGACACTGAAATGGTTCATCCATTAGAATTGACACTAAAGAGATCACCATTATTGAGTTATCGATGGTCTGTAAAATAACAAGTTCACCATCATTGTCTTGGTTTCTCTCATCGTGAGAATCCTCACTCCATCAAAAATATTTTGGCATTTGTGCCTTCATTATTTTATTTAATGTCATTACTGTCACATCTGGTTCTACGTGAATGTAATTTGATAGTTTTGGCGAACGTCCTTACTCTGTAACTAAAATATTGTGCAAATGTTGAAGTATTGTTTCATACTAGTGCTTTCAGTAGTGAAAGTTATATTCTTGAATTCTCTCTAAATTCATTCCAATAGTAAAAAGTAAAGAGCCCCGTCACGCAAAGTGGCGTATAGTGAATATGGTGTAAGTGACCATACCTTTTACAGACCTTCGGCACATGATTTTTGGGGTAATGTGGTCGGCATTACGCCCGTGCCGCTTTACTTTCCCAGAAGAAATCCGGTACACATTTAGCGTTGGGTGAACCCGGAAGCCGTCGATCAGGATCGAACCCGACCCCTTGTCTTTTATAGTCCAGTTCACTAACCACTGAGCTATCGCGGCTCCCACTGAGACAGTCGTTGAGCTATCGCGGCTCCCACTGAGACAGTCGTTGAGCTATCGCGGCTCCCACTGAGACAGTCGTTGAGCTATCGCGGCTCCCACTGAGACAGTCGTTGAGCTATCGCGGCTCCCACTGAGACAGTCGTTGAGCTATCGCGGCTCCCACTGAGACAGTCGTTGAGCTATCGCGGCTCCCACTGAGACAGTCGTTGAGCTATCGCGGCTCCCACTGAGACAGTCGTTGAGCTATCGCGGCTCCCACTGAGACAGTCGTTGAGCTATCGCGGCTCCCACTGAGACAGTCGTTGAGCTATCGCGGCTCCCACTGAGACAGTCGTTGAGCTATCGCGGCTCCCACTGAGACAGTCGTTGAGCTATCGCGGCTCCCACTGAGACAGTCGTTGAGCTATCGCGGCTCCCACTGAGACAGTCGTTGAGCTATCGCGGCTCCCACTGAGACAGTCGTTGAGCTATCGCGGCTCCCACTGAGACAGTCGTTGAGCTATCGCGGCTCCCACTGAGACAGTCGTTGAGCTATCGCGGCTCCCACTGAGACAGTCGTTGAGCTATCGCGGCTCCCACTGAGACAGTCGTTGAGCTATCGCGGCTCCCACTGAGACAGTCGTTGAGCTATCGCGGCTCCCACTGAGACAGTCGTTGAGCTATCGCGGCTCCCACTGAGACAGTCGTTGAGCTATCGCGGCTCCCACTGAGACAGTCGTTGAGCTATCGCGGCTCCCAATTCATTCATATATTAGTGAATAATAATTGTAGACATATGCGCTTTCTCCTTTATTTACTATACAACTGAGATAGGGAGCAAGTTGGCTAGACTATGGGTAAGATATTGGCCTCTGGGCACGAAGTTGAAGGGTTCAAATACCACCATAGGCGGGGGAAGGGGAATTTTTTTAATTGAATCCGTTATTTCCTCGTGGGTATATCATTCCCTTGGTCTCTGGGTAGTGAGATCCACTGTCTAGCCCTCTCTGGGTAGTGAGATCCAATGTCTAGCCCTCCCTGGGTAGTGAGATCCAATGTCTAGCCCTCTCTGGTAGTGAGATCCAATGCCTAACCCCTCTGGGTAGTGAAATCCGATGCCTAACCCCCTCTGGGTAGTGAAATCCGATGCCTAACCCCCTCTGGGTAGTGAAATCCGATGCCTAACCCCCTCTGGGTAGTGAAATCCGATGCCTAACACCCTCTGGGTAGTGAAATCTGATGCCTAACCCCCTCTGGGTAGTGAGATCCGATGCCTAACCCCCTCTGGGTAGTGAAATCATATGCCTAACCCCTTCTGGGTAGTGAAATCCGATGTCTAGTCCTCTTGGAAAATGGGCGACAAACATGAGATCCTTTGCGCAAGTTTAAGAACCCTTGGCAACTAAAAAAATCTAACACTAATTGTTAAGCAGCTCTACATATGCCGAAGTCGGATGTGTCGGGCTGAAAGCCGTAGATATCGCGGCGTTGCCGTAAACTAGCGACACTACGTATTCACGTCAATTTAACGAGTACACGCTGAAAAGAAAAAAATAAATGACTATACAACACACAGGTCGCAAACCCACATTCGACGATGACACTCTTGTGACATGTGTCCGTCCAGGCAATGTCAGCAGTAGACTTTCTTGTCTTCAACATAAGAGAGTGATTCAGCACTGTTCCACGTTATCTTCATTGCTCCCTAACCTCACGAAATTTATTATGAAATCTATAGAGAGATGCATCCTATCACCAAGCTTGTTCAATCTATACACCGAGCAAATCTTTTAAAACATCCCAGAGATACCAGGCCTAAACATTAATGGAAAGATAATCAATAACCTGAGATATGCTGATGATACTGTTCTACTAGCAGAAAATCCTAAAGACCTACAACAATTGCTTAATGTGATAAACATAACATGCAAAAAATATGGACTAGATATGAATATCAAAAAGACTAAAATTATGATCATAAACAAAAAAAATTCTCAAGACCTACAATTAAATATCACAGTTGAGGGAATACATCTGGAGACAGTCCAGAGCTATAACTACCTAGGACATACTATAACCAATGATGGAAAATGTAAAACTGAAATAAACAAAAGAATAGGTATGGCAAAAAGTAATTTTAATGCCATGAAAAATATACTAACAACAAAACAAATATCAGGAGGGCTGAAACTAAGAATGGCAAAATGTTACATCTTCTCAATATTCCTGTATGGTGCAGAAACATGGACATTAGACAAGAAAACAGAAGATAAAATTGAAGTCTTTGAAATGTGGATTTATAGAAGAATAGGTAGAATTGGATGGAAAGAAAAGATAACAAACGATGAAGTTTTAAAACAACTGAAAATAAAAAGAGAACTACTAATACAATTAAGACAAGACAAATGGCATTTTTGGGGCATGTTAAAAGACGCAACAGCCTACTAAAAGTAATATTGGAAGGAAAAATACAAGGTAAAAGAGGCAGAGGCAGACCAAGACTTACATGGACGAGTAACATCAAAAGATGGACAAGTCAATCTATGACAGCCTGCACCATCAAAGCAAGAAACAGAGTAGAATGGCGATCCATGGTAGCCAACCTTCGTTGCGGAGAATGGACACGATGATGATGATGATAGAGAGATGTCATTTTGTTGAACAATATCATCATTTGTAACTTGCAAGGTCTACTTCTTCTTCTACCTTTCAGCTCCCTGTGGAGCATAGGTCTTCAACAAACACTTTCCAAGCCGTTCTATTGTTTGCCATTCTTTTAAGATCATTCAATGTCTTCCCCATCATCTTTATCTCTGCTTCCACCTGTCTTCTCCAAGAATTCCTTGGTTTTCCCTCTTTCTTTTTTCTTGGGGATTCCAGAAAAGCACATGTTGTGTAATACTCTCAGTTGGCTTCCGCAGTGTGTATCCTATTTAGCGCCATCCTCTTTATCTACTCGTATTTGACTGTTACTTTTCCATAATTCTATGTTAGTGATTTAGTCCTGTAATTGCCATCCTTTTATTCTGCGCAAGCAGCTTTTAATGAAGGTCTGTATCTTAATGATTGCTATTTTTGTTGTTCTCCATGTTTCACAGCCATATAATAGGACTGACCACATATTGGAGTTGAACATGTTTATTTTTGTATATAATCTTATTTCTTTGGATTTCAATATGTTTTCCTGTGCATCGAATGCACCTATTGCTTTTGATATCCTCATTCTGACATCATTTTCTGTTCCTCCCTCTTTGTATATATTACTGTCCAGATGTATGAAACAATGTACGTCTAGTAGAGGTATTTCTAATACTGTTATTTGGTTATTGCCAACTGCATTAACTCTCATAATTTACAAGGTAATCGATATTAAATAGTTATGTTTTTATTGTTTAAAAGTGGATGGTTTCGTATAACCATTTAGCCAATCATAATACGTTTACCATATTCTCTAAGTAGCCAAAGTTATCATCAGAATCAAAGAATATTAAAAGAGCTGCTAGATGACAACGGATAACTTTGTAGCCAATCTGCGGAGTTTTACCAGATTCGCCAGGTGCCTCCAAATAATAATTTAATCAATAAAAACATACTGTTTGCAGGTTAGCAAAATAACTACAGACTATTAGGAAATAATGAAGGACTTTCTCTAGAACTTGAAGTTGACCGAACATTTGAACAACTTCTTTAATAACTTACCAGGTTTCAAAGTTATCGAGATAGTTATGAACCGCTAATAACAACGTCCGAGGTTTCAAAGTCAGCGAGATAATTGCATAACTCCACCAATCTTCTTTTTTTCTTCTTTTCTCTTAATATCTGGTACCGAAAAGGTGTCGTGGTAATATCATTTGTCGTTCTTGAGCTGCTCGAACTGTCTGAATTATTGATTTTTCTTTGTCACTGCATCTATCCATCTTCTTCTGGGTCTTCCTCTTGGTCTTTTTCCAATGAAACTCCACCAATGACTATCCAGATTTGCCACGTTTCCATGTATACCAAGTGAGAACTTTCCATTTCTGGAATTTGGCCAGTTAACTATATATAGCTTCAAGAAGGGATTTTGTTAATGTTTGGAAGTTTACCACAGATAAATAACTACGTAAATAGCAAGGACTTTCCAAGTCTAGAACTTGGTCTCAGTTAACTACATAACTTCACAAATGACTTTTCTCCAAATTTTGAATTTTGGTCACATTACCTATGTAGCCAGTCAAGGAACATTTTGTCGACTGAGACGTCGGTCACATTACCTATGTAACCAGTCAAGGAACATTTTGTCGACTTAGACGTCGGTCACATTACCTATGTAACCAGTCAAGGAACATTTTGTCGACTGAGACGTCGGTCACATTACCTATGTAACCAGACAAAGAACCTTTTACCAATTTAGATATTGGTCACATTACCTATGTAACCAGACAAAGAACCTTTTACCGATTTAGATATTGGTCACATTACCTATGTAACCAGACAAAGGACAATTTGCAGGTTTGGACGTTGAACAATGTAACTACACCAATGACTTTTTCATGAGTGGACTTTGGTCACAGATACATAATACAGTTCATCAAATAGCATCTTCGTATTTTACAAACTGAAATTAATTTCAATCGACAAACACCTTTGGGTTTCCCCGAAATGTTGTAATGTCAGTTTTAACAGCAATAAATAATAATGAGTGAGTGATACACTGAGTTCTGACAGCTTATCAGGTACTATTTCGGTAATTCTTATCGCCCCTCAATTTACATGGTCATACTTAACTCTCATGAATTATTATTGTAGGGTATAGTTATAGTTAGTGGAAAGCCCATGTATCACAGCAGGCAAATTAAAACCTATAATTGCTAAACCGCCCGTGCCAGTGGACTCATCCGAATTAAAATTCATCTCGTTGAAGTTCCAAACAAAGAAAGCAGCTGCAGTCCACGTTATAGCAGCCACAGACCACGCCTAGTATGAGTATTTTCTGAGTATTCTCTGTAGCGTACTTTCAGATGAGCGCATTTTGCTGTTCTCGTCACGACAAATTAATTCAGAATTGCCTTCAACCAAAGCTTGCTAATCTTGATAATATCACAGACGTTCCTCGGGCATAGTCTGTTTCGCCACATCTGCCTTCAGGAAACTTTCTTGCTACAAGATTCTATTTTCATGTATTTTGCTGCCTTTACATGAGTGGAAAGAAAACTTGTAATATTCATTGAAATAAATGTAACGAATCGACAGATTTGGGAACGAGATGTAATTGTGTTTACGATATGAACTGTGCTCTATATTTAGACATGGGTCAAATAATCGTTTGTGATAGCTACGGGGATCAATAAATAGTCATTTGTTTTGTGTTGATTTAAAAAAAAAATTAATAACACTCAAAGATTAAACACAACAAAACAATTTGACTCAAACATTTTAGCTGTGCTGCTACCATCATCATCAAATATCATGCCTGCTGGCGTAGGTGATCATACCTCTCCGCGACTTTCGATCTGGACTGTTATTTATCATTTCAGGTTGTTGACCTACTGCCAAGCCATGACTGGTATCTTTTCTCTTTGCTTTCCTCTATCTCTTCGTCCATCAATTTCCCAGTTGTTACAATGTATTCCAGCTGTTCTCTTCTCATTGCATGCATGGCCACAAAATAATGGTTTCTTCTTAATATTGGATATTAGCTCTCTTTTTGCTTTAGCCTCTTTTAAAACTTTTTCACTATTCTTCTTAGCTGTCCTTGGTGTTCTCAACATTCTTCTGTAAAACCACATTTATACAGTGTCAAGTGATTTTCTTGTCTGTTTTTATATTGTCCATGATTAATATCCATATATTACATGTGTAGCTGTTTTATAAAAATTGGCACAATTATTATACGGGACATCTACAGTTTAATAGAAGTAATTATTGCTTAAATTTGACAAGCGTTTTCTGAAGAAAAATTTATTTTTTTGTTTCATAAAACAGAGAGAATGTTGTGTCGATTCTGGAACATTGCTGTACCACAATATTAAATCCATAGAAAACAGCTGAATAAGAACATTCAGAGTTTAATGTGTTCTTCATTCACATGTTCTTGACCGCGCAATGACAAATAGACAATGAACGACAGTTCTGGTACCATTCATGACAAGCCTAAAGGTACATAATAACTAGCCTGAAGCCACATAATAACTAGCCTGGAGGTACATAATGACTAGCCTGGAGGTATATAATGACTAGCCTGGAGGTATATAATGATTAGCTGAAGGTATATAATGACTAGCCCGAAGCCACATAATAACTAGCCTGGAGGTACATAATAACTAGCCTGGAGGTACATAATGACTAGCCTGGAGGTATATAATGACTAGCCTGGAGGTATATAATGATTAGCTGAAGGTATATAATGACTAGCCCGAAGCCACATAATAACTAGCCTGGAGGTACATAATAACTAGCCTGGAGGTACATAATAACTAGCCTGAAGATACATAATGACTAGCCTGGAGGTATATAATGACAAGCCTGAAGGTATATAATGACTAGCCTGAAGCCACATAATAACTAACCTGGAGGTACATAATAACTAGCCTGAAGATACATAATAACTAGCCTGAATCCACATAATAGCAAGCCTGAAGGTACATAATGACTAGCCTGAAGGTACATAATGACTAGGAAAAATTGAAAAAAAAGAAAAAATGGTATGTTAGAAGCTTTACGTGATTAGTAGACGACACAGATTCGAACGACGTTTCGGCTCAATAGGCCTTCAGCAGGAACAAACAAACAACATACACACACAGATATGTAAGTAAATAAAACTAATCCTACATAGCTAACTAGTAATGAAACATCAAAAACAAAAAAAATCGAAATATGTTGACTTCCATGTGTGTCGTGGACTGTGGTCAGGCTATGAAAGGAATTTCTCACGGGTGTAGCTGTAATTTATACCCTCTGGTCAGAGGTGAAGGGTTCTAAAAATACACGAGTGGGGGGAACGCTGTCTAGGTGCGTCGACTACAGAGGCACAGGCAATATCTGAAAGTATCTAAGGACCCATAAACACATGTATACACACACACAGATGCGTGTATACATATGTACACGTGCAAGAAGACGTGCACATACTAATACATATCAACATACACATACATATACACACACATACATGTGTATGCATACAAGCAAGCACACATATACATGCATGTATATGCATATACATATATATATATACCAATACCCGCGCCTATGAACACATACATGCATGTGCACATCCATACGGAGACAATCATATGTGTGGAAATGTGCGTATGACCCACAACTAACAAGAGGGGTTCACACCGGGGTCAGTGTGCAAACTCGAAGGAGAAAGAATAGAACAGTAGAATGACAGGTACTCAAAAGGCGGAAATAGTGAGATGTCTGAGAGTGGGGTGCAATGAAAACACATAAGGGGTTAGTAGCACAGAAAAAAAAGAAAGGTATAGAAGAGAACATCGAAGTGTCTCAATGGAGACTAGAGGAGGAGAACTATAGGTAGCATGGCATAGTAGATAGACTAAAGAGCCACAACATGGGTGGTAGAGAGGGCTATGCAAGAGGGAAGGAGCAGCCGAAAGGAAACTATGCGTATGAGTGTGATACATTCATGCCTCGTGGGGTCAGCGAACCATACTGGACTATGAGGCGATTTTCCAAATTATATCGGCTGCGGTCGCCAGAGTGACAGAGGACAATGCCAGTGACACGGATGTCGTTTTTGCCCTTGTGATCTGGGGGGTTGAAATGGGAAGACACTGGAGTGCCAGTATTCTGTTGGACATCTCGTAGATGTTCACAAAATCTTTCCGCTAATCTTCTCCCAGGCTCACCAATATAGGTCATGTGGCATCGTTGGCATATGATGGCATAAATGATGTTGCGGAACACACATGTGAAGCCATGCTTGATCTCAAACCGTCCATTGGGGAATAAGACCGAGTCAGTAGGGAGCACATAGGAACAGGTGATACAGTTACGACCACAAGGGGCCGTACCGAAGTGTTGAGGGTAGGAGCGAGGGAGATGGCTCCTAACCAGAATGTCACCCAAATTCCTGTCGCGCTTGAAAGCGATCATCGGGGGATCACTAAAAAGTAGAGGGGTAGTGGGATCAGAGAGGAGAATGGAAGGGTAACGGTTGAGTATCTTCACAGCAGCTAAGTTGTGAGGATGATAAGTGAGGGTGAGTATAGTTCTCTCAGAAGGGGGGCGGTTGGAAGGAGTGAGTGCCTCGGGACGGGAGATAAGGAGGACCCGCTTGAGGGCAGACTGGAGGATCGAGTCTGGATAAAGCCGGCGGCTGAAGAAACCTAACATAAGTTGAGCTTGTTGGAGGAAATCTTTGTCATCCTGGCAGATGCGACGGAGACGCAATAACTGTGAGAATGGAATAGAGTCGCGACAAGAAGGTGAATGGGATGAAGTATAGAGAAGGTAGCAGTGGGCGTCTGTGGGTTTATAGAAAACCGAGGTGTGGAGGCCAGAAGTACCCAAAGAAACAATAAAATCTAGGAAGGTGACAGAGGAAGTGGATATACAAGATGTGATCTTGATAGCTTTGTGGTAGCTACCAATATAGTCGATAAACCTGGAGAGGTCATCCTCAGGTAGATCGGTGAGTCCGAAGCAGTCATCAATGTACCGAAGGTATATGATGGCAAGAGGACCCTGATAAGAATTGAGAATTTGGTACTCCAGGTAACCCATGAATAGGCAAGCATAGCTAGGGCCCATCTTGGTGCCCATGGCTACTCCACTGACTTGGTCATAGAAGTTACCATTAAACTCAAAGGTATTGAGGTTGAGTACAAGCTCAGTAAGGCGGAGAAGAGTTGCAGTATCAACAGAGGGGTTTTGCCTCTGGTCAAGAAAGAAACGTAAAGCCAGGAGGCCGTCGGAGTGAGGAATAGAGGTGTAGAGAGAGCAAACATCAAGGGTAAAAAATCGGTATGAGCGACCTCGGGAGAGAGAGAGATGGAAGAGAAGATACTCAATGCGTGGTTAGTGTCCTTGACATATGAGGGAAGACTAACGACCATGGGCTGGAAGACACTGTCTAGATAGTCAGATATGTATTCAGTCGGGCAAGCACACGCTGACACGATGAGGCGTCCTGGATTGTCGATTTTGTGAATTTTGGGGAGCATGTAGAAAGATGGTTTCCCAAGACCACTATTGTGGATAATGAGGCGGGACGCGCTAGGAGGGAGCATGTTGGTTCGGATCAGTTCCTTGATGGTAGATTGGACCTGCTTATTGTGGAGGACAGTGGCCTCGTCAGGGCGGGGTTTATAAGAAGTGGTATTGGATAGCTATTTGTTGCCCTCAGAAACATCTGAAGGTACATAATAAGTAGCCTGAAGATACATAATAACTAGCCTGAATCCACATAATAGCAAGCCTGAAGGTACATAATGACTAGCCTGAAGGTACATAATGACTAGCCTGAAGGTACATAATGACTAGCCTGAAGGTAGATAATGACTAGCCTGAAGGTACATAATGACAAACCTGAAGGTACATAATGACTAGCCTGAATCCACATAATAGCAAGCCTGAAGGTAGATAATGACTAGCCTGAAGGTACATAATGACTAGCCTGAAGGTACATAATGACAAACCTGAAGCCACATAATGACTAGCCTGAAGGTACATAATGAATTACCTCTAGGCATATAGTGACTGTCATGAAGCCACATAATGACTGGCCTATAGTCCCATAATAACTAGCCTGAAGGCACATAATAACTAGCCTGAATCCACATAATAACGCCTGAAGCCACATAATGACTAGCCTGAATGTACATGATGACTAGCCTGAAGCCACATAATGACTAACCTGAAGCCACATAATAACTAGCCTGTAGCCACATAATGATTAGCTTGATGGCACATAATGACTAGCCTGAAGGTAGATAATGACTAGTCTGAAGGTACATAATGACTAGCCTGAAGCCACATAATGACTAGCCAGAAGATACATAATGTCTAGCCTGAAGCCACATAATGACTAGCCTGAAGGTATATAATGACTAGCCTGAAGCCACATAATGACTAGCCTGAAGCCACATAATAACGCCTGAAGCCACATAATGACTAGCCTGAAGCCACATAATGACTAGTCTGAAGCCACATAATAACTAGCCTCAAGCCACATAATAACTAGCATGAAGGCACATAATAACTAGCCTCAAGCCACATAATAACTAGCCTCAAGCCACATAATAACTAGCCTCAAGCCACATAATAACTAGCTTGAAGCCACATAATGATTAGCCTGAAGGTACATAATGACTAGCCTGAAGGTACATAATGACTAGCCTGAAGGTACATAATGACTAGCCTGAAGGTAGATAATGACTAGCCTGAAGGTACATAATGACTAGCCTGAAGGTACATAATGACTAGCCTGAAGGTACATAATGACTAGCCTGAAGGTACATAATGACTTGCCTGAAGCCACATAATAACTAGCCTGAAGGTACATAATGACTAGCCTGAAGCCACATAATAACTAGCCTGAAGGTACATAATGACTAGCCTGAAGCCACATAATAACTAGCCTGAAGGTACATAATGACAAGCCTGAAGCCACATAATAATTAGCATGAAGGTACATAATGACTAGCCTGAAGCCACATAATAACTAGCCTGAAGGTACATAATGACTAGCCGGAAGCCACATAATAACTAGCCTCAAGCCACATAATGGCTAGCCTGAAGCTACATAATGACTAATCACCTTGCTCTAGTTGATTGTCCCTTTATAAACGTGCCTGTCATGACCGCTAATCTGACGTTTTCTCTGCTCGGCGCGAGATGTCCAGCCTCTACATCAGTCAATTCCAGCTCCTCTGTTATATTGTCCACCCATTTTTTTCTAGTTCTTCCTTTCCCTTGTTTACATAATACTATGTCCTCCTTAATTATCACCTCTAGGCCATGATATCGTTTAGCATTACCAAGTTGTTTTGGAGGTGAATACGAAGATATATTTTGGAATACATCAAATCATTGGACAGATATCACCACTATTGTTCAACACCGAAATAACTCTAGAGGCAAAACGGGAACTCTACAATACAATCTTCATCACAACGTTGTGCTACCAATGCGGTAGATGGGGCGGATGAATAAAAAATGATCAACGGCCCAGAAAGGGAAAACAACAAAGTTTGTGGTACACATGAGTCATATTCAGAACACGAAAGGCGAATATGGCAGACCACCGTGAAAGAGATTGGAGCCCCTCATCACCTACTAGTCCAGAGGAAGCCATGGAGAGGAATTCGAACTTTTGTCGGAGGAAAGATCTTAAAATAAGTACTTGGAATGTTAGGACTCTATATCAAGAAGAAAAGCATACAAGAAACCTGCGACACCTTACCCAAAAGAGAAAAGAACAAAAAACACAAATGGATAAGTAACACAATCTTAGAAAAAATGGAAGAAAGGAGACAAGCGAAGAACACTGCCCAATAAAATAAAATAGATAATGAGATATGCAAAATGTGCAAAAAGGCAAAAGAAGACTGGCTCAGCCAAAAATGTATGGAAATAGAAACTATGGATAGCAAACAAGACTTAAGAGGAATGCACACAGAAGTAAGTAAAGAGAATGACCAATAAAAATAAAAAGCCACAGAAGGTGGATGCATTGCAGACAAAAAATGAAAAATGCTAACATACAATATAGATATAATAGATAGATGGCAGGAATATATAACTGAACTATTTCATGATCAAAGAAACAAGAAACCAGTTATAAAATGTACATCAGGCTATAAAATCTTAAAATCTGAGGTGGAAAAGGCTATAAAAACAATGAAAAAGGGAAAAGCAGCAGGACCTAACAGCTTACAGATAGAGAAGATACAGGCACTAGATGGTTTTGGCATTGAAGTGATTACAGACATATGCAACGACATATACCACACAGGTTACATACCAAATGAACTAAAAACATCAACCTTCATTGCATTGGCTAGAAAGAATGGTGCAGTTGAATGCAGTGACTTTAGAACAATAAGACTAATGAGCCATGTTACAAAAATCTTGCTAAAAGTTGTACAAGGAAGGATTCAGAATAAAATCAATACTGAATTAGATGAGCAGGAATTTAGTTTTAGGAAAAATAGCGGGACAAAAGAAGCCATATTCTGCATGAGAACATTAATCGAAAAATACACAGAAGTAAACAAACCAATATATGCCTGCTTCATAGACTACACCAAAGCTTTTGATAGAGTACTCCACAAACAACTTACAGAATGTCTAAAAGAGATACATCTAGATAACATGGACATACGACTAATATGTAATTTGTACTGGGAGCAAACAGCAATAAATAAATAAATATAACAAAGAGAACTCTACACCCATTGATATAAAAAGAGGAGTAAGACAGGGATGCATCCCATCACCAAGCTTGTTCAATCTATACACTGAACAAATTGTTAAAAACATCATAGAGAGGCCAGGCCTACAAATTAATGGAAAGATAATCAATAACCTAAGATATGCTGACGATACTGTACTACCAGCAGAAAATCCTAAAGATCTACAATTACTTAATGAAATAAATATGACAAGCAAAAAATATGGACTAGATATTGTTGTTGTTGTTGTTGTTGTTGTTGTTGTTGTTGTTGTTGTTGTTGTTGTCGTTGCGTTCGCCAGCTTTCAACTCTGACGAAGTCCCTAGATACTAGGAACTGGACTAGATATGAATATGAAAAAAGACTAAAGCTATGATCATTAACAAAGAAAATACTCAAAACACACAAGTGGATATCAAAATCGAAGGAATAGACTTTGAGACAGTTAGGAACTACAACTACCTTGGACATACTATAACCAGTGATGGAAAATGCACAACTGAATTAAAGAAAAGAATAGGAATGGCAAAAAGTAATTTTAATGTCATGAAGAACATACTAACATCAAAACAAATAACACCAGGGCTAAAACTAAGAATAGCAAAATGTTACATCTTCTAAATATTCCTATATGGTGCAGAAACGTGGACATTAGACATGAAAACAGAACAGAGAATTGAAGCCTTTGAAATGTGGATATATAGAAGAATAGGTAGAATTGGATGGAAGGAAAAGAAAACAAATGATGAAGTCTTAAAACAACTAAAAATGAAAAGAGAACTACGAAGCACAATTCAAACAAGACAAATGCGATTTTTGGGTCATGTTAAAAGACACAACATCCTACTAAAAGTAATCCTGGAGGGGAAAATACAAGGTAAAAGTGGCAGACGCAGACCAAGTCTAACATGGACGAGTAACGTCAAAAGATGGGCAAATCAGCCTATGACAACCTGCACCATCAAAACAAGAAACAGAGCTGAATGGCGCTTCATGGTAGCCAACCTTTGTTGCGGAGAAGGCACTCGATGATGATGATGATGAAATATCGAAGATATAATGTAATTACATTTATGTTTTTTTGGAGCATTATGAAAAGACTATTTTACATAGCACAAATGTCAGTAGTGTTTATGTCGCTAAGTTAACTGGTTAAAGGTGAACATAACAGTTTGGTCCTTCGTCCTGGCCTCCTCAAGTTTGGAACTCACGGCCTCCTCAAGTTTGGAACTCACGGCCTCCTCAAGTTTGGAACTCACGGCCTCCTCAAGTTTGGAACTCACGGCCTCCTCAAGTTTGGAACTCACGGCCTCCTCAAGTTTGGAACTCACGGCCTCCTCAAGTTTGGAACTCACGGCCTCCTCAAGTTTCGACCTCACGGCCTCCTCAAGTTTGGAACTCACGGCCTCCTCAAGTTTGGAACTCACGGCCTCCTCAAGTTTGGAACTCACAGCCTCCTCAAGTTTCGAACTCACGGCCTCCTCAAGTTTGGAACTCACGGCCTCCTCAAGTTTGGAACTCACCGCCTCCTCAAGTTTGGAACTCACGGCCTCCTCAAGTTTCGAACTCACCGCCTCCTCAAGTTTCGAACTCACCGCCTCCTCAAGTTTGGAACTCACGGCCTCCTCAAGTTTGGAACTCACCGCCTCCTCAAGTTTCGAACTCACCGCCTCCTCAAGTTTGGAACTCACCGCCTCCTCAAGTTTCGAACTCACCGCCTCCTCAAGTTTGGAACTCACGGCCTCCTCAAGTTTGGAACTCACGGCCTCCTCAAGTTTGGAACTCACCGCCTCCTCAAGTTTCGACCTCACGGCCTCCTCAAGTTTGGAACTCACGGCCTCCTCAAGTTTGGAACTCACGGCCTCCTCAAGTTTCGAACTCACCGCCTCCTCAAGTTTGGAACTCACCGCCTCCTCAAGTTTGGAACTCACCGCCTCCTCAAGTTTCGACCTCACGGCCTCCTCAAGTTTGGAACTCACGGCCTCCTCAAGTTTGGAACTCACGGCCTCCTCAAATTTCGCACTCACCCCCCGCCGCTACCGTGAGGTGACTGCTACCTTTTATGTGAGACCTTTCTGACAACAGAAAGGCAAATAAAGAGAAGAAATAAGATGTAGCGGTTGAAGACAATCAGCATGGGCGACACAAATAAGAGAACGTGTTGTTGTTAAACAGCGCTTGCGTATTAGTCCTTTCTCTGGGACCTCAGGCTGGTGTTGATAAACGGTAGTTGGCCTTACTGTGTACTGCTGGCGAACTAAAGCTGGCCAAGACCCTCTTCCAATACCACATGGTGGTCCTGCAAAATAAAAACTCATCTTGACCACGTTTGTATGAATCAAAGAGTCAAGGAAATCTAGGTTCCTCCTGAAATGTTGTGGAAAAGTCGAATGTTTTGATATAATCATCATCATGTGCCATACCGGTTAGCGTAGGCGATCATGTCCATCCACAACCTTCTATCCATCGTGCATTGTATCAATTCTGTTGTTGACTGTTTTTCATACCATGACATCACGCTATCTAGCATGTTTTTCTCTTTGACGTCCACATTCTCTTTTTCCCTGTATTTTGCCAGTTGTAAAAACTGTTTTCACAGAAAAACCTAAAGACCGCTCATCGCAATAAACTACAACTCAGCGTAATAAACGCCATTTTCACGAAACGCAAAAAACCATTTACCTTATTAAGACTTGAGTGAGAGAGTTCACAAAATTCGTTTTACTCCAATTCCATTTCAGATTTTTTTTAATGTACCAATTTCAAATTCCGCATGCAGTCAACTTCCTCTCTTTATCGATTTTCACAAGGATTCGTCAAATTTCGCCTTATTGGAACGTCTAATCTTGTCATATCTAGAAGCTCTCGAGAATATTGGAAACTGGCTGGAAGTGTTTGAAGTGCTAATAGCAAATGGTCGAATAGTTAAACTTTGCTTATTGCTGCTTATAAAACTGGCGCCTGCTGGTTCTTCGTGACTTTTTCCAGTGTCTTCCTGTGGTAGTTGGAGTCTTGTAATTTAAAAAAAAGTAAAGAGCCACTGTCACGCCAAGTGGCGTATAGGGAATATGGTGTTAGTGACCATAATATTTACAGAACTTCAGCACGTGATTGTGGGGGTAATGTGGTCGATATTACACCCGTGTCGCTTTACTTTCCCAGGAAAAAAATCAGGTACCAATTTAAGATGCGTGAACCTGAAAGCTGTCAGTTGGGATCGAACCCTACCTCTTGTCCTTTGTAGTCCAGTTGACTAACCAGTGACCTATCGTGGCTCCCTGTTGGAGTATTGTGCGAGTGTCATACTCAAATAATATCATTGAGGAAATATTCTGGAACTGAGTAATATTGCTGTCAATACAGCTATCATATCACGTTAATATTTCAAATATCAATGTCATTATTTAAATAACCGGTTGCTTTTAGTAAAGAGAGGGCATATGTGATGAGTAGCGCTGAGGTTAAGATGCTCGCTCATGTCTGCAGTATCAGATCTCAATTGGAGCGGTAATGTTTTTTTGTGTTATTCTAGCGACTTCTAACCTTAAGGTAGATTAGATCGAGTGTTTAGTCATATCAGAGGCGGATTATAAAACGCAGATCAAGTGTTGCATTTAAGCCCGTAACAGAAATATTGCTAATCAAAAATAAAAGATAGTTAAGATAGCTTCGCCATGTCCCGGTCTAGCTTTCAGTTGATTTATTCGTTCCGACACTTTATTTGAAAATTCACTTAAAATATGTACTTAAAATAGTAGAGTTTCAATAATAACGTGTAATGAAATGTTTCAACTTCCAGACATTACTCCCAGGAACCGTGGGCGTTAAAGAGTTTGTTCATTGTTCTCATATCTTCCTCAGTAACCATGTCCAAGTTGAGGGGTTACAAGGGCCACCCTCAGAGTAGAGTGACGATTATTTTATGTTCCAGAACTGGAACATGGTAAATATGAATTTTTACAGTTCATCGAGAATTCTGTATTGAACACTGAGATTATTTGCTACGTGAATTGGTAAGATCAAGATATAGTAATTGATGTACAGAATCAGACAGAGAATTGTGAAAGTGTAGATATACTTATATTCTGGACAAGTTACCTGGACACTTTAGTAATAGCCTCCGCCATGTGTAGATGACTATAGGTTTTGCAGCGCCCCTAGAAATGTTATTGTTTCTTTTCTTTCGCCATGTATTCTATTTTTCTATGAATCTGCCTGCTTCTTGTTTGAGTTGCAGCTTTAGAGTGTGTTTCAAAAGATTACGGTCTGCAGCTATTTCTTCCCAAAATGCATGGTTTATGTTCAGAGTCTTCATTTCACGTTTACACACGTCTACAAATCGCAGTTTTGGGCACTCTCTTATTTTTGTGCCATCTGCTAGTTGTCGATACAGTGTACCTGGAAACCGTAACCCGTCTCCTTTACATATTTGTTAATATATTGTCCGCACACGTAGTTTCTCTGTTCCCCTGTTATCTATTTTATTGTTTGAACTTCGATGTTGGTTCCTCTGCAGCAAGTACATGCCCTTTACCACCAATAATGTCTCTACGGATTTTTTGACTGCCACTGCGAGCTTAGATCCCCAATTCTGCAATATGAACTTGCTGATTCTACAACTTTCTTATTTAAAAGGAAACAAAAATTAAAGCAACACTTCCTGTATGTGACCTCAATCCACGCAATCGGAACCAGTTGAGAAGATCCTGTCAGGAGTAACTCCCCCGCTGTCGTTGCATTTGGGGTGATCAGGCTAATCAGTATGTCAACCCACGTCATATAAGGGCACCTGCATTTACATCATTGCTTTCTAAGAGCACCCTCATTTACATCAATGTTCGATGAGCCTCTCCTCAATCACATCTGATTTCTCAATTGCTCCCCCATTGTGCTGATATTCAAAACAACATTCTTGATATGATGATTTTTTTTATATCAGCGTTATCTTCTATGATTTATCAACCTTTGTTGTGTTCCTTTTGTAAAGCTGTCACCATACATTATAGAAGTGTACGTTACACCCCACTACTGGCTCCCTGCTAGCAGCTTTACAGTAGCACTGCAATTATTTGCACGGTCCTACATATCTTCTATGATATTTATTTTTAATGACACGAACTTCAATAAATGAAGGCTGTACAGTCTTTTTGATTGTGTGTTACTCCCCAAATATGTAAAGCTGTTATACAATTGTTATCTGCACTATTTATGGAGATATATGAAAGCTTGGTGATTGATTAATTATCTATTATAACCAATATCGGTACCAGTATAATGTACTATGGTGATTCATTCTCGCTTTTCACCAGCTCCTAGTATGCAATGCCTCTTCTTACTATAGCTTGTTTCATAACTCGTGCTAAACTTTTAAAATCGATAGCTTTTTAACCGCTTGTTGTAAGTTGTCCAAAAGTTGCATGTAAAGTTATAATGATTAGAACCCAACAGGGAATTAATTTCATAAAAAAAACATTTGGTTATTATTGTTGCTTATTTGATTTATATAAATTTATAACAACCCATTGATGTAGTCAAAACTTAATGTTTACAGTATTTTAAGTTAAAAATAGCGAGCAAAAATCCATACACGGTAAAATTGACGTGTTTGCACGCTATCGCCGTTGTTTTGTGACACAATTAGACACTTGAGAAATTGTGTGTTCCATTTCCGTTCATTCAGAGGTGGAGACGTGGAACGGTAACATTTATCATGAGTCTTAAAATGAAATTCTGCAGTTTACAAAACATAGCAATAAAAATGTATGACTATTTTTGCAAAGAGGCTAAACGAGGAAGATTATTTCATTCTTTAGAAAACCCTGAGAATAGGACAAGACACATTTTGGATTTATCTAAACGGGCATTTAATCGCTGGATTCAAGCACGTGACCGTCAATGTTCCAAATATACAAAATCACAAGGAAGAGCAAAAATGGTGGATAATTTCGACAGTGAACTTATTAGAAGTGAAATTCGCAAATTGTTGGGTATGAATGAAACTGTTACAATAAGAAAATTAAAAGTTTCGCTGAAAAAGAACAACAGTATTGAAATATCAAAGTCTACATTATGGAGGAATGTGAGAGCTGCAGGCTTTACATTCAGAAAGTATTCCAATGGACGAAACATCATCTGTGAGAAGCCACATATAGTAGTCATGCGAAGCAAGTACTTACGTGAAGTAAAAGAGGTGCGCAAGCAAGATTATGATATTGTGTACTTGGATGAAACATGGATCAATGCTCACCACACTAACCAAAGGGAATGGCAGTCATCAGATGGAAAGATTAAGAGATTAATACCTAGCAGCAAAGGACAGCGCTTGATAATTGCTCATGCAGGTAGTCGACAACATGGACTAATACAGAATGCAGAGCTCATTTTTCTTTCAAAATCCATAGACAATCGGGATTATCACTCTGAGATGAATGGTCACATATTTAGACATTGGATTGAAAATTATGTTCTCCCATCACTAGATCGACCATCTTGCCTAATAATGGACAATGCAGCGTACCACAACATTGTTGCACTTGAAGATAAAGTCCCGACGTCATCCAGTACAAAAGATGCTATTAAGATATGGCTCACAAAGGAGCACATACAATTTAATAACATGTACTTAAAACCTGAATTACTATCTCTAGTAAAGCAAAAACAAAGGACAAAGATTTTTCAAATAGATAAGATTATCCAAGAGCACGGTCATATAAGTTTGAGGCTGCCACCTTACCATGCTCATTTAAATCCAATAGAACTAATCTGGGCAAAATTAAAAGGACAAGTGACAGATGAAAATACAACATTCAAAATATGCGATGTAAAGACTCTTGCTAATCTCGCTTTATTAAATATAGACAAAGATTATTGGGCTAAATGTGAAGACCACGTCTTAAAACAGGAACAGGAATATTGGAAAAATGATGGTTTGTGGAATGTTCAACCCCAAACAGTTATTAATCTTTTAGACTCGTCTGATTCAGAATGAAAGTATATAGCCCCCACAATGTTGGCCCCTATATTACCTTAAATTAGTTCAACAAACGGTCCTTTTTCAGGACCACACAACTATGAAAATTGGACATACAGGTATACCTAGATATTATCGTCCGTCCTCGAACTGAGAAGACAATAATTCTCCTGGTGTTTTGTCTTATCCAGTTATTTCCCCATTACGGCCACGCCTTTACCTAGTGAAAATTAATCATAGACCGACCAGCAACTACGGTAATTTCTATTATTTAAGGGTTCACAATTTACAATTTTGACAAACATCAAAGAAATTCGCCGCTTTAAGAAAACTGCAGCTGCAAGATATTTGATAAATATACATTTCAAGGGTCTTTTGCATTCTAATAACATTTGGAAAATTTCAACAGTTTTTAACAAACAGTTACTGCGCAATAGCGTTTTGAAGTTGGGCACATGATTTGAAACGAGCCATAGCTCCAATTTTCTATTGTCGTTTCTTACCAGCTCCAAGTGCTCCATTGTCGTTTCTTACCAGCTCCTAGTGCTCCAGTGTCGTTTCTTACCACCTCCTAGTGCTCCATTGTCGTTTCTTACCAGCTCCTAGTGCTCCATTGTCGTTTCTTACCACCTCCTAGTGCTCCATTATCGTTTCTTACCAGTTCCTAGTGCTCCATTGTCGTTTCTTACCACCTCCTAGTGCTCCATTATCGTTTCTTACCAGCTCCTAGTGCTCCATTATCGTTTCTTACCAGTTCCTAGTGTTCTATTGTCGTTTCTTACCAGCTCCTAGTGCATAATTCTCGTTATTTTTTCTTTGATCCGAGCTTTACACTCTCGTTTTTACAGCTTTAGCATTGGACTCTCTATTTAATATCTTCAAATAACCCACAGTTTTCATTCCTTTATCCTAATATTCTGTTGTCTTGTCTGTTATGTCTAAGTGTCCCATTACAATTATTAATGTACCCTAGATTCCCACTGTCTTGTCTGATGACTCTTCGTGTGTATTGCCTTTATTGTTAAGTCTCAGTGCCCCATTTACATAACTGATATGTCCTGGAATCCCATTAACTCCATTTCTTTGTCTAAGGAAATTGTCTGTATATTCTATCATAGTATTTTAATTTCCGGATTGCGCTACTGTAATATTCAAATGTCTTTATTTTTTGTTTAATGAAGAATGATACTTTACTTAAAATGATATATCTTCTTTTATTGAATTTATACTAAAATCTATTATTTTTGTCTAAGCTATGAATCTAGAATCACCAGGTATTTTATCGTTGTTGGTTTGGAACTTATCTCCCATGACAGATACTCAGAAGTTTTCCTGTGCGTAGTGTACTCAGTGTCTGCTTCAGTTATGTCCACTTCGTCTGCGACATTTTGCAACCACCTTCTTCTATAAAAGACGAATTTCTAATGTGCTTGTCTTGTCTTCGGGGATTATGTTCATCTTGGCGAGGCACGGTCCACTCAACCTCAGACTGTCTTCAAGGTTATATTAGACATCAACTATCATCAAGGAATGAAAGCCGGGGACTGGTTGGTCACGAGGAAAGACACCAGTCTCGAGACAGAGTGGTTGTGAGCTCAATTCTCGGCTGCACCCGTTGGGGTTTCTATTTGTGATTTCTCTCCGCTGTAACCACCCTTGGTCTCAGCAGTGAAGCCCGGCTTCAAACGTCAATTATTCATCGACTGAAAAATATGAGTACCTCAGAAGTCGGAGTTGACGGTGCGGAGAGGAACTTCTTTGCTCACAGCTGCTAGAGAAAAACGGATTAATACGCAAAATTAATTTTCTATGATTTAGGAACTTCGCCAGAGGTGATTGCGGACGAATGTACAAATAATAATAATAATTTAAGTGGAAAGTACTTTGTTCTGAAACTCATACACAGGTTAACGAAGGTTGTTCAACGAATAAATGAGTACACATTCTACATTATCAAGTAGTTGTAGTTTCATTCCCGTCTCCGGGCAGGGGAAAATTTTAAACCGTTAACCCGTAAGGCTCACTGGGCATTCTATACTACATATAACAAATTATTTGGTTTTAAAAAGTAGAGCCGCTTGACAAAGTGCTGGCAAGTCACTCATTAATATGCATACGTCGTGAAAAAAGTAGGCAAGAAGAACTATATTTCTAAGGAGAAATGAACAAATTATATAGAAAGAAAACAAGAAAAATAAACGGTATTGTTAAAGCTTTACTTAACAGGTGGACAACACAGATTAGAACATCGTTTCGACTCAATAGGCCTTCAGCAGGAGCAAAAATACAACACTACACAGATATGTATTTAAAACAAAACAAAAATAAATATTTAAAAGTATATAATTATTATTATTTTAATATAAAAGTTAATATTTTTATTTATATTTTTTTTATTATTATTTTTATTTAAAAAGAAATTTAAAAAATAAACATTTCTCATTTTTTATGAGAAATAAAAATTAAAATAAGAATGAAATGTCTTCCCTGCAAGCTGTGTTGTGACAAGAAGGAAAATGAAAAACACGATACACGCACGGGGTACGTGTATGTGTCCAAATGTAAAAATGTGCGTACACAGTGCGAATAACCAGAAGTTCCCACCCACACACAGGTCCGTTTGCATAAATAAAGCGCAGAAAACAGACTAAAATAATACTGTTTTCGCTTTTTTATGCATTTATATGCATTTCTTTACTTTGACCACTTATCTAATGTACCAGAGGAGGCGAGTGCTTCTTGGTCTTCTTTCTTTCTTCTTCTTTTCTCTTTCTCACTGGTACCGAAAAGGTGTCGTGGTTATATCATTTGTTGTTCTTGAGCTGCTCGAACTGTCTGAATTAGTGATTTTCCTTTGTTGTTACATGTCTCTGTCACTGCATCTATCCATCTTCTTCTGGGTCTTCCTCGTGGTCCTTTTCCGTGCATTCTCGAGAAGAACGCCCTTGATGGTGATTGGTGAGGATTCATTCTGACCAGGTGGCCAAACCATTTAAGTTGTTGTTGTTCTATATATTCTTGGCAGGGTTTTGTTCCTACCATTTTTCTTACGGTTTCATTTGGTATTCTATATCTCCTTGTATTGTTTGTTACTTTGTTACTTTTCTCAGAAAACGCATCTGACATGTATTGATCTTTCTTAAATGTGATTTAGAAAGAGTCCTGCTTCTTGATCGATCAGCAAACAAAAAACGCAAACTTTTTTTAAACAAATATTTCTTGTCTGAGAATACTAAAGATCAATTTACACTTTTTGATCTATTCCTTCTCAACCGAACAGTACAAAAGATGAATTCTTTCAGTACGGAAGGTTATTATCACTTTGGTGGTAGAGATTTCAAAGAAAACTTGTTTCATGTTTTTAAATATTAATCTACATGTTTAGTTTGATCTATCCCTTAACATATTTTATATGAACTTTGGGATAATTAAACAAGTAATTATATTTCACCAATACAAAGATGATATAAGACATGTAAAAAGAATATGCTTTGATGACGGTTTACACTAATCAAATTGAGATTGACGCACTGTGCGGCTAAACGTACATAGTCAAAATCGCCATGCCCCATGGTGCGTCGAAACGTAAGGAAAAAGTTAAATATTTGAGGCTAGTATTTCAGTAAAGAAAAAAACAAATGTTCACTTAAGTAACGGAT
The DNA here is from genome assembly GCA_032433765.1 of Megaustenia siamemsis. Classification (NCBI taxonomy): domain Eukaryota; kingdom Metazoa; phylum Mollusca; class Gastropoda; order Stylommatophora; family Ariophantidae; genus Megaustenia; species Megaustenia siamemsis. The sequence goes on along the minus strand of JAVIAB010000125.1, from coordinate 6,353,866 downwards.
GCTCACGAATCGGTACTGCTCTTGAAATAATAAACGTTGGTTAATGTCTTACACAAACTGAGAGAAGTACAGAGAAAATATAAATGACCAAAATAAAACAAACAAGGAACACTTATTTTTGTAAATCTTTATCGTCAAGTGCGGTGAATACGGGGACCAGCGCAATACGTACGGACACTCGTGCATTGCGGACAGACACAAGTACACAGCTTACGGACACAAGTGCACTGCGTACGGGATTAAGTAAGGACACAAGTGCAATGTGTACGGGATTAAGTAAGGACACAAGTGCAATGTGTACGGGATTAAGTAAGGACACAAGTGCAATGTGTACGGGATTAAGTAAGGACACAAGTGCAATGTGTACGGGATTAAGTAAGGAAACAAGTGCAATGTGTACGGGATTAAGTACGGACACAAGTGCAATGTGTACGGGATTAAGTACGGACAGAAGTGCAATGTGTACGGGATTAAGTACGGACACAAGTGCAATATGTATGGGATTAAGTACGGACACAAGTGCAATGTGTACGGGATTAAGTACGGACACAAGTGCAATGTGTACGGGATTAAGTACGGACACAAGAGCATTGTGTACGGGATTAAGTACGGACACAAGTGCATTGTGTACGGGATTAAGTACGGACACAAGAGCATTGTGTACGGGATTAAGTACGGACACAAGTGTAATGTGTACGGGATTAGTACGGACACGAGTGCAATGTGTACGGGATTAAGTACGGACACGAGTGCAATGTGTACGGACACAAGTACAAAGCTTATGGACACAAGTGCAATGTGTACGGGATTAAGTACGGACATAAGTGCAATGTGTACGGGATTAAATACGGACAGAAGTGCAATGTGTACGGGATTAAGTCCGGACACAAGAGCAATGTGTACGGGATTAAATACGGACATAAGTGCAATGTGTACGGGATTAAATACGGACACAAGTGCAATGTGTACGGGAATAAATACGGACATAAGTGCAATGTGTACGGGATTAAGTACGGACACAAGTGCATTGTGTACGGGATTAAGTACGGACATATATAAAAACAGCTTCCGTATTTCTTTGTCACTTTATCAGCTCTACTCTCGATCCGTTTCTGGTGAAATTATTATAGTTTAATTATATTAAATTTTCGTTTCTATAAGTTCAAGGTTTTCTCTACATTTTCCAGTTGTTATAATGTGTTGAAATTGTTAATCTTCATTTGTCCCGGTGCTATATGTTCAAGTTCACTTGTTTATTGTTGCCTCTTGTTATGGTGTGTTCAACATGTTCTCATAATTCTCATCCCCCACCACCATTTGTTAATTATGTTCACTATTCCCTTTTAATTCCCACCATTACTCCCTTTTCCTTTTAATTCCCACCACCATTACTCCCTTTTCCTTTTAATTCCCACCACCATTACTCCCTTTTCCTTTTAATTCCCACCACTACTCACTTTCCCTTTTAATTCCCACCACTACTCACTTTCCATTTTAATTCCCACCATTACTCACTTTTCCTTTTAATTCCCACCATTACTCCCTTTTCCTTTTAATTCACACCACCATTACTCCCTTTCCCTTTTAATTCCCACCACCATTACTCCCTTTCCCTTTTAATTCCCACCACCATTACTCCCTTTCCCTTTTAATTCCCACCACCATTAACCCTTTCCCTTTTAATTCCCACCACCATTACTCCCTTTCCCTTTTAATTCCCACCACCATTACTCCCTTTTCCTTTTAATTCCCACCATTACTCACTTTCCCTTTTAATTCCCACCACGATTACTCCCTTTCCCTTTTAATTCCCACCACGATTACTCCCTTTCCCTTTTAATTCCCACCACCATTACTCCCTTTTCCTTTTAATTCCCACCATTACTCACTTTTCCTTTTAATTCCCACCATTACTCACTTTTCCTTTTAATTCCCACCATTACTCACTTTTCCTTTTAATTCCCACCATTACTCACTTTTCCTTTTAATTCCCACCATTACTCACTTTTCCTTTTAATTCCCACAACTACTCTCTTTTCTATGACATACTAAATAAATTGTCAACAAGAATGCTGAAAGCGACGACATACTAGTGATGTGAGATTTTAATAAAAGGTCTGGGAAACACAACAGTGAGAACAGAGTTATCCTGGGACCCTTTTGAGATAAGGCAGCTGAAATAAACAAAAAAGGAAACATAATGCTGGAGCTATGTAATCAAAATGATTTATTTATCACCAAGACATTTTTCAAACACTGAAAGTCGCACTTATACATCTGGTACAAATGGAATGACACATCATGCAGAAGCCAGATAGTTTTATACTAACAAGAAAACAGAACAAGAAATGAGCCACCGGGCAGAGCTATCCTTACTATCACAGACGACACTGACCATACAATAGTTATGATTACATTCATAATGTTTCGTTACACAATTTAATTGCAAACTCAAAGAGAAGATACGCAAACAAACGAAAGAAGCAAAACAGAATAGATAATTAAAAAAAAACAATTAAAAGACTAAGAATCAACAAAAACCTAAACATAAAAACTAACCATCCCCTTGTTATATTATGATCAAGTTTACCTCTTATTTGTCCACCTTTGCTATATTAAGTTCAGATTTGCCTCTCAATTATCCACCTTTGTTATATTATGTTCATGTTTGCCTCTTACTTGACCGCCTCCTTTTGTTATATTACGTTCAAGTTTACCACTTATTTATCCATCATAGTTATATTATGTTCAAATTTACCTCTAATTTGTCGAGTTTTGTTATATTACGTTCAAGTTTGCCGCTTATTTGTCCATCTTTGTTACATTAAGTTCAAGCTTGCTCTTAACTGTCACCCTTTTTATATTACTTTCACGTTATATTTTTAATTGACCTCCCACCCCTTGTTATATTATGTTCACGTTTTCCTCTTTAGGTCTGTCAAACAAGAACCTAGCCGATGATTTTCTAAAACACTTTAAAAGATGTCTGTGTGCTGACGTCACTTAAGGCGTCTTCATAAATCCATCTAAATGTCCACGATATTCACAAAAAAACCTTCTGTACAAACTACATTTCATCTTTCGCTAGAGATCGTTTTGCTAGTTTATTACTAGTCCATAATTGACTTCTATATAACAGGATATAGTAAACTGTTCGTTTTCTCCATTTATTAATATTAACTTGTAGCAGAAACATTGTTTGTGTAATAGTAGAATGCAGTATAGTCAGTAATTTACGTAGCTGGTTATTGCTGAGCTTAAACCACATCACAGCTACAACAATTATATGGGACTAACGTTTTTGTGCACAGGCGCGCATTGACATATAACAAGCAGTTTATGGTAGTAAAAATAGGTCGACATTCCCTGCATATGGTCGAATTATGTTATTAATTTCTCATTTGCGAAAAGTCAATATTCATCACGTGGCCTACGCTCATAAAAGGAATTCGAATAATGGGGGTATAGTATGGTTCCTTAGTCTTGGTGTTGCAGATAGGGTCTGGTAACTGCATGAAAGAGAACTCTTTATAGAAGAGTTTGTCTTATAGAAACATTAAGATCGTCACAATTCATATTTCCTGCCAGGTTGAGAATAGTAAAAAAAAAAGTCAAGTACCCCCGTCACGCCAAGTGGCGTATAGGGAAATATGGTGTTAGTGACCCTATATTTTACAGACCTTCAGCACATGATTTTTGGGGTAATGTGGTCAGTATTACGCCCGTGCTACTTTACTTTCCCAGAGAAAAATCCGGTACCCATTTAAGGCTGGGTGAACCCGGAAGCCGTCGGTTGGGATCGAACCCTACCCCTTGCCCAAACAGAAAGAAGCAACGAAGAACGGCTGAGAGGTAGAACTAGTGATAGACGAATGAACGTTATTGGATAGATTATGTGCTGAGAGATAGCACTAGTGATAGACGAATGAACGTTATTGGATAGATTATGTGCTGAGAGATAGCACTAGTGATAGACGGATGAACGTTATTGGATAGATTATGTGCTGAGAGATAGCACTAGTGATAGACGGATGAACGTTATTGGATAGATTATGTGCTGAGAGATAGCACTAGTGATAGACGGATGAACGTTATTGGATAGATTATGTGCTGAGAGGTAGAGCTAGTGATAGACGGATGAACGTTATTGGATAGATTATGTGCTGAGAGGTAGAACTAGTGATAGACGGATGAACGTTATTGGATAGATTATGTGCTGTGATGTAGAACTAGTGATAGACGGATGAACGTTATTGGATAGATTATGTGCTGTGATGTAGAACTAGTGATAGACGGATGAAAGTTATTGGATAGATTATGTGCTGAGAGGTAGAGCTAGTGATAGACGGATGAACGTTATTGGATAGATTATGTGCTGTGATGTAGAACTAGTGATAGACGGATGAACGTTATTGGATAGATTATGTGCTGTGATGTAGAACTAGTGATAGACGAATGAACGTTATTGGATAGATTGTGTGCTGAGAGGTAGAACTAGTGATAGACGGATGAAAGTTATTGGATAGATTATGTGCTGAGAGGTAGAACTAGTGATATTCTACTAGTGATATTTTTCTGAGTGCTAACACATACTTCTTTGTTCTATTATTCCCTATTATCGCCTCGGAAGTTCCCCATATAATAATATTTATGTATTATTATTTGTACCTAGAACTAGTGATAGACGGATGAACGTTATTGGATAGATTATGTGCTGTGATGTAGAACTAGTGATAGACGGATGAAAGTTATTGGATAGATTATGTGCTGAGAGGTAGAACTAGTGATAGACGGATGAACGTTAGACGTGAATAGATTATGTGCTGAGAGGTAGAGCTAGAGATAGACAGATGAACGTTATTGGATAGATTACGTGCTGTGATGTAGAACTAGTGATAGATGAATGAACGTTATTGGATAGATTGTGTGCTGAGAGGTAGAACTAGTGATAGACGGATGAACGTTAGACGTGAATAGATTATGTACTGAGATTTGATCTAAAACCATTACGACAACAGCCAGTCAGTGGAATTCACAGAAAGACGAGACACGAACCAAACATATCCTGGTAGACGACAGAAAGGCGTATACTCATATACATACATTCTATTCTATTCTATTCTATTAGTCAGTCTCATTGCAATCAAGGCATCCACATATCCGCTCCACTGCCCGTCCCAGCATTTCTCGAAGCGTATACAGGCTGATTGTTCCTGTAAGGTATTGATTATAGACACATCGGTATTTCCTACTCGGGATCGACCAGATAGATCCCTTTTCCACCTTTAGACCACCTCAGTATCTCAAAATTTACACCCTTGTCCCACCCATCCCCCTCCTCTTCTCTTAACGAATGAAGAACACCTTGGCGATGTCCTCTTTGTCCAGAGTATGGCCAGATAAAGTGAGTATAAATCAAATAGGCCACATAAAGTGAGTATAAATCAAATATGCCACATAAAGTGAGTATAAATCAAATAGGCCACATAAAGTGAGTATAAATCAAACAGACCACATAAAGTGAGCATAAATCAAATAGGCCACATTAAGTGAGTATAAATCAAATAGGCCAGATATATAAGACACCTTCCTAAGGATGGCTATGGTCTGTGCAAGGTGGAGGATTTTATTACTACCCTATATGACGCCAGAAAGTGTAAAGGCCGCTGACTGTATGGTCGGTCTATCCTCAAAGCAGAATTACGATAAGAAATACAAAACACCACCGCACTACAATTATACCGATTTCTGTGTATCTTTCTATATACGAGATCTATTCGTTCGAGACGTGTTTCTTATTATTCTGTATTGTTCTTACAATTGATTTTTAAAAAAAGAAATTAACAAATAAACATCTCAGATTAAAACAATATTCTCATAACCTTCGTCTCCATCATTTTCTCCAGTTTGGAATTGTATAAATCGATTTCGATTTGGCGATCATATATCACCGTGGTCTATAGCCCCTCCAGCGAGACAAAGATCTGCTCAACGTGACCGTCTTAGAGAACCAGAATTGTGTTTCTTACTACTTTGTCTTGTTTCTCATTAATGTCGTTGCACTTGTTTCTTTTATTACAGAGATAATATAAAATACTCCATTTATAGCGCAACATGAATTGTCTATTTGCATCTTCTCTCTTCTCTATTCTACCTTTTAGCTCTATGTGGAGCATAGGTCTTCAACAAGAAGTAGCAGTAGGACTTTTGTTTCGTCCATTAACACGTAAAGCGGTCACCATACCACTTTTTTCTTCTTTTTTTTTTTTTTTTTAGTATTGCTAGGTCTTCAACAAACACTTTGCAAGTCGTTCTGTTTCTTGCCATTCTTTTAAGATCATTCCATGTCTTACCCATCATCTTCATCTCTGTTTCTATCTGCCTTTTCCAAGAATTCATTGGTCTTCCTCTTTGTCTTTTCCCCTGGGGATTCAGAAAAAGGGCCTGTTGTGTAATACTCTCAGTTGGCTTCCGCAGTGTGTGTCCTATCCAGCGCCATCGTCTTTGCTGTATCTCTTTATCCACTGGTATTTCACTGGTACATTTCCATAATTCTATGTTAGTGATTTTGTCCTGTCATTTCCATCCTTTTATTCTGCGTAAACATCCATTAATGAAATCTGTATCTTCAAAGGGAGCAGAGAGAGAGAGTTAATTTCCAATATTAAGAAGAAACAATAATTGTTTTTTGGCCATGTTATGAGAAGGGAACAACTGGAATATATTGTGACAACTGGGAAAATTGAAGGACAAAGAGATAGAGGTAAGCAGAGAGAAAAGATACCAGACAACTTAAGAGAATGGCTTGGCAGAATGTCAACAACAGAAATGATAAATAACTGTCGAGATCGAAAGTTGTGGAGAGACCTGATCACCTACGCCAGCAGGCCCGGTACTTGATGACGATGAACGTCTGTCCTGATCTATATGTTTCTTGCTATTTCGGCACAACTGCTTTCGTCTAAATAGTGATATTTTAGTTCACGTCCCTTGTGGCCACGATACAGGGAAGGCGTTTTGTTATTCTCGTACTAGTTCGAAACTACTTTGTTTAGGATGTTTCATTATTAGTTAGCTATGTAGGACTGGAGCTTCGGTTGCTGAGTGGTTAGTGTGCTCGGTGGCTGAGTGGTTAGTGTGCTCGGTGGCTGAGTGGTTAGTATGCTCGGTGGCTGAGTGGTTAGTGTGCCCGGTGGCTGAGTGGTTAGTGTGCTCGGTGGCTGAGTGGTTAGTGTGCTCGGTGGCTGAGTGGTTAGTGTGCCCGGTGGCTGAGTGGTTAGTGTGCCCGGTGGCTGAGTGGTTAGTGTGCCCGGTGGCTGAGTGGTTAGCGAGCTTGCTTCCTGACCAGAAGGGTCCAGGTTCGATTCCCAGCAGTGGCGGATTTTTTTTCGGACTGACAAGGCTCCGGGGTTCACCCAGCCTTTAAAAATAGGCACCAGAGATTTTTGTGGGAAGCAATGGCGGTGTGGCGTGATATTGACCACATTGCCTAAAAATGTGCCGTGGTCATAGAAAAATATGGTCACTATCATCATATTCCCTATACGTCTAACAAGACGTGAAGGGAACCTTTACTTACTTCTACTATGTATGGACTAGTTTTATTTACTTACATATCTGTGTGTGTTGTTTCTGTGTTCCTGCTGAAGGCCTATTGCGTTGAAACGTTCAAATTTGTGTCGTACATGAATCACGTAAAGTTTTAACCATACCATTTTTTCTATTTTGTTGTTGTCATTTCTCCTCCACATTGAGCTTTACTGCAGCTCCGTGTGATGCCTTAATTTGCAATTCTTTGCCCTAACGTTTTTGTTGCAATCTTGGAAATTGTGCATCATTGAAGAATGAAGCAGTCCGGAGCCTAGTTCATTCTCTTCATTCTTAAATCTGATATTTCATGGAAGTGGTTCCATTTTGTGACACCACACAGACAAAACGTCAAATATTTTAGCTAAAGTAAAGAATTACGAATGATATTTTAGAAGAATTATGCTCGTAACTGAAGAATCACAGTTTGGTAATTAGAAGACTTTCTGGCCACATTATTCCATTGTTAACCACAACTTGTTCTATTTGAAGATACAGCTACTTTTGCTCACTTTGAATGATCAATAAAAGTATAACGTGTATTCTACTTTCCTGGAGAGGCTCAAGTGAATTAAAGTATCAGTGACAAACGGGAGCCGCGATAGTTCAGTGGTTAGCGAAATGGACTACAAAGAACAAGAAGCCGGGTTCGATCCTGACCGACGGCTTCCAGGTTCACTCAGCCTTAAGTAAGTACTGGATTTTTTCTGGGGAAGTAAATCGGCACAGGCGTAATACCGACCACATTACCACAAAAATCACGTGCCGAAAGTTGGTAAAAAATTATGGTCACTAATGCCATATTCCCTAAACGCCATTTGGCGTGACGGGTTCTTTATTTTTTTTTTTTTACTTTTATCAGTGACAAACATGCCAGACCTGGACTCTAGATACAAGAACAATAAGACAAACAACCTCTACAGAGATGAAATGTGTTAGACGAATGACAGGAAACAGTCTGAGAGATAAGATCAGAAATGAAGAACTGAGAAAAAAGCTAGGAAGAGCCCCCGCCATAGAAAAAAAATAAGGAAATACAGCTAAAAAGGTTTGGCCACGTGACAAGGCAGAAAGAACAAAACACAACACAACGAGCTTTCAACAAACGTTGTGAGAACACCAGACCCAAGGGTCGACCTCGAAAAAGATAGGTCGATGGAATATTAGAAGCACTGGGAAACATAACAGCAGCAGAGGCGAACAGAAGAGCAAAAGACCGCAAATTATATCTCCCCTCGACGCTGAAAGGCAAATGAGGATAGAAAGAAGAAGAGGAAGAAGAGGAAGAGGAAGAAGAGGAAGTGACAAACATCTGTGTCCTACTTCCTTTTCCTTCATATGATCAAGAACTCGTGTCAGGTAGAGCTTGCTGTGGCCGTCCAGGTTATCTCTTCTATATATCCCTATCATCAGTTATTTACAACTTCTTGCTAAACTATAAGAGAGGTTGTGGGGGACTAGAATAAGTCTCACATCTTACATATCACAATCTGAAATCTTACATATATCTGGGCAGTATTATAGATAAAGAGGGAGGAACAGAAAATAATACCAAAATAAGGATATCAATAGCAAGAGGATATTTTGTTGCACTGGGAAACATACGGAAGTCCAAATAAAATAGGTCAAATACAAAAATATAAAAAAATGTAACTCCTATGTTAAGTCAGTCCAATTATATGGCTGTGAAACATGGAGAACAATAAAATTGACAATCATGAAAATACAGTCATTAATGCATGCTTACGCAGAATAAAAAGATGGAAATGGCAGGACAAAATCACTAACATAGAATTATGGAAATGTACCAGTCAAACACCAGTGGATAAAGAGATACAGCGAAGACGATGGCGCTGGATAGGACACACACTACAGAAGCCAACTGAGAGTATTACACAACAGGCCTTTTTTTGGAATCCCCCATGGGAAAAGACAAAGAGGGAGACCAAGGAATTCTTGGAGAACACAAATGGAAGCAGAGATGAAGATGATGGGGAAGACATGGAATGATCTTAAAAGAATGGCAAGAAACAGAACGACTTAGAAAGTGTTTGTTGAAGACCTATGCTTCAAAGGGAGCTGAAAGGTAGAAGAGAAGAATAAATCTCAATCTCACTGTCCAGTTTATGATCTTTGCTTGTCTAGAAGTGTACAGTAACATTTGATAAGACAAAATGGAATGTCATGACGCACAATTGCTCTCTTCTATTTCTACCTATCATCATAATCATCATCATGAACCATACCGGTTGTCATGGCCAATCATGTCTTTATATAATTTTCTACCTAAAGTGCATCGTATCAATTCTGTTGTTCAGTGTTTTCCGTCCATGACACCAAGCTATCTAGTATCTTCTCTCTTTGTCCTCTCTCTTTCCATGTATTTCGCCAGTTGTGACCAAGTATCCTAACTGTACCCTTCTCAAAATGGCCCCAAAAAATGTCGATTTTACTGTCACGTGGTTTTTAGGAACTCCCTTTCTCTCTCTCTCTCTCTCTCTCTCTCTCTCTCTCTCTCTCTCTCTGCGATCAAGAATCAATCAGAATAGGATTCCAGACTCTCTCATAAAGTCACCTGTCTGTTTAAGTAAATCGATTACCCCATATAGTTTTTCTTCCAGGGAGGTGGGTGTGGACCACATTGCTCTTCCCAAGACTGTGCACTGGGTGCAATCCTGTAGAACATGTTTTGTAGCCATATTGTCCAGTGTACAGTGGTATAGGCTGGTTGTACCTATTTATAATTTGGTGAACATGTGATTTCTCATTCTATTGTGGCCAATGTGTAGGCGAAGTATGATGACTTGATCCCTCCTTGATAGTTGGTGGTATCCGTCACTCTCGTTATGCTTTGGGTGTTCTCGTTTCCATTTTTCATGGAACTGACCCTTGAGGATGGATTTGACTTCATCATAACTGAGCGGATGGTTCTCTTGTGATAATCTCCCTCCTTCTTTAGCTAATTTGTCTGCGCGTTCGTTCCCGTGTATATTACAGTGTGATGGTATCCACTGAATGACTACTCTCTGGAAGTTGTTGCATAGTTGGTCCAGAGTTGTTCTCAAGTCATCTAGTACATTGTTCTTATGGCTTTTTAGAGCTGATAATACTGACAGTGCATCAGTCAGAATTACCAATTTATTGTGCATGTTATTTTTGTGTTGAGTAGCCCGTGTTGCAGCATCTCTGATGGCCTCAGTTTCTGCTTTAAGGTTGTTTGAGGATTTTCCAGTAACTATTGACTTGGTGACCTCGTCCTGATTATTCAGCGTCAAGAACACACCTCCCCCTCCATTTCTGGTGGCATTTATAGCAGAGCCATCTGTGTATATGTGGGACCAAGAGTCCTGTGCGTAGGTATCGTGTATGTGTTTTTTCTGCTACGTGTTTTCTTTCTATGTCTGATTGGGTGCCTTTTTTCATGATTCCTGTTATATTTTCCTTAAGTTCTGGTATTTTATGTCTTCCATGAAGAGACATATCAGATGGGCCCAAGGGTTTCGATATTGTTTCGGAAAGTATTGGGTCTCCAGTAGTTAGTTCATTGGCCATTGCAGCGAAGTTGTTCCTCTTTAGTCGTATAATTCCGGAACCAGTTATTTTTTAGTGCATGGGGTGGCTAAGGAGCCTTCTAGATTTCTCCGCCTGTTGCAATACTTTAGTGATCCGTCTGTCATCTAAGGGTTGTAAACATGTTATAGTTTCTAGAGTCTTGATAGGTGTAGATTTCATAGCACCAGTGATGATACGGGCAGCTTGGTTCTGTGTTCTGTTAATTTTGCTAAGGTGTGATTTGGAAGCCATAGCCCATGCTGTGACTCCATACTCTAGAACTGGTCTGACTCTTCCTACGTATAGTCTTTTCAAAATATTGCTGTCTGCCCCCTAGTCTGTTCCTGCCAATTTCTTCATAATATTTGTACGCTTTCTAGCTTTTTTCCTTGCTCTGTCTATCTGATTTTTCCAAGTCATTCTGTGATTCATGGTGACACCAAGATATGTTGGGTTTTGGTCAATAGGGAGTGTATGGTCTTTTATCTTCAAGTTTGCAGAGAGTGTGTTTATTGAAAGGCTGAAAATTGTATATGTAGTGTTTTTTTCGTTGATTGGTAAGAACCAGATGTTCGTCTATTTTTCAAGTTCACCTAGGACATCTTGCATCCTGGGTCCAGCCACCGACATACTTTCCTCGCGAGCCCATAACGCCAGATCATCTGCGTATATTGCTGAGTGTATTCTGGGTGGAATGTCCATTATGATGTCATTTATGAAAATTAAAAATAGTGTTGGGGACAAGACTCCGCCTTGTGGGAGACCTTGTTCGATAGAGACCTTCTTACTTAGTTGACCTTGAACTTGTACTCTGGCCGTTCTATCCTGAAGGTATTGAGAGACCCAATTGAATAAACGACCCTGGATGCCAAGTCTAAAAGCATGTTCTTTAAACCCTCCCGCCATACTCTATCAAAAGCCTTCTCCACCCACACTGCCAGTGTGTGTTTCTGTTCTTGTAGAGCATCCTCTATTTGCTGTGCAATGTAGGTGACCAGGTCTTCAATTGATCCGTGCTGACTGAAGCCACTTTGTTATGGTACGATTTGTTGCTTTGTCTCAAAATGCCACATAAGTCTTCTGTTAACCAGCCTTTCCATGTGTTTACTCAGGCAGCTCATTAGGCTAATTGGTCTATAGCTGCTTGGGTCTAGTGGGTCTTTTCCACGCTTGAGGATGGGCACCATAATAGCTTCTTTCCAGATTGCCTGCACATGACCTCTCTTCCAGCTAGCATTTATTATCCTTAGAAGCTGGCTCTTTTCTTTTATGTTGGCCTCTTTGAGAATGTCCTCGTCAGGGTTTTAGCTATCCAAGGGACTTTCAACACTCTTCTGAGAAATCCCACCTACACAGCCCCTAATCGATTTTTAGGTTGTTTTATCTACTGTCCATGATTCGTTTCTACAGGTCAGAATTAGCTCTATATAGCACCGATTAACTCTTCGCACCGTGACAAAAAACAATAAAAAACAAAATGTACATCTAGTTTATTCTAAACTAGTTCGTTTGTTCTATTTATACAAACGCTGAATTTTATATGCATTAATTTGTTCTACACTTTAAAAGCAGTCTCTTTTATAAAAAAAAATGACTGTGCCGTCTGTGCACGTCTACCCAGTCACGAAGAACAGCCTGTAATAATGTTGCAACTCATCATCATCAACAATAGCAGAGACAGAAAAATAAGCTACAAGAAATATAGAAATAAAGGATAGACATAATAGTAAAAGAGAGCAACAAGAAAGGTCTCAGTCTGAGCACTAAGAAAACAGAGGTTATGGTTATATCAAAGAAACAATCATCACCATCATGCACTATAAAAATAAACAAGACAAATCTGAAACAAGTGCAACGTTTCAAATACTTGGGCACAATAATAACATCAGATGGAAGATGCACCCCAGAAATAAAAAGCAGAATAGCTCAGAATAAAATAGCATTTCCGAAATTGAAAAACGTCTCATTCAACAAATCTATGTCAATAGAAGTGAGAAAGAGAGTTCATCGGTGCTATATAGACTGAGCTAATTCTGTTCATCGGTGCTATATAGATAGAGTCAATTCTGTTCATCGGTGCTATATAGATTCAGCCAATTATGTTCATCGGTGCTATATAGATAGAGCCAATTCTAACCTATGGAAGTGAGTCACGGACAGTGAACAAACAAATTAAAAGACTATTAGAAGTGACAGAGATGGGATTTCTCAGAAGAATGTTGAAAGTTCCCTGGACAGCTAAAAAAAGACCAACAAGGAAATTCTCTAAGAGGTCAACACAATGCTTTGCTTTATATGTTACAATTAAACTGTCCTTTTTGTACAACTATCCAGTATACTTCCGTTGTAAAGATGGTGGATCTAGGTCACGTTCTCTCGATCGCTGCAGAAAGTGCATTCGCGGTCTGATTAATTTCGGTTTTCCATTGCATTTTTCTGCATTAAAGTAAAAATGATGATCTACTTATTACATCTGCGTCGCTACAGCGAAGTCGTACCCCGACTACTGTCCCTTGTTGACAAATCAAGTGTTGTGATTGAGACCTTCCACCGTCTAGACTTGATCTGCGCTTTACGTCACATTGGTGCTGTTCATGACCGTTGTTGGAATTCTTGACGCTAGTTATTTCCATGTTACTTATTAATGTAAACTACTTCGTCAGCCGCAGTTTTATCTCTTTAGGAATTGTCACCGTGTTTTGTTCGTCGTAGGCTGTTTTCACTAGAGTAATCAGGAATCTAAAGGGAGCGAAATTGTTGTGAATGCGACATTTTTGTGTGCTACGTCATCGTAAAGGCTCATTGTACATCCTTAGACCGGCCGTACGCTAATCTTACGGTCTGTTGTTTGATGTGCAACGGGGATAACCTGACGATGAACTGTGTGTCTATATGTTCGGAATTGGAGTCAACAACGATGGCCTAACATCAACAAACGCTGTACATTTTTTTTTAAATACGACGATCATCATTTACAAGAGGTCGTGAACTTCCGGTATATGGTGGATAGGCGTCGGGAACAATTGAAGGCTATGCATGGAAAGTGTTCATTGTTACAGTTTCTTCATATTCCAAGCCCGGCTTGTTGCAGGAGCTACTGAGTTAAGTGCTCTGTGCACACCGTGAGCTGTGTGTCTCATCCGTTTTGATCATGTTTCGATATTCCAATTGTTTACGATGAGTGATGATATCGTATGACAGGGAACAGCTGGCTGTATTCACTTTCTGTGCGGTTTCGCCTTATGTCTTTTGGCGTGTACTGAGACTGCTACGATGGGGACTACAGTTACCTCTCTTTGTTTGGGAGATGAGATATTAATTCGGATGATTACGCTGGCACGGGCGGTTGAGCAATTATGGATTTTAATTCGTTTGCAGTGATACCGGGGCCTTCCATAACCAAATAGCCATATAACCAAATATCCAGTATATCACTGATCGTACAGCTTCTTTGTATACAGCCAGCTATTATACGTGTCTGCCCATTAACCAAATAACCTAAGTATTTAGCTTGTTAGCAACAAGCTCATTAATGCGTCATAAACCACGGGCCATAACTCCAACAAAGTCTAGCTCACTAAATATTTATTCTGCTGACAAACATTGCGATAACTAGCCATTAATTGGATCAATTATTTCAACAAATCTTTCTCCATGTCAGGGACGGTTTTTAAGTCTGCGGGCTCACATTAAATGTGTCCTGTAATTAAGTAGCAAATCCTGGTCAATAGACAGGCAAACATGATTACTGAAAAGCATGAGGAGAGTAGTATTGAGAACTTTATACAATAGAAGAGAAAGTGTTTAATGACGTTAAGTGAAAAAGTTAATTTATCACGTTTTCTTCATTGCAACGAAAGCTAGTGTCCACGTCATAACTGTCTCCGGAGATATTGTTGGCGGCCATAGAATCTCATGTCCATCGATATTTTGGTCTCCATATAATATGCCATATCCGTCTCCTATATTTACTTTGGTGTCCTTAGAATGTCGTCCCCATCTGGGATATATAATTTGGTCTCCATGAAATGTCATACCCATCTGGGACATATATTTGGTCTCAACCATCTGGGATATATATTTGGTCTCAACCATCTGGGATATATATTTTGGTCTCTCCCATCTGGGATATATATTTTGGTCTCTCCCATCTGGGATATATAATTTGGTCTCCATGAAATGTCATATCCAGCTGGGATATATAATTTGGTCTCCATCAAATGTCATATCCAGCTGGGATATATAATTTGGAGTGCAAAAAATGCCATGTCCATCTTCGATAAATATTTTAGTCTCCATAGAATGTCATGTCCAGCTGGGATATTTATTTTAGTCTCCATAGAATGCCATGTCCAGCTGGGATATTTATTTTAGTCTCCATAAAATGCCATGTCCAGCTGGGATATTTATTTTAGTCTCCATAGAATGCCATGTCCATCTCTGGCAGTCGCTGGCTATCACAAAATGTTTTATAGCACTTTACATTATACGAATGCAATGCGAACACATTCATTGTAAAGAGTAATGGCTTTTCCCGTCAAAAGTGGTTGAGTTGTTTGTCTCGTTGTCGCACAAACAATTGCTGCTATTAGAAGCTCAATTTTGAAATCATATTTCCTCCCCTTTTCATCTTCACCAACCCGCCCCTCCGAGAAATATGTTCGTTTAGTTGTATGTTCATCACTGGCAACCTTTCAACTCCACGTGGAGCACATATTTCCAACACATACTTCTCAATCCGTCTTGTTTGGTGCTATTATCTTAATATATCTCCCTGTCTTTGTCATCTCTCCACATATTTTCACCAAATATATTTTGGCATTCCCCCTTTGTTTTTTTCCCTGGGGATTTTAAAAATGGGCCTGTCGTGTAATACTCTCAGTTAACTTCACCAATGTTTTTTACCAATAGTATTTGTCTGGCACTTTCCTATAGTTCAATATTAGTAATTTTGTCACGTAATTTGCATACATTTATTCAGCTCAAGTTTAGCATTTCAATTAGTCTGTAGAACTGTCTGAACTGTTAGGCTTCATAAAGCCACATAAAGTGTTTTGCAAAAAAAAAAAAAAAGAAACCGGTTCTTTTCCTGCGTGGTGCCGTGTTTCAACCAAACCCACCTTTTCCTGCGTGGTATCGTGTTTCAACCAAACCCACCTTTTCCTGCGTGGTGCCGTGATTCAACCAAACCCACCTTTTCCTGCGTGGTTCCGTGTTTCAACCAAACTCATGTTTTCCTGCGTGGTGCCGTGATTCAACCAAACCCACCTTTTCCTGCGTGGTTCCGTGTTTCAACCAAACTCATGTTTTCCTGCGTGGTGCCGTGTTTCAACCAAACCCACCTTTTCCTGCGTGGTATCGTGTTTCAACCAAACCCACCTTTTCCTGCGTGGTGCCGTGATTCAACCAAACCCACCTTTTCCTGCGTGGTTCCGTGTTTCAACCAAACTCATGTTTTCCTATTTGTTATCTTGTGTTCCACGAAGTCCAAGGCCGAAACGTCGAAATTTGCCTCGTCTCTCTTTAGGGTTAGCTGCTTTATACCATTGTATGTTTATTGTTCATGCGTCCTACAACATCAACGGTCCCGCATCAGATTATATATTTATATGTTATATGTGTGTTCATCTCCTCCACGTATTCTTCCCCAAATTTCCACTCTGCTTACTCTTTCCGTGCGTTTCAATGCATTCTACGTCACGCCGATTTCTGTTGCAAACGTTTAGAGAGTGCGTCACTCTCTATTTGATTAGTGTAAACCATCATCAAATCGTATTCTGTCTGAAAAATTTCAGCAAAATTATCTGAAATGTAATATATAAAATGTTACATGTTAGATAACTACATGTATAAAGGGGACTGCTTGGTCTCGAGGCAAGACGCCAGTCATGCACTAGTTGGGATGTTTATTTGTGGTTTCTTTTTCCGGCAACCACCCTTGGTCTCAGCAGCGACACCCGGCTTGAAACGTCAATTACTCATGGACGGAAAAAAATATGAGTGCCTCTGAAGACGGAGTTATCTGCCTGTGCGGCGAGGGACCCCTGTGCACACGGCTGTCAGGGAAAAAACGGATTAACACACAAAATTCAGTTCATAGACTCTAGGGACTTCGTCAGAGGTAAACACACAAAATTCAGTTCATAGACGCAAGGGTCTTCGTCGGAGGTAAACACACAAAATTCAGTTCATAGACTCTAGGGATTCGTCAGAGGTAAACACACAAAATTCAGTTCATAGAGTCTAGGGACTTCGTCAGAGGTAAACACACAAAATTCAGTTCATAGACTCTAGGGATTCGTCAGAGGTAAACACACAAAATTCAGTTCATAGACTCTAGGGACTTCGTCAGAGGTAAACACACAAAATTCAGTTCATAGACTCTAGGGATTCGTCAGAGGTAAACACACACAATAATTTTATAAATAAATATAAACATGTAGGTCGTTTTTTTAAAACCAAAACATTGTCTCAGAAATCATTTCTTTTGCAACAAATGAAAGTTTCCGTACTGAAAGAGTTATGTGAGAAAATGGAAATAAATTAGTTTAGATAAAAGTCCCTTGATAATGGAGCATACCATAATTTCTAATGCTGGTGGCAGCAAATGGATGCCTAGTTGGAGTGTGTTGATTTCACAATTTTGAAATGAATAAACTAATACATAAAATGTGCCAACATATAATAAACCTTAATCACTTCTGAGAGGACTAGTCTACAGAACGAAAATAAACGAAAGAAAGTAGTGGAAGGACAGACATTTTAGCTAAGGGTCAATCGCGGTCTCGCCCAAAGATTTCAGATTGGACCGTCGCCGCCGGTATCTCTGAGCATGAAGTGATTTTTCTGGAAACAACCCAATACTTGTGACGTCACGAGCTAAGTGAGCTATAAACGGCTGACCTCGTTTTACCCCCAACCACCCCTGTTCGCAATGCTGTAAACGTCATAACTATTGGTCGATTCTCCCCTCAGCGGGCAGGCTCAGAGATATCAGTGGCGACTGCCGAACTAATAAACAGTATAGAAGATGTAGGTCAGCCTATGATCAAGAGGGAGTAATCATTGGTATGTAATTTTACTACACGGTATAAGGTACACACACAAGAAAACAGGTTCACATGAGACAATAATAAATGAATATTATTATAAAGGGAAACTTCCGAGGCGATAATAAGCGAATCAATTCAGGGGAAGAGGTATGTACCAAAGCAGCATCGAACCCGTACTCAGTGGCACAACGCCTTGCCACGAAAAGCCAAACGTTGGCTAACTAGTTAGCTGAGTGGCAGTGTTCCCTAGCGTTGGGCTTTTCGTGGCAAGGCGCTGTGCCACTGAGTACGGGTTCGATCCTGCTTTGGTCCATATTTCTTTTCTGTTGTTGATTATTTGTCATTTTTTCCGAGTGCTGTAAACATACCTCGTCCCGTGATTTAATGCCTTCACCGTTGCCCACGGACTTACTATGTGCCACGAACACCACAACTTTTCATGGAATAATGTAACTTTTTTTTTAAGGTGGTGGGGGGGGGGGGGGCTTCGGTAGCCAGTTGAAAAAACCACTAGACCGACTTGTGTTCGATTCTCGCTGGAATATGTGTAAGTTGTATATATGTAAGTTGTACTCATGGTTAAAAAAAAATACCCTCACGGTCGACCCAGGCGCTGGTAGAAATGGGTACCAGGATAATACTCTTGGAAGGTGAGGAATGCCGCCTGGCATCGTGAGTTTCGATGCTTGAAGCGACACTATTCAGAAGTCTCCGAACACTTCCGGATAAGCAGCCGAGCATGTATGGATGAATACTCGCGTGATAAGAGGCCGATTCAAGTCTCGTACTTGACCTTTACCTTTCAGCTTCAATAAATTCTTGGAGTAAAGACTTCTTCACGCCTTGTACTGGCGACCGAAACGTACATAGTAATTCTATCTTTGGGGGTAGCGTCAGCGGGATGTGCCACTCCAAGTACCCCCCCCCCCCCAGTGTATATTTACGCAGGAATTCTGGGGAATATAAAGATTCACCGACATACCTGAACAGGGGTGAGCAACCTTTTATTTTCTGAGAGCCAGATATGAAAATTATGAAGACGCCGAAGGCCAGATACCATCAGCTAATAAAGCCATTATATAAATACTTAATTTGCATTTACAAACGATTCTATTGTAATCGTATTAGTGATAAAGAGTGAAAGACAGAAAAGAGAATGGAATGAAAGCGAGAGGGATTAAACAGAAAATGGAGGTGGGGAACAAATTCAACAATAAATTGTAAATAGAAAGCTTAGGGTTTGATGAGAGGGTTTGTACCTGAACTTCACGCACAAGGTTGTCCATGTGTGGTAGTATTTGACTAACAGCAATGAGTTATATGCTTTATTTAATTTATCTAGTTAATACATTTCTTGCTTTTGTATTACTTTCTATTCATTTTTGTAATCTCAGGAAATGGAGCGTGTAATAGTTTTTAAATGAAGCACATTTTTAAATGAAACAGCTTGGCGGGCCGATTCTGGCCCGATAGCCGTAGGTTATCCACCTCTTTACTAGAGGGACTAAATCTGCCATTTAACAAGTCATGTACCCATTTGATAACGATCAAGTAAACACAGCTCAAACTATCAAAGCAAGACTGTAACCCACGAAGGTGGCTGTATTTTGGCCTAGAAACAGTCCCGACCTAACAAGCAACTAAACACTTTTAGACTCTACTAAATAATTATATTTAATAAATTTGGTTCCAGATACACTGAACAACTGAAGAAAGTAACTGAAAAAATACTGGGACAATTTTACTCAAAAATACTTACGAACTTGTATATGAAGTAAGTATCACTTCTATTGTTGTTTGTAGGCTTCTCTTGCTGTAGGAAGCAACATTCATGCAGAACCACGGTTAGTAGATAGGGGAGATAACCATCTTTCTCTAGGCAATAGTCTTTATTATTATGTGCTTCTATGAGAGTATTGCCTTGCGACAATAGTATCATCATGTGTCATACCGGTTAGCGTAGGCTATCATGTTATCTTCCACAAGTCTCAATCCACAGCACATCGTATCAATTTTGTTGTTGACTGATTTTCGTGCCACGAGACCAAGTTATTTAGTATCTTCTCTCTTTGTTGTCCACGATCTCTCTTTCCCTGTATTTTTCCAGTTGTAACCAAGTATTTCAACTTTCCTTTTCTCATGATGTGGTCGAAAAATGTTGATTGTTTCTTTCTGAAGTTTTAGGAACTCCCTTTTTGTGTTGGCCTTTTTGAGAATTATAATTATGCGCATATATAACTGCCGTTTATTACAATGTACCGAACCTATATATTTTACCAGACTCCACAGAGTGGATATATGCTAGGATCTTAGTCAACTACGAGTTGTAAACAGTCACCAGCTCAAGCTCTGAGCACCTCAAGTCCCTAATGAGATCAAATGTTAACGGCAGCGGTTACAAAGACTCAGTTTACCACACAAATTTGATAGCCAATACTAATTAGTATTTCAGGTCACTGTTGCTGCATGTCTGTAGCAGTTTTGAAAGCGTAGTCGAGTGGGTTATAACCTGCCGTTTGCCAATTAGGAAGATGAGGTCTATTTCCCCGTGGACTGTGTTTGTGTGCCTCTCCTGGATTTGGTAGTGGAAGGGGGAGGGAGTAAAATCCATAACATCTACATCACATTACGACCACTTCTTCTTCAAGGTTCATTCACTGGGTGGTGTCTCCAGATCGAAGGTTGGCTACCATAGAGCGCCATTCATTAGGTGCTGTCTCCAGATCGAATGTTGGCTACCATAGAGCGTCATTCATTATGTGCTGTCTCCAGATCGAAGGTTGGCTACCATAGAGCGTCATTCATTATGTGCTGTCTCCAGATCGAATGTTGGCTACCATAGAGCGTCATTCATTATGTGCTGTCTCCAGATCGAATGTTGACTACCATAGAGCGTCATTCATTACGTGCTGTCTCCAGATCGAAGGTTGGCTACCATAGAGGGCCATTCATTACGTGCTGTCTCCAGATTGAAGGTTGGCTACCATAGAGCGTTATTCATTACGTGCTGTCTCCAGATCGAAGGTTGGCTACCATAGAGCGCCATTCATTATGTGCTGTCTCCAGATCGAAGGTTATCTACCATAGAGCGCCATTCATTAGGTGCTGTCTAAAGATTGAAGGTTTGCTACCATAGAACGCCATTCATCATGTGCTGTCTCCAGATCGAAGGTTATCTACCATAGAGCGCCATTCATTAGGTGCTGTCTCCAGATCGAAGGTTGGCTACCATAGAGGGCCATTCATTACGTGCTGTCTCCAGATCGAAGGTTGGCTACCATAGAGCGCCATTCATTATGTGCCGTCTGAAATCGAAGGTTTGTAACCATAGAGCGCCATTCATTAGGTGGTGTCTCCAGATTGAAGGATTGCTACCATAGAGCGCCATTCATTAGGTGCTGTCTCCATGTAGAAGGATTGCTACCATAGAGCACAATTCATTAGGTGCTGTCTCCAGATTGAAGGATTGCAACCAAAGAGCACCATTCAGTAGTTGCTGTCTCCAGATTGAAAGTTTGCTACCATAGGGCACCATTCATTAGGTGCAGTCTCCAGATTGAAGGTTTGCTACCATAGAGCGCCATTCATTAGGTGCTGTCTCCAGATTGAAGGTTTGGTACCATAGAGTGCCATTCATTAGGTGCTGTCTCCAGATTGAAGGTTGGCTACCATAGAGCGCCATTCATTAGGTGCTGTCTCCAAATTGAAGGTTTGCTACCATAGAGCGTCATTCATTAGGTGCTGTCTCCAGATTGAAGGATTGCTACCATAGAGCACCATTCATTAGGTGCTGTCTCCAGATTGAAGGATTGCTACCATAGAGCGCCATTCATTAGGTGCTGTCTCCAGATTGAAGGATTGCTACCATAGAGCGCCATTCATTAGGTGCTGTCTCCAGATTGAAGGATTGCTACCATAGAGCACCATTCATTAGGTGCTGTCTCCAGATTGAAGGATTGCTACCATGGAGTGCCATTCATTAGGTGCTGTCTCCAGATTGAAGGTTTGCTACCATAGAGCACCATTCATTAGGTGCTGTCTCCAGATTGAAGGTTTGCTACCATAGAGCACCGTTCATAATGTGTCGTCTCCAGATCGAAGGTTGGCTACCATAGAGCACCGTTCATAATGTGTCGTCTCCAGATTGAAGGTTTGCTACCATAGAGCACCGTTCATAATGTGTCGTCTCCAGATCGAAGGTTGGCTACCATAGATCACCATTCATTAGGTGCTGTCTCCAGATCGAAGGTTTGCTACCATAGAGCACCGTTCATAATGTGTCGTCTCCAGATCGAAGGTTTGCTACCTCCAAGCGACATTTGACTCTGTCTCTTGTCTTGATGGTGCATCTTGTCATAGGTTCAGCTGTCCACCTTTTGATGCTGTCAGTCCACTTTAATTTTTTTCTGCCTCGTCTACCTTTGACCTTTCCTTCTGAGATACATTTTTAGAAATGTAGTACATCTCTTCACATGTCCAAAATACTTCAGTTGTGTTTTTCGAATTATGATAAGTAATTATATCTTTTTTTTCATGTTCATTTGGTTCAGAACGTTCTTGTTTTTCACCATTTACTTCCAAAAAACGCTCCCAATTATTATGTCGACCACATTTCAAAGGCTTCAATTTTCTTCGGTTTTCTTCTTTAATGCCCATGTGTCTGCCTCATACAGGAATGTTGAGTACACATATTATTTATTTTTAATGTTTAAACATGCATAAAGAAAAAATAAGCAAGCGCGCTCTGGTATTCTTTGGATTCCTTTCTTTACTTGGTAGACTTGCTTCGGTATTCCAAACTAGTTCTTTGACTCATGAAGGCGATGCGAGTTTTGTAGTAAAAGTTCTGGTTTCAGAACTCCACAATTGTAGACCACAGAGTCTCTAAGATCTATTTTGGAAGGTGTGCCCCGTGTCAACAATAAAAAGTAAAAGTAAAGTAACCCCGTCACGCCAAGTGGCGTATAGGGAATATGGTGTTAGTGACCCTATATTTTACAGACCTTCAGCACATGATTTTTGGGGTAATGTGGTCGGTATTACGCCAGTGCTGGCTTACTTTCCCAGAAAAATATCGGGTACCCATTTAAGGCTGGGTGAACCCGGAAGTCGTCGGTTTGGATCGAACCCTACCCCGTGTCCTTTGTAGTCCAGTTCACTAACCACTGAGCTATCGCGGCTCCCCGAGTCAACAATGCCCACTTCTAATCCTGAATATTTTTTCTCATCAGTATTTGAAACCTGTTTATGTTGTTTTGTTCTAACTCATATTTTTCGCTCAGATCTTTATGTTCAAATTTCATATTTTGTTTTATGAGTGGCTTTATCTCCCGAAAATTCTGAGGTATTTTGGAATGTTGATGGTTTGTTTTTGACATTGCAAATTTTGCTATTTCCCTCCCCCCACCCCCAGTAATGTGTGTTATTGAGTTGCTGAGTTATTAGCGGGTCATCATCATTGCACTCCGAACATGTCCATAGGTGGTCAGATCCCCTCCTCAGCAAGTCTCGAAGTGTCCAGAGACAGACGACTCCAGTTCTGTGTTAGTTGATAAGTCTTCTTACACGCCCACTAAGTTTCTCGTTTCTGGTTGTGCCCATCTTAACTCCCATCTCTTTCATTCGATGGAGTGACGTAACTCATGGTTGTCGAAGTCCTGTGTCCTTCCAACTTCCCAGAGGGCATTGATGATGTCCGCCCGATCCAATGGTTGCCCGTCCTCAACAAGAACACAGCTAGCCATCCTGTCCGCCCGATCCATTGTTTGCCCGTCCTCAACAAGAACACAGCTAGCCATCCTGTCCGCCCTTTTATTTCCCCGTACTTCAGCATGTCCTGGGACGTAGACAAATGTGACCTGACGTATTTTTTACTTCTCCAATGACTCTACCCATTACCTACGTGCAGATCCCACCATCACTTCTCGTATCATGCTCATCGAATCACTCAGTATACAGGCGTGGGTGTAGTCTTGTGACTCTAACCAATTGAATGCCTTGGTCACTGCCATCGCCTCCATTGTCATGCTACTCGTGGTCATGACGTATGCACCACTGTCTTCCTTGACTATTCTGCCTAGCGTGCTGTAAATGCCCATGCACTTTTTTGGTGTCGTATTACAGATCCGTCTGTATAGATGACTGCATCTTTCTCATCGGCGTTATCCCAGATGAGACCGTTGACCTCCGCATTGACCACGACTGAGTTCTGTTCCCAACATGTCCTTTCAAGTGTGACAATACACGCGAATGTCCCCTTGAATGACGTAGGCACCGGTATCCACTCCTCGTCAGCGTTGATGTTGGTAAGCACACAGACCTGTTTGATGACATCTTCTGCTCGGCCCACCCATGATTTGCCTCTTTTTAGCCTGACACCCTTCCCTGTTTTGAGCTCAAGATGCAATTGGATGCTCTTTATCTGCACTAATCTTCAGGTATGCTCGTGCCCTCCAGATCTTGATTTTGTCATCCATGGTTGGAAAGTCGAGAAGATACCTCCTCGCTACACATGATGTATCCCTCGTACACCCCAAGATAATGCTATAGCTTCATTCTGTATTTTCTCCAGCTTGTCATTTTGCGTCTTACTGACTGTAAGAACTGCCAGGGCATACTCGATTGCTGCAAGGACTAATCCCTGGAACAGAAGGATAAGTAGCTTCTGCTCGGTGTTGGAAGCTATCATGACCTTCAAGGCGACTAATCCTTTGCGGGGTTTTGTTATCACATGGTCGACGTGGTCTCGAAAACACAGGCTGGACCTCGGTAGCCTATTTGGGAAAACCACCCGAGTGCACTCACTCAGTCGCAAGGTCCAGAACCCGTTTCCACGTTATAGACTGGCCAACAAGTCAATCAGTTCTACGGCACGTGAAGGCACCGTAGACCATTGAATTTACTCATTTAGAAGCTCACAGAAATAAAAATACGCCTCGTTGACAACGGTCTAGTGAAGCTTCGCCGTCATCTTCCATCCTTCCAGTCATGACATCCCATCCTCTTTTTTTTCCCACAATAAACCAATTGTTTGACACAAATGATGCAACATTAAGGGTTGAAATAATCTCTTCTACGCCTAACTTATTTATATCAGTAATTAAGCACATTTATACCCGTAACTGAGCACATTTATACCCGTAACTGAGCACATCTATACCTGTAACTGAGCACATTTATATCCGTAACTGAGCACATTTATACCCGCAACTGAGCACATCTATACCCGTAACTGAGCACATTTATACCCGTAACTGAGCACATTTATACCAGTAATTGAGCACATGTATACCCGAAACTGAGAAAATTTATACCCATAACTGAGCACATTTATACCCGTAACTGAGCACATTTATACCAGTAATTTAGCACATTTATACCCGTAACTGAGCACATTTATACTCGTAACTGAATATATTTACACCCGTAACTGAGCACAATTATACCAGTAATTGAGCACATTTATACCCGTAACTGAACACATTTATACCCGTAACTGAGCACATTTATAACTGTAACTGAGCACATTTATACCCGTAACTGAACACATTGATACCCTTAACTGAGCACATTTATACCCGTAACTGAGCACATTTATACCAGTAATTGAGCACATTTATAACCGCAACTGAGCACATCTATACCAGTAATTGAGCAAATTTATACCAGTAATTGAGCACATGTAAACCAGTAACTGAGCACATCTATACCAGTAATTGAGCACATTTATACCAGTAATTGAGCACATTTATACCAGTAACTAAGCACATCTATACCAGTAACTGAGCACATTTATACCAGTAATTGAGCACATTTATACCAGTAATTGAGCACATTTATACCAGTAACTGATCACATCTATACCAGTAACTGAGCACATCTATAATAGTAATTGAGCACATTTATACCAGTAATTGAGCACATTTATACCAGTAATTGAGCACATTTATACCAGTAACTGAGCACATCTATACCAGTAATTGAGCACATTTATACCAGTAATTGAGCACATTTATACCAGTAATTGAGCACATTTATACCCGTAACAGAGAACATTTATACCCTTAACTGAACACATTTATACCCGTAACTGAGCAAATTTATACCCTTGACTGAGCACATTTATACTCGTAACTGAGCATATTTATATTAATATCCAGTTTCTCGAGTACCTATTGTTCCTGTATAATATCCAGTTTCTCATGTACCTATTGTCCATGTATTATATCCAATTCCTCTTGCACTTCTTATCCCTGTGTAATATCAAGTTTCTAGTGCACCTATTATCCCTTTGTAACATTCATTTCCTCGTGCACCTAGTATCAGTGTGTAACATTCACTTTCTCGTGCACCTATTATCCCTTTGTAACATTCATTTCCTCGTGCACCTAGTATCAGTGTGTAACATTCACTTTCTCGTGCACCTATTATTCCTTTGTAACATTCATTTCCTCGTGCACCTAGTATCAGTGTGTAACATTCACTTTCTCGTGCACCTATTATCCCTTTGTAACATTCATTTCCTCGTGCACTTCTTATCCCTGTGTAATATCAAGTTTCTAGTGCACCTATTATCCCTTTGTAACATTCATTTCCTCGTGCACCTAGTATCAGTGTGTAACATTCACTTTCTCGTGACCCAATACCCCTGTACAATATCCAATTCTTCGTGCACTTATTATCCCTTTGCAATATCTCATTCTCTCTGTGTTAAATCCAGTTCCTCCTGCACCTATTATTCCTGTGTAATATCCAGTTCCTCCGGTATCTATTGATCCTCAGTAATATCCCGTTCCATGAAGTGTCATTTGGTTGGTTGCGTTCGCCCGATGATTAAAGTATTCTAGAGTATCGTGGTAGAATAGAATATTCCTCTTCAGTGGACGTGTCTGCGTTGTGTTGTGGTTTGCAGTATAACTGTCATATTTGCGCCTTTCGGCCCAACTCATCCGACTTCAGCACGTCATTTTTGAGTACCGGGTTGTCCTCCTTCTTCTATCCCTGCACGCTTGGCCAGACTAGACAGGTTAGTCTGTTACTGGAGGCACCACGGAGAGGTGGAGCAGGTTCTGGATGGTTTTGCTTCACCGATCTTGGTGCAAGCCATCAGCTGTGGGCAATTTAATGTGTGCATTTTCTCTTTCCAGTAAATTTATTCATTCCTGGCCCATGCCGAGAGGTACCGGATGTCACACTCCTTCACAACCAAGCTGTTGCTCCATTGTATCTTTCCCGTGCACGCCTTCAGACCATTCATCATCGTTCGCAGTTTTTTTCTACCTCTGTCACTCTTTCCTTCTATTTTCGCTGTTGTTATTAAGTTTTCTAACCCGTCTCTTCGACCCGCATGCTTGACCAATCTGGACTGCCTGTTCTTAATTTATTTCACAATCGTATTCTCTTCATAGAAGAGAGCTAATATCCAATATTATAAAGAAACAATCATCATTTTTTGGCCAAGTTATGAGAAGGGAACAGCTGGAATATTTTGTAACAACTGGGAAAATTGAGAAACGAAGAGATTGAGGGAAGCAAAGAGAAATATACCAGATCTTAAGAGAATGGTTTGGTAGAAGGTCAACAACAGAAATGATAAATAACTGTAGAGATCGAAAGTTGTGGAGAGGCCTGATCACCTAGCCCTGCAGGCATGGTACTTGATGATTTGCTTCATCTGTCTCATTTAGTACCACCGCATATATTGTTTTGGCTAGCTGGGGTATTTTGAGCATATTTCTAAAGGGAAAGCCACATCTCAACATTAAATTATACTCGCAAGAAGCAAAATAAAATAACTTAAAGCTAAACAAAAGACGACACCAATGATAAATAATGAAGCTCTGTCTTTAAGAGTAATCCGACAGGGTAAGGCATTCTATAGCAGAGACACAAAACACAGAAATATATAACACGGAATGTACACGTGAATTTATCTGTCTGCATATGTTGTATTGTTTGTATTTTAATTAAGTATTACATATAGATATGGGAGCCGAGATAGCTCGCTGGTTAGCGAACTGGGCTACAAAGGACAAGAGGTCGGGTTCGATCCTGATCGACGGCTTCCAGGTTCACCCAGCCTTAAATGGGTACTGGATTTTTTTTATTGGAAAGTAAAGCAGCACGAGCGTAATACCGAGCACCTTACCCCAAAATTCATGAGCTGAGGGTCTATAAAAGTTATGGTCACTAACACCATATTCCCTTAACGTTACTTGGCGTGGCTGGATTACTTGCTTTTACTAACTTACTCACATTAATAAAGCAAATAGATCAATAGAACATAGAACATCTCGGTTTTGCAACTGATCTACCTCTAATGAATTCAACATACTCGGCAGTTCAGGAGAAAAAAAAGCAGATCAATTCAGTCACTTTGAAGCACAAATAAGCTTCCAGATTATTTCATTCACAGAAAATATAATGAATTTCACCAACAAAATTAAACAAAACAAAAAACCTCAAATAGAAAATATCATACTTCTTCTTCTACGTTCCTTCTTCACTTGTCTTTCAGCGTCGAAGGGAAATATAATTTGCGTTTTTTTTTTTTTTTTGCTGTTCTGTTGTCCTCTTCTGCTGTTACATTTACTAGTGTTTCTAATATTCCATTAAATACATCTTTTCGTGATCAGCCATTGGGTCTGATGTTCCAGCAACGTTTAATGAAGGCTTGTTGTGTTGTTTTGATCTTTTTTGTTTTATAACGTGACCAAACCATTTTATCTGTTATTTCTTTATTTACTCTATGGCGTAAAATATCCTAGATTTTTAAATCAGTTTTTCATTTCTGAACCTATATCTCTGTTTTCTATCATTCTCTCTTTTCTGTCGCTTATGAACTGACTTTTTAGGTATCTAAAGACCTACATTTGTTTTAATTGAGTGTCATCTATCGTTATGTTGATGTTCTGCTTTACTCTTGCAACTGTCATGACCTCTGACTAGCTGATGTCTGTTGATGTTCTGCTTTACTCTTGCAACTGTCATGACCTCTGACTAGCTGATGTCAGTTGATGTTCTGCTTTACTCTTGCAACTGTCATGACCTCTGACTAGCTGATGTCAGTTGATGTTCTGCTTTACTCTTGCAACTGTCATGACCTCTGACTAGCTGATGTTAATTTTCATGAAATGTGAGCAAAGTAAAAAAAAAATAAATAAATCGCCCGTGCGCTGCCGAGTGAAAGGGAGGGGGGTAAATAATTAATCGTAGCTCTGTCCCCTACCAGGCATGGTCGTAAGAGGCAACTAAGCAGGGTTGGGGATGGGACTGGCTATCCTGTACTGCAAAATAAAAAAACAATTAAATTCAAAAACTTCACAAACATGGATACAGACCGTCATTAATGATTGCTTGCGCGGAATAAAAGAATGGAAATGGCAGGACAAAATCACTAACATAGAATTATGGAAAAGTACCAGTCAAAAACCAGCGGATAAAAAAATATAGCGAAGACGTTGGAGGTCGATAGGACACACACTGCGGAAGCTAACTGAGAGTATTAAAACACATGTATTTTTTTCCCCAAGGGAAAAGACAAAGAAGAAAATAAAAATATTATTGGAGAAGACAGTGGGAAGAAGATATGAAGATGATGGGGAAGACATAGAATGATATTAAAATAATGGCAAGAAACAGAACGGCTTGAAAAGTGTTTGTTGAAAACGTATACTTCACATGGAGTTCAAAAGGAGACATAGAATGATATTAAAATAATGGCAAGAAACAGAACAGCTTGAAAAATGTTTGTTGAAAACGTATACTTCACATGGAGTTCAAAAGGAAGAAGAAAAGGTAGAAGAAGAAGAAGAGGTAAAAGAAGAGGAAGAAGAAAGAACGCTTATTTTTTTTAAGTTATAAAATAAAATATATTACCACCCTAAAGAGCCTCCTAATCAAATGGACTATAAATATTAGCAAACATTTGGAAATTAAAGAGAAACAGCAAACAGACAAAACTCCAGCTGCTCATTTCCTGTAGAGCTAACGAGATTCTCTTAAGAGCTTCAAGCCAACACAGACACTGGAAATGAAACATGAAACATTCGGAAACAAATGTCAAAGACGACTTCTAAATGTCAATTGGTATGTTTTCAAATCAAACTAAACATAAAGAGACCAATCAAATATATTTCAACCTTTTCAAAAGATATATTTATATCGCAGACATGTTGGAAAGTACGAAAATATAATTAGCACAAAACACTTAATTGGACATTAACTGGTAGAGAAAAATGGGGGAAAAAGGAGACTATGCAGAAAGACAGTGATGTCAAAGCAACAAAACGAGGACAAGCAATACTTAACGTTGCAGAATCTAGACAGACAGCTTTTTTTAATCAGTCGTTGCTTTACTAACAGTGTCATTTTACGTCACAAATAAATAAATATTGTCTATGCTCTGAATTTCGTATATGGCCAGAAGGTATCATACAAGAATGGGTATAATAATATTTATTAGTATATTGCTATATTTATGCCTGCATACATACATACACACACACACACACACACACACACACACACACACACACACACACACACATATATATATATATATATATATATAAGAGTATAGTATCGATGACTCTTTAAAGCATATATTATATATCGCATAGTATATGTGACTCTCTTTTCAAATAGTATAAGCAAATAGCACCATCACCTTGTGCCCTGCGATCTATCTGGCGTTGTGAAGTTACACTTAACTTAACTGTTAATTCATACATTTTCAGTTTACATTTACACCACAATACAATCTGCTTTTCACAATCCGGAAATGCTGATAACCATTGTTAATTTTACTTTGCTGAAATATATATCTATATAAGTAAAGTAAAGAGCCTCGTCACGCCAAGTGGCGTATAGTCAATATGGTATTACTGACCATAATTTGTTTAGACCTTCGGCACATGATTGTTAGGGTAATGTGGTCGGTATTACATCCGTACCGCTCTCATTTCTTAGAATAAATCCGGTACCCATTTAAGGCTGGGTGAACCCTGAAGCCGTCGATCATGATCTATAGACCTTTGTAGTCCAGTTTACTAACCACTGAGCTATCGCGGCTACTATATATATATATATATATATATATATATGGTCCCATATATTATAAAAGTAAAGTAAAGTACCCCCGTCACGCCAAGTGGCGTATAGGGAAATATGGTGTTAGTGACCCTATATTTTACAGACCTTCAGCACATGATTTTTGGGGTAATGTGGTCAGTATTACGCCCGTGCTGTTTTACTTTCCCAGAAAAAATCCGGTACCCATTTAAGGCTGGGTGAACCCGGAAGCCGTCGGTTGGGATCGAACCCTACCCCTTGTCCGTGGTAGTCCAGTTCACTAACCACTGAGCTATCGCGGCTCCCTCCCATATATTGTACTGGCAACAAACATCAGCTATACGAATTAGCAACCGAACAGGACAATTCTAATATTCAAAACAAAGACTTTGGCAAGTCTGTATTCTGTCACCAAATTTATTTTCACTTTACAGCGTGTATATTATGAGATCAACAGTAGACAAAAAAGGAATTGAAGTCAACGGTCACAACATAAATAATTTCCGATATGCGGATGACATAGTCTTAATAGCAGATACAGATAATGATCTACAATAAATTATAGACATAATAGTAAAAGAACGCAACAAAAAAGGTCTCAGTCTGAATAGTAAGAAGACAGAAGTAATGGTCATATGAAAGAAACAATCACCACCAGCATGCAGAATAAAAATAAACAGAACAAATCTGAAACAAGTGCAACGCTTCAAATTCTTGGACACAATAATAACATCATATGGAATATGCATCACAGAAATAAAAAGCAGAATAGCTCAGGCCAAAAAAGGATTTCAGAAAATGAAAAAATATCTTATGCAACAAATTTGTCTCAATAAAAGTGAGAAAGAGAGCTCATCGGTACTATATAGAACCAATTCTGACCTATGGAAGCGAATCATGGACAGTAGACAAACAAATGAAAAGACGATTAGAGGCTACAGAGATGGGATTTCTCAGAAAAACGTTGAAAGTTCCCTGGACTGCTAAAAAGACCAATGAAGACATTCTCAAAAAGCCAAACACAAAAAGGAAACTCCTAGAAAACATCAGAAAGAAACAATCATCAATTTTTGGGCACATCATGATAAGAGGAAAATTGGAATACTTGGTTACAACTGGCAACATAAAAGAAAAGAGAGATCGCGGACTACAAAGAGAGAAAATACTGAATAGCTCGGTGACATGGCATGGAAAACAATCAACAACATAATTGATATAATGCACTGTAGATAGAAGATTATGGAAGGACATGATCGCCTACGGCAACCGGAATGGCACATGATGATGATGATGACGATGATATACAACATATATATACGCACACACTCGAATACATATTGTTTAAAGCAAAAGAGATACATATATATATATATATATACACATTACAAATAAGTATGCATGTAAATAAGTTTATAACTAAAACGATTGTTGATATAACCCATATTTAGTATAGTTTCTCTCAAAATTGATTTCCGGTTGGTGGACGGTCCGAGAAAGCCACCCAGTCACAGCGAATAATTTCATAGGAGGAGGTATGTTTACAGCACTCGGAAAAATATCACAAATAATCAACAATCAAAAAAAAAATAAAGAACAATTTATGGTCTAAAGCAGAAACGATCCCGTACTCCTTTGCACGAGAAACCAAACTCTAGAGCACACGGGGAACTCAGTTATCTCCGCGTTCAATCCTGCCTCTGACTATTTCTGTTAATTATTTGTGATTTTTTTGCGAGCATTGTAAACATATCTTCTCCACCAAAATGTTTCGTTGATTTATCGCCGGGGAAGTTTCCCTCAATAATAATATTTGCTTACTATTTTTTGTCTCCACCCAGTCACATCAATGGCCCTTTGCTGCAATGCGTTTTCAAAATGATTCTTTCTAATCTGAATGTACACACTTATATAAGTCGGGCATTCTAGTGGTCTGGTGAACTGCTAGTTTCTTAAGCGGAGTGATGCCCAGCTCTCATATTTTACTAGGGACCGCGATAGCTCAGTGATTAGTGAACTGGACTACAAAGGACAAGAGGTAGGGTTCGATCCCAACCGACAGCTTCCGGGTTCACCCAGCCTTCAATGGGTACCGGATTTTTTTTTTTTTGTTTTGGGGGGGGGGGGGAGAAAAAGCGGCACGAGCGTAATACCGACCACACTACCCCAAAAAACATGTGCTGAAGGTCAGTAAACTTTATGGTCATTAACACCATATTCCCTATACGCCACGTCACGTGGCGTTACGGGGGCACTTTACTACTTTGTTTGCGTGACCGACCTACTTTCGTCTATGTAAATTCGCTACTAGTAAAACAATCGTTGGATCATACGTATCAACAAAATAGTGATCTGATTTCGTTGGCCGAGACAGCCGTGGTCCTATGTACTTACCGACCACGGGGTCAATACGGATTCGGCGCCAGCGCTTGGAGAACGTTCGTGCTGAGGGTAACGACCTTTGATTAATTTGGAAGTGGAATGGTGCTCGATCCAAGTGCAATCTGAGTTGGAATGTACAATCTGTGCTCGGCTGCAAATTATTTTGCCAATAGCTAGGCTCCCGTTTGACCGTACGTATCACCAAAGTAAGGCTGACTTCTTGTGTGAGACAGCGTTTCTTAGGAGCACGCTTAGTCGCTCACCGACCACGTAGTCCGTTCAGATCTGGCGCCAGAGTATGGAGATCTTGTCCCCGGCGACGACCGTTACATCATCAACATCATGTGCCATACCGATTTGGGTAGGTGATCATGTCCCTGCACAATCTTCTGTCTACAGTGCATTGTATCAGTTCTGTTGTTGACTGTTTTCCATGCCATGACACCAAGCTATCCAGTATTTTCTCTCTTTGTCGTCCGCGATCTCTCTTTCCTTTTATTTTGCCAGTTGTAACCAAGTATTCCAACTTTCCTCTTCTCATGATGTGCCCGAAAAATGTTGATTGCTTCTTTCTGATGTTTTTTTTATAGCTCCCTTTTTGTGTTGGCCTCTTTGAGAACTTCCTCATTGGTCTTTTTAGCTGTCCAAGGAACTTTCAACCTTCTTCTGAGAAATCCCATCTCTGTGGCCTCCAATCGACTTTTCATTTGTTTGTCTACTGTCCATAATTCGCTTGCATAGGTCAGAATTGGTTCTATATAGCACCGATGAACTCTCTTTCTCATTTTTATTGACATAGATTTGTTGCATAAGATATTTTTCATTTTCTGAAATGCTATTTTGGCTTGAGCTATTCCGCTTTTTTTTTCTGTGTTGCATCTCCCATCTGATGTTTTTATTGTGCCCAAGTATTTGAAACGTTGCACTTGTTTCAGATTTGTCTCGTTTATTTTTATGCTGCATGATGGTGGTGATTGTTTCTTCGATATAACCATTACGTCTGTCTTCTGTTACAGCTATCCGGAAATGTACTACATGAGCTGCGAACCGTTTTTTCAGGACGCAAACACTTTCAATAGAACAGTATGAACTATCAAGATGAACGCTTTATTTGTTGCTGGAACGGGGGTGTAGCAGAAATGGGAATACCCCGCCTGTAGTGACGCCAATTCGCTGTCATGCCTAAAACCGTGCATATTAAATATCACTTGAGAACAGACAGAAAGCAACGCTATCTACAATTTTGATATAATGTTTAATAACCAACAGACAAACTAAACTAAGAAAATGCAAATATATGATTGATTTTGGTTAGAAATACATTATTAAATGAATAGAAGACAATATGAATTGACTGATAGTAAAATCTAAAAGTTAAAAAACAGAGGTTACGAAGACCAGTTTTATCAACATGAATTATATAAGTTTACGTTTATATATAACTTAATGGTCATAACATTAAGACTAAAGATAATAGAAGATACAATTAAAGTTCTACATATATTGTTCTATTATCCTCATCATGTGACATACCGGTTGACGTAGGCGATCATGTCCTTCCAAATTTTCTATCTACAGTACATCGTATCAATGTTGTTGACTGTTTTCCGTGCCATGACACCAAGCTATCTAGAATTTCTTTCTTTGTCGTCCGCGATCTCTCTTTCCCTGTATTTTGCCAGTTGTAACCAAATATTCCAATTTTTTCTCTTCCCATGATGTACCCGAAAAATGTTGATTGTTTATTTCTGATGTGTTTTAGGAGCCCCTTTTTTGTGTTGGACTATTTGATAATTTCCTCGTTTGTCTTTTTAGCTGTCCAGGGAACTTTCAACATTCTTCTAATAAATCCCATCTCTGTGGTCTCTAATCATCTTTTCATTGCTTTGTCTACTGTCCATGATTCGCTTCTCTAGATCAGAATTGGCTATATATAGCACCAACGAACTCTCTTTCTCACTTCTTTTGACATAGATTTGTTGCATAAGATGTTTTTTCAATTTGTGAAATACTATTTTACCCTGACCTATTCTGCGTTTTATTACTGTGGTGCATCTTCCATCTGGTGTTATTATGGTTATGGAAGGCCCCGGTATCACTACACACGAATTAAAATCCATAATTGCTCAACCGCTCGTGCCAGTGGAATCATTCGAATTACTATCTCATCTCCCAAACAAAGAAATGTAGCTGTAGTTCCC
The DNA here is from genome assembly GCA_032433765.1 of Megaustenia siamemsis. Classification (NCBI taxonomy): domain Eukaryota; kingdom Metazoa; phylum Mollusca; class Gastropoda; order Stylommatophora; family Ariophantidae; genus Megaustenia; species Megaustenia siamemsis. The sequence goes on along the minus strand of JAVIAB010000125.1, from coordinate 6,318,024 downwards.
ATCATAGATGTCTCAGCACACGCCAAAAGACATAAGGCGAAACCGCACAGAAAGTGAACACAGCCAACTGTTCCCTATCATACGATATCATCGTTCATCGTAAACAATTGGAATATCGAAACACGATCAAAACAGAAGAAACACACAGCTCACGGTGCGCATAGAGCATTTAACTCAGTAGTTCCTGCAACAAGCCGGACTTAGAATATGAGGAAACTGCAACAACGAACACTATTCAATCTTAGCCTTCAATGGTTCCTGCCGCCTATCTACCATATGGACCGGAAGTACACGTCCTCCTGAAAATGATGTTCGTAATATTTTTTTTTAAATGTAGAGCGCTTGATGATGTTAGGACATTGTTTTTAACTCCAATTCCGAACATATAAAACACAGTTAGTCGTCGGATTATCCCCGTCGCACATCAAACAACAGACCGCAAGATTTTCCCGCAATGTGAATTTGTGAAATTATAAACCACATATTGAAATAATAAAATGACATGTCTACCCGGAGACGAAGGCGCAGCTCACAGCACCAGAGCTGAAAGTTATCGCGATCCACAGCTGATCGTTTGCGCCAGGATCGGTGAATCAGAACCATCCGAACCTGCTCCACCTCTCCGTGGTGCCTCTAGTAACAGACTAATCTGTCTAGTCTGGCCAAGCGAGTAGGGATCGAAGAGGTAAGACAACCTGGTTATCAAAAATGTCGCGCTGAAGTCGGATGTGTTGGGTCGAAAGGCGCAAATATCACAATTATACTGCAAGCCACAACACAACGCAGACACACCCACTTAACGTCTTTTTATGGGCGGGTGATGAAGAGGTGTACTCCTTTAGTAATCAGGTGAACGCAGCAAGCAAGCAAGCAGCAAGCATGTCTACCCTAGATCTCACAGTAGTCCTCTTGAATCTAGGCAACATCCTTCCTGACTAACATGATACTTCAAGGTCATCCCTGTGCTGGACAATCATGAACAAAGATCCGTCATTTCGCCTTTCAATATTAGCGCATGGCCGGTCTAGGGATATACGATGAGCCATTAGGATGACGTAGCACACGCAACAATGGCTGCGCCCATAGATTCCCGATTACTCTAGTGAATGCAGCCTACACCGAACGAAACACGGTGCAAATTCCCTAAAGTGAAAACTTCGGTTGATTTAACGGATCAGTCCACATTAATGAGTTGTAACATGTAAACAACTTGAGTCAAACAATTCTAATAACGGCCATTGAACAGCACTCGGTGTGTTGACGCAAACCGCAGATCAACTCTAGACGTTGGAAGGTCGCATTCACAACACTTGACTTGTCAAAAATGAATATTGACGTGTGTACGACTCCGCTTCATCGGCGAAGATTTGTTAAGTAGAACATCATTTTCACGCAGAAAATTGCATTGGAGAGTCGAAATTAATCAGTCCCCAAATGCAGTTTCTGCAGCGTCGAGAGAACATGAACTTTATTTCACCATCTTGGAAACGAAAGTTCTGACGTTATTATTGATCCCAAGTATTTGACCCGTTGCACTTGTTTCAGATTTGTCATGTTAATGTTTATGCTGCATGATGGTGAAGATTGTTTCTGTGATGCGACCATTACTTCTGTTTTCTTACTATTCAGACTGATACCCTTCTTGTTGCTTTATTTGACTATTATGTCTATAATTTCTTGTAGTTCCTTCTCCGTTTTTGCTATTAAGTCTGTCATCCGCATTGTTCCAAAGAAAAATATAAAGAATCAGGAGGAACAAGAAGAAAACTATTGATGAATTTTCGAATCAGCTGAAAATGAAGAAAGATCTATTTAACCAACATAATGAACAAGAGAAATGAAATTCTTTGGGCACGTAAAAATACAAAATAAATTACTGAAATTCATCTTGGAGGGGTAGACCAAAGGTAAAACAAAGCAAAGAGGCAAATGATGATTGAAGTGGTCTGATACCAACAGGGATTGACTGGACAACCAATGTCAGCTTACACCATTAGGGCAATATAAGGAATTAAATAACGATCCATTCTTAACAATTATCAATGCACAGACAACGCAAGAGAAAGACAACGTGGAAATAATAAGCATTGAAAAATAGAGCCTGTAGAACACAAAAGGGGTATAAGGTAACGAGAAATCTGTCACGTAGGGGCAGACAAAAATCGACAGAATCAAATTGAAGAAGTCGCCTTGTTGCCTCAGTAACCACTATCGGTTGTCAATCAGTTCTAATTATTTGGCAAGAACTACTGTCGACTAAGAAATAGTTTCTTTTCTTTTCTTTTCTCTTCTTTTCTGGTATGTCTTTTCTCGTTAGATTGGTACGTAACTGTAAGGGAATAACGTGGTATTGACTTTACCCATTCTTAAGTGACAGACTAGTTCTGATACTTTTAGATTAGGTTGTATGGTGATGATGTTTGTGATGATGATTGCGATGATCTTTGTGATGATGATTATGATGATGTTTGTGATGATGTTTGTGATGGCAGTGGACTGTCAGTGGACTTCCTAGTGATGGTGGTTGCGGTGTGTTAAATTGTGGGGAAAATAGCGGAGTGTCAGAGGATTTGTAAATGATGGCTTTGGTAAAGTGTTAAAAGTTAGAGAAGATAGTGGAATCTCAGAGAATTGGTAAATGGTGGTGTTAGTAAAGTGTTAAATGTAATCGTTGGTTGCTAGCTAGTTATATACATTTCTCTTCCGTGCTTTCAGCGGACCTATTCTACTCGTCCCCTGCTTGGTACCAATTTCTTGTGGTTGCGTTCGAGTGATGTATTCTAGGTGAGAATGACAGAGAAGCTCGAGTGATGTATTCTTGGTGAAAATGACGGGGAAGTTCCAGTGATGTATTCTTGGTGAAAATGACGGGGAAGTTCGAGTGATGTATTCTTGGTGAAAATGACGGGGAAGTTCCAGTGATGTATTCTTGGCGAAAATGACGGGGAAGTTCGAGTGATGTATTATTGGTGAAAATGACGGGGAAGTTCGAGTGATGTATTCTAGGTGAAAATGACGGGGAAGTTCGAGTGATGTATTCTTGGTGAAAATGACGGAGAAGCACGAGTGATGTATTCTAGGTGAGAATGACGGCGAAGCTCGAGTGATGTATTCTAGGTGAGAATGACGGAGAGGCTCGAGTAATGTATTCTAGGTGAAAATGACGGAGAAGCTCGAGTGGCGTATTCTAGGTGAGAATGACGGAGAAGCTCGAGTGATGTATTCTAGGTGAAAATGACGGAGAAGCTCGAGTGATGTGTTCTTGGTGAAAATGACGGAGAAGCTCGAGTGATGTATTCTAGGTGAGAATGACGGAGAAGTTCGAGTGATGTATTCTAGGTGAAAATGACAGAGAAGCTCGAGTGATGTGTTGTTGGTGAAAATGACGGAGAAGCTCGAGTGATGTATTCTAGGTGAGAATGACGGAGAAGTTCGAGTGATGTATTCTAGGTGAGAATGACGGAGAAGCTCGAGTGATGTATTCTAGGTGAGAATGACGGGGAAGTTCGAGTGATGTATTCTAGATGAGAATGACGGAGAAGCTCGAGTGATGTATTCTAGGTGAGAATGACGGAGAAGCTCGAGTGATGTATTCTAGGTGAGAATGACGGGGAAGCTCGAGTGATGTATTCTTGGTGAGAATGACGGGGATGCGTGAATGATGTATTCTAGGTGAGAATGACAGGGAAGCGTGAGTGATGTATTCTAGGCGAGAATGACGGAGAAGCTCGAGTGATGTATTCTTGGTGAGAATGACGGGGAAGCTCGAGTGATGTATTCTAGGTGAGAATGACAGGGAAGCGTGAGTGATGTATTCTAGGTGAGAGTGACGGGGAAGCTCGAATGATGTATTATAGGTGAGAATGATGGGGAAGCGTGAGTGATGTATTCTAGGTGAGAATGACGGGGAAGCGTGAATGATGTATTCTAGGTGAGAATGACGGGAAGCTCGAATGATGTATTCTAAGTGAGAATGACGGGAAGCGTGAATGATGTATTCTATGTGAGAATGATGGGGAAGCGTGAATGATGTATTCTAGGTGAGAATGACGGGGAAGCGTGAGTGATGTATTCTAGGTGAGAATGACGGGGAAGCGTGAATGATATATTCTAGGTGAGAATGACGAAGAAGCTCGAGTGATGTATTCTAGGAGAGAATGACAGGGAAGCGTGAGTGATGTATTTTCTAGGTGAGAATGACGGAGAAGCTCGAGTGATGTATTCTAGGTGAAAATGACGGAGAAGCTCGAATGATGTATTCTAGGTGAAAATGACGGGGAAGCTCGAGTGATGTATTCTAGGTGAGAATGACAGGGAAGCGTGAGTGACGTATTCTAGGTGAGAATGACGGAGAAGCTCGAGTGATGTATTCTTGGTGAGAATGACGGGGAAGCGTGAATGACGTATTCTAGGTGAGAATGACGGAGAAGCTCGAATGATGTTTTCTAGGTGAAAATGACGGGGAAGCTCGAGTGATGTATTCTAGGTGAGAATGACGGGGAAACTCGAGTGATGTATTCTAGGTGAGAATGACGGAGAAGCTCGAGTGATGTATTCTAGGTGAGAATGACGGGGAAGCTCGAGTGATGTATTCTAGGTGAGAATGACGGAGAAGCTCGAGTGATGTACTCTAGGTGAGAATGACGGAGAAGCTCGAGTGATGTATTCTAGGTAAGAATGACGGAGAAGCTCGAGTGATGTATTCTAGGTGAGAATGACGGAGAAGCTCGATGGTGCATTCTAGGTGAGAATGACGGGGAAGCTCGATGGTGCATTCTAGGTGAGAATGACGGAGAAGCTCGAGTGATGTATTCTAGGTGAGAATGACGGAGAAGCTCGATGGTGCATTCTAGGTGAGAATGACGGGGAAGCTCGATGGTGCATTCTAGGTGAGAATGACGGGGAAGCTCGATGGTGCATTCTAGGTGAGAATGACGGAGAAGCTCGATGGTGCATTCTAGGTGAGAATGACGGGGAAGCTCGATGGTGCATTCTAGGTGAGAATGACGGGGAAGTTCGAGTGATGTATTCTAGGTGAGAATGACGGAGAAGCTCGAGTGATGTATTCTTGGTGAAAATGATGGAGAAGCTCGAGTGATGTATTCTTGGTGAAACGGACGGAGAAGCTCGAGTGATGTATTCTAGGTGAGAATGACGGAGAAGCTCGAGTGATGTATTCTAGATGAGAATGATGAGGAAGCTCGTGTGGTTGGAGATAATAATTACAATATGATAAGTGTGTTTTGGTAATGACAGAACAACGTGAGTAATGAAGTGAGCTATTGCGATGCTGGTAGTGTGGTAAGTGTGAGTTATTTGACGAGTAATAATGTTGGAGACTCAAGTAATAATGTTGGAGACTCAAGTAATAATGTTGGAGACTCAAGTAATAATGTTGGAGACTCAAGTAATAATGTTGGAGACTCAAGTAATAATGTTGGAGACTCAAGTAATAATGTTGGAGACTCAAGTAATAATGTTGGAGACTCAAGTAATAATGTTGGAGACTCAAGCAATAAATTTGGAGACTCAAGTAATAATGTTGGAGACTCAAGTAATAATGTTGGAGACTCAAGTAATAATGTTGGAGACTCAAGTAATAATGTTGGAGACTCAAGTAATAATGTTGGAGACTCAGGTAATAATGTTGGAGACTCAAGCAATAATGTTGGAGACTGAAGTAATAATGTTGGAGACTGAAGTAATAATGTTGAAGACTCAAGTAATAATGTTGGAGACTCAAGCAATAATGTTGGAGACTCGAGTAATAATGTTGGAGACTCAAGTAATAATGTTGGAGACTCAAGCAATAATGTTGGAGACTCAAGTAAAAATGTTGGAAACTCAAGTAATAATGTTGGAGACTCAAGTAATAATGTTGGAGACTCAAGTAATAATGTTGGAGACTCAAGTAATAATGTTGGAGACTCAAGTAATAATGTTGAAGACTCAAGTAATAATGTTGGAGACTCAAGTAAAAATGTTGGAGACTCAAGTAATAATGTTGGATACTCAAGTAATAATGTTGCAGACTCAAGTAATAATGTTGGAGACTCAAGTAATAATGTTGGAGACTCAAGTAAAAATGTTGGAGACTCAAGTAATAATGTTGGAGATTCAAGTAATAATGTTGGAGACTCAAGTAATAATGTTGGAGACTCAAGTAATAATGTTGGAGACTCAAGTAATAATGTTTAGACTCAAGTAATAATGTTGGAGACTCAAGTAATAATGTTGGAGACTCAAGTAATAATGTTGGAGACTCAAGTAATAATGTTGGAGACTCAAGTAATAATGTTGAAGACTCAAGTAATAATGTTGAAGACTCAAGTAATAATGTTGGAGACTCAAGTAATAATGTTGGAGACTCAAGTAATAATGTTTAAGACTCAAGTAATAATGTTGATGACTCAAGCAATAATGTTGGAGACTCAAGTAATAATGTTGGAGACTCAAGTAATAATGTTGAAGACTCAAGTAACAATGTTGAAGACTCAAGTAATAATGTTTAAGACTCAAGTAATAATGTTGAAGACTCAAGTAATAATGTTGGAGACTCAAGTAATAATGTTGAAGACTCAAGTAATAATGTTGAAGACTCAAGTAATAATGTTGAAGACTCAAGTAATAATGTTGGAGACTCAAGTAATAATGTTGAAGACTCAAGTAATAATGTTGAAGACTCAAGTAATAATGTTTAAGACTCAAGTAATAATGTTGAAGACTCAAGTAATAATGTTGGAGACTCAAGTAATAATGTTGAAGACTCAAGTAATAATGTTGGAGACTCAAGTAATAATGTTGGAGACTCAAGTAAAAATGTTGGGGTCTTCTATCGAGTTTGCCAGACAATGATTAAATCATTATCGTCCTGTGTCTTAAAAGATTGTACTACCAATGCCACACCTGGACCCTAGATGCAAGAACAATAAGAAAATTAACCACTACAGAGATGAAATGTGTTAGACGAATGACAAGAAACAGCCTGAAAGATAAGATCAGAAATTAAGAACTGAGATAAAGGTTAGGAATAGCTCCCGCCATAGAATACATAAAGAAATAACAGATAAAATGGTTTAGCCACGTAACAAGGCAGAGTGATCAAAACACAACACAAAAGCTCTCAATAAACGTTGCGAGAAAACCAGACCCAAAGGTCGACCACGAAAAAGATAGATCGGCGGAATTTTAGCAACACTAGGAAACATAACAGCAGCAGAGGCGAACAGAAGAGCAAAAGACCGCAAATTATATCTCCCTTCGACGCTGAAAGACAATTGAGGAAGGAAATAAGAAGAAGAAGTCATTAAAAGAGCATTAAACTGGCTTAGTTGCGCTGTTTTGCAGTTAACATCAAATTGCGATCGATATGTGATCTCTATGTCTTTGGCTCAATATATCCGACTGCACAGCATTTCTCCATCTGTTCTCTCACTTGGATTCTCTTTGAGGTTACATAACGATGCAAGGAAATGATCTTCATTAACGTTTATCCTATACAAATGTCTTTACTTTCATCCTTATAACCTCCATTATGTTTAACCATTACCGGATGTAATTTATTTTAAGTGCATTTAAAGTTCTTCCTACTCAGTCTATGGTTCTTCTTCTTCTTTCCTTCCTCATCTGCCTTTCAGCGTCGAGGGGAGATATAATTTGCGGTCTTTTGCTCTTCTGTTCGCCTCTGCTGCTGTTATGTTTCCTAGTGCTTCTAGTATTCCGCCGATCCATCTTTTTCGTGGTCGACCCAAAATCCATAATTGCTCAACCGCCCGTGCCAGTGAAATCGTCCGAAAAAACATCTCATCGAATATCCAAAAAAAAGAAAGGCAGCTGCAGTCCCCATCATAACCGCTACAGCACACGCCAAAAGACAGAAGGCCAAGCGGCATCGAAAGTGAACGCAGCTGAACTGAATAGGCATTGCTGTTGAAGTCATAGTTGATGACACCAATACGGACCATACTCTATTGACTACCCATTCCCCGCATTATTTTAGAACCCTTCCCAGTAATTTCACCTGTACTTCCTGTCCCCGCCCCTATCGACCTACAGGTACATCCAAAGAGGTTCATTTTCTCTCTGACCCGGTCAAGGAAGCTGAGATGTTTCATTTGAGCCATGTTTTATATTATTTCCTTTTCAGATATTTCATTATTAGTTTGCTATGTAGTGTTAATTTATTTGCTTACATGTGTGTCTGTTTATTTGTTGTTCATTGTTTCTGCTGAAGGCATGCGGAGCCACAACGTCGTTCTATTTTGTGTTGTTCATTATTTCTGCTGAAGGCTCTAACCATACCACATTTTTTTTCTTTTTCACCTTTATCATCGGCTTTGCAACACTGATGATAAAGGTAAAAAGAAAAAAAATGTGGTATAAACTATGGAATGCAAACAAGACTTAAGAGGAATGCACACAGAAATAAAAAGAATGACTAATAAAAATAAAAAAACCACAGAAGGTGGATGCATTGCAGACAAAAAAGGAAAAATGCTAACAGACAATAAAGATATAATAGATAGATGGCAGGAATATATAACAGAACTATTTCATGAACAAAGGGACAAGAAACCAGTTATAAAATGTACATCAGGCTATAAAATCTTAAAATCTGAGGTGGGAAAAGCTATAAAAACAATGAAAAAGGGAAAAGCAGCACGACCTGACAATATACAGATAAAGATGATACAGATTTTGGCATTGAAGTGATTACAGACATATGCAACGACATATGCCACACAGGATACATACCAAATGAACTAAAAACATCACCTTTCATTGCATTGCCTAAAGAGAATGGTGCAGTTGAATGCATTGACTTTAGAACAATAAGCCTAATGAGCCATGTTACAAAAATCTTGTTAAATGTTATACAAGGAAGGATTCAGAATAAAATTAATACTGAATTAGAAGAGCAGCAATTTGGATTTAGGAAAAATAGCGGAATAAAAGAAGTCATATTCTGCATGTGAACATTAATCGAAAAGTACACAGAAGTAAGGTTCATAGACTACACCAAAGCTTTTGATAGAGTACACCACACACAACTTATAGAATGCCTAAAAGAGATACATCTAGATGACAGAGACATACGACTAATATCTATACTGGGAGCAAACAGCAATAATAAAATATAACAAGGAGAACTCTACACCCATTGATATAAAAAGAGGAGTAAGACAAGCAATCATCCTATCACCAAGCTTGTTCAATCTATACATTGAGCAAATCTTTAAAAACATCACAAAGATGCCAGGCCTACAAATTAATGGAAAGATAATCAATAACCTAAGATGTGCTAACGATACTGTACTATTAGACAGAAAATCCTAAAGATCTACAACAATTACTTAATGAAATAAACATGACAAGCAAAAAATATGGACAAGATATGAATATGAAAAAGACTAAAACTATGATCATAAACAAAGAAAATACTCAAAACCCACAAGTGGATATCAAAATTGAAAGAATAGACCTGGAGACAGTTCGGAGCTACAACTACCTTGAACATACTATAACCAGTGATGGAAAATGTACAACTGAAATAAACAAAACAATATGGAAAGCAACAAGTAATTTTTACGTCATGAAGAACATACCAACATCAAAACAAATAACTTCTTCTTCTTCTTCTTTCCTTTCTCATCTGCCTTGCAGCGTCAAGGGGATTTGCGGTCTTTTGCTCTTCTGTTCGCCTCTGCTGCTGTTATGTTTCCTAGTGTTTCTAATATTCCATCGACCCATCTTTTTCGTGGTCGATCCTTGGGTCTGGTGTTCTCACAACGTTTGTTGAAGGCTCGTTGTGTTGTGTTTTGTTCTTTCTGCCTTGTCACGTGGCCAAACCATTTTATCTGTTGTTTCCTTATTTTTTTTTTCTATGGCGGGGGCTCTTCCTAGCTTTTTTCTCAGTTCTTCATTTCTGATCTTATCTCTCAGACTGTTAAAAAACAGATAACACCAGGGCTAAAACTAGGAATAGCAAAATGTTATATCTTCTCAACATTCCTATATGGTGCAGAAACATGGACATTAGACAAGAAAACAGAACAGAGAATTGAAGCCTTTAAAATGTGGATTTGTAGAAGAATAGGTAGAATTGGATGGAAGGAAAAGAAAACAAACGATGAAGTCTTAAATCAGCTAACAATGAAAAGAGAACTACTAAGCATAATTCAAACAAGACAAATGCGATTTTTGGGCCATGTTAAAAGACACAACAGCCTACTAAAAGTAATCGTGGAGGGGAAAATACAAGGTAAAAGAGGAAGAGGCAGACCAAGATTAACATGGACGAGTAACATCAAAAGACGGACAAATCAATCTATGACAACTTGCACTATCAAAGCAAGAGACAGAGCAGAATGGCGCTCCATGGTAGCCAACCTTCGTTGCGTAGATGGCACTCGATGATGATGATTACATCACTACTTTGGCTTGTGAAAAGTCTACAAATTATTTAATTACAATAAAAATCTATTTTGTAAGGACACAATAGTTACTAAACCGATAATGATCAAAGAAAAGTTGGCGCTTTAAGGAAACCGTATTACCTGAGTTTACATTATGAAATCACAATGTCAAGGAAAATGTAAGACCACGTGCACTCATTAATAATAGTATTCTGTTCAGGGTCTTCAGAGATATTTGATGAAGTCTGAGGACATGAATTTTGAAACGGACTATAACAGATGGATCTCCAGGTACTAGAGAGGATGAATACAGAGACAGAAATTGTGAGTTGATATAACATCACAACTGACAATAATTAAGACAGTGCCACTGGATTGTAAATCTTATTCACATTACATTTCTTCTTTTCTTTTGGCCCGACCACTATTCCTTTTTATCACCTGACAAATATTCCTTTCAGTCGTTCGATAATTATTATTTATCACCACTTGACAACTATGTCTTTACACGGAGCCGGTAGTGGGGTGTGATAAGCACTACACGGTATGGTGACAGCTTTACAAGGAAGGAGCCAGTAGTGGGGTGTGATAAGCACTCCACGGTATGGTGACAGCTTTACAAGGAAGGAGCCAGTAGTGGGGTGTGATAATCACTCCAGGTATGGTGACAGCTTTACAAGGAAGGAGCCAGTAGTGGGTGTGATAAGCACTCCACGGTATGGTGACAGCTTTACAAGGAAGGAACACAACACAATACTGACGTTTGGAGCTTTACCGCAGCATTGCAATTATCTGCCTGTTCCCTGTGTCTTTACAACGTTCCTACAACTATTCCTTTTCATCACCGGGCGACTATTCCTTTCTTTTATTTTACAACTATTCCTTTCTATCACCTGACAACTATTTTTTTTTTCATAGTCCGTCCTCAAAATGACATACATTTGAGATAAGATAGCTTGTGTTGTCGTTTACAACAAGCTGCGATATATTCAAACTTTCGGCCAGTGACATCCCACTTCAAATTACATTTTCTGACAAAATGTTGTCTTGAATATATTGTGACAACTGGGGAAGTTGCGGAAAGAAGAGATACCAGAAAGCTTAAGAGAATGGTTTGATAGAAAGTCAACAACAGAAATGATAAATAACTGTCGAGAAAGAAATTTGTTGAGAAACATTATCACCTAAGCCAGCAGGCCCGGTATTTGATGATGATGATGATGATGATGATGATGATGATGATGATGATGATGATGATGATGATGATGATGATGATGATGATGATGATGATGATGATGATGATGATGACTGTATATTGGGAGTCGAGAGAGCTCAGTGGTTAGTGAACTTGACTACTAAGGACAAGAGATTGGGTTCGATCCTGATCGACGGCCTCTGGGTTCACCCAGCCTTAATGAGTACCGGATTTTTTCTGGGAAAGTAAAGCGGCACGGGAATAATACCGACCACCTTACCCCAAAAATCAAGATCCAAAGGTCTATAAAAATTATGGTAATTAAAACCATATTCCCAAAACGCCATTGGCGTGATGGGGCACTTTAATTACTTTATTACTGTTTATGAAATACATGTACTATACATGCAAGTTAGCCACTAAGCGGAAATAGAGGAGATCAACGAGCTTCTATTTGCAGACGATCAGGCACTAATACATTGAAACATAGAAGACCTACAAGAACACTTAAATAGACTCAACATCACAGACACCAATACAACATGAAAATCAACATCAACAAAACACATGTCATGAATATCGCAAATAAATAGAATAAGAAAATCAACATAACTATAGACGACAGACAATTAAAACAAGTAGAGGAATTTAAATACCTTGAAAGTCTAGTAACAGACGACAATACACAAACAGCAGAAATAGCTTCAAGATGCAACAAAGCTTGTCAAATAAATGGATAGCTATTACCACTGTTGTCCAACAAGGAAATAATAACTCTACAGGCAAAACAGGTACTCAACAATACAATCTTCATTCCAACGTTGTGCTACCAATGTCAGACCTGGACCCTAGATGCAAGAACATTAAGAAAAATAACTCTACAGAGATGAAATGTGTTAAACAAATGACAGAAAACAGCATGAGAGATAAGATCTGAAGTTAAGAACTGAGAAAAAAGCTAGGAATAGCCCCCGCTAGAAAAAAAAAAAACAAAAAAAAAAAAAAGATAAAATAGTTTGGCCACGTGACAAGGCAGAAAGATCAAAACAGAACACAACACAACGAGCCTTCATTAACGTTGCAAGAACACCAGACCCAAGTGCTGACCACGAAAAAGATGGATTGACGGAATCCTAGTAACACTAGAAACTTAACAGCAGGAGTCGCCAACATAAGAGAAAAGACCCCAAATTATATCTCCCCTCGACGCTGAAAGTCAAATGAGGACGGTACGAAGAAGTAATTACTGAAAATACGCAAGAGAAAAATAAGAACTCAAGCTTATCTATATATATATAACATTAATGCATCAAAGGCAATATTGGAGATCAATGTATACATTTATGTAGAAAGAAACATAATAATGAAAGTAATTTAGTTTCTGAGAGCGTACAATTCCCGGAAAACAAAGTTTCTCTCTGTAAAATTGAAGCTGAAATTAAGTCCATTGTCTTACGAGAAAATGTTCATTGGGGAAACACGGGGAGCAGATGAGAGCTGAAAATCAATGGTGGCATTTGAATACAATTAGATGTGAGAATGAGGCTGGGAACAGTTTGTAGCACATACTTAGCAGGAGAAATTTCCAACATTTAGTGACAGCATACATTGTTATCATCTAAGTGAGGTCACGGATATTGATGCTGATTCATTATGTTTCAAGATGTGGTTTGGAATGAAGGTTTGTAGGAGGAGAAAAGAAGGGAGTGAACAGTTGAGAGGAATAAGGGATGTATGCGGATTGTGACATATTGTTGAAATAGGTTTCATGATGTCAAGATTAAATGTGACTGTGTGTGTTTGTTTGTGTGTGGGTGTCTGATTATTGTTGAGTGAGTTTATGTGCGATTGTTTGTGGGTGTCAGTGTTTGAGTGAGTGTTTGTGTGTGAGCGTGTATCTGTGTAGGGGGAGTCGGTGTTTGCGTGTGGATGTGTTTTTGTTTGTGTGTGGGGTGTGTGTTTGTTTGTGTGTGGGTGTGTATGGGTGTTTGGGTATGTGGCTTTGTGTGGATCTCTGTGTGTGTGTGAGTGGGTTTGTGTATTTGTGTGTGGATGTGGGTGTTTATGTGCGGGTGTTTGTTTTTATATTTGGGTGTGTGTATTTGGGTGTGTGTATTTGAGTGTGTGTTTGTCTGTGAATGGGTGTGTTTCTGTGTGGATATTACTATTTTTGTGTGTAGATGTTTGTAGGTGTTTGTGTGTTTTTGGGTGTGTGTGTGTGTTTGTTTTTGAGTGTATGTATGAGTGTATGTATGAATGTATGTCTGTGTATGTACTGTCTTATCGCTCTGATTTCACTCCAAAAAAAGTTGGCAGATCTGTCATGAAGAGGTCACTTGTGAAAGAGTTGAGGTTTAACATTGAAGAGGTCCCTTGTGAGAACGTTGAGGTTAACATTGAAGAGGTCACTTGTGAGAACGTTGAGGTTTAACATTGAAGAGGTCACTTGTGAGAACGTTGAAGTTTAACATTGAAGAGGTCACTTGTGAGAACGTCGAGGTTTAACATTGAAGAGGTCACTTGTGAACGTTGAGGTTTAACATTGAAGAGGTCACTTGTGAGAACGTTGAAGTTTAACATTGAAGACCTTCTAATTTTCTTTGTTGGGAGACCGACGTCTGACGTTGGAGTGAAGCACAGTGACGTGTGAACCAGCTGTGTTCGAGTAGAACGTGGCGACTCAGCTGAATGGATAGATTAAGAAAGGGGAGTAAACAGCGAGGGACAGGGATTGTTGGTGCGTATATTTTGCGCTGCCTTATTTGGAAGGTTAAAAAAAAACCATTGAAGGCCACAGAAATGGGATTTCTCAGAAGAATGTTGAAAGTTTCCTGACAGTTAAAAAAGCCAATGAGGATATTCTCAAAGAGGCCAACACAAGAAAGGAGCTCCTATAAAAACATCAGAAAGAAACAATCGCCATTTTTGGGAAATCGTGAGAACAGGGACATTAAAGTACTTGGTTACAACTGGCAAAATACAGAGAAAGAGTGATCGAAGGCGACAAAGAGATAAGATACTAGATAGCTTGGTGTCATGGCATGGAAAACAGTCAACAACAGAATTGATTCGATACACTTGGGATATAAAATTGTGAAAGGACATGATCGCCAACGCCAAAGGCACATGATGATGCTATGAAAACCTGAACACATATGGAAAAGCTATCTCGAAGTAATTACTCAAGTAATTACTGATTAGTGCGATGACACAGCGTTTGTCAGCGCCGGGATAGAGCCGGTATGCGACTCTTTACCTATAACTTTTACATTTATTACTGTATTCCCATTTACCTTTCAAACGTCTTTTTGCGCTGCTCGGATTTTTCCTCCCAGAATGAATGAACCTTAACCCCCAACGGATCAGCCTTCACATATCTCCTGTCCTTGACCTTAAGTGGCAGTACAAAGAGAAGCTTGCACATAATGTGGTATGTGTAGAACAACAAATTTCCTCTAATTCCCACGATCCATCACCAGTCATCTCAGGGTGCCCCAGATCTGGCCAACACTTTTCAACTTTTATCACTGCCAGTTTCTACTTTCCGATATCACCTGTGGCAGAATAATTAACTATGTTATTATTTTTCGAACGCGTTCATATTTGAGTGGTTTGATAACTCATTACCTTCCACGATACAGTGAGCCAAGCACCAGTTTGTTTTAGAAACTGGATAGACCAGGGAACGTCAAATATGGATCAAACTTAGGCTCAGTATGTAATCTAGCCAGCATGTTACGACTGTGCTACTCACACGCACACACGGTCACTTATACTCTTTATATAGACAGACAGAAACAGACGGACAGACGGACGGATCGATAGGTAGGCAGGCAGGCAGGCAGGCAGGCAGGTAGGTAGTCAGGCAGGTAGGTAGGTAGGTAGGTATGTATGTAGGTAGGTAGTTAGGTAGGTAGGTAGGTAGGTAGGTAGGTAGGTAGGTAGGTAGGTAGGTAGGTAGGTAGGTAGGTAGGTAGATAGATAGATAGATAGATAGATAGATAGATAGATAGATAGATAGATAGATAGATAGATAGATAGATAGATAGATAGATAGATAGATAGATAGATAGATAGATAGATAGATAGATAGATAGATAGATAGATAGATAGATAGATAGATAGATAGATAGATAGATAGATAGATAGAGAGGAGAGTGCTATGCATTTAAGTTAAGTACTATAAGAATGAAAATGAAACTGGGGGCCATTAATGTTTCCCAGTGAGCTGATAACATGGCCCAAAATGTTTTACCATATCACGACGCTCTCGCAAATTAAGTCCCCTGAAATCTGGACCTGGATCTTTGGATCTGCTGCAGGGCTTCCGTTGAAAGTTCATCCATGTCACCTTGACATTGCTCTCAGTTCCCTTAAACTCCTGACAATTTCTGGGAAACAAATGTTCAGATATGGGCCGTAGGCGTGATAAGATCGAAGATATGTGACAGCCATAGAAAGGTGCGACCGACATACATTCAGTTTAGCGATCAGTGCATAAAAGCATTAAGGTTAATGGCTACAGGCTTTATGTCACACAGTTTTAGCATGTGTGTCTTTAATTATGCGCTTAACTATGGAAACAAGATCTTTGACAAAATAAACTTCTAAGATATTATTATTATTAGAGTTATTTAATGGTCGTTGCTGTGTTAATCTTTCCCTTGCTTCCTAGATAGCTATTTATTATAATTCAATAGATAACATTCTGAAAAGCCAACTGAGAGTTTTACATAACAGGCCCATTTTTAGGAATCTCCAAAGAAAATAAAAAGAGGAAGACCAAATTATTTTTGGAGAAGACAGGTGGAAGCGGAGATGAAGATGATGGGGACGACATGGAAGAATAGCAAAAATTCGAGCCGGCATGGTACTTGATGATGATGATATACACATTATTTCTATTTCAACTGATAGCCCTTAGTTCATATTAAAGTCACAGATGGATGGAACTTACGTAAAGGGAAATAGACAACCAAATTGCTGGCTCTCGGCGACAGGGTATATAAGAGGCTGAAAGTTTGTACACGAGAGAGATAAGTTGTACACGAAGGAGATACGTTGTACACGAGGTGAATAAACTGTACACGATGTGGCATAAGCTTAACACGAGTGGCATAAGCTGTACACGAGGTCGATAAGCTGTAGACGAGGGAGATAAGTTGTACACGAGGTCGATAAGCTGTACACGAGGAAGATAAGTTGTACACGAGGGAGATAAGCTGTAGACGAGGGAGATAAGTTGTACACGAGGGACATAAGCTGTACACGAGGGACATAAGCTGTACACGAGGGAGATAAGCTGTACACGAGGGAGATAATCTGTACACGAGGTACATAAGCTGTACACGAGGGACATAAGCTGTACACGAGGGACATAAGTTGCAGATGAGGTCGATAAGCTGTACACGAGGTCGATAAGCTGTACACGAGGGACATAAGCTGTACATAAAATCAATAAGCTGTACACGAGGGAGATAAGCTGTACACGAGGGACATAAGCTGTACACGAGGGACATAAGCTGTACATAAAGTCAATAAGCTGTACACGAGCGAGATAAGCTGTACACGAGGGAGATAAGCTGTACACGAGGTCGATAAGCTGTACACGAGGGAGATAAGCTGTACACGAGGGTTCGAAACACATTTGTGGAAGGGCTGAAAGAAAATGTGTACCTGATCTTTAGTTAGAGAAGGAAGGGTATCTGGGCCGAGAAGACTAAACTGCCTTCTTCAACAGGTCTATCCACGTGACGCTACTCTTCATTCAACAACTACATTAACTCTATCGAATCTTCTAACGCTCAGATTATGTATACGAGTGAATACAATGGTTTACACACTGTACAAAAGGCAGCGTGTTCAATTCTAAGATACACAAAGAAATAAGAAAAGGGCACAGAGACTCGACCAGATCCAGATCATGGCTACACCATTAATGACGTTCTACAACAGCATCAAATGACAATTATTGATTCTAGCAGGACGCGGGACTGAAACTCTGTATTTCCATCGGTGTCCGTGAGGTTCTCAGATAAAGGACAAGAGAGTAACGTTGTAAGAACGAAGAGTGTATTCTTCTCTAACATAAAATATTCTATTCTTACTCCATTTAAATTTGTTTTTTTTTTATCTCTGGTCTTAATTCCTTAGAAACTAATCCGACACAGCTCTCTACCTTGAGGTTATAGTTCATCCACCTCTACAAAAGATTGTGTCCCTTTGTTTTATATTCCCATTTTGGAAAGGACATATTCTATAACACTACATGAACTAGTCTACTGGGATTAAGTTGTGCAAATTCAGTTCATCCAGTCTTGTAATTACTTAGCTCACTATTTTTATTCCCAATGGTGTATGTCCAGTTCTATTGTATAATCCATATCCTTAGCTTTGCTTCAAAATTATGGACTTGCACTTATGTCTAAGATTTAATGTCTTTAATTTTGTTCCTAAGTTGCGCTCAATCGTTTCCAATAAAGATTCACTTTTCTGATTGTATTTTAATGCCACGAAAGATATATTAACAAATCTAAGAATAGCTAAATGTTATATCATCTCAACATTCCTGCATGGTGCAGAAACATGGACATCAGACAAGAAAGCAGAGCATAACGTTGAAGCCTTTAAACTGTGGATTTATAGGGGAATACGATGAATGGAAATAAAAGTGAACAAATGATCAAGACTTAAAACAACTAATAAACAAAATAGAACTGCTAACTAGGGTGACCATTTTATATATATATATATATATATATATATATATATATATATATATATATATATATATATATATATATATGTGTGTCTGTTTAACTTGGACTTTATTTTAGTTATGACATTATCTCTCCCTTTCCTCAACAAACCTCCAAACTTTGTATGTGTATTGTCTGCTGAGAGTCCAACAATCTTTTTGTTTAAGTCAAAATTATCAATTGCTTTCAACAATTGTTCAGATATTATGTCGGACGTTTCTCCTGGGATATCTATGAAAGCAATCAGTTTGGTCTTTACTGGAGTTTCCAGCTTATAAACCTGAAAATAACGAACTAAAATAGGAAGTAGCTTAACATGTTTATGATTAGATGTATAGCAAGACAATGTTACAAAGCTGACATATTTGAGGTCATTTTTTAGTTCATCAATAGCCCAAGGAACAAAAATATTGGTAATTATGGATTCACACTTTGTTCTTGCACAGAAAAATTGTTTCGTTGAAAATTTCTTTTGTAGAATTGTTGTACAATCCATACTGCGGAAACTATGATTATGAAGTACAGTATGATATGCGAAGGTTCCTTCATGAACAGCTAGAGTGTATTCATCTTTTGAGGGTTCTGTTTTACAAAAATAATTTGTCATACACCCAGACTGAGACTTACAAAGCAGCGCATCCTTATGCTTTTTTGGCTGTAGATGATCAGTTATTGATGTCCTTCCACCACTTGCTATAGAAAATTTGAAATACATATATTACATTTCACTAGCGTTCCATCCTCTAAAATTGCTTGTATAATAAATGGAAATTCAGCTTTCACCGAATCACTAAAATGACACTTACGTTTTTTGGAAAGCATTGTTTTTATGCAACAGACGTCCACTAATCACAAATAGAAAACACGACTGCACTGTACTGTCATTACACTCGGACTGATTTGAAAATTGGTCGGGAAAGATACTTTGGCGGGAGATGTCCGGAAAACAGGAGTGGAGAGAGAGAGAGAGAGAGAGAGAGAGAGAGAGAGAGAGAGAGAGAGAGTTTGTGTCTGCATTTAAAAAAAAAATTAAACCCATCCCAATAGAAGTTAGTGGCAGGAATAGAAGTGACGTAGCACCGCGCTTCAGGAGTTCAAAGCTATCTCCGACACAACGCGTCCAAGTCTTATCCTTTATCTTCCTGCTAATGCCGCTCAGTCTGGGATAAAGAAACACAACTCAGTAACGCCCTGAGTCCTAGTGATTATTTAAAAGAGGGCCGATTCCGTGTATGAACATTTATTTATTCACTGAAATCGGCGACAAAATCGGGGACAAATTTATTTCGGGGACAACTTCTACACTTCGGGGACTGTCCCCGAAATTCGGGGATGAATGGTCACTCTATACTAAACACAATTCAAAAAAGACAAATGAGATTTTTAGGAGATGTTAAGAGACACAAGTCTACTAAATGTAATCTTGGAAGGGAAAATACAAGGTAAAAGAGGACTGACAAAGACTAGTACGGACAAATAATATCAAAAGACGTACAAGTCAGCCTATGACAACCTGCACTACCAAACAAGAGACAGACCGGAATGATGTTCCATGGTAGCCAACCATCGGTGCGGAGACGGCACTCAATGATGATGATGATTATTTCTTATGGTCTGTAGCTAAGCCACAATGTCCATTTCTACAACCCATTACATGTTGTGCCCGTTATAAAGAAACACTTTCAGGTCGTGTTGTAAAAAAACACTTTCAGGTCGTGTTGTAAAGAAACACTTTCAGGTCGTGTTGTAAAGAAACACTTTCAGGTTGTGTTGTAAAGAAACACTTTCAGGTTGTGTTGTAAAGAAACACTTTCAGGTCGTGTTGTAAAGAAACACTTTCAGGTCGTGTTGTAAAGAAACACTTTCAGGTCGTGTTGTAAAGAAACACTTTCAGGTTGTGTTGTAAAGAGAGCAAGCTGAAACGCATTACTGGCAACAAAAACATCAGGCACGATGGATCGCTCGTTCACCCAATGACTAAAGGATCACACCTGTTCATCAACCGTCCTTAAAAGGATGTTAAGTGGGCGTGTCTCCACTGTGTTGTGGTTTGAAATATAACCGTGATATTTGCGATTTTCGGCCCAACACATCCGACTTCAGCGCGGAGGATGGATCGCAGATAAAAAAGGAAGAATACATTGCACAATATAATGTGTGTCGAGGAGAAAGGTCACCAGTGGAAATGGCACAAAATACTGCAGACATGAGACTATGGGAACAAGCTGTTGCGCCCCCCCCCCCCCCCAACTCATATCAGAACTGCCCCAATAATAAATATAAGCGTGTTTTTAATTATCATCTCCGCCCACACTAATCCGTACATGAAGATGGAATTCTCGGATTACACATTTTAATGATCCATTCTTAAGACTTTGTCACATTTTTCTGCCTGGATTACGATTACTCGTTTTTACTTACATGTAACGTTTTAAATTAAACCTGTATGTGTAACTTATGCTTTCAACTTAGTCGTAAAGTTGTAAATATAAATATTCTATGAGTAACTTATGCTTTCAACTTAGTCGTAAATATAAATATATGAAACCCGTATGAGTTGTAAATATAAATATTCTATGTGTAACTTATACTTTCAACTTATTCGTACAGTTTTATATGAAACCCGTATGAGTTGTAAATATAAATATTCTATGTGTAACTTATACTTTCAACTTATTCGTACAGTTTTATATGAAACCCGTATGAGTTGTAAATATAAATATTCTATGTGTAACTTATACTTTCAACTTATTCGTACAGTTTGATATGAAACCCGTATGAGTTGTAAATATAAATATTCTATGTGTAACTTATACTTTCAACTTAGTCGTACAGTTTGATATGAAAACCGTATGAGTTGTAAATATAAATATTCTATGTGTAACTTATACTTTCAACTTATTCGTACAGTTTGATATGAAACCCGTATGAGTTGTAAATATAAATATTCTATGTGTAACTTATACTTTCAATTTAGTCGTACAGTTTGATATGAAACCCGTATGAGTTGTAAATATAAATATTCTATGTGTAACTTATACTTTCAACTTAGTCGTACAGTTTGATATGAAACCCGTATGAGTTGTAAATATAAATATTCTATGTGTAACTTATACTTTCAACTTAGTCGTACAGTTTGATATGAAACCCGTATGAGTTGTAAATATAAATATTCTATGTGTAACTTATACTTTCAACTTAGTCGTACAGTTTGATATGAAACCCGTATGAGTTGTAAATATAAATATTCTATGTGTAACTTATACTTTCAACTTAGTCGTACAGTTTGATATGAAACTCGTATGAGTTGTAAATATAAATATTCTATGTGTAACTTATACTTTCAACTTAGTCGTACAGTTTGATATGAAACCCGTATGAGTTGTAAATATAAATATTCTATGTGTAACTTATACTTTCAACTTAGTCGTACAGTTTGATATGAAACCCGTATGAGTTGTAAATATAAATATTCTATGTGTAACTTATACTTTCAACTTAGTCGTACAGTTTGATATGAAACCCGTATGAGTTGTAAATATAAATATTCTATGTGTAACTTATACTTTCAACTTAGTCGTACAGTTTGATATGAACCCGTATGAGTTGTAAATATAAATATTCTATGTGTAACTTATACTTTCAACTTAGTCGTACAGTTTGATATGAAACCCGTATGAGTTGTAAATATAAATATTCTATGTGTAACTTATACTTTCAACTTAGTCGTACAGTTTGATATGAAACCCGTATGAGTTGTAAATATAAATATTCTATGTGTAACTTATACTTTCAACTTAGTCGTACAGTTTTATATGAAACCCGTATGAGTTGTAAATATAAATATTCTATGTGTAACTTATACTTTCAACTTAGTCGTACAGTTTTATGAAACCCGTATGAGTTACTATATTGCAACATTAACTATACATTCTTCAAGCCTGGCAGGGTCAAGTGTTTTATTTAACTTTTCCCGGAGGGAAATTAAAAAAAACAACACAAAATCTATACACTTCGTTGCGACCTCATTGTATATGCGGCTTTTATTGGCGGCCACTCAGTGAATCAATGTAATTGCGAAACACAGACTTGAGAAAATGCCACTGCAGGTTTCAGTTTCTTTCGCCGAAGGCAGACAGATCCACCATCGTCAGAATGTGAATAAAGAAGTAACAAGAAAACCACTTCCGACACTCGAGGATTACACAACGTGGCATTGGGCCAAGGGGCAAGGGAAGTGAATGTAGAACAAGGCAACAAACATTGAATAGACACAATGTCTAAGAATATAAATGGTCTTGTCAAGATAAATGGTCTTGTCAAGATAAATGGTCTTGTCAAGATAAATGGTCTTGTCAAGATAAATGGTCTTGTCAAGATAAATGGTCTTGTCAAGATAAATGATCTTGTCAAGATAAATGGTCTTGTCAAGATAAATGGTCTTGTCAAGATAAATTGTCTTGTCAAATTAAATGATCTTGTCAAGATAAATTGTCTTGTCAAGATAAATGGTCTTGTCAAGATAAATGGTCTTGTCAAGATAAATTGTCTTGTCAAGATAAATTGTCTTGTCAAGATAAATGATCTTGTCAAGATAAATTGTCTTGTCATGATAAATGGTCTTGTCAAGATAAATTGTCTTGTCAGGATAAATGATCTTGTCAAGATAAATGATCTTGTCAAGATAAATGGTCTTGTCAATATAAATGGTCTTGTCAAGATAAATGATCTTGTCAAGATAAATGGTCTTGTCAAGATAAATGGTCTTGTCAAGATAAATGATCTTGTCAAGATAAATGGTCTTGTCAAATCAGGCAGGTATATTTTAAAGTGTATATGTAATACGTGCAGTGTTTTAGACATAGCGTAGGCAACACACTATAGATCTGAACACGTGATTTTGTGTGTGGACGTTGAAAAACAATGAGGCAGACTAAAGAAGAAAAAAAAGTTTAGTAATACCATGTACGTATGTGTATGCGCTTATATCATTGATTTAAAAAAAAATATTTTCGAAGTTATTCCACAGTACATATATGTTTTATTTCTATGATGTAGTCCTGCAGTGAGAGCTTGAAAGTCTAGCTAGATGATGTGATGTTTTCTCCCTGTCAATAAGTTTACAGAAGACTGTGATGCTTCAACAAGGTGTAGCCAGTCCCGCAGCTATATCATTTAACAACACCCCTTGAACCTGTGAGAAAGTTCACCTATCTCAGTTCTATGGTCACAACTAATGTATCCCTTGAAGAGGAAATACATTCCAGAATAGGAAAGGCAGCTTCCACATTTGGCAAACTTAAAGATAGAGCATGGGCTAACACCAAATTAACACTCAAGGAAAAAATTCAAATTTATCAAAGGTATGTACTTAGTACACTTCTGTACGGATCAGAAACTTGGACTGCCTATCAGTGCAGGAGAAAAGGTTAAACAGCTTTTATGTACGCTGTCTTAGAAAGATTATGAACATCAAATGGCAGGACTAGGTAACCAACTCTAATGTCTTACAACGAGTCAAGCTCTCATCAATCATGGCAACACTTAGGAGTCATAGACTAGGTGGCTGGGTCATGTCAGAAGTATGGCGAACGGATTGAAAGAGACCAAACGGCAGACCAGTGCTGAGATATAAGGATGTTTGCAGGGCTTCCTTGAGTGAATTCTCTGTCAGTGAAAGAAACTGGGAAATCTGGCTGCAGATCGTAGCGCATGGAGAACAAACAATTAAAAATGGCGCAGCAGCTTTGGAGGCATCGCTGATATCAAATCCCAAAGATAAAAGGCGAAGGAGAAAGTTGACGAGGCCAGACACCACGAATACATCTTGTTCGTTCTGTGGATGAATCTGTATGTCCAATATTTGAAGATTCAGCCACGAGAGAAGTTGTCCAATCAAGCTTATCCAGCATAATACACTAATAATTCATCAAACTACTGACTTATTATGATTGCTTGCTACCAACCGTCTGCCAAGGCAACATATATGCAATATTATTCATCATCATTGAGTGCCGTCTCCGCGTCGAATGTTGGCTACCATGGATCGCCATTCCACTCTGTCTCTTGCTTTGATGGTGCAGATTGTCATAGGCTGACTTGTCCATCTTTTGATGTTACTCGTCCATGTTAGTCTTGGTCTGCCTCTGCCTCTTTTACCTTGTATTTTCCTTCCAATATTACTTTTAGTAGACTGTTGTGTCTTTTAACATGACCCATAAATTTCATTTGTCTTGCTCTAATTGTGTTTAGTAGTTCTCTTTTCATTTTTAGTTGTTTTAAAACTTACTCGTTTGTTTTCTTTTCCTTCCATCCAATTCTACCTATTCTTCTATATATCCACATTTCAAAGGCTTCAATTTTCTGTTCTGTTTTCTGGTCTAATGTCCATGTTTCTACACCATACAGGAATATTGAGAAGATATAACATTTTGCCATTCTTAGTTTCAGCCCTGCTGATATTTGTTTTGTTGTTAGTATATTTTTCATGGCATTGAAATTACTTTTTGCCATACCTATTCTTTTATTTATTTCAGGTGTACATTTTCCATCATTGGTTATAGTATGTCTCAGGTAGTTGTAGCTCTGGACTCTCTCCAGATGTATTCCCTAAACTGTGATATTTAATTGTTGGTCTTGAGAATTTTCTTTGTTTATGATCATAGTTTTAGTCTTTTTGATATTCATTTCTAGTCCATATTTTTTGCTTGTTATGATTATCACATTAAGTAATTGTTGTAGATCTTTAGGATTTTCTGCTAGTAGAACAGTATCATCATCATATCTTAGATTATTGATTATTTTTCCATTAATGTTTAGGCCTTGTATCTCTGAGATGTTTTTAAAGATTTGCTCAGTGTATAGATTGAACAAGCTTGGTGATAGGATGCATCCTTGTCTTACGCCTATTTTATGTCCATGGGTGTAGAGTTCTCCTTGTTGTATCGTATTATTGCTGTTTGCTCCCAGTACAAATTACATATTTGTCGTATGTCTGCGTCGTCTAGATTTATATCCTTTAGGCAGTCTATAAGTTGGTTATGGTGTATTCTATCGAAAGCTTTGGTGTAGTCTATAATCAGGCATATATTGGTTTGTTTACTTCTGTGTACTTTTCAATCAATGTTCTCATGCTGAATATGGCTTCTTTTGTCCCACTGTTTTTCCTGAATCCAAATTGTTGCTCATCTAATTCAGTATTGATTTTATTCTGAATCCTTCCCTGTATAACTTTTAGTAAAATTGTTGTTACCTGGCTCTTTAGGCTTATTGTTCTGAGATCACTGCATTCAACTGCACCATTCCTTTTAGGCAATGCAATGTAGTTGATGTTTTTATCGTTTGGTATGAATCCTGTATAGTATATGTCATTGCATATATCTGTGATTACTTCGATGCCAAACTCTTCTAGAGCCTGTATCATCTCTATCTGTATATTGTCAGGTCCTGCTGCCTTTCCCTTTTTCATTGTTTTTATAGCTTTTTCTACTTCAGATTTCAGGATTGTATAGTTGTATGTACATGTTATGTACACAATTACGTAACTATGATTATGTCAAGCTCAACAGAATTCTAATGTAACAATACAATCGTTGAATTACCATCATCAAGTTGTCAGTCCAGTCAGTTGCGTCGCCCTTTTATTAGTGTATCAGTGTCAAGATGTATTAGCTGTCGCAATGATATGAAGAGACTTTCGTGCCTAGCCCCATCACCTTCAGGTCGTCCTCTTCTCTATCCTTCAGGAACAATATCCTCTTACCCTGATCTTTAAGACCTTCAGGACTTGTGGTCTTAATATTTCCTCCATTTGCTCGTAAAAAATGCTCCGAAGAGCGTTCACGCGGAAACTATTTGATCACTTAGTTGCTTTGACGTCATTTACCAAACTCCGGGGTCTGGCTTGAGTTTTTAATATGTGACTGAAGAACAAAGACCGCATACTCAGTGCTTCAGCCACGTAATGTCCAGGACAGAGCAGTATTATGAACAAAATATTTGACCCTATGCCATATATTTTTTTAAAGACATATCAGATATGTTGAAATAAATAGAAGACCTACGTCTCTGTGTTAAGACCATCACAGCACACACATACACTTTGACCATTTGTTTTCTGATATGTTCTTTGATAACTGAGACAGATCTCATCAGAGTACGCCCACATTTTATAACATAAAAAGAAAATCAGATTTTAAAAAAGTGATTGATAGCAAAAACATGACATGAAAGAAATTACGTTCATTTCTTCTTTGTTTAGTCATTAGAGATATTTTCTTTAAAACGTGGAGAGCTCCATTTTTATGTTTGGATTCTCTTGTATCCTTAATGCTGTATTATAGGTCGATATTTTCAATTGTTACTTTGTAAAATCGTAATGCTCTGTCAAATATAAAACAAGATGAGACATTTTCAGAATTGTACTTTACTTCATGAATATAATAACACCGACACAATTTCCGTGCTATTTGCCTTGGGACTTACTGAATTATATTCCCACGGCAAAATATTGATTTAATGAGAAACATAAAAAGAGAGGTTAAGAAGTACAAAGACGTGAGAAGTGTACAAGTCCTTGAAGGTCAAGCACATTTTAGACTTGTTCTCACAACAATTGTGCGATTTGCGGTCGATTTCTTTTCTGGAAATTCCTTCTAAAAACCATTGGGAATAGCGTCCCCTGAACTAGTGGTGCATCATAAAAGGATGGGAAGCCCTAACGAGCAGCAGTTCATGAACATTTAACAAGCTTGGGGTCGAGTGTAACTATGTTGTATGATATTTTTTAATGTAGGTTTCTTTTAAGTAAATTACCCTATGCAATATTTGTGTAAGTGTTGTTTTTTTTTGTAAGAAGGTTCTTCAGCACAAACAGTCATAAGGTTATTTCATTGGTTATTTATTCGATTAATCAAATTCAGTTCTGAAGTTATTATTATCAATTCTACTGGGAAACATTTTTTTTTTACAAATAAAAGTATTTGTTGTAGAAAATAAATGTGTTAGATTGTGCATTGAATCAATCGGGATTAATGGTTTTAATACTAAATTGATGAAAGCAACTCTTTTTAAAACACATTTGTCTATCTAATTGTTTATTCAAATTAATTATATTTTTGTCATGGCGTGTTGGGGAGCCGCAATAACTCAATGGTTAGTGGACTGTACTACAGAGGACAAGAGGAACGGTTCGATCATGATTGGCGACTTACGGATTCACCCATCCTTAAATGGGTACCGGACTTTTCTTCTGGGAAGGTAAAGCGGTACGGGCCTAATACCGGCCACATTACCCCAAAAATCATGTCCCGGAGGTCAATAAAAATTATGGTCACTAAAACCATATTCCCTATACGCCACTTGGCTGATGGAGCTCTTTACTTTTTGTTTCTTTAACATGGCGTGTTGATATAATAGCAGAAGTGACATATTCGCACTCAGGTCAGCAATGTGTCTGTTCCAGTAAGAATATGCGCTCTGAAAGGTTCATAATCTCCCCTCGTCATGCCTCTCTAGATTTCAACTTTCGCTTTATTTTCCTCAACGTCTGCCCTTTCATCAAAACGTCAATAACTCATTGACATTAGCTTCTCTCCCTTCATCGTAGTCGATGTCCCTATTTCTACAAGTGCCGTCAAAGCTTAGCTGCCCGTCCTCCCACTGACCTGGTCCAATGCATTCTCCTGAAGGTAGATCAATACGTGTCCCCTAAGACTTGAACCAATCACGTTTCAGCCATCCATTTGAAGTTGGATGGTGAACGGCCTTGTTAGATATCGTGAGATTATATAGCGTGTTAAATTACCACTCTACATCTGCATTCGTGATCTCTTATATTGAAAAAAAGGTGATTGTAAAATATGAAATGGAGAACTAATGTTTTAGTATGAACAAGTGAAGGCTAAAGTATTTCATAATATAGCGGCTTTTGGTGTGTCAATTTAGGACCTCCATTTCTCTTGGCTACGTATTTTCATTGAGGTGGAAGAGCATTTGTGAGAGTGAATGAAGTGGGAGAACATGGGAGTGAGAGGCCGTGGGTGTGAGAGAGCATTTGTCAGAGTGAATGAAGTGGGAGAACATGGGAGTGAGAGGCCGTGGGTGTGAGAGAGCATTTGGGAGAAAATGGAATGAGGGGGCATGGTGTGGGTTAGCATGGGATTGGGGAGCCGTGGGTGTGGTAGAGCTTGGGTAAGAGAGCATGAGGGTGTTGGAACATGGGATTGAGAACCCGTGGGTGTGGTAGAGCTTGGGTAAGAGAGCAGGGGTATGTTGGAACATGGGATTGAGAACCCGTGGGTGTGGTAGAGCTTGGATGAGAGAGCATGGGGGTGTTGGAACATGGGATTGAGAACACGTGGGTGTGGTAGAGCTTGGATGAGAGAGCATGGGGGTGTTGGAACATGGGATTGAGAACCCGTGGGTGTGGTAGAGCTTGGATGAGAGAGCATGGGAGTGTTGGAACATGGGATTGAGAACCCGTGGGTGTGGTAGAGCTTGGATGAGAGAGCATGGGGGTGTTGGAACATGGAATTGAGAACCCGTGGGTGTGGTAGAGCTTGGATGAGAGAGCATGGGGGTGTTGGAACATGGGATTGGGGAGCGTGAGGTGTGAGACGCCATGGATGTGTGAGAGCATCTGGGTCAGAGAACATGAGTGTGGGGAAGCATGGGACGAGAGAGCTTAGGGTAAGTGAGCATTGGGGTAGAATAGCGACTTAACTATTTCCGTACGTTTTGCCACTATCAATTTGATTATTGTAAACCGTTATCAAACCATATTTTTTTTTTACATGTCTTGTATCATCTTTGTATTGGTGAAATCTAAAACATTCTTCAATTATCTAAAAATTCATATATAATATGTTATATGTTATATGTCATGTGTTAGATAAATATGTAGATTGATTCTTAAAACCATGAAAAATTGTGTCTCTGAAATCTTTTCCATTGATAAAATGCTACCGTACGGAAAGTGTTCACATTCTCTCTCAGAATGTCCTTCTTTCACTGACTAGTAATTTAGTTAGAAAGCTTTTTTTGCCAGCTTGGTCAGTGTGAAAAAAAGAGTACTAATGACGCTATTATTCCGAACCAGTGTAATGGCACTAGCCCCATCTGAAAGCTCTGAAATATCCAACAGACGACAACGTTATATTAGATAATTGTAAACATGTATCTAGTAACAAAATTATAGACGACTTGCTGTAAAGAGCTGTCTTTATTTATCAAAATAGTAGGTAATCTTGTTCTTCTGTAGAGGACTATGATCACTGTTCTTGATGAATGTCCATTAACACTTTAATAACCGCAACAAAAATACTCGATGAAGATAATGATATTAACTCTTTCAGTACGGAAGGTTTTTTTTTTATCAATTTAGCGGTAAAGATTTCAGAGATAAAATTGTTCATGTTATTAAATATCAAAATACATGTTTATATTTATCTAACACACAACATAATATATATTAAAGGTAAAGGTAAAGTACGAGACTTGAACAGCGTCTTAGCACGCTAGTTTCTACCCATATGTGCTCGGCCGCCTATCTTAGCACGCGAGTTTCCACCCATATGTGCTCGGCCGCCTATCTTAGCACGCGAGTTTCCACCCATATGTGCTCGGCCGCCTATCTTAGCACGCGAGTTTCCACCCATATGTGCTCGGCCGCTATCCAGAAATGTTCAGAGATTTCTGTATAGTGTCGCTTCAAGCATCGAAACTCACGATGCGAGGAGACATTCCTACCCTTCCCAGGGTAATACCCTGGTACCCATTTCTGCCAACGGCTAGGTCGACCGTGGGGGTATTTTTTTTCCCAACCACGAGTACAATTCACACTGCTCCCAGGGGGAATCGAACACGAGTTGTCCGAACGTCCGTAGTCCAGTCGGGGGGTTTTCCCAACTAGGCCACCGAGATTAATTTGTAGATAATCGAACAAGGAATTAGGTTACACCAATACCAAGATCGCCCGTCCGCTGCCAGGGCTCGAAAGGGGAGTAAACAATAGCGGCGCTGTACCCTACCAGGCATGTTCGTAGGCGGCGAGAAAGGAGGGTTGGGCATGGGACTGGCTATCTCATACTGTAAAAAAATAAGCCCAAAAAACTTCACAAACATGGACAAGTCAAAGAGAGAAAAAGTAAATCCGCCATCCAGGAAAGAGAAGGGCTCTCTGTCTAAAAGACATATGACGCAAGCCGTAAGGATTCCGGGTTACCGACTCACCCTTTGTCTATCAGGAAATCCTCCCGAATTGGCACCTGGAATGTTCGTACTCTAAACGAACAGGGAAAAGCTGCACAGGTAGCAGCAGAAATGACAAATTACAAGATAGATATTCTGGGAATGTGTGAAACAAGATGGCTAGGAACGGGTAAAATAAAACTAAATACAGGAGAGATGATTTTATCATCAGGACACCAGGAACCTGGAGCACAACATAATGAAGGGGTAGCTATAATGCTATCAATGAATGCAAAGAAGACACTAATAGAATGGGAAGCAGTAGGACCGAGACTAATGAGAGCAACATTTAAAACAACCAAAAAGAAAATAAAATTACACATTATCCAATGCTATGCACCAACCAACATTTTAAAAATGAATTAGTTAAAAATGATTTCTATTAACAGCTACAATGTCAGAGGGATGCAAGACGAGCCAATGATATTATAATCCTAATGGGAGACCTAAATGCTAAGTAGGATCAGACAACAGAGGCTTCGAAGAGATTATGGGAAAACATGGACTTGGATATATAAAAGAGAATGGGGAGATATTTGTGAATTTCTGCGCCATTAATCAAGTGAGCCTAGGAGGAACAAAATTCCAACATAAAAGAATACACAAAGCTACATGGGTGTCACCAGATCATAGAACGAAAAATCAAATTGATCACACATGTATTAATAATAAGTTTAAGTCATCCTTATAGGATGTAAAAGTATATAGAGGGCAGATATAGCTTCTGATCATCATCTTCTGATAGCCAAACTTAAAATTAAACTAAAAAGGTATACGAATAAGTGTAGAAAGTATTTCAATGTAGGGTTCTTAAAGAACAAGGAATTAAAGATAAATTCGCAGTCACAATATCAAACAAATGCCAAGTCCTCCAACAACTAGAAAATGCAATAAATATAGAAGATCATTGGAAACATGTAAAAGATTTATGGAAAGAGACATGCGAAGAAACACTGGGGAAAAGAGAACGCCAGAATAAGGCATGGGTGACAACAGAGACCCTGGACAAAATTAAAGAAAGAAAGAACAAGAAAGCAGACATAAATAAAAGTAAAATGAGAAGTAATAAAGCCAAGACACTGGAAGCTTACACAGAGGTGAACAAAGAAGTGAGAAGATGCATTAAAAGGGATAAGATGAAATATATACATGAACTAGCTAAAGAGGCAGAAGAAGCAGCAAATACAGGGAATATGAAAGAACTGTACAACAGCACAAAGAAATTAAGTGGAAAATACAAACAGATCAATGCCTTTATTAAATATAAGAAAGGAAATCTGCTTAGCAATATAAGGGAACTAATGGAGAGATAGAAAGATCACTTTGAAGAACTTTTGAATAGACCCGACTCAAATAATACTCCAGATATACTACCAGCAGAAGAAGAGTTACATGTTAACTTGTGGGAAACCTAGCAAAGAAGAAATAACGACAGCCATCAAACTATTAAATAATGGTAAAGCCACAGGACCAGATGAAATTCCTTCGGAAGCCATGAAAGCAGATATTAACACCTCTACTAAGATGCTACATAATCTATTAGATAAAATTTGGGAGAGGGAAGAAATACCTAAAGACTGGAAAGAAGGTTATATGATCAAACTACCAAAGAAAGGAAGTTTACAGGAGTGCACAAATTATAGGGGAATTATGCTACTATCAGTGCCAGGAAAAATATTAAGCAGAATCATTCTGGAGAGACTAAAAGAGGCCATAGAGAAGCATTTGAGAGATAAACAAGCAGGTTTTAGGAAGAACAGATCATGTGCTGATCAAATAACTACTCTACGTATAATAGTTGAACAAAGTTTAGAACTAAAATCCCCACTTTATATTGGATTCATAGATTACGAAAAGGCATTTGATAGTTTAGAAAGAAGAATGCTTTGGAAGTGGCTGAGTCATTACGGAATCCCCATAAAGTTTATTAACCTGATAAAAACAATGTATGAAGGAACGGAATGTAGTGTGGTACATGAAGGAAAGCTTACAGAAGCATTTGAAATAAGAACAGGAGTAAGGCAGGGATGCCTTCTGTCTCCATTTCTCTTTCTACTGGCCATAGATTGGATTATGAAAATAACTCAAAACAACAGAAATGGAATCCAGTGGTCACTGACCAAATAATTTAAACTTTGCTGATGACATAGCTCTCCATCACACAGCCATCACAGATGCAGGATAAATTGAGCATACTTGATGAGAGGTCACAACAGCTAGGACTGAAGATTAATAGAGATAAGACCAACATTATGAGAATTAATGCAGTTGGCAATAACCAAATAAAACTAGGAGAAATACCTCTACTAGACGTACAATCTTACATATATCTGGGCAGTAATATAGATAAAGAGGGAGGAACAGAAAATGATACCAAAATAAGGATATCAAAAGCCAGAAGAGGTTTCATTGCACTGGGAAACATATGGAAATCCAAAGAAATTACGTTAAATACAAAAATAAAAATTTTCAACTCAAATGTTAAGGCGGTCCTATTATATGGCTGTGAAACATGGAGAACAGCAAAATTGACAATCACGAAGATACAGACTTTCATTAATGGATGCTTACGCAGAATAAAAGGATGGAAATGGCAGGACAAAATCACAAATATAGAATTATGGAAATGTCCAAGTCAAACACCAGTGGATAAAGAGATACAGCGAAGACGATGGCGCTGGATAGGACACACACTACGGAAGCCAACTGGGCCAACTTTACACAACAGGCCCTTTTTTGGAATGGGGTTAAGGCAAAGAAATGCAAATGAATACCCAAAAAAATGCGAAGCTGCAGTAAAGTGCTTGTGAAGGAAATTAGAAAAAAAAATAGAAAAAATGGTATGTTAGAAGCTTTACGTGATTAGTAGACGACACAGATTCGTCGCATCTGCCAGGATGATCAAGATTTCCTCCTACAGGCTCACCTCATGTTAGGTTTCTTCAGCCGCCGGCTTTATCCAGACTCGATCCTCCAGTCTGCCTTCAAGCGGGTCCTCCGTCAAGAGGCACTCACTCCTTCCAACCGCCCCCCTCCCCCTCTGAGATAACTATACTCACCCTCACATATCATCCTCACAACTTAGCTGCTGTGAAGATACTCAACCGCTACCGTTCCATTCTCCTCTCTGATCCCACTACCCGTCTACTTTTTAGTGATCCCCCGATGATCGCGTTCAAGCGCGATAGGAATTTGAGAGATATTCTGGTTAGGAGCCGTCTCCCTCGCTCCCACCCTCCACACTTCGGTACTGCCCCTTGTAGTCGGAACTGTATCACCTGTGCCTATGTGCTCCCTACTGACTCGGTCTTATTCCCTAATGGACGGTTCGAGATCAAGCATGGCTTCACATGTGTGTCCCGCAACATCATTTATGCCATCATATGCCAACGATGCCACATGACTTATATTGGTGAGTCTGGGAGAAGATTAGCGGAAAGATTTTGTGAACATCTCGTAGATGTCCAACAGAATACTGGCACTCCAGTGTCTTCCCACTTCAACTCCCTGATCATAAGGGCAAAGACGACATCCGTGTCACTGGTATTGTCCTTTGTCACTCTGGCGACAGCAGCCGATATACTTTGGAAAATCGCCTTATTGTCCAGTATGGTTCGCTGACCCCACGAGGAATGAATGTATCACACTCATACACATTGTTCCCTTTCGGTTACTCCTTTCCTTTTTGCATAGCCTTCTCTACTGCCCATATTTGGGCTCTTTGGTCTATCTACTATGCCATGCTACCTATAGTTCTCCTCCTCTAGTCTCCATTGAGACACTTCGATGTTCTCTTCTATACCTTTCTTTTTTTTCTGTGCTACTAACCCCTTATGTGTTTTCATTGCACCCCACTCTCAGACACCTCACTCTTTCCGCCTTTTGAGTACCTGTTAGTCTACTGTTCTATTCTATCCCTTTTGTGTTTGCACACGGACCCCGATGTGCACTCCTCTGGTTCTGTGTGCATTTGCGCACATTCCTGCACATACATGATTATCCCCGTATAGATGTGCACATGCATGTATGGGCTCATATGTATGGCATTGGTATATATATAGGTACATATATATATATATATATATATATATATGTATATATATATATATGTATATATATATATATATATGTATGTATGGGTGTGCTAGTTGGTATGCATATATGTGTATGTAAGCATGCGTGGATTGATATGTATAGGTATATGCATGTCCGTTTGTGCGTGTACATATGTATGCACGCCCCTGGTGTGTGTATACATGTGTTTATGGGCCCTTCATACTTTCAGACGTTATCAGTGTCTTTGCGGTCGAGCTCACCTAGACAGCGTTCCCCTCACTCGTGTATTTTTAGAACCCTTCACCTGACCTGAGTTTGGTATAATTACAGGCACACTCGGGTTACCATTCCCTTTTGACTCTGATCCACGGTCCGAGTAACACAGGACAAGCAGGGAAGACATTTTTATTTTCTTTAACACATTTCGATTATTTTTGTTTTGGATGTTTCGTTACTGGTTAGCTATGTAGGATTAGTTTCACTTACATATCCGTGTGTGTGTGTTTTTGTTTGTTCCTGCTGAAGGCCTATTGGGCCGAAACGTCGTTCAAATCTGTGTCGTCTACTAATCACGTAACGCTTCTAACATACCATTTATTATTTTTTTTCTTCTAATTTCCTTTTTTGGAATCCCCCATGGGAATAGACAAAGAGGAAGACCAAGGAATTCTTGGAGAAGACAGAAAGATGCAGAAATGAAGATGATGGGGAAGACATGTAATAATCTTAAAAGAATGGCAAAAAAACAGAACGACTTGGAAAATGTTTATTGAAGACCTATGCTCCACTGGGAGCTAAAAAATTAGAAGAATACCAAGATGATACAAGATATGTAAAAAGAATATGGTTTGATGAAAGTTTACACTAATCGAGTTGAGAGTGACGCTCTGTGCGGCTAAACGTACATGACCGAAATCGGCGTGGCGCATGATGTATCGTAACGTACGGAAAGAGTTAATGATGACGTTCATGATGATTGTATGCCACAGAGTTACTCCAGCCGTTGTCTCATATCCAGGAAGTTAATGATGACGTTCATGATGTTTGTATGCAACGGAGTTACTCAAGCCGCTGCCCCATATCCAGGAAGTTAATGATGACGTTCATGATGATTGTATGCCACGGAGTTACTCAAGCCGCCGCCCCATATCCATGAAGTTAATGATGACGTTCATGATGATTGTATGCCACGGAGTTACTCAAGCCGCCGCCCCATATCCAGGAAGTTAATGATGACGTTCATGATGATTGTATGCCACGGAGTTACTCAAGCCGGTGTCTCATATCCAGGAAGTTAATGATGACGTTCATGATGTTTGTATGCCACGGAGTTACTCAAGCCGCCGCCCCATATCCAGGAAGTTAATGATGACGTTCATGATGATTGTATGCCACGGAGTTACTCAAGCCGCCGCCCCATATCCAGGAAGTTAATGTAGCAATTGTCATATTCGGGATCTGCTGGTAACTTGGTCAGCCTAGAGATTGTGTTCAACTCATCATCAAATAACACTGCTGGTGCAAGCGATCTTGTCTATCTGTCAGGTTTGGCACAATCAAACAAGAAATAAAATAAACCATTCATGTTATTCTTCATTCATCTTTTCTTTGTGCCGAAGACGGCACATAGGGTAGAAGTCATAGTTCTCAAAGATTGAATATTTGCTTCTTGTTTTTGTCGGTTTTGCTTGTTTATTTCTCACGTCCCGTGGTTAAACCTTCCCTAGTAAATTTTCTGCGTAGTGATTCTCTTGGTTTGCTTTGTTTTCTTTTACCAGATGGTTGCCACATGAGTGCCTGACGAGGAAGTCTTTCTTGATTCTCAGCACATGACCGATGTATTACCAACACCGTCTTGTTGTAAAGCTAGACACGTATTCTTGCATACATTCGTCTCTTATCTGTTTGTCTTTAATGTCAACTTTCTAGCTTGTGTTAGACATCCTTCGTAGACCTTTGTTTTCAAAGACATTTAATTTCATATTTAAAGTTTGGGTGGAGTAAAAATAAAGCAGGAAGTAAAAATGATTAAGATAATAGTAAAATGCATTAGTTGATTGATTAGTACAAGAGACCGTACATCCGTGGATTGATTCCCTGAGGTGTTCAATTAATTTCCTCAGATGGTGAAGAGAGTGTTTCCTGACCGCTTCGATAACTCAATAAACACAGCCTTCATTTGCCCCTCGAATCGCCCTCGATACTCGCGCTTCCATTGATTCAACGAAATGAAGTTATTGTATGTAGCAAGTAGAGATAGTTGTACAACTCGCGTATTTATTACTTTTGTATCCATTGAATGCCGTCTTCACATCGAAGGTTATCTGCAGCACCGTTTTATCCGGTCTCTTGCCTTGATAGTACTGTCCACCTTTTTGTGTTATCAGTCAACTTTAGTCTTTGGCTGTTTCTGCCTGGTCTACCATGTACTCCCCCTTTCATTGTGACCTTTAATAGACTATTGTGTCGTTTCACATGCCCCTCCCCCCTCCAACAAAAATATGATGTTGCCTTTCGAATGGTGTTAAGTAGTTCTTGTTTTCATTTTCAGGGGATTAAAAACTTCGCTGTTTGTCTTCTTTTCCTTCGATCCATTTATCCCCTCTTTTCTATAGATCCACATTTCAAAGACATCAGTTTTCTTCTGCTTTCTTTTTTTTTTGATATCCATGTTTCTGTACCATACAGGAATATTGAGATACAACATTTCACTATTCATAGTTTTAGTTCTGATATTATTTGCTTCGATGCGGTTATGTTTTTCATGTTACAATTAAAATAACATTTTGCCATTCCTATCACGTTATGTTATTCTAGTTTACATTGCATGCTGTTATTATGTGTCTCAAAGGTTAACAAAAAGACAGTTCAACAATTTTATCAACATTCATTTAGTACAATCTCAGACCGTGATTTCTGGATATCATAAAAACAAGAGTCTGAAGTACGTGACAGCATGGAGCAAAGAGCCCCATCATCAGGTTTACATTCACCACAGCTCATCTGAAAGAATCTGTCTCTCGCCAGATCCCCCGCTTTTGTTCTCATGTTGAATGTGTCCTGAAACTAGCTTCTTTTTGTCTGCCTCTGATGCGTCGCCCAGAAATTATGTTTTCCTTCATTATTCTTTCCAGCCCGCTGTTTCTTTTCACGCGGCCATATATTTTAATTTCCTCAGTTGAATAGTGTTTATCAGTCAGAATAGTGTTTATCAGTCAGAATATAGTGTTTATCAGTCAGAATAGTGTTTATCAGTCAGTTCTTTTTCATGTTTAAATCTGTTAATATGGCAATATAGTGAGTCTAGATTTGTAAATAATTGGATGAGGAGAAAGTAAAAGCTTCTAACAATAATATAAACGATAGAAGTGAAATTAAGTTAAAGAAGGCAGAAAGATAATTTCAGTAATGGATACATCAAATGATTGATTAAAGAAACAATAAAAGAATATTAAAGGCATAACTCAAACAAATGTCTGTTACAAGAGTCATCATCAGTTATACGAAATGCATCTATCGATTAACATTGAGAGAACTGATAATCAACTCTCCACGGAACGGGATATGATAGATGTTGAAATAATTGACAGGACAATCTACAAGGCACGACACATGACATTTGTAGAAATGAGTGATAAACAACTTTATGGCAATTGATAACAAAATAAATTTTACCTCAGGGTCAGTGCTAATGGTTGTCATATTCTTTATCAGTTCGTTTGTTTAAATTTACGAAAGAAACGTACTACGAGTACATTAAAACAGACTGAAAGTGTGTAAATTCTATTCTATTTTTTTTTACTTTTCTTTTTTATATAGTTATGTGTCGCCACGTGATCAGAGTCAAATCCCACGTGAGGCGATCAGATGTCTTTTTTTTCGTCCGTGATCTCTATCTCATGAGAGGCGAGTTTCAATGCCTAGTCTTATAGGGGCTGGAGAATAAGACAAATATATTTTTTTAAAGTTTAGTACACTATAAAACATGATACAACAGTTTGCAATTCAAGATGGGAGGTTTCATGAAATGTTTTACCAAAACTTATGTTCCATATAAATTCTTATCCTTCGATTTTTTTTCTTCAAAATATTGTTTCTGACAATGAATCTATCCTTTTCCATTCATTTTGATGCATAATATATATGTCTATGACTTGTTATAGTGAAAATATGAAAGATTTAGTGAAAGAAGTATTTTTCCGGAAGAACAAATTATGGCAAAACACTAGTGACTGAGTAGAAAAACAACGGACATTAAGAGTTAACAAAACTTATGTTCTAATTCTTTATTTGGTTATGGAAGACCCCGGTATCACAGCAAACGAATTAAAATCCATAATTGCTCAACCGCTCGTGCCAGCGTATTCATCCGAATTAATCTCTCATCTCCCAAACAAAGAAAGGTAATTGTAGTCCCCATCGTAGCAGTCTGAGTACACGACAAAAGATATAAGGCAAAACCGCGCAGAAAGTGAACACAGCCAAAGGTCCCCTGTCATACGATGTCATCATTCATCGTAAACAATTGGAATATCGAAACATGATCAAAACGGATGAGACGGTGTGCACAGAGCACTTAACTCAGTAGCTCCTGCAACAAGCCGGACTTGGAATATAAGGAAACTGCAACAAGGAACACTTTTCATTGCCTTCATTTGTTCCCGCCGCCTATCCACCATATACTATGGAAGTTCACGTCCTCTTGAAAATGATGATCGTCGTATTTTTAAAACAATATAGCGCTTGATGATGTTAGGCCATCGTTGTTGACTCCAATTCCGAACATATAGACACACAGTTCATCGCCAGATTATCCCCGCCGCACATCAAACAGACCTTAAGATTAGCGTACGGCCGGTTATCAGACGTGATCTTGTCAACTGTAAGTGTCTTCAAACTGTGTTGTTGGTTTTGTTCCTCAATGAGATCAGAGCAACATGGACAAATACAAATTAACTTAAGATTAGCGTACGGCTAATCCCACCCCCAAAATATTTATTCAAGACAACAAAACAGTATCAAGCCTATACCTCCATTCAAGTATAGTGGACAACACCATCCATCTTTTAAGCAACGTACATCAAAGACATCTGTAATACACATCAACAATATACGAATAGAAGCCCAATGGACTTTCACCACACGCAGACCCAATGGGAGAAACTGCCGAACGCGCGTGTGGTCACCTGACCACACAAGCCGCAACGTGATCACCAATCAACCGGCCGGGAAGTCATGCAGATGAAATAAACATAATGACTTAACAAAACTTATGTTCCATATAATGACTTAACAAAACTTATGTTCCATATAATGACTTAACAAAACTTATGTTCCATATAATGACTTAACAAAACTTATGTTCCATATAATGACTTAACAAAACTTATGTTCCATATAATGACTTAACAAAACTTATGTTCCATATAATGAATTAACAAAACTTATGTTCCATATAATGACTTAACAAAACTTATGTTCCATATAATGACTTAACAAAACTTATGTTCCATGCGGGAGCCGCGATAGCTCAGTGGTTAATGAACTGAACTACAAAGAACAAGAGGTAGGGTTCGATCCCAACCGACGGCTTCCATGTTCATCCAGCCTTAAATGGGTACCGGATTTTTTTTTCTGGGAAAGTAAAGCGGTACGGGCGTCATACCGACCACACTACCCCAAAAAATCATGTGCTGAAGGTCTGTAAAATTTACAGCCACTAACACCATATTCCCTATATGCCGCTTGGCGTGACTTGGGCTCTTTTCTTTTTACTTTTTAATGTTCCATGCAATGATTTAACAAGAAGTATACTCCATATAATGACTTAACAAAATCTCTGTTCCATACAATGAACTAACAAAACCTATACTCAATTTAATGGCTTAAGAAAACTTCTGTTCCATGCAAATATCTGACAAAACTTATGTTTCATGTATGGGAGTTAAGATGGGCACAGCCAGAAACGAGAAACTTAGTGGGCGTGTAAGAAGACTAATCAACCAACATAGAACTGGAGTCGTCAGTCGCTGGACACTGCGAGATTTGCTAAGGCGATCTGAGCACCTATGGACATGTTTGGAGTGCAATGATGATGACCGGCTAACAACTCAATAACTCAATGATGATGACCGGCTAACAACTCAATAACTCAATGATGATGACCGGCTAACAACTCAATAACTCAATGATGATGACCGGCTAACAACTCAATAACTCAATGATGATGACCGGCTAACAACTCAATAACTCAATGATGATGACCGGCTAACAACTCAATAACTCAATGATGATGACCGGCTAACAACTCAATAACTCAATGATGATGACCGGCTAAAAACTCAATAACTCAATGATGAGGACCGGCTAACAATTCAATAACTCAATGTTTCGTGCAACGATTTACCAGAAAATTATCTATGCTAAAGTCCTCGTCAGCAATATCAGCAGCTAGTGGCGTGTCAGTGGTGGAACTTGCTACCCTGTCAGCTACTCTGAAGTTTTCACTGTCCTATGAGAGATGCTCAGCGCCTACTACAGTCAAGCCCAGTTCGTCTTTGTCTCCCTGTCTCTCATCTACCCTGTATTTTATTCTCTAGACCGTCATATTTTATTTCATGACCAAAATATTTCATTTTCCTTGTTTGGTTTCTTAATATTCGTAATAACACATTTATTTGAACTACATGTATTTAGTTGATAGAAAATTAACATCTTAGATTTTTCTTTTATTTCTGTACATGATTTTCTGAGCATCCTTCAGTAACATTTGTATTGGAAATTATTTATTGATTTTGAAGCAGATCTAAATAGGAGAAAAAGCAGAACAAGAAATAATACCCGTAGGACTAATGCACCAGAATCTATCTATCTATTGACCTTTCGAGCCGTAACCGGCCCATAGGGCGTAGACCAAGATACACCTTCTCCTATATGAATTTTTTGTTCTAGCAGTTTTCTTTTAAAGATATTTTATCAAATCTTGCCATCTGTCTCTGTTCTGTGCAAGCAGTTCTATCTCATTGAGGGAGCCGATTCCTGCTGCTCTTGCCTCTCTCATCAATGTTCTTCTCAGTGTCTCCCTGGGTCTTCCTCTTTTTCTTTTACCTGTTGTTTCCCATATGAGGGCTTGCTTTGCTATTCGATTATTATCTCTTCTCATTACATGTCCAACGTATGACCATCGTCTTTTCTTTATTACTGAAGATATTAGTGGTTGATTGGCGATTTCTCTAATTTGCTCGTTTGTTTTGAATTCGTTCCACGTTATACCAAATATTTTCCATAGACATTTATTTTCGAATGCGTTCAACTTTGTTTCTATATCTCTTGTTGTTTTCCAGCTTTCACACGCATACGTAAAGGTTGATAGTATGGAATGGGGAATGGATAGCACCATTCCGTCTACAAGATGGCGGATCTAGTCCACGTCCTCTCGATCGCTGCAGAAAATGCACCCAGGGTCTGATTAATTTCGGATCTTCATTGCACTTTTCTGCGTAAAAGTCAAAATGATGATATGCTTGATACATCTGTGTCGCTAAGACGAGGTCGTAGGTCGACAACAGTCCGTTTTTGACGAATCAAGTGTTGTGAGTGAGACATTCCACCGTCCAGACTTCATCTGTGCTTTACGTCACATTAGTGCTGTTCAAGACCGTTATTGGGATTCTTTGACGCAAGTTATTTCCACGTTACACATTAATGTAAACTACTTCGTCAGTCGCAGTTTTGTCTCTTGGGGAAGTTGCTTCGTGTATTGTTCGTCGTAGACTGTTTACACTTGAGTGAGTAGTTGAGCATAAGTCTAAAGGTATCGAGATTATGAGTTTGGCGACATTGTGTCCTACGTCATCGTATTGGTTCCCTAAACCGGCCGTGCGCAAATCTTACGGTCTGCTGTTTGATGTGCAACAAGAATAATTTGACGACTGACTGTGTGTCTATATGTTCGGAATTGGAGTCATCAACGATGGCCTAACATCATCAAGTGCTACGATGATCATCATTTTCGGGAGGACGTGACTTACCGGTATATGGGGATAGGCGGCGGGAACAAATGGAGGCTATGCATGAAATGTGTTCCTTGTTGCAGTTTCCTCATATTACAAGTCGCATGTCTGTGTTAGTCACCTCTAGTGACTCGGGCAGATGGTGCTCGTAAACCTGGGAAGGCCGACCATCTAAGGGCAGAATCCCCCGACAGAAAAGATCAACTGCTGCCTTGCAGGAAGATTGGGGACAATCAAAGGCTAAGGAAAGCAAACCTGAAAAAATGCTGGCTGAAATCGGATGCACTGGGCCACTGGCGCAGAACACAGTGCAACGTATTAACGGGTGTTCAGTCAGAGTGGATCTGACAGACTCTAATTGTGATGTTCTGTCTGTGGGGGCGATCAACACACTTAGCCTGACAGCTGACTTCATATGAGAGTCTGGAATCCTTACTCTGATTGAGTCCTGAACGCAGAGAGAGAGAGAGAGAGAGGGATAGCACCAGAATGGGGAATCATAAAAAAAATCAAAGAGATCGATACATTTTCAGAGAAATGCAATCTGTCCCTGACAAGCTGACACCAAATCATAATATAATCAACATAAAATAAAATAAAACAAAATAAAATAAACAAGATATAATTTTGATGAAAAATATTAATATAATTTACGGACTGATGGCAAGCACAATAATTTGTGAAGACGATAAGCAAAACCACAAGGACAGCAGCATCATCGTTGGCGTAGATGATAGTGATCCTCCCATAATCTTCTACCCACATCGCATCAGTTCTGTTGACTTTTTTCCATGTCATGCCACCAAGCTATCTAGTATCTTCTCTCTTTGTCGTCTACGAACTCTCTTTCCCTCTATTTTGCCATTTGTAACCAAGTATTCCAACTTCCCTCTTCTCATGATGTCCCTGAAAAATTTGATTTTTTTAAACAGTCAGGAATTTTTCGGACAACAACAAACCGAATAGAAAGAACAAGAGCTAACAATGGATTCAATGAAATAGAATACTAGGTCTTGCATATTTGGTTTTGTTCTTAAGACCGCAGTTGAGCCCAATTTGTGAATTCTTCTAGGTAGATGATAATGATTAATTGAGCGTTTATCCTCAGGACTATTGTTAGTTATATATAAATATACGTGCTATATAAAGCAATTCTGACCTATGGAAACGAATTATGGATAGTAGACAAACAAATGAAAAGAAGATTGGAGGCTACGTATATACGATTTCTCAGAAGAAAGTTGAAAGTTCCCTGGACAGCTAAGAAGACCAATGAGGAAATTCTCAAATAGGTCAACACAAAAAGGGAGCACATAAAAAACCTCAGGAAAAAACACAATCAATATATTTTGAGCACATCATGAAAAAAGGAAAGTTGAAATACTTGGTTCAAATAGACAAAATACATGGAAAGAAAGTCGTTGACGACAAAGAGAGAAGACACTAGATAGATTGGTGTCATGGCATGAAAAACGGTCAACAACAGAATTGATACGATGTACTGTGGATCGATTGGGAGCCGCG
The DNA here is from genome assembly GCA_032433765.1 of Megaustenia siamemsis. Lineage (NCBI taxonomy): Eukaryota > Metazoa > Mollusca > Gastropoda > Stylommatophora > Ariophantidae > Megaustenia > Megaustenia siamemsis. The sequence continues at coordinate 6,273,815 of JAVIAB010000125.1, read as the reverse complement.
ATAGCTCAGTGGTTAGCGAACTGGACTACCACGGACAAGGGGTAGGGTTCGATCCCAACCGACGGCTTCCGGGTTCACCCAGCCTTAAATGGGTACCGGATTTTTTTCTGGGAAAGTAAAGCAGTACGGGCGTAATACCGACCACATTACCCCAAAAAATCATGTGCTGAAGGTCTGTAAAATATAGGGTCACTAACACCATATTTCCCTATACGCTACTTGGCGTGACGGGGGTACTTTACTTTACTTTTACTGTGGATCGATTGTGGAAGGATATGATTGCCTACGCCAACAGGTATAGTACATCATGATGATGTTGAAGAAAGCATTTAGTTTTTACTCAGACGCCATATCTCCTAAGATGGTGGAATATTTATTTTTATATTTCATTTGTTTTGTGTTCTTAAAATAGTCTCGAATAAAGATATGTTTCTGGACTGACAAATGTAGTCACTGAAATGTATCCCTCGACATGTCCTCGTTAGTTCCAGCAACCTGGCAATGTATTGATTGCTGTCATAGTTGCAGACCAAGAAAGAGAGTTACCTATCAATCGCCATGACTTTTGAGCTGTTAATTTTTCGTCCAATTAAATGCACTGAGCCATCACACTGCGTCCAGTCATCTATATTATTTCTCTTTAATTCTGTTTCCATGTTTATTTTCCTACGACACTTACATTATTGCTGGAAATGCTGCTCTATTTCCTTGAGTTTCTGCTCCTTTCACGTCTACGGTACGTCATCAATTCACAATGAAGAAATATACGCAAGGTGTGTTCACATTTGTCATTAATGTTATTTTATTCTATTTTCTGTTTAGAAGATTAATGTTGAGTGAGTGATAATTCTAACTAGATAAATGTTAAGAGGTTTTATTTATTGTAAAAATATAGATTTACAACTCTGAAATAAATAAATTCAAATTCAGTCCGAGAAAATGTTCATCATTGAGTACTGTCTCCGCGTCGCATATTGACTACACGGAGAGCCATTCTGCTCTGTCTCTTACTTTGATACTGCAGGTTGTCATAGTCTGACTTGTCCATCTTTTGATGTTGCTCGTCCATGTTAGTCTTAATTTGGAGAAATGATAAAAGTGATGAGAAAATAAATAGAAACAAACCTTATGGATAAAGCTTTACCTAATAAGTGGACGACACAAATTTGAACAACGTTTCGACTCAATAGGCCTTCAGCAGGAACAAGCATACAACACACACACAGATATGTATTTAAAACCAAAAAAATATAATAAATAATAACAAATAATAATATAATAAACAAAATAATAATTTAGAACTAGAATGAAGAATTAGTTTTGATCTGCCTCTTGTACCTTGTCTTTTTATTTTCCCTTCCAATATTACTTTTAAGCTGCTGTGTCTTAAGTAAGTTGTACTAAGATTGGACATTGTTTCATTGGAGAATATCACGGTAATAATGAGAAATGACGCACAACATATGTGACAGCTAGAATATGTTTATGTCAAGTGAAAGTGAGTATTTCTGCCTTGGACACGTGGGGAATGTTATGGATAAGAGAAATATATATTTGCGTGCATGTGAGTGTTTATGTATAGTGTTTGTGTGTCTGTGAGTGTTTATGGATAGTGTTTGGTGCATGTGAGTGTTTATGTATAGTGTTTGTGTGCAATTGTGTGTTTATGTATAGTGTTTGTGTGCATGCGAGTGTTTATGCATAATGCTTATGTGTCTGTGAGTGTTTGTGTGTTTGTGAGTGTTTATGTGTTTGTGAGTGTTTATGTTTAGTGTGTGTGTAGTGTTTGTGTGCATGCGAGTGTTTATGTATAATGCTTATGTGTCTGTGAGTGTTTATGTTTAGTGTTTGTGTGTCTGTTAGTGTTTATTTACAGTGTTTGTCCGCCTGTGAATGTTTTTGTGTAGTTTTTGTGTGACTGTGAGTGTTTATGTATAGTTTTTGTGTACATGTGAATGTTTATGTATAGTGTTTGTGTGCGAGTGAGTGTTTATATATAGTGTTTGTGTATATGTGAGTGTTTATGTATAGTGTTTGTGTATATGTGAGTGTTTATGTGTAGTTTTTGTGTGCAAGTGAGTGTTTATGTATAGTGTTTGTGTGTCTATGACTGTTTATATGTAGTGTTTGTGTGTCTGTTAGTGTTTATTTACATTGTTTGTCAGTCTGTGAATGTTTATTTATAGTGTTTGTCTGTGAGTGTTTATGTATAGTGTTTGTGTGTCTGTGAGTGTTTATGTATAGTGAGTGTTTATGTATAGTGTTTGTGTGTCTGTGAGTTTTTATGTATAGTGTTTGTGTGTCTGTGAGTGTTCATGTATAGTGAGTATTTATGTATAGTTTGTGTGTGTCTGTGAGTGTTTATGTGTATGTGCATGAGATAAGGTAGAAGGTTGCTGAAAAGATGTTTTATCAGACAGAATCATCAGAAACTCAATATTTCTCCAGATAAATTTTAATGTTCGCAATAATTTAATTTCCATAATTTTCACTTTCCCACTCTACAGTATCCTCTCCTGTTCTCCTATTCAATATCACCAGTCAATGTCATCTGTCAATATCACCTTTCAATATCACCTGTCAATATCACCTGTCATTATCTCCTATCAATATCACTTGTCAATATCACCTGTCAATATCACCTGTCATTATCACCTATCAATATTACCAGTCAATGTCACCTGTCAATATCACCTGTCAATATCACCTGTCATTATCACCTATCAATATCACCTATCAATATCACCAGTCAATATCACCTGTCAATATCACCTGTCAATATCACCTGTCATTATCACCTATCAATATCACCTATGAATATCACCTGTCAATATCACCTGTCAATATCACCTGTCAATAACATCTATCAATATCATCAGTCAATATCACCAGTCAATATCACCTGTCAATATCACCTGTCATTATCACCTGTAGTGGATGTTTATCTCTACCTTCTTCTTGAAGAGCCCCAGTGGCTGAATGAGATCAGAAGTGATCGATCAGGGTACTAGGCATATGTTCTAGAAAATAAAGGCGGCCTGGTGAGATTCTGACAACAGCACTCACAAACAGTGCCTTTTTCATAGTCACATATGGTTACTAACAACATAATCCGTAAACTATCTATCTATGGGAGGGGAGTGAACTGTTACATGACCTCATTCTTCACTATTTTTAAGATTGTGGTCAATTAATTTAAACATCATTTTTTTTTGTGTACACCAGCTTCACCTCTGACGAAGTCCCTAGAGACTAGGAACTGAATTTTGCGTGTTAATCCGTTTTTTCCCTGGCAGCCGTGTGCACAGAGGTCCTTCGACGCACAGGCAGATAACTCCGTCTTCAGAGGTACTCATATTTTTTCCGTCCATGAGTAATTGACGTTTCAAGTCGGGCATCGCTGCTGAGACCAGGGTGGTTGCCGCAGAGAGAAATAAATATAAACAATTTAAAAAAAATAAAATCCATAAATACAAATCCCAACTGGTGCAGCCGGGATTTGAACCCACAACCTCTCTGTCTCGAGGCTGGCGTTTTTTCTCGAGACCAATCAGTCCCCTTAATCGGCCATAATTTTATGATATCAATAATGATCACCTGAAGTTTTAGATTCTCAACGTCTGTTCTTTTAGCTTCATAGTAGTTCATGATTCAGTCAGCGAAACTTTCGTTGCAGTAAATATGAAAACCGTGTGTTATATTGACAAAGCTTCTATGATTCGTTGTTCGTATCTCTGCTACTGGTTGATTGATCAGTTTGTTATTTAATGTGGGCTAATTAAATATTGAAAGAAATGAAGCAATATTTAGCTGCACGAGAGAAGACAGATACAACGTTAGAGGTGTAAAGACAGGAAGTCACGAAAAATAGCTGCTAATTATTCATCTAATAGAATAGAGAATCTATAAATTAAATGGATTGGGCACGTGACAAGATATGATTAGGTGGCGTGCCTGCTAGCATAGGTGGCAAGTCTCAATGCCCACAATTGTTACTCATTTCCGCTGTAGACTTTCTAACACACTGCTCTCTTAACCTGTTTAATATCTTTTCTCCCTGCTTCCCTCTGTCTCTTCTTCTCTCATTTTTCCCTGTTGTCACAAAATAAACCAGTCGTTACCTTCTCATTTCATGACAAGAAAAAAATATTTGTTTCCCCCTTAACATTGCCGGTAGAGACTTTCTTTAATTCATTTGACCTCTTTCATAATATCCTCGCTACTCTTGTGAGTTGTTCATGGTGTTCTATAAATCTATATGTCTGGGTCTTCCATCAATGTTCTTGTCTGTTGTCCGATCGTGCAAGATTCCGTTTCATATGTCAAGATTGGCTGTACATGAAACTGTTTCACCAAATGTCGAAGATGACCTCGTTGGACAGTATCATCGTTAATTCATTCATTGGAATGTAGCTTCTACTTGAGTTGTTTTGCATTTCACTTCTGTTTGTATATCTACCATCGAAGTGAAAATCATTGCTTGGACTATGTAATCTATGGTAATATTCTCTCGTTTACCAGACAAAGACCAGTAAACACACTCCACGCAGCTACCAGAAGCTACAATGTAAACAACAAGCCGAGGAAGCGTTCTAGAAAGAATTTGATAGGAGAAATTAGGAGAAATATTCAGACACCTGCCAACAGAAAAGACCAAGCAAAGAGTTTTGTGAGACATATGTTCCGTGTTATTGAATTGTTATTATTTTATTGTTGGAACGATGGTGTTACCTTACTTGAAGAATAGCCTTGCAGATGTAATAAGGTCTTTCTTTCATTTCTCTCTCTTTCTCTCTCTCTCTCTCTCTCTCTCTCTCTCTCTCTCTCTTCTCTCTCTCCTAGATGGTACACACTCTGACACACTCACATCTGTAATCTGCCTCCATTTCATCTGTACTTGAGTGCCCTGTAATTCCTATTTTGAGATCCTCTCAACTATGCCCACCTGACACGGTCACATATTATCAAAATTTGGACGCATGTTTACACGGATTGATCAGCAGAAGGGGCATGTAGAAAATGGTGTTGGTGGTAATTATATTCGATAACCCAATGCAAAAAAGCAAAATAGTGGGAAATTTTCTTAAATGTTAGCATCTCATCAAATTTGAGAGTTGCATCAACCGCACTGCTACAGGCTACAGAAATGTTCACAAAAATAGCAAATAAACACCGGGACAGATAGCATTTTTCACGGACTGAACAGCACTCCGGTTGCTATACAAAACACCACAAGTGTCCAAACATTGCAAAACCTAAGAAGAGAAAAAACAAACATTCACAAGAAAACTACAGTTATTACAATGGCTACCATTCATCAGTTGAATCGGCGGAAATGAGAGAGCAGATGTACTATCGAAAACAGGAAGTAAAATAGAACTGTTCTACCACCATGGAACTTACAAAAAGATCAAACCATAATATGCAACAAATACCATTCAAAGTATGGCAAAAAGGTTGACCATTCACAACTACGATGACCCCAAGCACCAACTGTAATGATTCCAGCAGACCATCATCTTTCCTTTGAGAACCGCTAGCTTAGACTTCAACGTCATCGTTACCGTCTCAAAGTGTCACACACAAGTCTCAGAGTGTCCCACACAAGTCTCTCAAAGTGTCCCACACAAGTCTCAGAGTGTCCCACACAAGTCTCAGAGTGTCCCACACAATTCTCAGAGTGTCCCCACAAAATCTCAGAGTGTCCCACACAAATCTCACAGTGTCCCACACAAGTCACTCAAAGTGACCCACACAAGTCTCTCAAAGTGTCTACCACAAGTCTCTCAAAGTGTCCCACACAAGTCTCAGAGTGTCTCACACAAGTCTCTCAAAGTGTCCCACACAAGTCTCAGAGTGTCTCACACAAGTCTCTCAAAGTGTCCCACACAAGTCTCAGAGTGTCTCACACAAGTCTTTCAAAGTTTCCCACACAAGTCTCAGAGTGTCACACACATGTCTCAGAGAGTTCAATACAAGTCTCTCAAAGTGTCCCACACAAGTCTCTCAGTGTCCCACACAAGTCTCACAGTGTCCCACACAAGTCTCAGAGTGTCCCACACAAGTCTCAGAGTGTCCCACACAAGTCTCTCAAAGTGTCCCACACAAGTCTCAGAGTGTCCCACACAGGTCTCTCAAAGTACCCAGACAAGTCTCTGAAAGTGTCCCATACAAGTCTCAGAGTGTCCCACACATGTCTCTCAAAGTGTCTCACACAAGTTTCTCAAAGTGTCCCACACAAGTCTCAGAGTGCCCCGCGCAAGTCTCAGAGTGTCCCACACAAGTCTCAGAGTGTCCCACACAAGTCTCTCAAAGTGTCTCACACAAGTTTCTCAAAGTATCCCACAACAAGTCTCAAAGTGCCCCACACAAGTCTCAGAGTGTCCCACACAAGTCTCAGAGTGTCCCACACAAGTCTCAGAGTGTCCCACACAAGTCTCTCAAAGTGTCTCACACAAGTTTCTCAAAGTATCCCACAACAAGTCTCAAAGTGCCCCACACAAGTCTCAGAGTGTCCCACACAAGTCTCAGAGTGTCCCACACAAGTCTCAGAGTGTCCCACACAAGTCTCTCAAAGTATCCCACACAAGTCTCAAAGTATCCCACACAAGTCTCAGAGTGTCCCTCACAAGTGACTGCCCATGTACAACCGACATCTATGACTCAGAGCATATCCTCTATCTGTGTCCAATACACAAGGAACCACAGTGCCAAATCTGGCCCAATGATATTGAACTAAGACATAAACTTGAGCAACCGTCAGTCATGACTGCCTTGAATGACCTGAACTGTCAATTTAATCATGGAAACGGGACTGCAGATCTGACCTTATAAATTAAAGACCAGATGGAAAGTCTCTCCTACCTGGAAGGAGTGGGGGCAACAAGTGGAACTTTTGCATCAGCCAAGTAACAACCGGTGTGCCCATCGACGGGACAAGCCATGCGAGTAAGGGCCGTATTCAAAGCTCTATCCACGACAAGGACACACCGGGGAAATACAAACTTGTTGCCTAACAGTTACCATCTGGATGAGGAAAGGCTATGGGAGAACACACAGACAGAAACCACGGGCCCAAAAGCCTTTGACGGCATCCACCCTACGAAAAGGAAAACTGCGTCATCCCTAGATCTAGCCAGCTGAAGACGGAATGTATCAATCACGGGTTAGGGTTAGAGGAAACACTACTACGCACACACATATAGGCTTAGGGTTAGGGTTAGAGGAAACATCACTACGCACACACATATAGGTTTAGGGTTAGGGTTAGAGGAAACATCACTACGCACACACATATAGGTTTAGGGTCAGGGTTAGGTTTAGAGGAAACATCACTACGCACACACATATAGGGTTATGGTTGGGTTAGAGGAAACATCACTATGCACACACATATAGGTTTAGGGTCAGGGTTAGGGTTAGAGGAAACATCACTACGCACACGCAGATAAGGTTAGGGTTAGGGTTAGAGGAAACATCACTACGCACACATATATAGGTTTAGGATTAGGGTTAGAGGAAACATCACTACGCACACACATATAAGTTTAGGATTAGGGTTAGGGTTAGAGGAAACATCACTACGCACACGCATATACAAGTAGGGATTGACGGTTTCAAGATAGCGCGATCATGTTTGCGTCAACGTTCACTGTTACGTTTTTTGTTTGAAAGATGATATCTTTCAAATGCAGATACAAGTATAGTTATGATGTTTCACTGTTGGGATTTTCGCCGGTGAATCGAATTACGTGCATGTGATCTGAGACCGTCTACAATGTGCGTAATAATAGTGTGTTCTATTTTGATTGCAATATACGTCATCATTGAAATACCGGTCAACATAGCGAATAGGCAGCAAAAACCATTGAGGCATAGTTTGAAAAGTGTTCCTTGTTGCAGTTTCCTAATATTCCCAGTTCGGTTAGCTGCCTGAGCTAATGCGTTTAGTGCTCTGTGCACACCGTAAGATGTATTTTTCATCCGGATTGTGTTTCGATATTCCGATTGCTTACAATGAATGACAATATCGTATGAGGAAGGATAATGCAGCTGCATTCAAACTCGGTGTCGCTTCGCCTTATGTCTTTTGCCGTGTGCTGTAGCTGCTATGATGGGGATTGCAGGTGCCTTTCTATACATTGTTTGGATTATTCAATGAGATGAGATGATAATTCGGATGATTTCACTGGCACGGGCGGTTTGACCAATTATGGATTTTAATTCGTTTGCAGTGATACCGGGGCCGTCGACTAAGCATAACTATATACAAGTACTGACGATGTGACCAGCTCATCGTGTGTCATAATGTTGTTCTTACCCCTCTATATACGAGCACTGACCATGCGACCAGCTCATCGTGTGTCATAATGTTGTTCTTACCCATCCATGTACAAGTACTAAAGATGCTACCAGCTCATCGTGTGTCATGATGTTGTTCTTACCCATCCATATACGAGCACTGACGATGCTACCAGCTCATCGTGTGTCATGATGTTGTTCTTACCCATCCATATACGAGCACTGACGATGCTACCAGCTCATCGTGTGTCATGATGTTGTTCTTACCCCTCCATATACAAGTACTGACCATGCGACCAGCTCATCGTGTGTCATGATGTTGTTCTTACCTCACCATATACGAGTACCCACAATGCGACCAGCTCATCGTGTGTCATGATGTTGTTCTTAGCCCTCCATATACGAGTACCCACCATGTGACCAGCTCATCGTGAGTCATGATGTTGTTCTTACCCCTCTATATACGAGCACTGACCATGCGACCAGCTCATCGTGTGTCATGATGTTGTTCTTACCCATCCATATAAAAGTACTGACGATGCTACCAGCTCATCGTGTGTCATGATGTTGTTCTTACCCATCCATGTACAAGTACTGACCATGCGACCAGCTCATCGTGTGTCATGATGTTGTTCTTACCCATCCATGTACAAGTACTGACCATGCGACCAGCTCATCGTGTGTCATGATGTTGTTCTTACCCATCCATATAAAAGTACTGACGATGCTACCAGCTCATCGTGTGTCATGATGTTGTTCTTACCCATCCATATACAAGTACTGACCATGTGACCAGCTCATTGTGTGTCATGATGTTGTTCTTACCTCGCCATATTAGAGTACCGACCATGTGACCAGCTCATCGTGTGTCATGATGTTGTTTGTATCCCTCCATCATGAAACAGGGTGAAGAGTCAGGTTTGCATGATCAAAGGATGTGAGCCTTGAAGAGTGAGAGTTCCACTAAATTAGTTTATTTAAATGAGGACTGGAATTTAGCTTGTGTTAACTAAGTAGAGCTTCAGTCACAGTTGTTTGTCATTTTTACTTTAGCTGATTTGTTCATTTGTAACTTTCCATGAATATAAAATACACGCTATTTCTTCTATTCTACATCTAAAGTAATTACATGAAGTTGCATCCTAAACATTGACAACTGTTGTGGTTAAATATTGAATATCGCCTCATCTAAAACGCTTCGATTTGCCACAAACTCTTCTTGTGACAGCCGTTAACAACCACAATATCATTGATACATAAATATTTACTTTTTCCTGAAAATGTTACGTTTTGTGTCTGGTTTGAAACCATTCCAATAAAATATCAATGAATGAGGCCAAAATACCAGACTCGGACATCTTTGTCCATAAATAATGAACAATTGTCAAGTTTGTAACTAAAATACCACTTAGAAATAAAAACAAACAGCCGTTACGCCTGTGTTTGCCGGACGTGCTTCACAGAATAATTCATGCCATAGAACACAGACAGAGGCAAATGACGTTTGGTCACGTGGAAAGATAGAAAGAAGATCAAAACAACACAAACCTCTAACAAAAGTTGCTAGAACACCAGACTCAAGGGTCGACTACGAATTTAAATGGATTGATGGCACATTAGTATCACTAGGAAACATAACAGAAGCAAGGGCCTACAGAAGAGCAAAAGACCACAAATTATATCTTCACTCGACGTTGAAAGGTAAAAAAGGAAGGAAAGAGGAGAATTAAATGGCTAAATGCTTGAGCTAAAACGTATGTCTTTTGTACACTGACAAGAATTAATCGGAATTGTGACTCGTGTTAATGAGATGTCTAACTCATACCAAATTCAGACGCCTAGCTCTCACTATGTTGGATATATGTATGTAGGTAGCACCAATTGTGAATAACAACGAATTGCTGATTTATTTGTTGTGTTAAGCTGGATTACAATTTCCCCCACTCTCCCTCTCTCTCTCTCTCTCTCTCTCTCTCTCTCTCTCTCTCTTTTTCTCTCTCTGTCTCTCACTCTCTTTTTCTATTTATTTCTCACACGCTTCCTGCGACGTTCCTAGAGGGGAAAAATGGCCAATTCCATTCCTGAATTTGTGGCAAGAGGCAACTGAAGAGCGTGTTGATTAGGGCTTTCGTCCTCGTTATGTCAATTGAACTGCCACCTGCTGTCTGGGATCGACAGATGCTGGTATCACTACATTGCCATGTACAGCCGCTTATTCTACCAGAATGTGTATGTGTGTGTGTTTTCTGTTGGATGACTTTAATAGTTAACAGAACCGACATAGAATCGCTACACACCGAGGTGTTCTCAGCACTTCATGGTGATGATTTGGCTGACAGTTTCAGTAACTCATAGTTTAAACATTGTTACTTCCCATTAACTTTGTCTGTCTATTTGAGAACATGTGTCACAATGCCAGCAAGGCAGTAACATTTAAATTACTTAGGACGTGTATCTTTGCGATAGCAACACACTGTTGTCAATTATGGACAATCTCGTAAAATCGCAGAGAAGAAAATACATTCATTCGAAACAAAATTCTAGAGAGAAATCTTAAGATGCTGTGGATAATGAAAAATAGCAATGAAGCGATATTAAACAGAGTTAATAATGAAAATAGAGCGGCTTATAAGTATCATTCTACAGAGGAAATTAAAATACTATGCCCATGTCAAAAGACACATTGGGCTGGAAAGAACGATAATGAAAACCAATGTTCCTGTGCGACGCAGGGTAGACCAAGAAGAAGTGGCTTCACGACATCAATGAACAAGACAACAGAAGAAGTTGAGGATCTGGCTAGAGACAGAGATTCTTTCCGACCGGCTGTGGTGAATGCAACGTTCTGTGGGAGATCTGGTTAGAGATCGACATTCTTTCAGATGGGATGTGTTGAATGCAACGTTCTGGAAGAGATCTGGATAGAGACAGAAATTCTTTCAGATGGGATGTGTTGAATGCAACGTTCTGGAAGAGATCTGGATAGAGACAGAGATTCTTTCAGATGGGCTGTGGTGAATACAACGTTCTGGAAGAGATCTGGATAGAGACAGAGATTCTTTCAGATGGGATGTGTTGAATGCAACGTTCTGGAAGAGATCTGGATAGAGACAGAAATTCTTTCAGATGGGATGTGTTGAATGCAACGTTCTGGAAGAGATCTGGATAGAGACAGAAATTCTTTCAGATGGGATGTGTTGAATGCAACGTTCTGGAAGAGATCTGGATAGAGACAGGGATCTTTCAGTCGGGCTGTGGTGAATGCAACGTTCTGGGAGAGATCTGGATAGAGACAGAGATTCTTTCAGTCGGGCTGTGGTGAATGCAACATTTTGGGAGAGATCTGGATAGAGACGGAGATTCTTTCAGATGGGCTGTGGTGAATGCAACGTTCTGTGGGAGAACTGGCTAGACACAAAGATTCTTTCAGACGGGCTGTGGTGAATAAAACGTTCTCCAAAGGACATGTAGTCTGAGGATTTTGATGATTTATTTCAGAGCGTACGATGAATTAAGTATAACGGCGTAGGGATATCCTATAACATTCGTTGAGAAGGATTATATATTAAACTTCAGTGTACTGTGTCGCTGCGAAGGGTGATAAAGACATCGAAGCTCCTTCTCTATGTTATGACCACACAAATATCAATGAGCCAGTCAGTTAGCATCAACGACTGGCCAACGTTAGATTTCGGGGCATGCACGGTTTCTTCTAACCACTTTGAATGTATGAGCCGAGATAACTCAGTGGTTAGTGAACTGGACTACAAAAGACAAGAGGTAGGGTTCGATTCCAACCGATGGCTTCGGGTTCACCCAGTCTTTAATGGGTACCGGATTTTTTTTCTGGGAAAGTAAAGCGGCACGGGCGTAATACCGGCCACATTACCCGAAAAATCATGTGCCGAAGGTCTGTAAAATTTATGGTCACTAAGGCCGTATTTCCCTGTACGCCACTTGGCGTGACGGAGGCACTTTAATTACTTTTACTTACTTTGAATGTATAAACAGCAGATTTGATGTTTCTTTAAAGATACAATTGTGCAAATCAACTAAAGTATCACTGACAAATAGCTGTGATCAGAATTGGCGAACAATAGAGCTGATCCCAACCCTGCCTTCATGTGGTCTTGAAGAATAGAAGAATAATCTTCCCTAGAAGATGAACAGGTCTGACAAAGCAAACAGGCAGCTACGTCACAAACCTGCAACACAACGCTCTCATGTTTACTGAACACTATTATTAGGGCGGACGATGAAGATGAGTAGTCTTCTTGTGAAGGCTAAACAGAAGAAGGATCAAAAAAAGAAGAGAAAGATAAGGAAGAAGAAGAGTAGGTAGTAGACAAAAAAGAAGAGGAAAAGATATAAAAGAGGAAGAAGAGAAAGAAGATCAACTTGTGTATGACTAGATATCTTATCCCAGCATCCTTGAGATCTTGTACATCCGTTCATCCTTGAGATCTTATACATCCGTTAATCCTTGAGATCTTATACATCCGTTCACTATAACACTTATGGGTACGATATTGTCTTCCCTCCATGATCTCTACTTGTTTGACCAGAGAATTTAGTCTGTCTCCAGGGTCACTGCTGTGAGGCGTGGTAGGATCTTGATCAGCTCTGTTGTCGACGCCCTGATTGATGCATCAAATATCATTCTTAAATAAATATTTACTTCATCTCATCATTTAAGTGTCGCAGGTAGTGCTACAAATTGAAACCACTTTGATAAAATATCAATTTTACAAATGAGGGGAATGTACAAGACTCAGAACTGCTGCAATCAAAAAGAACATAACATTATCTAGATTGTAACTAGAATGAGCCGAGATGGCTCAGTGGTTAGTGAACTGGACTACAAGAGTGAGAGCCGAGATGGCTCAGTGGTTAGTGAACTGGACTACAAGAGTGAGAGCCGAGATGGCTCAGTGGTTAGTGAACTGGACTACAAGAGTGAGAGCCGAGATGGCTCAGTGGTTAGTGAACTGGACTACAAGAGTGAGAGCCGAGATGGCTCAGTGGTTAGTGAACTGGACTACAAGAGTGAGAGCCGAGATGGCTCAGTGGTTAGTGAACTGGACTACAAGAGTGAGAGCCGAGATGGCTCAGTGGTTAGTGAACTGGACTACAAAGGACAAGAGGTCGGGTTCGATCCCGATTACGGGTTCCGGGTTCACCCAGCCTTGAATGGGTACCGGACTTTATTCTGGGAAAGTAAAGCGGCACGGGCGTAATTCTGACCACGTTACCCCCAAAATCCTGTCTCGAAGGTCTGTAAAAATTATGGTCACTAACACCATATTCCCTATACACCTCCTTCGTTGTAGTCTTTTGGGGATTCATCTGAATACTTACTGTCGTCATGATTGATATGGTCGCTGAACGTCGATGCTGTGGATGGTCTAGACTCACGTGCACTCACTCAATCGCACCGTCCAGAACCCGTAACAACGTTATAGACTGGCCAGCTCCTGTCAATTAGCTTTACGGCACAAGGAGACACAGTAGACGATTGATTTCCGTTCTTTAGAAGCTCACAGAAGTAAACATTACGCTTCGTTGACAGCGGTCTAGTGAAAATACACCACCGTCTTGAACGCACCAAAATGCGCACGTAAGGTCACCTTTGTCTACATCCCAGGACATGCAGGAGTACATGGAAATGAAAGAGCGGACAGGTTGGCTAGCTGCTCTATTGTTGAGGACGGTTAACCAATGGATCGGGCGGACATCATCAATGTCCTCCGGGAAGTAGGAAGGACACTTCGACAACCTTGAGTCCAAGTCACTCCTTGCGATGAAAGAGATGGTAGTTAAGATTGGCGCAGCCAGAAAAGGGGAAACTTAGTGGCCGTGTAAGAAGACTAATTAACCAACACAGAACTGGAGTCATCAGTCGCTGGACACTTCGAGACTTGCTGAGGAAGGGATCTGAGCACCTATGGACATGTTCGGAGTGCAATAATGATGACCCGCTAATAACTCAATGACTCCCTATGCGCCACTTGGCGTGACGGGGCTCTTTACGTTTCTTTTTTTTAAATAACTGGCATGCCAGTCTGAGATAAAAACAAACTGTGTACGCTGTCAAAATGGATCGCTGACTGTTCTCAAACCAGTTTATAAGGTTAAGGTAAAGTACGAGACTTGTACTGGCCTACAAATGTCCACCTATATGTGCTCGGCCGCCTATCCAGAAGTATTTGGAGACTTCTGGATAGTGTCGCTTAAAGCATAGAAACACACGATTGTGCATCGTACCAATTCTGTTGTTGACTGTTTTCCATGACATGATCAGCAAGCTATTCAGTATCTTCTCTCTTTGTCGTCCGCGATCTCTCTTCCCCTGTATTTTACCTGTTGTAACCAAGTGCTGCAACTTTCCACTTCTCATGTGTCCGAAAAATGCTGATTGTTTCTTTCTGATGTTTTTTTAGGAGCCCCCTTTTTGTTTTGGCCTCTTTGAGAATTTCCTCGTTGGTCTTTTTATCTGCCCAGGGAACTTTCAATACTCTACATAGAAATTCTATCTCTGTGGCTATGTCTTTTGTCCATGATTCGCTTCCATGTGTCAAAATTGGCTCTATATATATCCGGTGAACTCTCTTTCTCATTTCTAATGAAATAGACATGTTGTACAAGACGTTTTTCATTATTTGAGATGCTATTATAAAAAATAATAAGTAATGAATAAAACGAAGAAATCAAAAATATATCACTGATTAGTTTGTATCTGTCTGTGATGTATTATTTATGACACACGCTGGATAAAGTAAATTGCAAGAAACTTCAGGAATTGCCTGTGATTAATGTTCATCTAATATGCACAACAAGGCTGCTTTCATATAGCAGAAATATCGCTCTTTAGTGCCTGTTGTGCTCATATTGAATACCTGTACAATGGAGTATTTGTCGTGGGAATTGGAAACGAGTTTTGTGAAAGTTGTGTGTTCATGACAGGCAAGAAAGAATCTGGAGTGCTGCAGCCTTCATGAACACACGCGTCTGTGTTTGTGTTTATTAACGTGTGAAACCTGTCAGCGAAAAGAGAAATTAATTATCGGCAAATATCTCCAGGGATTACGAATGCCAGCTGGTTTCTTAAGCTGCGTAATATTGACCAAATTTGAGAAAAGAAAACAAAGATGCAGTTAACGGCAGCGTGTAGAGACTTCCAAAAGTAATTAGCGTTACAGAACTACTGATATATTTGGTTATTTGGTTGTGTTCATTTGTTGTAAAGCTGTCAATATAGCTTGGACATAGCATGAACATACGACTAATATATAATGTATACTGGGAGCAAACAGCAATAATAAAATTTAAAATAGAGAACTCTACACACATTAATATAAAAAGAGGAGTAAGACAGAGACACATCATATCACCAAACTTGTTCAATCTATACACTGAGCAAATCTTTAAAAACATCTCAGAGATGTCAGGCCTAAATATTAATGGAAAGATAATCAATAACCTAAGATATGCGGCTAATACTGTACTACTAGCAGAAAATCCTAAAGATCTACAACAATTGCTTAATGAAATAAACATGACAAGCAAAAAATATGGATTAGATATTAATATCAAAAAGACTAAAACTATGATCATAAACAAAGAAAATACTCAAAACCCACAAGTGGATATAAAAAAATCAAGGAATAGACCTGGAGACAGTTCAGAACTACAACTGCCTTGTCCATACTATGACCAGTGATGGAAAATGGAAAATAGAAATAAACAAAAGAATAGGAATGGCAAAAAGTAATTTTAATGCCATGAAAAATATACTAACATCAAAACACAGGACTAAAACTAAGAATAGCAAAATGTTATATCTTCTCAACATTCCTATATGGTGCAGAAATATGGACATTGGACAAGGAAACAAAACAGAGAACTGATGCCTTTGAAATATGGATATATAGAAGAATAGGTAGAATTTGATGATGGACAAATCAGCCTATGAAAACCTGTACCATCAAAGGAAGAGACAGAGCAGAATGACTCGCCATGGTAGTCAACCTTCGTTGCTGAGATGGCATTCGATGATGATGGTGTTACATAAGTAAAAAAAAAGCAAAGTACCCCCGTCACGCCAAGTGGCGTATATAGGGAATATGGTGTTAAAGACCATAAATTTTACAGACCTTCGGCACATGCTTTTTGGGGTAATGTGGTCGGTATTATGCCCGTGCCGCTTCACTTTCATCCAGTACCCTTAAAGGCTGGGTGAACCCGAAGCCGTCGGTTGGGATCGAACCCTACCCCTTGTCCTTTGTAGTCCAGTTCACTAACCACTGAGCTATCGCGGCTCCATGTTACATAAGTGACACACATAATTGTGATTGTAGAAGAAAAAAACTGTTGACAGCAATCAGAGAAGATGTGTGTGGGCTTCTTGTCTAGAGACAGCAGGATATGTCTTTGGGGCGCAGACACCACCATACTTCCCATATCCTAGCCGTTACGAGAAGCAAACACGTTTATTTCATTATACTTTTTTTTCTTCGCCCTGTTTCGTTTATGTCTATAGTTTATTTCTCGTCTCACTTATTGCGTCTATTAATATTAATAAGTTGTTTTCTTGTATCGCAGATTAGCCTTACTTTATTGGTATAACTGTCGTCTCTATGTAAGCTTCATAGTTCATCTTCCGCCAACTCAGTTGCCCAAAGATGGGATTTCTCACAAGAATGTTAAAGTCCCCCAAATAGCTAAAAAGATCAATGAGGAAATTCTCAAAGAGGTTAAAACAAAAAGGGTGATCCTAAAAAAACATCCGAAAACAACAATCACATTTTTTGGACACATCATGAGAAGAGGAAAGTTGGAATACTTGGTTAGAACTGGCAAACTACAGGGAAAGAGAGATCGCGAACGACAAAGAGGAAAGATACCAAGAAGCTTAGTGATATGGCATGGAAAACAGCCAACAAATGAATTGATACTATACACTGTGGATAGAAGATTGTGAAGAAGATTTAGAAGTGACATGATTGCTTACGCCAACCGGTATGGCTGATGATGATCTCCCTCCATATTTCTAATCCCTTCTTTCAACTCATCCATTAGTTTATTAGCACAGCGTGATAACTCTACCTCATCATCATCATCATGTGCCGTACCTGTTGTCGTTGGCGATCATGTCTTTCCACAATCTTCTATCCACAGTCCATCGTATGAGTTCTGTTGTTGACTGTTTTCCATGCCATGACGCCAAGCTATCCAGTATTTTCTCTTTTTATCGTCCACGATCTCTCTTTCCTTTTATTTTGCCAGTTGTAACCAAGTATTCCAACTTTCCTCTCTTCATGATGTGCCCAAAACATGTTGATTGCTTCTTTCTGATGTTTTTAAGAGCTCCCTTTTTGTGTTGGCCTCTCTGAGAGCTTTCTCATTGGTCTTTTTAGCTGTCCAGGGAACTTTCAACATTCTTCTGAGAAATCCCATTTCTGTGGCCTCTAATTGTCTTTTCATTTGTTTGTCTATTGTCCATGATTAGCTTCCATAGGTCAGAATTGGTTCTACATAGCATCGATGAACTCTCTTTCTCATTTCAATTGACATAGATTTGTTGCATAAGATATTTTTCATTTTCTGAAATGCTATTTTGGCCTGAGCTATTCTTCTTTTTATTTCTGTGTTGCATCTCCCATCTGATGTAATTATTGTGCCCAAGTATTTCAAACGTTGCACTTGTTTCAGATTTGTCTTGTTTATTTTTATGCTGCATGATGGTAATGATTGTTTATTCGATATAACCATTACTTCTGTTTTCTTACTATTCATACTGATACCTTTCTTGTTGCTTTCTTTTACTATTATATCTATCATTTCTTGTAGCTCATTCTCTGTCTCTGCTATTAAGACTGTGTCACCCACATATCGTTAATTATTCTACTAATATACCTAATGTAACTCTACGTACTAACGGCTAAATAACTAATCTTCCTGAACAATCTGTTAGCAAGAGACTAATGGTATTTATTTAATGTTTTTGTTATTAATCCTGGCAGAACAATCTGTGTTCGTTTCAATAATTGCCTGCGGATAAATACGTTGGATGTTCAAAATGTCATATAAATAAATGAAGATAAATTGTTCATTGAACTCACAACGTGGAATATTGAACGGATAGGAATCTCAACTGCGTGGGCTCATTTTCCAGCTATCCTTGTTTTATTTTTTTCAAATCACGAAAACACTTCACTTTTGTAGAAAATTACGCCGATATATTTGAGCCTAGTCGGGATAAACACTCTAGTGTTCCAAATAGGCCTGCAAGAGCCGTGCCGACGGCAACGAAGCTGCCAGGAGAACTTGTACAATAGGCATCTAACAGGTAATTGCGCAAAAAATGGGGTGAATGATTTGCAGGTTGAACCGATGCGATCAGACATTGTAAAGGGTTAGCAAGCAGTGATAGCAGTTAACTTAATTGATTAGTCACACGTCTTGTAAAACACAATAGCTGAGGTAGCTCAGTGGTTAGAGAACAGGCCTAGTTAAGATCATAGGGTGTGTTTATGTCTTATCAGACGATGGTCATACGTTGGACATGTGATGAGAAGAGATAATAATCGAATAGCAAAGCAAGCCCTCATATGGGAAACAACAGGTAAAAGAAAAAGAGGAAGACCCAGGGAGACACTGAGAAGAACATTGATGAGAGAGGCAAGAGCAGCAGGAATCGGCTCCCTCAATGAGATAGAACTGCTTGCACAGAACAGAGACAGATGGCGAGATTTGATAAATATCTTTAAAAGAAAACTGCTAGAACAAAATTCATATAGGAGAAGGTGTATCTTGGTCTACGCCCTATGGGCCGGTTACGGCTCGAAAGGTCAATAGATAGATGTCTTATCACAATAGCTGAGGTAGCTCAGTGGTTAGAGAACAGGCCTAGTTAAGACAATAGGGTGTGTTTATGTCTTATCACAATAGCTGAGGTAGCTCAGTAGTTAGAGAACAGGCCTAGTTAAGATCATAGGGTGTGTTTATCTCTTATCGACGGCTTCCAAGTCGCCCAACTTTAATGGTGATCTGAATTTTCTGGGAACAAAAATACGGCCCTGGCGTAATGACGACCATATAACCCAAATGTAATGGGTCTGTACAAAAATATTGGCACTATCAGAACACCACATTCCATATACACCACACTGTGCAGGAAACGGGGTCTCTCTCTCTCTCTCTCTCTCTCTCTCTCTTTCTGTCTGTCTCTCTTTCAAAAGAGCCACAAGTTTTAAAGAATAAAGACTTGGGTCTTACAGAAATATGGGTTTAACAAATCAACAACTTTGGCTTCATCAGTTTATTTTTTGTTTTAAGTGCAGACAGTTCTGATACTGAGCTCAAATTAGTGTGCTGTCAGCGACAGATAAAAGGTATATTTTTAAAGCAAAAAGACTTGCTGAACGAGAAATAGATCCTGGTACGACCTACCGCTACGAGAAAAAATGCTTTGGGTATAATAAATATAACGAAATAGAGACAGATGCCTTAACTCATGTCTTTCACTCCGGACGGTTTTCATGAATTCAGTGCTAGAGATTTCAGAGAAAATTTTTCATGGTTTTAAATATCAATTTATACATTTATAGGGAGCCGCGATAGCCCAGTGGTTAGTGAACTGGACTACCACGGACAAGGGGTAGGGTTCGATCCCAACCGACGGCATCCGGGTTCACCCAGTCTTAAATGGGTACCGGATTTTTTCTGGGAAAGTAAAGCAGCACGGGCATAATACTGACCACATTACCCCAAAAATCATGTGCTGAAGGTCTGTAAAATATAGGGTCACTAACACCATATTTCCCTATACGCCACTTGGCGTGACGTGGGTACTTTACTTTACTTTACTTTTACATTTATATTTATCTAACACTTAACATATTACATATGAATTTTTAGATAATTAAACAAGTAATTAAGTTTCACCAATACCAAGATGATACAAGACATGTAAATAGAAAATGGTTTGAGGACAATTTACACTAATCAAATTTGAGTGACGCACTGTGCGGCGGAACGTATAGAAGCAAAATGGGCATGTCGTGTATGGTGCGTTGAACGTACAGAAAGAGCTAAAAGAAGTCTGTAATTGATCTAATGGGAGTTTATCCTCATACCAGAACTAACTACCCGTTATTGTTTCCTGCAAGTCTGAGCAGAAGGTCCAAGATCAGAGATGTCTTTATTCGATAGATACATGTTATTTGATGATGACACTGCACTTGTCATGTAAAGTGATGAAGAAACAGAGAGATAATGTAAAAAAAAACAGTTTTATCTATCTAGTGAACAGCGAGATAAATGTAACGAAACAGTTTTATCTATCTAGTAAACAGAGAGATAAATGTAACGATTATCTATCTAGTAAACAGAAAGATAAATGTAACGAAACAGTGTTATCTATCTAGTAAACAGAAAGATAAATGTAACGAAACAGTGTTATCTATCTAGTAAACAGAAAGATAAATGTAACAAAACAGTGTTATCTATCTAGTAAACAGAAAGATAAATGTAACGAAACAGTGTTATCTATCTAGTAAACATGGAGACAAATGTAACGAAACAGTGTTTTTTTATTTAATATACAGAGAGATAATTGTAACGAAACAGTGTTATCTATCTAGTAAACAGAGAGACAAATGTAACGAAACAGTGCTATACAATATAGTAAACAGAGACATAAATGTAACAAGCCATTTCTAAAGAACTAACGAAATAGTGACATGGACTGTAACGAACAAAGGTGTTTATTGAGCCCATTACCACACTTTGAGATGACGTCATCTCAATGATTAAATCGTGCCACTAATTGGTGCACGCGCTTCAATGGTGAATCCAGCGCCATTATCACTTTATAGAACCACAGCCATATAGAGTAGTAAGACCAGCTGGCAGAAATTAATTACACCAATTATGTGACGTTGTCGGCTACGCGAGCAATGGTGGTTGTGGGCGGAATGATGATGTCAGCCGTCTGTATCTCGCAGAACTGAAGAGGTGTCACTATTGTGGGGCCCCGTGGCCATTGAGATGCTTATAGTTGGGGGTCTGATCTCATTTAAGAACGAGTGTGTATTTCTGAGATTGCCACCTATATTGAGTGCCTGCCCGCTTGTGGGGGTGGGGGGGACCCAATTATTGTGACTTTTTAAGCATTGCGAGCAGGGGCAGTTGCGATTAAAATGACGTCAGCCGGCTACAGCTAACATAGCTGCAGACGTCACAAACTTGGGGTGCTTTCGGGAAAATCCTCTCAGTCATTCGGCTTTCAGTATAGATGGCTATGGTCTCTGTCTGCTGTCATGAGATGTTTATTAATGATTGTTATTGTTATTGTTATTGGTTATGGAAGGCCTCGGCATCACAGCAAACGAATTAAAATCCATAATTGCTCAACCGCCCGTGCCAGTGGAATCATCCGAATTACTAATTCATCTCCCAAACAAAGAAAGGTAACTGAGTCCCCATCGTAGCAGTCTCAGCACACGCCAAAAGACATAAGGCGAAACCGCGCAGAAAGTGAACACAGCCAACTGTTCCCTATCATACGATATCATCATTCATCGTAAACAAGCGGGATATCGAAGCAGGATCAAAACGGATGAGACACACAGCTCACGGTGTGCACAGAGCACTTAACTCAGTAGCTCCTGCAACAAGCCGGACTTGGAATATGAGGAAACTGCAAGAAGGAACACTTTTCAGACATAGCCTTCAATGGTTCCTGCCGCCTATCCACCATATACCATGGGAGTTCACGTCCTCCCGAAAATGATGATCGTCATAGCGCTTCATGATGTTAGGCCATCATTGATGACTCCAATTCCAAACATATAGACACACAGTGGTGGTAATTTGTCATTTCCAATCCAACAGAAGCCACATGACCTGTAGTTAGTAAAACCACAGAGAGAATATGATTTTGTGACCTTCACTGATTCACTCTTAGATGTGAATGTGTAGTTTACACAAGAGGAGAAGTTTTCAACTACAGTGATCCCATTTAAGGCAATTCTGGGATAGCAAGGCAAGTCTCCTTTATAGTAGCAGAACTTGATGTTCTCAGCTCCCTTCTTGTAGCTGCCGCCACACGATTCTGATGTCTCATTAACTTGGACATCGTTCAAGAACAATGTCAGATTAACATTCCATAGATATGGCTCTGCTGATGAAATGCTTGGTGCAACAGTTGTATCAATCATACTGGAGGCTCCTGGTCTGTGGTCATTAATATCACAGACGGCACATGATGTTGTTATATTCAGTATTTCTTTCTGGGGTGTAAATATGTGGCACACACATGGAGAGTGGTTTGTGGTCACAGTAATCCCATTAAAGGCAATTCTAGGATAGCATGGCATAGCTGTTTCAGAACAGCACAATCCTTTGATGTTTTCTGTGTTCGCTATAAAGCTGCTGCTGCTACACAATCCTGACCAATTATAGGTGTGGACATTATTCACTTGCAATGACAAAACTGCTTTGTTTACATCATAAACCTCTGGAAGCGAATCATTTATGGGACTAATAGTACAATTTAATCTTCCATCGGGGATATCTTCATTGAGTCCCCAAAAAAAGGTCTTTGGTTAAAAAGCACATATGCTTTTGAGTTAAACACACAATGAGCCCACTTCATAGATTCAAACTGATCCTTGCCAATGCCATCCGTTTGCACAAGTTAGGTCCTTAGCTACCAACGTCACAAATGTCTGAAACGAAGCCATCCAATTAACGACTTTATCTACAGCGAAGGTTAACGAACTGTGAACAAACATTTATGTTCAAACCCTTGAAAACATTTTCAAAAATCTGCCAACTCGCAGCAATAAAATATATCCTGTTGTTCAATGTAAACATTGCTTAGTCCATAGCTCGAATATAAATAAGCTGCCATTTTGGTCGTTTATTAATGATATGTTTATGTAGCCATTCGATTATTATGAACATGGTGTGAAGTGTTTTATGCAAGTAACTATATAAGTAAGCCAGCACACTAATAACATTAGATTGAATATGCACCACAGAAAGAAAAAGCAGAATAACTCAGGTCAAAATAACATTTCAGAAAATGAAAAACTTCATATGCAATAAAACTATGTCAATAGACGTGAGAAAAAGAGTTCATCAGTAACACCAAATTTGACCTATGAAAGCGAATCATTGACAGTAAACAAAGAAATGAAAAGACTATTTGATAGCACAGAGATGGGATTTCTCAAAAGAATGTTGAAATTTCCCTGGACACTTAAAAAGACCAAGGAGGAAATTCTCAAAGAGGCCAACACAAAAAGTGTGCTGCTAAGAAACATCAGAAAGAAACAATCAACATTTTTCGGGCACATCATGAAAAGAGGAAAGTTACAACTGGCAAAATACAGGTAAAGAGGGATTGTGGACGACAAAGAGTGTAAATACTAGATAGCTTGGTGGCATGACACAGAAAACAATCAACAACAGAATTGATGTTTATAGAAAATTGTGGAAGGATATGATCGCCTACGCCAACCGGTATGGCACATGATGATAATGATGATGATGATATAAATAAAACGCATATATGTGGGTATGTTTTATTTGAGAAATCTGTATAAAGTAATTCCATTAGTAAATTTGTTGTAAATAATTGGATTAGTCAACAAGGAAAGAGACAAAATAGATATGGATGTCGGTGGATTAACTAAATAACAGGCATGGTGTTGGGCCCCATGCACGGGACACGCAACAGAGCTTTGTTAGGAACACTCCATATTCCCTTTGGCGCTGAAAGGCCACAGGTGCGGAATAAAGTAAAAGTAAAATTAAAGCAAGAAAATAGGAAGCGACAAATACCGTACGTTACAAGATTTGACGGCGACAGTGTAAGACTTGTATTGAATTACATTTCTTGTGTTTAGAAAAAGATAGGCGCAAAAGGGAATATCGTTCAGGGTAAAGCTAAAAAAATAAACTGAAAAATAAATGTTTTTTTTTTTTTTTTTGCATGGGCCAATAATATGGAGATAGTGCTTTCACCAAAACGCACTACCTTGTCTCCACCCTTCTCCCAGCTCCTCTTTGAATAGTTCTGAAGGAGGGACAAGGTCATTACATTACGAACCAAAGTTGAGTTGCAGGAGATGCCAGAGGTGAATAATACACACTGCCTTAGGGTTCCTCCCATCGGATTTTCTATCTTTGCTGACTTCCGGAGCCTTCGATCTCCCCCATGTCTTCTCACAACTAATAGGAAAACAAAACAAAATAACAGATCAACCGAAACGTTATATATTTTGTTGTTTCCCAATGAGTTTATCTACCCAATACATTCTTATGTTTGTGTTTACAAAGATGACGGAAAGGTCCAACTAAGGCATGTAAGTTCCGGCAACGTGTGGGAGTCGGTTATGTCGGTGTTTCTTTGTTGGCATCATATTTTTTTATTTGTGACTCGCAAATTCTCGTTTCCCTGTTCAACGGAAGTGCTTATCAATATTGTTCCAAGTTGGCTGGTGATACTTAACTGTTTATCACCAAAGAATTTAGTATTATAAATAGTGCAAATTGCGATTGTATATGTGCATGTATATATATATATATATATATATATATATATATATATATATATATGGGAGCCGCGATAGCTCAGTGGTTAGTGAAGTGGAAAACAAAGGACAAGAGGTAGGGTTCGATCCCAACCGACGGCTTCCAGGTTCACCCAGCCTTAAGTGGGTACCGGATTTTTTTCTGGTAAAGTAAAGCGGCACGGGAGTAATACCGACCACATTACCCCAAAAATCATGTGCCGAAGGTCTGTAAAAGTTATGGTCACTAACACCATATTCCCTATACGCCACTTGGTGTGACGGGGCTCTTTACATTTTTAAATATATATATATATATATATATATATATATATACATCCACACACACATACATAAACACATGCATGCTACTAATCAAGTAGTGTAATTGTTATTTTTTATTTCGTGCGCCGACGATTGCATATCTTTCTCGGTTGCCCTTATCCTTTTGAATGGGCGTTATTTTATGATTTAGAACCAAGAGCTGATATCTGCGCCTTTCTGCCACGTACAACCGATGTCAGGAAACAGTTTTGTATGTAGACAAACAATAATAACATAATATTATTATAGAGGGAAGCTTCTGAGGGGATAGATAAGCGAAACATCTCAGAGGAGGAGGTATGTTTACAGCACCCAGGAAAAAAAAACCATCACAAATAATCAACATTTAAAAAATGAAGAACGATATATAGTCCGAAGCAGGTTCGAACCGAATCTTCTTGGCAGAGCTCATTGCCACGAGATAGCAAGCGCTGGAGCACACGACCAGTTCAGTTTTGTATGTGCCTGTTAGTCTTTTCTCTTCGCTTTTGTATGTGCCTGTTAGTCTTTTCTCTTCGCTTTTGTATGTGCCTGTTAGTCTTTTCTCTTCGCTTTTGTATGTGCCTGTTAGTCTTTTCTCTTCGCTTTTGTATGTGCCTGTTAGTCTTTTCTCTTCGCTTTTGTATGTGCCTGTTAGTCTTTTCTCTTCGCTTTTGTATGTGCCTGTTAGTCTTTTCTCTTCGCTTTTGTATGTGCCTGTTAGTCTTTTCTCTTCGCTTTTGTATGTGCCTGTTAGTCTTTTCTCTTCGGTTTTGTCTCGCTTGGCTTCAAATGTTAATTAATGCACTTGCGGGAGGTGACCAATTGTGATTAATGTTGTCACAATGATCAAGAGAAAACAACCAGGTTTGGGTGTCCTATCACTTTCAGCCCAGGTGCAATTGTGCTTGGCCTCATGTAATGTTAAGAGAAGTCAATTAACGTAATTAATAAACTTACATCAGCGGTAGATCAAGAAAAAGGTGATCAAGACATCAAGGAGACCTTGAACATGACAACAGAAGAAGTGGGAGATCTTGTTAAAGCAGAGATTCTTTCTGACGGGCTGTGGCAATTACAACGTTCTGTGGGAGATTTGGCTAGAGACAGATATTCTTTCAGACAGGCTGTGGTGATTGCAACGTTCTGTGGGAGATCTGGTTAGAGACAGAGATTCTTTCAGACAGACTGTGGTAATTATAATGTTCTGTGGGAGATCTGGCTAGAGACAGCGATTCTGTCAGACAGGTTGTGGTGATTGCAACGTTCTGTGGGAGATCTGGCTAGAGACACAAATTCTTTTCAGACGGGATATAATGAATGCAACGTTCTGTGGGAGATCTGGCTAGAGACAGAAATTCAAATTCTTTCAGACGGGATATGATGAATGCAACGTTCTGTGGGAGATCTGGCTAGAGACAGAGATTCTTTCAGACAGACTGTGGTGATTGCAACGTTCTGTGGGAGATCTATCTAGAGACAGAGATTCTTTCAGACAGGCTGTGGTGATTACAACGTTCTGTGGGAGATCTTGCTAGAGACAGAGATCCTTTCAGACAGGTTGTGGTAATTACAACGTTCTGTGGGAGATCTTGCTAGAGACATAGATTCTTTCAGACAGACTGTGATAATTACAACGTTCTGTGGGAGATCTTGCTAGAGACATAGATTCTTTCAGACAGGCTTTGGTGATTGCAATGTTCTGTGGGAGATCTGGCTAGAGGCAGAGATTCTTTCAGACAGGCTGTGGTGATTACAACGTTCTGTGTGAGATCTGGCTAGAGACAGAGATTCTTTCAGACAGGCTGTGGTGATTACAACGTTCTGTGTGAGATCTGGCTAGAGACAGAGATTCTTTCAGACAGGCTTTGGTGATTACAACGTTCTGTGGGAGATCTGGCAAGAGACAGATTCTTTCAGACAGGCTGTGGTGATTACAATGTTCTGTGGGAGATCTGGCTAGAGACAGATTCTTTCAGACAGGCTGTGGTGATTACAATGTTCTGTGGGAGATCTGGCTAGAGACAGATTCTTTCAGACAGGCTGTGGTGATTACAACGTTCTGTGGGAGATCTGGCTAGAGACATAGATTCTTTCAGACAGGCTTTGGTGATTGCAATGTTCTGTGGGACATCTGGCTAGAACAGAGATTCGTTCAGACAGGCTGTGGTGATTGCAACGTTCTGTGGGAGATCTGGCTAAAACAGAGATTCGTTCAGACAGGTTGTGGTGATTGCAACGTTCTGTGGGAGATCTGGCTAGAACAGAGATTCGTTCAGACAGGCTTTGGTGATTGCAACGTTCTGTGGGAGATCTGGCTAGAACAGAGATTCGTTCAGACAGGCTTTGGTGATTGCAACGTTCTGTGGGAGATCTGGCTAGAACAGAGATTCGTTCAGACAGGCTGTGGTGATTGCAACGTTCTGTGGGAGATCTGGCTAGAACAGAGATTCGTTCAGACAGGCTGTGGTGATTGCAACGTTCTGTGGGAGATCTGGCTAGAACAGAGATTCGTTCAGACAGGCTGTGGTGATTGCAACGTTCTGCAGAGTAAATGCGACTGGATGGTGAATAAACTTACGAAAATCAAATGGATGTACATGGCAGGTGCATTATTTAGGACAGTTTGTTTGACAAATATGAAGCAAATAGTGAACTGTTATTGCAATAAAGGCGATGCGACACAAGTGAGCAATGACCTTCATATGTTTTCTGTTGTATTCTGAACATGAAAGTTCGTTTCAAGCCTTGACTAACTGACCCTACTAGTTCATCATGCAACATTTCTGAATCTTGTTAAAAGAATTGTCTGGTTTTTAAAATGTCCTACTTCGTTTGTAGGCCCCCCTTTTCACATCAGTCATTAATGCTGCAATCTTTCTCTTTAACTTCATTGCTTCACACTCTTCGTAGATGCTCATGTCAATAGGAGTATATAAAACTGATACATTTATTTAAAGTAAAGTAACTTTTATTTTCACTTTACAGCGAGCATATTATGAGATCAATAGTAGGCAGGAAAGGAATTAAAGTCAACGGTCACAACATAAATAATTTGTGATATGCGGATGACACAGTCTTAATAGCAGAGGCAGAGAATGAACTACAAGAAATGATAGACATAATGGTAAACGAAAGCAACAAAAGAGATCTCAGTCTGAATAGTAAGAAAACAGAAGTAAAGGTCATATCAAAGAAACAATCATCACCATCATGCAGCATAAAAATAAACAGGACTAATCTGAAACAAGTGCAACGTGTCAAATAGTTGGGCACAATAATAACATTAGATGGAAGATGCACCACAGAAATAAAAAGCAGAATAGCTCAGCCCAAAAAAAAGCATTTCAGAAAATGAAAAATATTTTATGCAACAAATCTATGTCAATAGAAATGACAAAGAGTTCGTCAATGCTGTATAGAACCAATTCTCACCTATGCAAGCAAATCATGGACAGTAGACAAACAAATGAAAAGACGATTAGAGGCCACAGAGATGGGATTTCTCAAAAGAATGTTGAAAGTTCCCTGGACATCTAAAAAGACCAATGAAGAAATACTTAAGGAGGCCACACAAAAATAGAGTTGCTAATAAACATCAGAAAGAAGCAATCAACATTTTTTGGGTACATCATGAGAAGAGGAAAATTGGAATACTTGGTTACAACTGGCAATATAAAAGGAAAGAGAGATCGCGGACGACAAAGAGAGAAAATACTGGATAGCTTGGTGTCATGGCATGGAAAACAATCAACAACAGAACTGATATGAGTCACTGTAAAAAGAAGATTGTGGAAGGACATGATCGCCAATGCCAACAGGTTTGGCACATGATGATGATGATGAAAGTAAAGAAGCCTGTCACGCCAAGTAGGCGTGTATGGAATTTGGTGTTAGTGACCATAATGTTTAAAGACCTTCGACACATAATTATGGGGTAATGTCGTCGGTACTACGCCCGTGCCGCTTTACTTTCCGAGAAAAAAATCCGATATCCATTTAAGGCTGGGTGAACCTGGAAGCTGTCGATCAGGATCGAACCCGGCCTCTTGTCCATTGTAGATCAGTTCACTAACCACTGGGCTATCGCGGCTCCCATTTATATATATATAACAAACAGGTGGACTCGAAAAACACGAGCAAGAGATAGCTTGCACAAATCTTCCTTGCTATTTTTCGTTACTTTCTTCATTACTACTCTTCTTTGTTAATTGTCGATATTACTCTTTGATGTTATTCTTCGTTGTTACTCTTCGTTGCCTGTTTTCGTTACTACTCATTGTTGCTACTCATCGCGGCTACTCTTCGTTACTACTCATCGTTGCTACTCATAGCTGCTACTTTTCGTTGCCTGTTTTCGTTACTACCCATCGTTGCTACTAATAGCTGATACTCTTAGTTGCCTGTTTTCGTTACTACTCATCGTTGCTACTCTTCGTTAACACTCTTCGTTGCTACTCATCGTTGCTATTCATCGTTGCTACTCATCGTTGCTACTCTTCGTTGCTACTCTTCGTTACTACTCATCGTTGCTACTCATCGTTGCTACTCATCGTTGCTACTCTTCGTTGCTACTCATCGTTACTACTCATCGTTGCTACTCATCGTTGCTACTCATCATTACTAATCATCGTTACTACTCATCGTTGCTACTCTTCGTTGGCTGTTTTCGTTACTACTCATCGTTGCTACTCTTCGTTACTACTCATCGTTGCTACTCCTCGTTGCCTGTTTTTGTTACTACTCTTCGTTGCCTGTTTTCGTTACTACTCATCGTTGCTACTCTTCGTTACTACTCATCGTTGCTACTCTTCGTTGCCTGTTTTCGTTACTACTCTTCGTTGCCTGTTTTCGTTACTACTCATCGTTGCTACTCTTCGTTGCCTGTTTTCGTTACTACTCATCGTTACTACTCATCGTTGCTACTCTTCGTTGCCTGTTTTCGTTACTACTCATCGTTACTACTCATCGTTGCTACTCTTCGTTGCTATTCTTCGTTGCTACTCTTCGTTGCCTGTTTTCGTTACTACTCATCGTTGCTACTCTTCGTTGCTGTTAAAAAACAGAACATAATTAAAGTTTCTTGTGCCCACGCAGGAAATGTTGAACCCTCAACTTGAGCCTCGTAATCTTGACGATTATGTCGTTGAAGAACGTTGTAGTTGTGACTTGGCAGGATTAACTAGAGGCCCAGAAACCCGTTCCTATTCCGACCGATCCCTCGCCTCTATCTCGTTGCAGATCAATAATTCCCTGACCGGTTTCTGCAGAAGCCGGACGGTGGGATAAAAGCCAGCAGGGGACATTATCCATTCTCTAGTCCAATAACCGAAAGATGGGGACGGGCGGTTCTATGGCCAAAGTTAGAAGGAAAGTTTAATGTCCTTGGTCAGTGTACGCAGTTATTGCATTTCTGATATCGCTCGCCGTGATATCATATTTGAGAAAAATGGGAGTAAGATGAAGCGATTATAGTGAATGATATCAATTATTGGAAAAGGGATGATGAGAGTAATTTTGTAGATATTGTTGATGGTAGGGGGGGATCGTAGCAATGCACGAGTATATTAGATATGTGAGAGCGGTGATAACAGCAATGTATATCAGATATGGGAGAGCGGTGATAACAGCAATGTATATCAGATATGGGAGAGCGGTGATAACAGCAATGTATATCAGATATAAAGAATAGTGACACTGTGACCTTCCAGGCATGTCTTAAGAGGCGACTAAGGAGGTTGATCGATGGCTTGACAAGCTGTCATTGTAAAAAAGTATTGTTATGGAAACAGAGCTATAAGTTTTGGAAGCAGTGATCTCTGCAATGTGTGCCATTTTGGCACGCAAGATTTCTGTTTTTTGAGATTGTGGTTTTGCCCTATGTGCCGTCTTCGGCTCGAAAGGACGATAGATAGATAGATATCAGATATGGGAGAGCCGTGATAACAGCAATGTATATCAGATATGGGAGAGCGGTGATAACAGCAATGTATATCAGATATGGGAGAGCGGTGATAACAGCAATGTATATCAGATTTTGGAATAGGGGTGACTATAGCAATACAATCATCACCAGCATGCATCATAAAAATAAACGGAACAAATCTGAAACAAGTGCAAAGCGTCAGATTCTGGAGCACAGTAATAATGTTAATTGGAAGAAGCACCAAGGAAATAAAAAGCAGAATAGATCAGGTCAAAATCGCACTTCAGAAAATGAAAAACGTCTATGTCAATAGAAGTGAGAAAAAGAGTTCATGTGTTCTATACAGAAATAATTTTGACCTATGGAAGCGAATCATGGACAGTAGACGAATAAATGAAAAAGACGATTAGAGGTCACAGAGATTGGTTTTCTCAGAAGAATGTTCAAAGTTCCCTGGCAGCTAAAAATACCAAGGAGAAAGTTCTCAAAGAGGCCAGCACAAAAAGGCAGCTCTTAAGAAACAAAAGACAGAAACAATCAACATTTTTCGGGCACATCATGTGAAGAGGAAAGATGGAATACTTGGTTACAACTGGCAAAATACAGGGGAAAAGTGATCGCGGACGGCAAAAAAAGATAAGATACTAGATAACTTGGTGTCATGGCATGGAAAACTGTCCACAATATATTTAATACGATGCACTGTGGATAGAAGATTGTGGAAAGACATGATCGTCTACGCCTATCGGTATGACACATGATTATGATGAGCTAAAACGTACCTCCTATGACAGCAATTTTATCATTTCCCTATCACATGCGAGACAACCAGCGTCTGCAGCAGTTAATCCCAGCTCGTTTTCGTCATCTTTCACCCACGTTCTGTTATGTCTTTATTATATTAAAAAGAGCATACATATTATGCAATACACATATTATTATGCAGCACAGATCGTATTATATACAAGTTGCACATAGTTATATTATTGTTAACGTTTTCGAAAAAAGATAATCTAGAATTTAATATTTTTGGAAAGTACGGTGTTGTAGATTATCTACAAGGAAAGTGTCATTAGGGTGGGTGTTGATGTCTACAAGGAAAGTGGCATTAGGGTGAGTGTTGATGTCTACAAGGAAAGTGTCATTAGGGGGTGGGTGTTGATGTCTACAAGGAAAGTGGCATTAGGGTGAGTGTTGATGTCTACAAGGAAAGTGTCATTGGGGTGGGTGTTGATGTCTACAAGGAAAGTGTCATTAGGGTGGGTGTTGATGTCTACAAGGAAAGTGTCATTAGGGTGGGTTTTGATGTCTACAAGGAAAGTGTCATTATGTTGGGTTTTGATGTCTACAAGAAAAGTGTCATTAAGTTGGGTGTTGATGTCTACAAGGAAAGTGTCATTAGGTTGGGTGTTGATGTCTACAAGTACAAAGTGTCATTAGGGTAGGTGTTGATGTCTACAAGCACAAAGTGTCATTAGGGTGGGTGTTGATGTCAACAAGGAAAATTCGAATACTTGGCTACAACTGGCAAGATACATGGGAAGAGAGATCGCGGACGACAAAGAGAGAAGTTTGATGGCATGGCATGGAAAACAGTCAACAACAGAATTGATAGTATGCACTTTGGATAGAAGATTGTGAAAGAACATGATCGCCTACATCAACTGGTATGGCACATTATGATATTGGTGATGGTGATGATAATGCTAGCAAATCTCTTACACATACTGAGATATTGGATATTAGAGAAGCGGTTATTATATAAAATATAGAAGTGACGAACTGCCTATCATTATATACCATTCTATACCTGCATGAACTAAGGATTTTGATTGACGCTAAATTGTTGTAGATTCTTTATTATAGTACTTGTCTCTCGTACTAGGGTTACTTTCTATAGAGAATTATCTTACAGTTGTTACATTTTTGCTTTGTCTCCCTCTTCTAGCCACTGGGTCATAGAGGCCGCTTTAATGCATTTTGAACGTTCTCTTTGTATTCTCAACGTTCTTCTATATAAATACATTTCTCCCAAATATGAGTACCTCCGAAGACGGAGATATCTCTGCCTGTGCAGCGAGGGACCCCTGTGCACATGGCTGTCATAGAAAAACGGATTAACACGCAAAATTCAGTTCCTAGTCTCCAGAGACTGCGTCAGAGGTAAAAGTTGGCGAATGTAAAAAAAACAAAAATGATCCATTCCTCAATAACTTCGTCTATTTTCTGTCCGTGACTCAACCTAGCATGACCTATTTAAACCTGGAGAACTCCCATTCTTTCTTCAGTTGACGGAGACATTTTGCAGAAATTAATTTTCTGCACTTTGCTTAATATTATATCTTCTTTGGAAATTCTACATTCTTATCCAGAGCTACATCCTTATGTGTTTGAAGTGATCATTGTCCCAAGTTTTTGAAAGACGTTAACTTTATCCATTACTGTTTCATTTATTTTTATCTTGAATTTGGGTGGACCTGTTATCTATAGAGCAACCGCCACTTATATTTTCTTGTTGTCTACAACGAAGAATCTTCAGCTTTTCATGAACACAGACCCTCTTTAAACATCTGTTGCCGTGGACCGTCAACACTTTACTCAAGTTACGCCCTAGAGAGCATACAAATATTTGTTTACATTTTATCATTAAGAGTCTTTACATTTGGACAGACGTAGTAAATAAGTGGATGTCTATGTCAGCGAATCATTTCAGGGGAAGAGGTATGTTTACAACACTCGGAATAAAAAAATAATCAACAACAGAAAAAAATCAAAGAACAATAGACAGCCCAAAGCAGGACTGAACCCGTACTCCTCGACACAGCACCTTGCAACAAGAAACAAACGCTAGAACACACGGCCAAACTAAGCTTTCATTGCTTTCTTCAATTTTAAAAAAATGTAAAGAGCCCCGTCACACCAAGTGGTATACAAGGAATCTGGTTTTCGTGACCATGATTTGTACAGACCTTCGGCACATGATTTTTGGGGTAATGTGGTCGGTATTACTCCCGTGCCGCTTTACTTTCCCAGAAAAATCCGGTACCCATTTAAGGGTTGGGTGAACCCGGAAGCCGTCGGTTGGGATCGAACCCTACCCCTTGCCCTTTGTAGTCCAGTTCACTAACCACTGAGCTATCACTGTCTCTCTGTGTTTAGATGTATCTCTTTGTGTTTGAACATGCGGGGGCACGTGGAAATGAAAGAGCGGACAGGTTGGCTAGCTGCGCTATTGTTGAGGACGGTCAACTAATGGATCGGTCGAACATCATCAGTGACCTCCGAGATGTTGGAAGGGGACAGGACTTCGACAACCACAAATCCACGTCACTCCTTCGGATGAAAGAAATGGGAGCTGAGGTTTGCACAGCCAGAAATGAGAAACCAAGTGGGCGTATAAGAAGACTTATCAACCAACACACAACTGGAGTTGTCGGTCGCTGGACATTGCGGGATTTTCTGAATAGGGGATCTGAGCACCTATGGACATGTTCGGAGTGCAATGACAATGACCCGCAAATAACTCAATAACTCAATAACATCACAACAATAGTGCTATAACATCACTATCACAAATGTGTTTAGTATTGATGTCTTTGATGTATTCTCATATAAGAAATATAAAGTGTGTAGTGGGTGTAGTAAAGGCTGCAATGTCATCATGGGTACTTGTCACGGCTACTGTTCACATGGGATCTATGGACACGACTGTTCCGGGTCTTGTCTCAGTGTCTGTCCTTTATTTGAGGAAAAATCTGGAAAATGCCTACAATGTAAACATCTTGGCTATACCTGTAATGACACTTGTCCCGATGGTAATTTTGGGCTACAGTGCGAACAGATGTGTTCTGATGGCTGTGACATCATATGTATTCTCAAATGTCCGGACAACTGTTTCAACGACACCTGTGAACAGTCGATCGGGAATCTGTACATGCAAGAGAACGTTCTATGGGTCAGACTGCACTCTC
This sequence comes from Megaustenia siamemsis, assembly GCA_032433765.1. Lineage (NCBI taxonomy): Eukaryota > Metazoa > Mollusca > Gastropoda > Stylommatophora > Ariophantidae > Megaustenia > Megaustenia siamemsis. The sequence goes on along the minus strand of JAVIAB010000125.1, from coordinate 6,238,731 downwards.
AAATCTCCGGACAACTGTTTAACGAAACCTGTGATTCCCACGTTCAGAAGAGTCTACAACAAGCCCAAGCATATGGACACTTTAATGTGTTTCTGTGCTAGACTTGGTTCATTTTTTGGTGTTTTTTAGTGAAGCCATGGCTCATATCTTGCTGTGTTTCTGTCCTAGCCATGGCTCATATCTTAGCTTGTGTGTGCTGCCCATGGCTCATATCTTGGTGTGTGTCATGTTAGTCATATCTCATATCTCGGTGTGTCCGTGTTAATCATGTCTCATATCTTTATGTGTGTCTGTGTTTAGTCATATCTCATATCTTAGCGTGTACCAGTGTTAGTCATATGTCATATCTTTGTGTGTGCATGTCTGGGTTAGTGATATCTCATATCTTTGTGTGCATGTTTATGTTAGTCATATCTCATATCTTTGTGTGTGCATGTCTGTGTTTGTCACACCTCATATCCTTGTGTGTGCATGGTTATGTTAGTCCCATCTCATATCTTTGTGTGTGCATATCTATGTTAGTCATATCTCTTATCTTTGTGTGCATGTCTATGTTAGGCATGTGTCATATCTTTGTGTGTGCATGTCAATGTCAGTTATATCTCATATCTGTATGTACATGTTTATGTTAGTCATGTGTCATATATCTTGACGTGTGTCAGTGTTAGTCATGTCTCGTATCGCTGTGTGCATGTCTGTATTAGTCACATCTTTGTGTGTGCATGTCTGTGTTAGTCACATCTCACATCTTTATGTGTGTATGTCTGTGTTTGTCACACCTCATATCCTTGTGTGTGCATGGTTATGTTAGTCCCATCTCATATCTTTGTGTGTGCATATCTATGTTAGTCATATCTCTTATCTTTGTGTGCATGTCTATGTTAGGCATGTGTCATATCTTTGTGTGTGCATGTCAATGTCAGTTATATCTCATATCTTTATGTACATGTTTATGTTAGTCATGTGTCATATATCTTGATGTGTGTCAGTGTTAGTCATGTCTCGTATCGCTGTGTGCATGTCTGTATTAGTCACATCTTTGTGTGTGCATGTCTGTGTTAGTCACATCTCACATCTTTGTATGTCCGTGTCTGTGTTAGTCACATCTCATATCTTTGTGTGTGCATGTCTGTGTTAGCCACATCTCACATCTTTGTGTGTGTATGTCTGTGTTAGTCACATCTCACATCTTTGTGTGTCCGTGTCTGTGTTAGTCACATTTCACATCTTTGTGTGTGCATGTCTGTGTTAGTCACCTCTAGTGACTCGGGCAGATGGTGCTCGTAAACCTGGGAGGGCCTACCATCTAAGGGCAGAATCCCCATACAGAAAAGACAATCTGCTGCCTTGCAGGAAGATTGGGGACAATCAAAGGCTAGGGAAAGCAAACCCGAATAAAATGCTGGCTGAAATCGGATGCACTGGGCCACTGGCGCAGAACACAGTGCAACGTATTAACGGGCGTTCAGTGAGAGTGGATCTGATAGACTCTGTTTGTGATGTTCTGTCTGTGGGGGCGATCAACACAATTAGCCTGACAGCTGACTTCATATGAGAGTCTGGAATCCTTACTCTGATTGAGTCCTGAACGCAGAGAGAGAGATATATAAGAAATATAATGAAGATACAGACCTTCATTCATGGATGCTTGCGCAGAATTAAAGGATGGAAATGGCAGGACAAAATCACTAACACAGAATTATGGAAATGTTCCTGTCAAACACCAGTGGATAAAGAGATACAGCGAAGACGATGTCGCTGGATAGGATCACAGTCGGGAAGATAACTGACAATGTTACAACACAACAAGCCCTTTTTTGGAATCCCCAAGGAAAAAGACAAAGAGTTAGACCAAAATATTCTGGTAGAAGACAGATGGAAGCAGAGATGAAGATGATGGGGAAGACATGGAATGATTTTAAAAGAATGGCAAGAAACAGAACGGAAGGAAAGTGTTTGTTGAAGACCTATGCTTCACATGGAGCTGAAAGGTATAAGTAGAAGAAAAAAAATATATAAATTATTCCTGATTATTTAGAAGCACATTCTAGCTGTGCATATTTTACACTTCTAAAAATATTTTAATGCATTCCAATTTGTTTATACTTTAGATTTATAAAACACTTTAATGCACATACAAACACTGTTTATTTGGTTTAATTTATGGAATAATTTAATGTAGATTCAGACCGTTTATATTTTAAATGTCTAAAAACACTAATATTTTGGATGTGAGAATCTTATATCAGAAAGTGTTTAGTAAATCAGTTTTTGAAATGTTCGCTCTTCCTATCACTGATTTACTAAAGAATCATTAATCCGAGCATTTATGAAGATAGACAGACAATATAGATGAAGTTATTACAAATTGGATAAACCTTGCCCTCTTTCACATGAAATAAGCAATGTTAAGACTCAGTAGAATCATGAGCAGTTCAGAGCATTTTTCTGAATAGTGCAGTAGTTTCGGATAATTTCTCTCATTAATACAAAAGGTTGGGATAATTTGTATCATTAATGCAATAGGTTAGGATAATTTATCTCATTAATGCAATAGTTGAGATAATTTCTCTCATGAATGCAAAAGGTTAGAAAAATTCTCTCATTAATGCCATATGTTGGGATAGTTTCTCTCATTAATTCAATTTGTTGGGGTAATATCTCTCATTGATGCAAAAGGTAAGGAAAATTTCTTTCATTAATGTTATAGTTTCCGATAATTTCTCTCATTGTACTGGTTCAGACCATTTCTCTCATTCATGCAGTACAATTAATAGGATCACAACTCACATGCCACTTGTAAATAAACACCAAGCATCGTGTGCTCATTAACAACAGAATAACTACTCTCACCCACTCCACCCCCATAACACATGCTTAACTTGATAACATTATTTATTAATGGCCGCCGTTATGGATGTTATCTTCTGTTATCGGTATCAGCCCTTATTTCCCTCTTCCTTTTCAATCAATGATAGGCTTAGTATGCAACAGAGCCTCTTCAACTGCCTTGTCAGTTCGAATGCCCTGATATATTGATTGTTAAAACGGACCTTTCCGCACTTCGGGCAGACCCATTAGTAAACATTACATTACATTTCAGTGTTGAAATCATAATCACAATAAACAAAGACGTACTCGGAATGGTCAGGTAATTTAAATAGATGGGCTACTCTGTGATTTGTGTAGCGCCGAGCAAACAAAAATAGAAGTAACATTAGAAGGAAAGAGAGCTATTTTATTAGACGATCTTGAACCCAACTGTGTGCTGCCAGTGTCAGACCTTAGACTGAAGAACTATCAGGAAAATAATCATCAGAGAAGTGAAGCGTGTCAGACGCATGACAGGAAACAGCCTGAGAGATAGGAACAGAAATGAAAAATTATGAAAAAAAGAATAGGAACGTAACTAGATACTGAATACATAAAGCAACAACAGATCAAATGGTTCGGGCATATGATTAGGCATCAAGAATTAAATCTAATACAACCGGTTACCAACTAATGATACGAGAACACCAGACCAAGAGGCTGACCAAGAAAAAGGTGGATAAACGGAATACTTGAAACAGTCGGAGATATAACAGCAGAAGTGGTCAATAGAAGACCAAGAAATAGCTAACTATATCTCCCCTAGACACCGGCAGGTAAAGAAAGAAAAAAAGAAAGAAAGAAGGAAAGAAAGAAAGGAAGAAAGAAAAAAAGAAGGAAAGAGAGAAAGAAAGAAAGAAAGAAAGAAAAAAGAAAGAGAGAAAGAAAAAAGAAAAAAAAGAAAGAAGAAAGGAAAGAAAGAAAGAAAGAAAAAAAAAGAAGGAAAGAAAGAAAGAAAGAAGGAAAGAAAGAAAGAAAGAAAGAAAGAAAGAAAGAAAGAAAGAAAGAAAGAAAGAAAAAGAAATAAAGAAAGAAGGAAAGAAAGAAAGAAAGACAGAAAAAAGAAAGAAAGAAAGAAAGAAAGAAGGAAAGAAAGAAAGAAAGAAAGAAAGAATGAATGAAAGAAAGAAGGAAAGAAAGAAAGAAAGAAAGAAAGAAGGAAAGAAAGAAAGAAAGAAAAGAAGAAATAAAGAAAGAAAGAAAGAAAGAAAGAAAGAAAGAAAGAAAGAAAGAAAGAAGGAAAGAAAGAAGGAAAGAAAGAATGAAAGAAAGGAAGAAAGGAAGAAACAAAGATAGGAAGAAAGAAAGAAAGAAAGAAAGAAAGTGGTTATTGTCACTGGCTCAAGACATGAGGTTTTATTTCAAATTGCATCTGCGTCCTCACAAGACTCAACAATATAGGGAAAGGCAAAACCATCTCCATAAAAATAAATATCAGATCATGACAAACAGTAATCACAGTTGTGGCATCTCTACTTCAATGCGCATGCGAAACATGGACACCTAATTGTGATCTTGAAATAAGAAATCATGCTCTGCAGATGAGATGGTACACAACGATCTTGCACAAATCTTATATAGATCATATCACATATCTTATATAGATCATATCACATATCTTATATAGATCATATCACATATCTTATATAGATCATATCACATATCTTATATAGATCATATCACATATATTATATAGATCATATCACATATCTTATGTAGACCATATCACATATCTTATGTAGACCATATCACATATCTTATATAAATCATATCACATATCTTATATAGATCATATCACATATCTTATATAGATCATATCACATATCTTATACAGATCATATCACATATCTTATATGGATCATATCACATATCTTATATAGATCATATCACATATCTTATATAGATCATATCACATATCTTATATAGATCATATTACATATCTTATATAGATCATATCACATATCTTATATAGATAATATCACATATCTTATATGGATCATATCACATATCTTATATGGATCATATCACATATCTTATATAGATCATATCACATGTCTTATATAGATCATATCACATATCTTATATGGATCATATCACATATCTTATATAGATCATATCACATATCTTATATAGATCATATCACATATCTTATACAGACCATATCACATATCTTATATAGATCATATCACATATCTTATATAGATCATAGCACATATCTTATATAGATCATATCACATATCTTACATGGATCATATCACCAATGGGGTAGTCATCATTATCATTATGTGCTATACCAGTTGTCGTAGGTGATCATGTCCCTCCACAATCTTCTATCTACAGTGCAATGTATCAGTTCTGTTGTTGACTGTTTTCCATGCCATGACACCAAGCTATCCAGTATTTTCTCTTTTTGTCGCCCGCGATCTCTCTTTCCTTTTATTTTGCCAGTTGTAACCAAGTATTCCAACTTTCCTCTTCTCATGATGTGCCCGAAAAATGTTGATTGCTTCTTTCTGATGTTTTTTAAGAGCTCCCTTTTTGTGTTGTTTCTTTGAGAACTTTCTCATTGGTCTTTTTAGCTGTTCTGGGAACTTTCAACATTCTTCTGACAAATCCCATCTCTGTGGCCTCTAATCGTCTTTTCATTTGTTTGTCGACTGCCCATGATTCGCTTCCATAGGTCAGAATTGGTTCTATATAGCACCGATGAACTCTCTTTCTAATTTTTAGAAATTTATAGAAATAAAAAGCAGAATAGCTCAGGCCAAAATGTCATTTCAGAAAATGAAAAATATCTTATGCAACAAATCTATGTCAATAAAATTATAAGACACAACGGCCTACTAAAGGTAATCCTGGAGGGGAAAATACAAGGTAAAAGAGGCAGAGGTAGAACATGACTAACATGGACGAGTAACCTCAAAAGATGGACAAACCAGCCTATGACAACCTGCACCATGAAAGCAAGAGACAGAGCAGAATGGCGCTCTATGGTAGGCAACCTTCGTTGCGGAGATGGCACCCGATGATGACGATGATGCAACAAGTTTGTGTCAATAGAAGCGAGAAAGAGTGTTTAGCGTTGCCATATAAAACAATTGGAACCTACGGAAGTGAATAATTTTCTGTGCGCTTTATGACCCTTTTCCGATAGATTCTCCCTGTACCTGACTTGCTCGTATCCAAAATCTGAAGCTAGGTTATCGTCAACTTGAAGCACGTCGTGGCTACTTGTCAGGCTTCATTAGCATCAGATGCTGGGATTACTTTTGTTTCTTTCTTTGTTGCTTTTGGTCTTGTGGTGCAGTTCTCGTAATTACTCTAATGCCATCATCGGCTTCATTTGCGGTAATGGAATAACAACTCAGTGCAGTATACTGCGTAGCGACCGCATTAGGAAAGGGATTTGTATGTATATGCCGTGAAAACAAACCTGTTGACAGTGCCAGGAAATTGAACAATCACTCAACATGCAGATTTAATCAAATTCCGGTATGTAGAAAATTAATCTAGAGGACTTTTAAGTCATTCTGTTTCTCTCTTATTCTCTATTTCTCTCTTGTGCTTTTTATTTCTCTCTCTCTCTTTATCTCTCATGTTCTCTCTTTATCTCTCTTTATCTCTCTCTCTCTCTCTTTATCTCTCATGTTCTCTCTTTCTCTCTCTCTCTCTCTCTTTATCTCTTGCCTTTTCTCTCTTAGTCTTTTTCCGTTGCCTTCTCCCCTGCGCTCTCTTTTTTCACTTTCTCTACTTCTCTCTTTTTATCTCTCCTTTATCTCTGTTTCTGCCTCTCCTTTTCTCTCTCACTTTTTATCAATCGATATCTTTCTTTCTTTCACTCTTCTCTTCTATCTTTTTTTCTCTCTTTCGGTCTCTCTCTCCTTCTCAACCTTATTTTCTTTCTCGTTCTCTCTCTCCTTTCTCTCTGTTTCTAAACTTTCTTTCTCTCCCTCTTTCCCTCTCGTTTACTCTACCTTTTCACAAATTCCTTCTTTATTTCCGATAACTCCTCTCATAAGACCTATAGGTCGTTTCAAAATATTTTGAAGGTGTTTAAAATTCCATATCTCTGCAACCAATTGATTGATAATGCTGAAATTTTGCATATGGTGTTGTGATTTTTTGGTCCCAAGAAGTACATTCATTTCCTCACCAACAAACGTATAGTTTTAAATATTCTTTATTTGAAGTATACAAATTTAAGGCATTTTGGTCAAACCATATATTTGGAGGAATTACCGCTTCATATGAGTGAGCACCCACGGACTTGTCATCTTGAACGTAATGCGCGCCAATTTCCCTGTTTTAAGCACTAAAAAACACATAAAACGCGTCATAGTTATAATTTTATATCCGGTGCATCCCATTTCCTGTCGTTTTGTTGTGATTTATGTGCAACGGCGTATCCTAATTATTGGGTAATTTCGTTAAATTTGTGATCTGTTAGTCAATGGGTATAAAAGTAAAGTTCCTTACATTGCAATCAGTGGCAATAAAGGTGTATAAATATTTTTGCATAGAAGCTAAGCGTGGAAATCTGTATCGAAGCATCTCAAAGCCAGAAAAGAGAACTATTCACGCATTGGGTATAAGCAAACGCTTTTTCAAACAAGTGCTTAAAGCTAACGGAGTGTCCAGTTCAATCAAGACTAGGACGCTAGGAAGACAGAAAGTAGTTGATAGTTTTGACAAGGAAGTGATTAGAAGAGCAATTTGTTAAATTTTCGATTCCAAAGAAACAAAGAATTTAAGAAAACTGAAAATTCGACTGAGAGCAGAAAATTACATTTGTTGTGTCGAAAACAACATTATGGAGAACTGTTAGAAGCATCGGTTTTACGTTTAGAAAGTACGATAGTGGTAGAAATGTCATCTGCGAGAAGCCGCACTTAGTTTCTATGAGGAGTAAATATTTACGTGAAGTACGGGAAATGCGTAACCAAGGTTATGATATTGTATTTCTAGATGAATCTTGGATAAATTCTCACCACACAAGTGCAAAGGAATGGCAGTTATCAGATGGAAGTATTAAAAGATGTGTACCCACTGGAAAAGGACAGCGTATTATAATGGCACATGCAGGCAGCCGAAAAGAAGGGTTGGTGAAAAATGCAGAACTTATATTCACCTCTAATTATACTGACAACAGGGACTATCACACCGAGATGAATGGCCATATATTTAGAGAGTGGATTGAAAATACTCTTCTTCCAATTCTAGACAGACCATCCTGTCTGGTAATGGACAACGCGTCGTACCACAACGCTGTGGCAGAAGAAGACAAAATTCCTACATCTACCAGTACAAAAGATGTTATAAAGATTTGGCTAAGAAAGGAAGGAATTCCATTTAACGAGGGATTTTTGAAACCTGAATTACTGTCACTTGTTAAGAAATCGCAAAAGACCAAAGTATTCCAAATAGACAAAATCATTCAACAGCATGGTCATACGTGCTTGAGACTGCCCCCTTATCATCCACAATTAAACCCCATTGAACTCGTTTGGGCAAAAATTAAAGGGCAGGTGGCAGCTGAGAATACAAGTTTTAAACTATGCGATATAAAAGGACTGACATATGCTGCTCTATCACAGATTGACAAAGATTTTTGGTGCAAATGTGAAGATCATGTCTTAAAAGAAGAAAATGACTATTGGAAAAAAGATGGACTATCGTTCGTTCAGCCCAGATTAGTAATCAATATGTTAGACTCCTCTGATTCAGAATAAATGAAATAATAATGGACGTTTTTATATGTCCGCATGATCAATCTTTAGCTAAAGTTGATAACGTTTTGAAAATGTAAAGATTCTTGATATGTGTACTGCAGGCATGCAAAGAAACTAAATCACTTTCATATGTCTTGTTTACGTAAAATAATGAAAGTCACATGGAAAGACATAAAACGAACAATGTAGCTCTTTACAGTGAAGAGGATCCCGTGCTTACATCGGACTCTTTAGTCACATGCGTACCCATAAACAATAACTTTGCTTGATATGTCATGCTCGTTATCGCTCGCAACGGATAATTAATTTTTTAAATGTATTCTTTGTTGTATATTGTTTAAATAGTTTTCATTAATGGAACTGTTTATACGCTGATTTGTTTTAGACCGTCTGTAAAGGCTATAACATTGACATTGTCATAGTATTTTAAAGAAAGTAAACAATAGAAAGTAAACAGTTGATAAACGCCTCCAACTTTCAAGTTGTGTAGAGACGCCTATGTCGAGAAGCTGATTTCCATTAATGTACGGTAAATTATTTTCTCCAGGAGCAAAAAGATTCGTAAATTCACTGAGATCAAAGGAAAGTGCTGCTTCATGATGAAGCATACTTCCTACATCATTAAATTTTGTGAAATCGGTGGGACCTTGGAAAAACAAGGCCAGATGCAAAAAATCAAGTTTGTAAGTGCAGGGAAAGAGGAGATATTTCATGTTATTCGTGAACATTTAGATTTGAAACGACCAATAGTACTACTACAAGCGATGGACGAAAATCTTCACGTGTCCAAGTTAAACGCGTTATGAAACGACAAACTGTTGAAAATAAAATAGTAGGCTGTACCCAGGGCTAAATTAAAAAAAAATAAAATAGTAGGCTGTACCTTGGGCTAAATTTAAAAAAAATAAAATAGTAGGCTGTACCTTGGGCTAAATTAAAAAAAATAAAATAGTAGGCTGTACCCTGGGCTAAATTAAAAAAAATAAAATAGTAGGCTGTACCCTGGGCTAAATTTTAAAAAAATAAAATAGTAGGCTGTACCCTGGGCTAAATTTAAAAAAAATAAAATAGTAGGCTGTACCTTGGGCTAAATTAAAAAAAAAATAAAATAGTAGGCTGTACCTTGGGCTAAATTAAAAAAAAATAAAATAGTAGGCTGTACCCTGGGCTAAATTTAAAAAAATAAAATAGTAGGCTGTACCCTGGGCTAAATTAAAAAAAATAAAATAGTAGGCTGTACCCTGGGCTTAACTGACAAACAAATAGTAGGCTGTACCCTGTACTAGAATTTAAAAATAAAATAGTAGGCTGTACCCTGGGCTAAATTGACAGAGAAATAGTAGGCTGTACCCTGGGCTAAATTGACAAACAAATAGCAGGTTGTATCCTGGGCTAAATTTAAAAAATAAAATAGTAGGCTGTACCCTGGGCTAAAGTTAAAGAATGAAATAGTAGGTTGTATCCTGGGCTAAATCTGAAAAATTAAATATAACAATAATGAACATTATATTGTGTATTACTTAATCAGTTCTCCTGATAAAAAAAGGACAGAAGATATAATATCCCTATCAACATTATTGTATGGTACAGAAACATGGATACTCTGCAGGAATGCTGAGGCTGATCAAGTATGCTGAAGTTCGTCCAAGTATGCTGAAGTTGTTCCAAGTATGCTGAAGTTGTTCCAAGTATGCTGAAGTTGGTCCAAGTATGCTGAAGTTGGTCCAAGTATGCTGAAGTTGTTCCATATATGCTGCAGTTGTTCCAAGTATGCTGAAGTTGTTCCATATATGCTGAAGTTAGTCCAAGTATGCTGAAGTTGTTCCAAGTATGCTGAAGTTAGTCCATATATGCTGAAGTTAGTCCAAGTATGCTGAAGTTGTTCCATATATGCTGAAGTTAGTGCAAGTATGCTGAAGTTAGTCCAAGTATGCTGAAGTTAGTCCAAGTATGCTGAAGTTAGTCCAAGTATGCTGAAGTTAGTCCAAGTATGCTGAAGTTGTTCCAAGTATGCTGAAGTTGTTTCATATATGCTGAAGTTAGTCCAAGTATGCTGAAGTTAGTCCAAGTATGCTGAAGTTGTTCCAAGTATGCTGAAGTTGTTCCATATATGCTAAAGTTAGTCCAAGTATGCTGAAGTTGTTCCATATATGCTAAAGTTAGTCCAAGTATGCTGAAGTTGTTTCATATGTGCTGAAGTTAATCCAAGTATGCTGAAGTTGGTCCAAGTATGCTGAAGTTAATCCAAGTATGCTGAAGTTGTTCCAAGTATGCTGAAGTTAGTCCACGTATGCTGAAGTTGGTCCAAGTATGCTGAAGTTAGTCCAAGTATGCTGAAGTTATTCCATATATGCTGAAGTTAATCCAAGTATGATGAAGTTGTTACATATATGCTGAAGTTAGTCCAAGTATGCTGAAGTTGGTACAAGTATGCTGAAGTTGTTCCAAGTATGCTGAAGTTGTTCCATGTAAGCTGAAGTTAGTCCAAGTATGCTGAAGTGGTTCCATATATGCTAAAGTTAGTCCAAGTATGCTGAAGTTAGTCCAAGTATGCTGCAGTTGTTCCATATATGCTGATATTAGTCCAAGTATGCTGAAGTTGTTCCATATATGCTTAAGTTGTTCCAAGTATGCTGAAGTTGTTCCATATATGCTAAAGTTAGTCCAAGTATGCTTAAGTTGTTCCATATATGCTGAAGTTAGTCCAAGTATGCTGAAGTTGTTCCATATATGCTAAAGTTAGTCCAAGTATGCTGAAGTTGTTCCATATATGCTGAAGTTAGTCCAAGTATGCTGAAGTTAGTCCAAGTATGCTGAGGTTAGTCCAAGTATGCTGAAGTTAGTCCACGTATGCTGAAGTTGTTCCATATATGCTGAAGTTAGTCCTCGTATGCTGAAGTTGTTCCAAGTATGCTGAAGTTGTTCCATATATGCTGAAGTTGTTCCAAGTATGCTGAAGTTGTTCCATATATGCTGAAGTTAATCCAAGTATGCTGAAGTTGTTCCATATATGCTGAAGTTAGTCCAAGTATGCTGAAGTTGTTCCAAGTATGCTGAAGTTAGTCCAAGTATGCTGAAGTTGGTCCAAGTATGCTGAAGTTAGTCCAAGTATGCTGAAGTTGGTCCAAGTATGCTGAAGTTAGTCCAAGTATGCTGAAGTTTGTCCAAGTATGCTGAAGTTGGTCCAAGTATGCTGAAGTTGTTCCATATATGCTGAAGTTAGTCCAAGTATGCTGAAGTTAGTCCAAGTATGCTGAAGTTAGTCCAAGTATGCTGAAGTTAGTCCAAGTATGCTGAAGTTGTTCCAAGTATGCTGAAGTTGTTTCATATATGCTGAAGTTAATCCAAGTATGCTGAAGTTAGTCCAAGTATGCTGAAGTTGTTCCAAGTATGCTGAAGTTAGTCCGAGTATGCTGAAGTTGTTTCATATATGCTGAAGTTAATCCAAGTATGCTGAAGTTGTTCCATATATGCTGAAGTTAGTCCAAGTATGCTGAAGTTGTTCCATATATGCTGAAGTTAGTCCAAGTATGCTGAAGTTAGTCCAAGTATGCTGAAGTTAGTCCAAGTATGCTGAAGTTGATCCAATCATATTAGAGAGTGGCCTCAATACTGTCTTCAGTAGCATCCACACAGGAACAATTTCAGCAGTTCTTGCTTTGATTTTCTCTCCCTGTATTTATGTTCGACATTTCAAAATATCATTGTTTATGCTTGTACCTTTATCAGTGCTCTAAATTATTTGTCCATCTATCCGGAATAATTTAGCAAAAAACGAAAGCTCAGTAGTTCGTGGGTAATTTCAGAAAGTTGAGCTATATTGTTTTAGTATTGTTTGTTGTTACTTTGATTTTTTTTTTGTTTGCCTATTTCTTGGGGAGACACGATCCGTTCAACCTCCGACTAAGTATAATAGGTTATATTTGACCGCCTTTGCCATCCAGAAAAAAAAGGTAAAATCAAATTTGATATAACATTTATTTTAATGATAGCAGAATTTCAATTTGGGTTACTAACTTCAGGCTCTCCATAAATAACAGTTTCTTTGTAAGAATTCAAGGCTTGCTTTTCATGCTAAATGTTAACGTGGGTGATACGTTTCATGTCCACGTCCGAATGTACTAGGCACTTGATCTCATTGGGTCTTATCCAAACCCTGACTCAAACTAAAATGTAGATCTGTCAGGCTTCCTAATATATGAGATGTTGAACTTACATAAGCTCCTGCCTTTGCAAGCATTTTTTTGGTGGGTGGGGGGGGGGGGAATTCTCGACAATTACTTTTGTAACTTCCTTCATATGACATCGTCATCGTTCCCTAACATTTTGTGTTATTGACTGGTGTTTCTGTGGCATTGCACTCCACATTTTGTTATTGAATGTTCTCTCTGTAGCACCAGATCTCATACTTTGCGATTGGATGGTCTTTCTAGGGCACCAGATCTCATATTTTGCGATTGGATGGTCTTTCTGTAGCACCATATCTCATGCTTTGCGATTGAATGCTCTTTCTGTAGCACCATAACTCATACTTTGCGATTGGATGGTCTTTCTGTAGCACCAGATCTCATATTTTGCGATTGGATGGTATTTCTGTAGCACCAGATCTCATATTTTGCGATTGGATGGTATTTCTGTAGCACCAGATCTCATACTTTGCGATTGGATGGTCTTTCTGTAGCACCAGATCTCATACTTTGCGATTGGATGGTCTTTCTAGGGCACCAGATCTCATATTTTGCGATTGGATGGTCTTTCTGTAGCACCAGATCTCATAGTTTGCGATTGAATGGTATTTCTGTAGCACCAGATCTCATACTTTGCGATTGGATGGTCTTTCTGTAGCACCAGATCTCATACTTTGCGATTGGAAGTTGTTTGTCAGGCATTTTATCTGCTATTGTGTGATCTTTCTTTCTACTCCCTTAGATAGATCTCATGTCTGATAGCTTGAAGCTTGAATCAATTTGTATCTTCCATCAATTGCCTAAGGCTTTAATCAATTTGTATCTTCCATCAATTACCTAAAGCTATAATCATTTTGTATCTTCCATCAATTACCTACAGCTTTAATCAATTTGTATCTTCCATCAATTACCTAAAGCTTGAATCAATTTGTATCTTCCATCAATTACCTAAAGCTTTAATCAATTTGTATCTTCCATCAATTACCTAAAGCTATAATCAATTTGTATCTTCCATCCATCACCTAAAGCTTTAAGCAAACTATTGTTTCTATTTTTTTTTTCTTTTCTCCTCCATATTCAGCTTTACTGCAGCTTGGCAATTGTGTGCATTTCTTTGCCCTGACCCCTTTAACCATACCATTTTTAAAAATGTCTTTCTTTCTTCTTCCTATTATGAATGCTAACTGGGGTTTTGATACCCTTGTCTCACTTGTTCCTGTCTTGACTATAATAAAACATCGACATCCTATTATTGAAGCACTGATATGTTTCCCTTTATCTGCTAAATAGTAGTTGCTATTGTTGATATAATCCACCTGCATCGCCTTCGCTGTGGTTTGTGTGGCTCCGTATTGATTGTCAGGGATCGGTGGCAAACGGCATTAAGTATTCAGGTCAAATAATTAACGTGGTGTGGCGTTAGCGTAGCCTGCAGCGCTCGATTGGACAATCTCTGGTTAAAAAAAAACGAAAAACGAAACTAGTATCGGCTTATTTGACAGTGACTACAGCTGCGGGTCGCCAGCTCTACTAGTCCCTCACGCTGAGATTGTGGCTGGTGCACGGGCAGCCATTCTGTAACCTCGCTTTGATCTATCCTGTTGCCATGGTGAGTGTAATTCTAGATTTCTTTACTTCAAAGGTTAAATCACTGTCGTCTCGCTGAATATTCAGCCGCAACAGGTGTTTTGTTATCTTTCAGAATTATGTTTGCCACTTTAGGTTACACCTTGTGTGTCGCCAGTGATAATGAAACACACGGTCTGGCTTTGAAGTATTGTATTTGTACATTAATAATACAAATAACAATAATATCTGAATGAAAATTGTTATTTACGTGTAACCAGTCGGTGCTGAGTAAATAATAGATAATCACAGAGTATAAGGTGTTAAATATCGACGCTCATTAAATGTGACAGCTTTTGTGTTATTTTACTTAATGTTACCTAACTTTTACTTAGCTTTCATATATTGAATATATCTTTTTTTTTACAATAAAATCATGTGATTACTTTTGAAGTAAATTGTTTCAGATTTCCTGTCATATTCACGGTTTCTTCTTCTCACTGATACTCTAGATGACTTGCATATTTGTGTTGCTTCCAGCAAGATCAAAGACACAAGCTTCTTCTATTAAACGTTTAAACTCATTAGAGGGCGTCGTATCTTTAAACTTCAAACATTTTGTGGTAAAAAAGTGGACTTTGCATCTCAGGAAACTCTCAAATTTGAAAATATTTAAATATTTGATCTTATTATTTCGATCATTAATTACTAAAATATCCTCTTCTCTCCCCCCCCCCCCCCTTTCCCCCTTTTCGTATTTAACTGGATAAATATAACTTTTAGCTTAAATTTGTTTGTCTCATTCTTTAAAATGTATAATTTTTAAAGTAAAAAAAATACACATAGATCTTGACTTGTAGCTGTTAATGGAAGGAAGTCATCTACATATCCTGAGTGTATCGCGAGCCTTTTGAAATCAGAACTGTTCGCTAGCCTGGGGTATGTGTCCTATTGGTAGTGTTAGCCCTCGACGCTTCAGGAATTATGAATTTGTTATTATCCATAGAGTATGCCCCTTCTCAAACCCCAGCAGCCATAATGCCACCTGTCGTTGGAGAGTAGTGACACCTATTTGCGCTCTGTCCTCATTAAATAATCGAATCATTTTATATTTTTCTGTGTGCTTGTTGCAGTGCTAATTCTAATGTTTCTTGTGTCTCTATTTCTTATTTTCTCTTTTCTAGTGACTGTAACGTTTCCTCTTATGCATCCCAATTCACATATTGTAATACCTCAATATTTCACCGAAATACGGACCTTGTAATGTTCTATTGTATTCATGGAATCAGTGTCATTACAGTCGGGGCATCCCCGTATCCGCTCCATCACCCATCCCAGCATGTCTAGAAACGTATGCAGACTGATTGTTCCTGTAAGGTGTTGATTACAGATGCATCTGTTTTTTCCCCACTAAGAACTCCGGATCGATCAGATCCCATTTCCACCTTTAGACTCCTCATTGTCCACCTTTAGACTCCTCAGTCTCTCAATATATACATCATTGTCCACCTTTAGACTCCTCAGTCTCTCAATATATACATCATTGTCCACCTTTAGACTCCTCAGTCTCTCAATATATACATCATTGTCCACCTTTAGACTCCTCAGTCTCTCAATATATACATCATTGTCCCACCTTTAGACTCCTCAGTCTCTCAATATATACATCATTGTCCACCTTTAGACTCCTCAGTCTCTCAATATATACATCATTGTCCCACCTTTAGACTCCTCAGTCTCTCAATATATACATCATTGTCCCACCTTTAGACTCCTCAGTCTCTCAATATATACATCATTGTCCCACCTTTAGACTCCTCAGTCTCTCAATATATACATCATTGTCCCACCTTTAGACTCCTCAGTCTCTCAATATATACATCATTGTCCCACCTTTAGACTCCTCAGTCTCTCAATATATACATCATTGTCCCACCTTTAGACTCTTCAGTCTCTCAATATATACATCATTGTCCACCTTTAGACTCCTCAGTCTCTCAATATATACATCATTGTCCCACCTTTAGACTCCTCAGTCTCTCAATATATACATCATTGTCCCACCTTTAGACTCCTCAGTCTCTCAATATATACATCATTGTCCCACCTTTAGACTCCTCAGTCTCTCAATATATACATCATTGTCCCACCTTTAGACTCCTCAGTCTCTCAATATATACATCATTGTCCCACCTTTAGACTCCTCAGTCTCTCAATATATACATCATTGTCCACCTTTAGACTCCTCAGTCTCTCAATATATACATCATTGTCCCACCTTTAGACTCCTCAGTCTCTCAATATATACATCATTGTCCACCTTTAGACTCCTCAGTCTCTCAATATATACATCATTGTCCCACCTTTAGACTCCTCAGTCTCTCAATATATACATCATTGTCCCACCTTTAGACTCCTCAGTCTCTCAATATATACATCATTGTCCCACCTTTAGACTCCTCAGTCTCTCAATATATACACCATTGTCCACCTTTAGACTCCTCAGTCTCTCAATATATACATCATTGTCCCACCTTTAGACTCCTCAGTCTCTCAATATATACATCATTGTCCCACCTTTAGACTCCTCAGTCTCTCAATATATACATCATTGTCCACCTTTAGACTCCTCAGTCTCTCAATATATACATCATTGTCCCACCTTTAGACTCCTCAGTCTCTCAATATATACATCATTGTCCCACCTTTAGACTCCTCAGTCTCTCAATATATACATCATTGTCCCACCTTTAGACTCCTCAGTCTCTCAATATATACATCATTGTCCCACCTTTAGACTCCTCAGTCTCTCAATATATACATCATTGTCCCACCTTTAGACTCCTCAGTCTCTCAATATATACATCATTGTCCCACCTTTAGACTCCGCAGTCTCTCAATATATACATCATTGTCCCACCTTTAGACTCCTCAGTCTCTCAATATATACATCATTGTCCCACCTTTAGACTCCTCAGTCTCTCAATATATACATCATTGTCCCACCTTTAGACTCCTCAGTCTCTCAATATATACATCATTGTCCCACCTTTAGACTCCTCAGTCTCTCAATATATACATCATTGTCCCACCTTTAGACTCCCAGTCTCTCAATATATACATCATTGTCCCACCTTTAGACTCCTCAGTCTCTCAATATATACATCATTGTCCACCTTTAGACTCCTCAGTCTCTCAATATATACATCATTGTCCCACCTTTAGACTCCTGTCTCTCAATATATACATCATTGTCCACCTTTAGACTCCTCAGTCTCTCAATATATACATCATTGTCCCACCTTTAGACTCTCTTCTTTTAAGGAATGAACGGACCAGGTACGGACACATCTTATTTAATATTTGTATATTTGTTGTTTAACTGACGTTTAAGTTATGACCAACTTAGAAGGCATCAGTTTCGATCTGACATCATTGTACCAGTTCCACAGTCAAGTCTTCCACCCTGTATGCCGCTGTCTCCTAGGTAACGTCAGTCACAAGAATGGCAATTGGAGTTTATCGAACGTTTCATATCGGTTATCTACCAATTTGGATTTCAAACTTCCTTATAGTCTCAAAATATCATCATCATCATTAACAATTATCATGCCTGCTGGCGTAGGTGATTATGTCTCTCCATAACTTTCGATCTTGACAGTTATTTATCATTTCTGTTGCTGACCTTCTGTCAGGCCATTCTCTTAAACTGTCTGATATCTTTTCTCTTTGTTTCCCTTTATCTCATCGTCCCTCAATTTCCCCAGTTGTCACGACATATTCCAGCTGTTCCCTTATCATTACATGGCCAAAATGATGATTGTTTCTCCTTATATTGGAAATTAGCTCTCTTTTTGCTTTCGCCTCTTTCGAACGTTTCATTACTCTACTTAGCTGTCCATGGTATTCTCAACATTCTTCTGTAAAACCAGATTTCTACAGCCTCCAGTTATTTTGCTGTCTTTTGTCCTATTGTCAATGATTCACATCCATATGTTAAGACTGGCTTTACAAAAGATTTAAGAACTCTTTTTCTTGTTTCTATTCTACAAAAATGTATTGCACAGTATCTTCCTATTTTATTATTATTTTTTTTGGAAAGCTGCTTTTGCCTGAATAATTCTGTATCTCACCTCTCCTGTATGTCTCTGTCGTACCATCCGAATTTAACATCTCCATCTACGGAATGGAAATATCTCATACGGTTTGAGCCAAAATATAAAAAAAAATACAAATTATTTTTAAAGCGAAAACAAATTCTTGTGAGTGATTGGAGTAAAAGAGCGATACCTGTATATATGTGGTTGCCAGTTTTGCGCCTGCAAATGGATTTGTTGTATCCTTTACTGAGCTCATTTCAGTGTTTTAATTGAATCGAGATATCACATATAATGGCAGCATGGAAACCAAGGACAATATCGTGGTGTGTGATTATAAAACTGAGGATATTGCAGATTGAATGTCCGGCTGTGTGACTACAAAACTGAGAACATTGCAGATTGAATGTCCGGCTGTGTGACTACAAGACTGAGAACATTGCAGATTGAATGTCCGGCTGTGTGACTACAAAACTGAGAACATTGCAGATTGAATGTCCGGCTGTGTGACTACAAAACTGAGAACATTGCAAATTGAATGCTTGGCTGTGCAGATTTAAACTAACTTCAACAGCACATTGAGCTTTCTAAACGGGCTCCAAACACCAGAACTCGCCGATGTTGCGCTGCTAAGAGAGTTCACATCTAAAATATAGACATCAAGGAAAGCTCTGGTGTCGTTACAGTGCCTTTACTCTAACAACGACACTCGTGGCACCATTACATCTTTAAGTGCAGCATTCGGAGTGAGAACAACAGAAGAGAGATATTTTTTCAGAGCTCAAACTATAATGGATCAAGGCACAACTGGTTAAACCGTATAGGAGTGTCACAAGTTTGTGCGTTGCCAGTAGACAGAACTTCACTTACATTATAGAAATCAATACTCTTTTAGCTTCGCTTCATTGTGTGGGCACGTTATCGGTGAGTGAGTTATTTTTGATGTGCTACGATAAGTTTGCTCGCTTACAAAGATATCGACATATTCAACGTTTAATATGTTGCTTTTTATCAAAATGCTATGTTAAATGTTACACTTGTGTATTAACCAAGGAATTTTTTTCCGGAGAAAATTTACAGACATGTGAAGCTGGCTTTAGAATGAGATCTATGTGATTTCCTGGAGTAAGGGATGAGCACAATCACATCAAATATCCATGTTGCTCTTATAATTGTTGATGTTTTTACTTAGGATATTTTTTGCAATTTATTTTAGTGTGACTGTTTTATAATATTGTTATCCACAAAAACAATTTATGTTTGATGAATAGAAGGTAATATTTAAATAATTTGCAAAGGAAATGTAAACATTGGCAGACTCTTATCACTTTTTGTAGAGAAATATCATCTACAGCAACAACGCAACTTATCACTCAATGTTCTAGACTTCCCAAACCTTCCTAACAACTCGTCAAGTATCACTTAAGGTAGAGAAACTTCAATAAACGCAGCAACTTAACACTTCTTTTTTCTTTCAACCCCCTGTGGAGCATGAGTCAACAAACACTTTCCAAACCGTTCTGTTTCTTGCCAATCTATTAAGATTATTGCATGTCTTTCCCACTATCTTCATCTCTGCTTCCATCTGTCTTCTCCAAGAATATTTTGGTCTTCCTCTTTGTCTTTATCCTTGGGGATTCCACAAAAGGGCATGTCGTATAACACTCTCAGTTGGCTTCCGCAATGTGTGTCCTATCCAGCACCATCGCCGTCGTTGTATCTCTTTATTCACTGTTATGTGACTGTTACTTTTCCATAATTCTATGTCAGCATCCACTAATGTAGGACTGTATGTTCATGATTGTCATTTTTCTTGTTTTCCATGTTTCACAGCCATATAATAATAGGACTGACTTAACACTGGAGTTGAAAATTGTTATATTTTTGTATTTAGCCTAATTTTTTGGATTTCCAGATGTTTCCCAGTGCAACAAATGCTCCTCTTGCTTTTGATATCCTTATTTTGGTATCATTTCTGTTCCTCCTTCGTTGTTTATATTATTGCCCAGATATTTATGGGTTGTACGTCTAGTAGAGGTATTTCCCCTATTGTTATTTAGTTATTATCAACTGCATTAATTATCATAATCTTGGTCTTATCTCTATTTATTTTCAGTCCCAGATATTGTGATCTCTCATCAAGAATGCTGATGTTGTCTTGCATCTGTTGGTGATTATATGATAGAAGAGTATGTCATCAGCACAGTCTAAGTCATTAAGTTACTTGGTCAGTGACCACTGGATTCCATTTCTATTGTTTTGAGTTATTTTCATAATCCAATCCATTGCCAGTAGAAAGAGAAATTGAGATAAAAGATATGGATGCCTTACTCATGTTCTTATTTTAAATACTTGTGTTAGCTGCCCTTCGTGCAAAACACTACTTTCATTCATTCATACATTGTTCTTGTCAGGTTCATATCTTTATGGGGATTCCGTAATGACTCAGCTTCTTCCAAAGTATTTTTCTGTCTAAACTACCAAATGTCCAATTTTCATTTAAGGTAGAGGAACTTTCCAAATAAAGCAACTTATCACTAAAAGTATAGAAACTTCACACACTGCAGCTCTGTTACTAACACCTTTGAAACTTCACATGTAACTACCTCCAACTGAAAGTGTATACATTTGTTATAGCTCTTACAACTTAGAACTATATAAGGAGATTTTATTTCCCGTTTATAGTTTTAATAAAGCTACATAATCTTCACATTTCACATAACCAGTCACCACATCAGAATTCAAAATCGTCACATTTCACATAACTAGTGACCACATCAAAATTAAAAATCATCACACAACTAGTCACCACATCAGAATTCAAAATCGTCACATTTCAGTCACCACATCAGAATTCAAAATCTTCACATTTCACATAACTAGTGACCACATCAGAATTCAAAATCTTCACACAACTAGTCACCTCATCAGAATTCAAAATCTTCACATAACTAGTCACCACATCAGAATTCAAAATCTTCACACAACTAGTCACCTCATCAGAATTCAAAATCTTCACACAACTAGTCACCACATCAGAATTCAAATCTTCACACAACTAGTCACCACATCAGAATTCAAAATCTTCACATAACTAGTCACCACATCAGAATTCAAAATCTTCACACAACTAGGTACCTCATCAGATTTCAAAATCTTCACACAACTAGGCACCTCATCAGATTTCAAAACCCATAAACCTGCTCACTTTGTATATAAACATAAAACTAGCAAACAAAATAGAAAATATTTCTCATGTAAATTGTTGATAAGTAATTAGTAAAAGTAAAGAGCCTCCTTCACACCAAGTGTCGTATATGGAATACGGTGTTAGTGACCATAAATTTTACAGACCTTCAACCCATGATTTTTGGGGTTATGTGATCGGTATTACGCCAGTGCCACTTTAATTTCCATGAAAAAAATCCGGTACCCATTTAAGACTGGGTGAACCAGAAAGCCGTCGGTTGGGATCGAACCCTACTTCTTGTCCTTTGTAGTCCGAAGTGATGGCTTACTACTGAGGCTTGTGTAGTTTACAACAAATGTAATAGCAAATGTAAATATTACAGGTTTTTTTTCAGATGGATATCTTGTGAATAAAACGATATATATATTTCATAATTTACATAAATTTAGACTGATAATATATGAACTTTACAGGGCATATAAATAGAAAAATATTTTGTGTAAACTTTCACTGTAATTAATTTACGACAGAAGTTTTATATAACTTTTAAGGGCAAATAATTTTCGACAAAAATTTTATATAAACTTCTCTGTGCTTACAATCTGATAGTGAAGTGTCACAGAAACAGCACAGTGTACACACCATGCGAATGAAGGAGGATTAAGACAATCTGCGCTTCCACATGCAAGAACTATTCTGATCTTGATCGGGAGACAGATATAATATATATTCTCGCGTCACGTCCTCATGCTTTCGTTGTTCGAGATTAAATATAAACACGGTCACATGACATTGTGATTTGGCACGTGATTTCTGTGGGAAAAAATAACGTGGTTTTGATATTACTGCGGCGTATTCTTTATTCAAATATTAACAGAAAGCGGATGTGGTCAAGTGTTTCATTACATTCGCTTGTTCGGTGATCTACAGATGTTTTGGCATGCGCATTATAGAATAGAACATTGAAATGCAAAAATGGTGCTATTCAAACAGGATTTAGGATCTACGCAATTAGGATCTACGTTGGTCGTCTTCGTTTGGAGTGTGGTGGGCCTGCTAGCTTGCCAGGCTTGTTACAGTGAGGCACAGAGGTCCAACTCTGACAAGAATTTGCGAGGGTGAGTTTTGATTTCATATTCTCGTCATTTTGTGATTAATTACTGAAACTTTCATTATGTTGTCACAATTTGTATCCAGACATAATATTATGCTCTATCTTTATTCGCTGTCTAAGACAACCCTTGTTTACTCTAATTCTTCATAATATTACAATCCCAGATTTAATATTCTTATTATAACATTTTTTTTTTGCCTGTATCCAATTTCCGATCATTTTCATAATTCATTTGTACATCCTTTATGATTGCCCGTATGATATTTTTATGATCCTTTATGATTCTCATTTACAATACTTAATTTCGATGCATGTTTATTTATTATTTGTTTGTATTAAACGTTTTTATGTTTCATGCTTTATTATCTTGCTTTTGAATGTTTTATAGCATTTTCCTTTATTAGCTTCCCTAACGATTCTTCAATATGATCGATTTTTCTGAAGGTTTTTTGTGCTATACAGAATGTTACATTATCCTCACGTCTTCTCTGTCTTAACGATAACCTTTAGTCTGTCTCTATGTTTGTCTTCCTGCCTTCCTGCATATCTGTCTGTCTATAAGTCTATATGACTATATGTATATTTGTCTGTCTGTCTTTTTGTCTGTTTCTTTGTCATTCTGTCTATATACCTATATGTATAGGTAGAATTGAACGGAAACAAAAGATAACAAACAATAAAGTTTTAAAACAACTGAAAATAAAATGAGAACTACTAAATACAATTAAGACAAGACAATTGAAATTTTTGGAGCATGTTAAAAGACACAACAGCCTACTACAAGTAACATTGGAAGGAAAAATACAAGGTAAAAGAGGCAGAGGCAGACCAAGACTAACATGGACGAGTAACATCAAAAGATGGTCAAGTCAATCTATGACAGCCTTCACCATCAAAGCAAGAAACAGAGTAGAATGGCGATTCATGGTAGCCAACCTTCGTTGCGGAGAAGGCACACGATGATGATGATGATGATATCTGTATGTCTGTCTTTCTGTCTGTATCTGTCTGCCTGCCTTTCTGTCTATATGCCTATATGTCTATCTGTATGTCTATTTGTGCACAAGGGGAAGTAATAAACAAGTCACAAAATTATCCGGTTTAGCAGGAGAATTTAATTGGTAGATTGTAGTGGAGCCATGATGTGGTAGCTATATCCCACTTAATGATTTCGTTAGGTAGGAGTGCTGAACGTTGCATGCGCGGCTACAGCGCAGTAACGAAACGGCTACTAAACTAAAGGAATGTATAACCGACTAATAGCGTGCTGTTGTGCGTTTATGTTTTATGAAACTGAAAATTGGGACAAATATATTCTGCTAAGGACATTCATAAGGAATTGTTATATGTTTGTGCGTTTATGTTTTTTGAAACTGAAAATTGGGACAAATATATTCTGCTAAGGACATTCATAAGGAATTGTTATATGTTTGTGCGTTTATGTTTTTTGAAACTGAAAATTGGGACATATATATTCTGCTAAGGACATTCATAAGGAATTGTTATATGTTTGTGCGTTTATGTTTTTTGAAACTGAAAATTGGGACATATATATTCTGCTAAGGACGTTCATAAGGAATTGTTATATGTTTGTGCGTTTATGTTTTTTTATACTGAAAATTGGGACATATATATTCTGCTAAGGACATTCATAAGGAATTGTTATATGTTTATGCTGGCAATTGCTGGTCCCCTAAACGGTACATTGTTGGGTATAAAAAGTGTATCAATGAGAACCAACATGTTTAATGATGTCTGACCTGTTCAAATTGCAACAAAAGCGTCTGTGCGGCGGGTGCTGGAGATGATTAGAGGCGATAGGCGAGTAAAGATAAAAATCTAACAACTGCAAAATACTGATCACATGGTTTCGTTAACAGCATATTGCATGACCAATTGAATTTCTGGGTAGCGTTCTTACGGTGGGCACCCTGAGCGCTCAATGAAATTCTGCATTCGAAATCAGAATAAAGAATTATATGCGTCAGAAATTTGATCATTGATAAAACGAAGGGATAAGTGTTGGTGAGTATTATGTTGAGATATAGAGGAAATATTGTGGTAAAAAAATAACATTTTTCAAGCACGTGTTGTATTTAGTTTTGTTTACATCAAACTGTGACTAAATTATTGTCTTCCCCTCCTGTGTGGGTGTATATATAGCAAAGTAAAGCGCCCACGTCACGCTAAGTGGTGTATAGGGAATATAGTGTTAGTGACCATAAATGTTACAGACTTCGGCACATGATTTTTGGGGTGCTGTAGTCGGTATTACGCCCGTGCCGCTTTACTTTCCCAGAAAAAAATTCGGTACCCAATAAAAGCTGGGTGAACCGGAGCCGTATGTTGGAATCGAACCCTAACTCTTATCCTTTGTAGTCCAGTTCACTAACCACTGAGCTATCGTGGCTCCATACATATATATATATATATATTTATTTATATACAGAATAGACTCAATAACAGCAGGCAAATCTTGGCGTGCAACCAAATGGAAACACAGCTGTAACAGATAGGTGACGAAGCTGCTGGACATTGCATGAGTTCAGAAGGGTCCAGAAAAACAATCACAAGAAGTATGTGGACGACTCCCCAGGGAGGACTGAAGAGAGCCAGACTAGAACAAGAAAGAGAAAGACTGGGGACATAAATGAGTAATATAAGTTCGATCTAGGATAGCTTGCGAAGAATGGCCACGGAGTGGAGGAATGCTTTGTTACTTTACAAGGTGGCATGCAGTAGCCGTGTCTGAGTAGTTTGTTTTGTGGCTTTATAAAGTGATAGTAAGCGGCAGTGACAAAATAGTATTTTTTGTCCCTTTACAAGATGATTGTAAACGGCTGTGACTGAATAGTTTGTTTTGTGGCTTTACAAGACAAGAAGATACCTTCGGAGCTTCAAAACAGGTAACACAGATTTTTCAGGAAAAGTAGAGCGGCCTGGACGTATACCTACCATGAAATGTAACGTCGGTTCCTATACATTAGGTCACAACATTCCCCATACGGCGAGAAGTAACATTTATAATCTTTACAACATAAACATATGTACAGAAGCCACTGACTGTTTTAATGAACTGTTGCACAGAAGCCACTGACTGTTATAATGAACTGTTGCACAGAAGCCGCTGACTGTTTTAATGAACTGTTGCACAGAAGCCACTGACTGTTTTAATGAACTGTTGCACAGAAGCCGCTGACTGTTTTAATGAACTGTTGCACAGAAGCCGCTGACTGTTTTAATGAACTGTTGCACAGAAGCCACTGACTGTTTTAATGAACTGTTGTACGGAAGCCACTGACTGTTTTAATGAACTGTTGCACAGAAGCCACTGACTGTTATAATGAACTGTTGCACAGAAGCCACTGACTGTTTAAATGAACTGTTGCACAGAAGCCACTGACTGTTTTAATGAACTGTTGCCAAGAAACGAACATGTATTATATAACGATCTTTGTAATCGTCGCCTATGCAGTCGAATAGGACTTGCACGGAGCGACCTTATCAACAGCATTTTATCGATGCATTTTAGGAATTCATGTGTCAAATTTTGGAATGGAAATGGTGAATACCTGACTGCAGTGAAACTGGCTTAGTTCATAGAATAGAATCGAGCAGCATAGAATCGAGAAGAGTGGAATAGAGTAGAGTAGAATAGAATAGAGTAGAGTAGAATATAATAGAGTAGAATAGAGTAGAGTAGAATAGAGTAGAGTAGAATAGAATAGAGTAGAGTAGAATAGAGTAGAGTAGAATAGAGTAGAGTAGAATAGAGTAGAGTAGAATAGACAATCACCGCAAACTCTTTGTTCCTTCATCATGTGCCATACCGGTTGGCGTAGGTGATCATGTCCCTCCACAATCTTCTATCTACAGTACATCGTATCAGTTCTGTTGTTGACTGTTTTCCATGCCATGTCACCAAGCTATCCAGTATCTTATCTTTTTTTGCCGTCCGCGATCACTTTTCCCCTGTATTTTGCCAGTTGTAACCAAGTATTCCAACTTTCCTCTTCTCATGATGTGCCCGAAAAATGTTGATTGTTTCTTTCTGATTTTGTTTAGGAGCTGCCTTTTTGTGTTGGCCTCTTTGAGAACTTCCTCATTGGTCTTTTTAGCTGTCCAGGGAACTTTCAACATTCTTCTGAGAAATACCATCTCTGTGACCTCTAATCGTCTTTTCAGCTGTTTGTCTACTGTCCATGATTCGCTTCCATAGGTCAGAATTGGTTCTATATAGCACCGATGAACTCTCTTTCTTATCGCGGTGAGGGGACCATAACTGGCACAAATTATGGGCTGCTCTCACAACACCATCCACCACCTGCTCCAATGGCTTCACATAACCCTGATAGGGGGCTAAACGGGAGCTTTGTTCCTTAAGTAAGTCTATATATTCATATTTGAGTTATAGAAAAAAAAAGTAAAGTGCAGGCAAATACGTATAGGGAATATGGTGTTAGCGACCATAATTTTTATAGACTTTCGGCACATGATTTTTTTGGGGTAATGTGTTGGTATTACGCCCGTGCCGCTTTACTTTCCCAGAAAATAATCTGGTACCCATTTAAGGCTGGGTCAACCTGGAAGCCGTAATCAGAAACGTACTCGACATCTTGTCATTAGTAGTCCAGTTCACTAACCCCTGAACTGTCGCGGTTCCCTTATTTCAGTTGCGCTTTAAATAAACAAGCCGCGATAGCTCAGTGGTTAGTGAACTGGACTACAAAGGACAAGGGGTAGGGTTCGATCCCAACCGACGGCTTCCGGTTCACCCAGCCTTACATGGGTACCGGATTTTTTCTGGGAAAGTAAAGCAGCACGGTCGTAATACCGACCACATTACCCCAAAAATCATGTGCTGAAGGTTGTAAAATATAGGGTCACTAACACCATATTTCCCTATACGCCACTTGGCGTGACGGGGGTACATTACTTTTTTTTTTACTTTAAATAAACACGTGAAACTTCACACTGTATTGTACGTGTTCTACAAACTCCAAGTATTTGATATTGCCTATCCACTGTAAACAATAACACGGTCTTACATACTTCCACGCACGTACGCACGCACGCCTCACACACACGTACGCCCATCTCACACTCATTGCTCAGGTCGAACAATACAATGCAGTCAACAACAAGATATCCCGCTGAACGCCTACAAACACGCACCTCCCACTCCCGACTATAATTCACCTTTTTTTTCACCTACATACATGTATGTCTTTGCGTCTGTCAATTCCTTACCCTGCATGATCTCTATCCATCTATAAAGGCTACTATATGCCTATTTATCATCCATATATATCCATATTTATCTCGTCAGTATCCACTGACACATTTCCGGTACAGTCGTTTCCAATAAATTCTCAGAAACTTATCTCGCGTCCCTCATTCCATCTGACTGAGCTCTCAGCTAGCCTCGAAACTGATTGATGACTCGTGCGTCTGACTGCATGCTCATTGCCAAGAACCGGGGAGCCAGGCTGTGCGAATCAGACGTTATTCTCTCTTCTATATTCCATCCGAGCCAAGTTATAAATCTATCCACTTTTATGACAATCGGTCGAGTTCATTTTTGTGGCGAATTGAGACTGCTTTCTGCGTACATGAGGAAATAGGAAGCGACGAATGTCTAAATTCGAGGGAAATATATTCATGGCCGGATCTTTGTCCGCGAGTGAATTAATTCAGAAATGATCACAAGGAATGAGTTTTGTTAATTGTTGTTGCTATGAGAGGGCGTGGCCAAGTGGTCTCACTTGTGAATTGTTGAACACGAACACGTCTCGGTTAACGCAGATCTAATGAAACTCGTTCTCGCGAGGAGGATGTTTAAAGTATCAAATAGAAGTCAGTGAAAATTAACTCGGGAAAGGAAGGCATGACCTTGTTACCTTCATATTATTTCACAATCCTCTTTATTATGTGCAAGCCTCATTAAATGCTTTCATTAAATTATCATTGCTCATATATAACAAAAGTTTTAGTTGTTATGAACATTTTCCCCTTTCATATTATTTCACAATCCTCTTTATTATGTGCAAGCCTCATTAAATGCTTTCATTAAATTATCATTGCTCATATATAACAAAAGTTATAGTTGTTATGAACATTTTCCCCTTTCATATTATTTCACAATCCTCTTTATTATGTGCAAGCCTCATTAAATGCTTTCATTAAATTATCATTGCTCATATATAACAAAAGTTATAGTTGTTATGAACATTTTCCCCTTTCATATTATTTTTTAAACGAAATGTTTATTTTTCAAAAAATCTACATCTAATCTATGTGTGGGCGTGGCTGACCTTTTAAAGAAGTACTATTTAGCTGTAAGATAGGCAGTAATCGTGCTTGAGTGCCAGCCATGAGCACATCGATCAATCTCTTGAGATAGAAATCCGATTTTTATGAGTTTTTCTATATCTAAATAAAAAAGTGCTTATCTCGTATATAAGTGTGTATGTATTAACGTTAAATAAAGACAATACATTCTGTAAACATATTTGAAAGAAACAAATTAATAAACAGGTTTGATGTATATAGAATGAAGTGTTAGTTGAAACATTGTCCATAATTATAGGAGTAATTTCTCGGTATTATATTATGTTGATTCTTATATTTGTCTATAACAATAACTCAACTACAACCATGCTTGCCGTAAATCACAACATAACTACAACCATGTATGCTGTAAATCACAACATAACTCAACTAATACCAAACATGTTGTAAATTACAACATAACTACAACCATGCATGCTGTAAATGACAATATAACTCAGCTACAAACATGCATGCTGTAAATAACAACATAACTACAAACCATGCATGCTGTAAATAACAACATAACTACAACCATGCATGTTGTAAATCACAACATAACTCGACTACAACTACACATGCCGTAAATCACAACACAACTCAACCACAACCACACATGCCGTAAATCACAACACAACTCAACCACAACCACACATGCCGTAAATCACAACTCAACCACAACCACACATGCCGTAAATCACAACTCAATCACAACCACACATGCCGTAAATCACAACACAACTCAATCACAACCACACATGCCGTAAATCACAACTCAACCACAACCACACATGCCGTAAATCACAACTTAACCACAACCACACATGCCGTAAATCACAACTCAACCACAACCACACATGCCGTAAATCACAACTCAACCACAACCACACATGCCGTAAATCACAACTCAACCACAACCACACATGCCGTAAATCACAACTCAACCACAACTACACATGCCGTAAATCACAACACAACCACAACCACACATGCCGTAAATCACAACTCAACCACAACCACACATGCCGTAAATCACAACTCAACCACAACTACACATGCCGTAAATCACAACACAACTCAACCACAACCACACATGTCGTAAATCACAACTCAACCACAACCACACATGTCGTAAATCACAACTCAACCACAACCACACATGCCGTAAATCACAACTCAACCACAACCACACATGCCGTAAATCACAACTCAACCACAACCACACATGCCGTAAATCACAACACAACACAACTCAATCACAACTCAACCACAACCAGTTAACGTCTGACTAAGATCGAACAAACTCAACAGCAGAAGACAAATACTGATAAAAGTCAAGGTCACATTATTGTACAATAACTGATCAACATTATTTCACGCTAGCATGCACGTTGATTTGTGGCATAAATGACTTTCTTTCGCACAAATGTTGATTCGGCCCTATTTATATAGATGTCTTGCATCGTCCATCTAATGCTATTACTGTATCAAAGTCTTTCTTCGTCATCTTCTTCTTTCTTACGCTATTTTCCTAATTTGCCTTTCAGCTTCGATTGAAGATATAGTTTGTAGTCTTTACCTCTTCCATTGGCTTCTCCCAGTTTTATGATTTCTACTATGCGTAACATTCCATCAATCCATCCTTTTCAATTGTCTGCCTTTCATTCTCGCAGTGTTTGTTGATGTATCATATTTTTATCTTTTATCTGTCACGTAAAATCATTAAATATTTTGTTTCTCTGTGTATTAAACGAAGGGAATTATTCCTAGATTTTTTTTTCTCAGTTCCTCGCGTCCCGTGCGGCTAAAACCACTGTTCCGCTGGCTGAAAAGCCGACGTTCGGTGTTCGAAGCCCGCGGTAGACAGAAAGGATTTTTTCTATCGGGGGTGAAATAAAAATCCTGAGTCTCACACGTCGTGGCGACTGCTTTGACCAAGCGGCCTTTATTTCTCTGGTCCTATCGCTGCCCCTCGTCATACACCAGCAATGGTACTATGTGACGTCAAGATAGAGTTGCTCGCGTCTGATCTTATCTCTCTGGCAGTTTTCCCATCATGCCTTTAATACATTTCATTTCGGTAGTGGTTATTGTTTTTACTGAAGATTTTATTTTTAGAAGTTTATTTTATTACTGAAGATATTAGAAATCGCCAATCAACCACTAATATCTTCAGTAATAAAGAAAAGACGATGGTCATACGTTGGACATGTGATGAGAAGAGATAATAATCGAATAGCAAAGCAAGCCCTCATATGGGAAACAACAGATAAAAGAAAAAGAGGAAGACCCAGGGAGACACTGAGAAGAACATTGATGAGAGAGGCAAGAGCAGCAGGAATCGGCTCCCTCAATGAGATAGAACTGCTTGCACAGAACAGAGACAAATGGCGAGATTTGATAAAATATCTTTAAAAGAAAACTGCTAAAAAAAAAAATAAAAATAAAAAAATTCATATAGGAGAAGGTGTATCTTGGTCTACGCCCTATGGGCCGGTTACGGCTCGAAAGGTAAATAGATAGTGGTTATTGTCCAGATTGTTCCAGAGTCCAGGCTTGGCATTGTTAGTTCAACTTTAGGAATGTTATAGCTTGCTTGTTTTCCTTCTAGCACTATTTCCTTGTATAATAGAAGAGGAGACACCTGTCTGCTAGTTTTATTACTCACGATACAAATGTGTACTTCTTTCTCTTTCTGGGAGAACAAAAAGTTGTAATTGGGAACAGCACCTATAAACCAACATAATCAGCAAATTTGTCAATTGACAACTTCAGCATGGCGGAATTGTTTCCCCTCTTATTTCAAAGGAAGTTAAAGGGCACCGGATTTTTTTCTGGGAAAGTAAAGCGGCACGGGCGCAATACCGACCACATTACCCCAAAAATCATGTGCCGAAGGTCTGTAAGATTTTTGGTCGCTAAAACCATATTCCCTATACGCCACTTGGCGTGACGGGGGTACTTTACTTTACTATTTCAAAGGAAGATAAAAAACTAAATTAACTAGATTAAAATAAATCAAAGTGAAACTAAATCAAAGTGAGCCAGAATGTATCTAAATCAAAGTGAACCACTATATATCTAAATTAAAGTGAACCACAATATATCTAAATTAAAGTGAACCACAATATATCTAAATCAAAGTGAACCACTATATATCTAAATTAAAGTGAACCACAATATATCTAAATCAAAGTGAACCACAATATATCTAAATCAAAGTGAACCACAATATATCTAAATCAAAGTGAACCACAATATATCTAAATCAAAGTGAATCACAATATATCTAAATCAAAGTGAACCACAATATATCTAAATCAAAGTGAATCACAATATATCTAAGTCAAAGTGAACCACAATATATCTAAATCAAAGTGAACCACAATATATATAAATTAAAGTGAACCACACTATATCTAAATCAAAGTGAATCAAAATGAATCTGCACCAAAGTGAATACAAAATAAATATATCTCAACTGAAATTATGTTATTATTTACGTGATTTCCCCTCGCCCCCCCCCCCCAATTTTATAAAAAGTATTATTGCCCCAAAGTTATCTCTGAAGTTATTGTTTTATGTTACTCATACCGTAAATCTGTAACAATAGCTGTTATATTTCTGCTGTTTCTCATGGCGCCATCTTTATTGCAGTTATTCATAACTTCTATGTCCCAATCTCTGTTAATGCAAATCATTATTGCCATCACTGGTTCTTTAAAATAGGACCTCGTAAAAATAGCCAGCGTTTAACTAACGATAATCGCACTTCACACATCTGAAGCGAATATCTGTGTATAAATGCATTACGCGCATAGTTGTATTGAGATTTATATGGCAAAATTGGACGAGAAAAAAGGTATTGCACTGCTTAAGATATAAGACCAAAAGCTGGGCTTGCCTCAAATAAAAAATATTATTATTTATTATTATTATTATTTGTAATGATTGACCTTTGAAGTTACATGGATGGAAGCATTAGTTCATACAATGAACAAAAAATGTTGCAATGAAGGTTAACTACAACTTGATCTTAATCGTGAATCTACCAGCTCCGCTTGTCGTTGCATTTGGCTTGTAGTGCTTTCCTTCATCCATTTCTATTCTAGGCGAGATGATCCGTCTTATCAATTGAGTCTACCATCTTTGCTTCTCTTATCAGTGACTTTTTCAGTGTCAAAAAAAGACTTTCTCTCTTTTTGTATCTTGATGTTTTCCCACACAAGTGCCTGTTTTTAACTTCTCTTGTTGTCTTTTCTCAACACATTCTCTATATATGTCCATCTTCTATCTCTAGTTGTGGATGAGATCGCTGCTTCCATGGCCATTAGTTAATCGTATTCCGTTAAACTCCATACGGAGCACAGGACTTCAACAAACACGTCCACCTCCACACGGAGCACAGGACTTCAACAAACACGTCCACCTTCCTGTGGAGCACAAGACTTCAACAAACACTTTCAGCTCCCTGTGGAGCACAAGACTTCAACAAACACTTTCACCTTCCTGTGGAGCACAAGACTTCAACAAACACTTTCAGCTCCCTGTGGAGCATAGGTCTTCAACAAACACTTTCAGCTCCCTGTGGAGCATAGGTCTTCAACAAACACTTTCAGCTCCCTGTGGAGCATAGGTCTTCAACAAACACTTTCAGCTCCCTGTGGAGCATAGGTCTTCAACAAACACTGTCAGCTCCCTGTGAAGCATAGGTCTTCAACTAACACTTTCAGCTCCCTGTGGAGCATAGGTCTTCAACAAACACTTTCAGCTCCCTGTGGAGCATAGGTCTTCAACAAACACTTTCAGCTCCCTGTGAAGCATAGGTCTTCAACAAACACTTTCAGCTCCCTGTGGAGCATAGTTCTTCAACAAACACTTTTAGCTCCCTGTGGAGCATAGGTTTTCAACAAACACTTTCTAAACCCTTCTATTTCTTGCCATGCTTTTAATTTCATTCCTGTAGATGTGCAGTTTCATGTGCATGTTGACTCTTACATGAGTCAGATCAGGTTGTTTGTACACACAGTTAGATGATGAGTAAGATGTAATTACTTGTACACTTGAGTCGGATAAGGGTTTTGTACACATAAATCTGCTTATATAGTATGTACATATAAGTACGTTTTAAAAGTTTCTTTGCACACGATCCAGATAAAGTGTCATGTGCACAAAAGTCTGCAAGGATTGCTTGCGTACAATTGTCAGAAATTGTTACTTAACATAGGTAAATTCTGTGTAAAGTTTTTGAACTGTCGTGTTTTAGAATTTACTGTTTGTACACATGAGTTACAAAGGGCAAGGGGTAGGGTTCGATCCCAACCGACGGCTTCCGGGTTCACCCAGCCTTAAATGGGTACCGGATTTTTTTCTGGGAAAGTAAAGCAGCACGGGCTTAATACCGACCACATTACCCCAAAAATCAAGTGCTGAAGGTCTTTAAAATATAGGGTCACTAACACCATATTCCCTATACGCCACTTGGCGTGACGGGGGTACTTGACTTTACTTACACATGAGTTGGACATGTTGGGTATGTTCATAATTTAGAATATAGTACTTATACACAAGAGTCACAATA
The DNA here is from genome assembly GCA_032433765.1 of Megaustenia siamemsis. Lineage (NCBI taxonomy): Eukaryota > Metazoa > Mollusca > Gastropoda > Stylommatophora > Ariophantidae > Megaustenia > Megaustenia siamemsis. The sequence goes on along the minus strand of JAVIAB010000125.1, from coordinate 6,204,066 downwards.
AAATATATCACAATTAGCCATCAACACATGCTAAGATGCCATCAGATTCGAGGGCCGATATCGAGAAGAAAATAGATCGATGGAATGTTACAAACAACACTAGTAAGCATAACAGCAGGAGAGGTCAACGGAAGAGGAAAACACCGCAAACCACATCTCTCCCCGCGAGGCTGAATGTCTAATGTGGAAGGACATGAAAGAAACAACTGAGAACAAATAAGAGTCGACACTGATTGCGTGTACACATGAGTTAAGACAGATTACTTGTACAATGAGTCAGGTCAGATTGTTTAAGTGGGTCAGAACAAGTTATTTGTACACATGAATCATGACACAATGACAAGACGCCATAACAACATATTGTAATACCGGAAAAACCTGTTAATTTCTCTATCAAAGCACACATTCCTTAATTTGCTTGCACATATCTCTCTTATTCCTAGCACACTAAATAAAAATCTCTCTTATTACTAACACACTAAACACATATCTCTCTTATTCCTAACACACTAAACACATATCTATCTTATTCCTAGCACACTAAACACATATCTCTCTTATTCCTAGCACACTAAATACATATCTCTCTTATTCCTAGCACACTAAATACAAATCTCTCTTATTACTAGCACACTAAATACATATCTCTCTTATTCCTAGCACACTAAATACATATCTCTCTTATTACTAGCACACTAAATACATATCTCTCTTATTCCTAGCACACTAAATACATATCTCTCTTATTACTAGCACACTAAACACATATCTCTCTTATTACTAGCACACTAAACACATATCTATCTTATTACTAGCACACTAAACATATATCTATCTTATTACTAGCACACTAAATACATATCTCTCTTATTCCTAGCACACTAAATACATATCTCTCTTATTCCTAGCACACTAAATACATATCTATCTTATTACTAGCACACTAAATACATATCTCTCTTATTACTAGCACAATAAACACATATCTATCTTATTACTAGCACACTAAATACATATCTCTCTTATTCCTAGCACACTAAATACATATCTCTCTTATTCCTAGCACACTAAATACATATCTATCTTATTACTAGCACACTAAATACATATCTCTCTTATTCCTAGCACACTAAATACATATCTCTCTTATTCCTAGCACACTAAATACATATCTATCTTATTACTAGCACACTAAATACATATCTATCTTATTACTAGCACACTAAATACATATCTCTCTTATTCCTAGCACACTAAACACATATCTATCTTATTACTAGCACACTAAACACATATATCTCTTATTCCTAGCACACTAAATACATATCTCTCTTATTACTAACACACTAAACATATATCTCTCTTATTCCTAGCACACTAAATACATATCTCTCTTATTACTAGCACACTAAACACATATCTCTCTTATTACTAACACACTAAACGCATATCTCTCTTATTACTAGCACACTAAACACATAACTCTCTTATTACTAGCACACTAAACACATATCTCTCTTATTACTAGCACACTAAATACATATCTCTCTTATTACTAGCACACTAAACACATATCTCTCTTATTACTAGCACACTAAACACATATCTCTCTTATTACTAGCACACTAAACACATATCTCTCTTATTACTAGCACACTAAATACATATATCTCTTATTCTTAGCACACTAAACACATATCTCTCTTATTACTAACACACTAAACGCATATCTCTCTTATTACTAGCAGACTAAACGCATATCTCTCTTATTACTAGCACACTAAACGCATATCTCTCTTATTACTAGCACACTAAACACATATCTCTCTTATTACTAACACACTAAACACATATCTCTCTTATTACTAGTACACTAAACACATAACTCTCTTATTACTAGCACACTAAACACATATCTCTCTTATTACTAGCACACTAAACGCATATCTCTCTTATTACTAGTACACTAAACACATAACTCTCTTATTACTAGCACACTAAACACATATCTCTCTTATTACTAGCACACTAAACATATATCTCTCTTATTACTAGCACACTAAACATATATCTATCGTATTCCTAGCACACTAAACATATATCTCTCTTATTCCTAGCACACTAAATATATATCTCTCTTATTACTCGCACACTAAACACACGTCTCTCTTATTATTAGCACTCACGCGTTAAGTTGCTTTGGATGCGTTGTATCGCTCGTTCACACAAAAGCCGCGATAACTGCGCCTTTCGGCCCGACACATCCGCCTTCCGATTGTCTAGTCACATTTTCTTAGCAATTTTTGCCCGGACAGCGGCCTTTGTGGCCTACTCTTTTCGGCTTTAAATTGTCAAAGGTTCTAGTACATGCTAGTAGATACAGGTCCTCACATTTGTCGCCCTTTGCTAGACATCATATCTCACTACCCAGAGAGGACTAGACATCGAATCTCACTACCCAGAGAGGACTAGACATCGGATCTCACTACCCAGAGAGGACTAGACATCGGATCTCACTACCCATAGAGGGCTAGACATCGTGTATCACTACCCAGAGAGGGTTAGACATCGGATCTCACTACCCAGAGAGGGTTAGACATCGGATCTCACTACCCAGAGAGGACTAGACATCGGATGTCACTACCCAGAGAGGACTAGACATCGGATCTCACTACCCAGAGAGAACTAGACATCGGATCTCACTACCCAGAGAGAACTAGATATCGGATCTCACTACCCAGAGAGAACTAGACATCGGATCTCACTACCAAGAGAGGATTAGACATCGGATCTCACTACCCAGAGAGAACTAGACATCGGATCTCACTACCAAGAGAGGACTAGACATCGGATCTCACTACCCAGAGAGAACTAGACATCGGATCTCACTACCCAGAGAGAACTAGACATCGGATTTCACTACCCAGAGAGAACTAGACATCGGATCTCACTACCCAGAGAGAACTAGACATCGGATCTCACTACCCAGAGAGAACTAGACATCGGATCTCACTACCAAGAGAGGACTAGACATCGGATCTCACTACCCAGAGAGAACTAGACATCGGATCTCACTACCCAGAGAGAACTAGACATCGGATTTCACTACCCAGAGAGAACTAGACATCGGATCTCACTACCCAGAGAGAACTAGACATCGGATCTCACTACCAAGATAGGACTAGACATCGGATCTCACTACCCAGAGAGAACTAGACATCGGATCTCACTACCCAGAGAGAACTAGACATCGGATTTCACTACCCAGAGAGAACTAGACATCGGATCTCACTACCCAGAGAGAACTAGACATCGGATCTCACTACCCAGAGAGAACTAGACATCGGATCTCATTACCGAGAGAGAACTAGACATCGGATCTCACTACCAAGAGAGGACTAGACATCGGATCTCACTACCCAGAGAGAACTAGACATCGGATCTCACTACCCAGAGAGAACTAGACATCGGATTTCACTACCCAGAGAGAACTAGACATCGGATTTCACTACCCAGAGAGAACTAGACATCGGATCTCACTACCCAGAGAGAACTAGACATCGGATCTCACTACCCAGAGAGAACTAGACATCGGATTTCACTACCCAGAGAGAACTAGACATCGGATCTCACTACCCAGAGAGAACTAGACATCGGATCTCACTATCCAGAGACCAGGGGAGGGTAACACCAGGAAGACACCTCGCATTCGATTTTTGACAAATTCTCACCGCCTGCGGTAGGGATCGAACCCGAGACTTTCCTGTCCAGAAGCCGACGCCTTAGCTCTCTCTCTCTCTCTCTCTCTTTCTCTCTTAGCTCCGTCGGCTTGTTTGCACATATTCTTTTATGCGACCATGACGTCATCCAGACTAGGATTCCGTACTCTTTTATGTAAACGTGTGTCTGTTTCAGTGATTCTGTGGCCCCGTATAGTTTCTCATCCAGGGAGGTGGGTGTGGGCCTCATTGTGCTCAGCGCTGTGTACTGGGGGCAATCATGAAGTTGTGTTTTGTTGTTATGTTACCCAGGGTACATCGGCACTGGCTGGTTGAATTTAGTGAACGTGTGGTTGTGTGCACATATAAACTATAACATATTGCCAACACTTACAAGCCATAATCAAATATCGTAATACCTTGAACTATACAACGTTCCTTAAGTTCCCGATAAAAACAGCTCAGACATCGATGACGTAATCGAAAACTGAGGACAATGACGCAAACTGAGTTTACCTCCTTATTCCCAACATAAGAAACTCATGACAAAAGGTACGGACGGATTTGGGAGTAAGCTCCCTTTCCGGCAATATTTGAATACCTTGGACATATACTAGCTTTCTTTCTTTCTTTTCTTTCTTTCTTTCTTTCTTTCTTTCTTTCTTTCTTTCTTTCTTTCTTTCTTTCTTTCTTTCATTCTTTTTTGTCTTTCTTTCTTTTCTCTAATAACATAATTGTCCTAGCCTATATAATTTCTACCCTATTGTATGCATGTTCTTACAAACAATCAATAAATTTATGCCTTAAATAATCATTTTTTTCTCTGTTCGTATATTACAACTTTTCTTTATATAATGACTTCTGTCAACACAATACACCTGTTTTCGTTTGATCTGCACAGAACTATGAACACTCTCCGGTTTGAACCACATTAAGGATATTTTGTGTGGAGTTTAATAGCTCACCCTTCGTATTGCAAGCTGCAAGGTTATCACAAAATAACAACTCTTGCTCCCAGCGATATCGATGAGAGTCACTGAATGGTTTTTTTCATTTTCTGAAGTCTTGTCTGCTCTGCCTTCGCAGTTTGTGGTAAATAGGTAGTGAGATAATCATTTATATGGTAGTAGTAGTGGCGTAAACTGGTTGTGGGGTCTGGGCTACCGCTGGTATAATAAATAAAAACATACATTATATTCAGTAGTCTAACATAAAGTAATATTTTCTAATGACTTCACTACATTTTAAATTACTTACTTATTTATGTTAATTATATCCGTCTTGATTGGGACGAAAATGTCTTGATGACTTTGTCATTGAAAGTACTGTTGGGTTAGTTTCTAAGATACTGAGGGAATGATTTCTCAATGGACGCTAATGCCAAACCAGATAAGCGTTCTTGTGTCTGAGTTGAGCGACAAAAAGATTTGATTCTCTTGAGAGTAGAAGAAGTTCCTTCTACAGATGCTGATGCGCGTAACGTAGTTATAAATAGCTAAGGAAGTTCCGGTAATCAGACAGTTTCACTTTCACTTTGTGATGATTCTGATTGGCTAGAGCTAAAAATAACCCATGAAACCGCATTAGTTTAAAGGTAGCTTTGCCTTATTATTTTGACGGGAATTTTGTAATGTCGACGTCGTTAATACAAGGTCCGGATAGAGAAAAAATGTACAGCTGGCTAATAGAGGTTTCAATGTAGTTTCGGTTTCATTCACAAACGTTATAGTAGCCAGAGGAAAACCTTGTTTTAATAAATAAAAATAAAATAAAATAAATCATATTGGCCTACGAAATGTGTAATAGAATATTCGAAAATTTGTAATATAATTATTTTTAAAAATATAATAAATGATCATTTCCTTTTGTATTTCGTTAATATGTTTAGGATACCTGCGGTAGCTGCGGGCGGTATCATAGAGAATACGCCACTGGGTAGTAGCCGAGTTTGTGAGTGAATTTGATTTGACGGCGGGACAAAGACAAAAATAATGAAATTCTGAAACAGGCTGAAAATAAAGAAGGACCTATTTAACACCTATTGAACAAGAGAAATTATTTTTCGGACACATTGAGACCCGATAACTAACTGAGAGACATCATGGAGGGAAAAATACAACGAAAAAAAAACAACTAAATGTCAGCACTAAGAGATTGATAGGAGAATCTGTGGTGACAGCGAGAATTTAAAACAGAAAAAAACTATCTTCACGGCACTTTCAATTACTAGGGTCTGCTTGGGAGGGGGAGGGCGTTGATTATTGGACCAGAGAATAAAGGTCGCGTGTCCAGTGCATTTGCCACCAGTTGTACAGGTTCTAATTTATATTTCATCCCCAAAATAAAAATTTAAAAAATAAAAACTTTTTACCCTTACGGGTTTCGAACCCCCGGTATACTGGTTGTGAGCTCCAATTATCATTTATTGTGAACAAATTATCATTTCTTGTGAACAAATTATCATTTCTTGTGAACAAATTATCATTTCTTGTGAACAAATTATCATTTCTTGTGAACAAATTATCATTTCTTGTGAACAAATTATCATTTCTTGTGAACAAATTATCATTTCTTGTGAACAAATTATCATTTCTTGTGAACAAATTATCATTTCTTGTGAACAAATTATCATTTCTTGTGAACAAATTATCATTTCTTGTGAACAAATTATCGATTCCACAAACCGCTTTCTTTAAAAAAAATTTCAGACAGCGTGTATCGACATGGAAATATACAGGATGAAACGGCGACATATGGTGGTCCTTTCTTCTATGAGAGGACAGCACAAGATGATGGTGACGATGGTGAAATTCTCTTTCACGTTCACCCGACAATTACTCCTTTCCATATTCCGATCGTTACCATCAAGTACCATGCCTCCGGCGTGGTGATCATGTCTCTCCACAACTTTTGATCTCGACATTTATTTATCATTTCTGTTGTTGATCTTCTGGCAAGCCATTCTCTTAAGCTGTCTGGCATCTTTTCTCTTTGTTCCCTTCTATCTCTTCGTCTCTCAACTTTCCCAGTTGTCACAATATATTCTAGCTGTTCCCTTCTCATTGCATGGTTAAAAAGTGATGATCGTTTCTTCCTAATATTGGAAATTAGCCCTGTCTGCTTTCGCCTCTCCCAGAACATTTTCGTTATTATTCTTAGCTGTCCTTGGTATTCTCAACATTCTTCTGTAAAACTATATTTCTACAGCCTCCAGTGATTTTCTTGTCTGTTGTCCTATTGTGATTCACATCCATATGTTAAGACTGGCCCTACATAACATTTAACAACTCTTTTTTCTTGTTTCTATTGTAAAAAATGGATTGGACGGTATCTTCTTCACCTTTTGGAAAGCTGCTTTTGCCTGCGTCTGTCTACATCTCACCTCTGATGTACATCTACCATCTGAGATTAACATTGTTCCCAGGTATTAAAATTCCTTTACTTATTTTAATATTATTCCACTTATCTTTATTGTGCGATGCGGTGAGTCCTTTATTTGTGCTTTCCTTCACTATAATGTCCAACATTTCTTGTAACTCATTTTCACCCGTCCTTTAAAAGCATTAATTAGGCCTGGATACGTTATGTTGTTCGTTTACTGTAACCAACGACATTGCGCCCTCCGGCCCGAGCAATAGATCTGCGGTATGATGGAGAAAGTCAATGGCAAAATAAAACTATAATCGGATATAAGCACAACTATCAAATATACAAAATATCAAATACTAAAAAGAGCCGCAAGTATAACTCCAAAGACATATACAATAAACATAAAATAATATATGTATATAAAATACATGATGAACGCTTTTGTCGAAACGTTGTAGTTTGTCTTGTCTTTCTATTAGTTTAGCTGCTCCATAATTTTATGTTTATTTTATATAAAATTATAATCCCCGCATGTGCTATAAATAGATTCTGGAGTTTAGAATAAGATATTAGAGTTTAGACTGAAGTTTTGAACCTAGAGTTATCCTCTAAAACATTGTTGAAGTTCAATGTTTTTCAACAAAACCTGACTCAATTGATTTTAGTTGTGTAATGTAACGGCTACTTCGTGAAGGTAATCACAAAATCTAACAACCGCCAAAACAAATACTAGCTGTGAACAAAACCCAACCCAGGAGCAGCGTTTTCTGATATATCACGGCGATCTAAGCATTCACTCATTGAAGTTAATTCAAACACGCTTCAGGAAGTTTGTACAACATCACAATGAGTTCTCTTTATTGAGATTTCTTCAATCTTTTGGTAACGTGTTCTAATGTAGCATACTTTTCTCAGCTTGTCAAACACGAGTTCTGAGATTAAAAGCTAGGAATAATTCCCACCATTTATACATCAATAAACAACGTATAAAATTGTTTGGCCAAGTGATAAGACAGAAGGATCAAAACACAACAAGCTTCCAATGAACGATGTGACAACACCAGACCCAAGGGCCCACCAGGGAGAAGATGGATTGATGAAATGTTAGAAACAATTAAAAACATAACAGCAGCAGAGGCTAACCGAAGAAAAGACAGCATACTTTATCTCCTCTTGACGCTTAAAGGTAAATAAAGATGGAAAGAAGAAAAGCTCTTGGTTGGTGCATACAATAACAAATATTTATAAGACTAATAATTTAATACGGTAATCAAAAATCAGTGACAGAGACATGTAACAACAAAGTAAAATCACTAATTCAGACAATTCGAGCAGCACAAGAACGACAAATGATATAAACCACGACACCTTGTAGGTATCAGTGAAAGAGAAAAGAAGAGGATGGATAGATGCAGTGACAGAGACATGTAACAACAAAGTAAAATCACTAATTCAGACAGTTCGAGCAGCTCAAGAACGACAAATGATATAAATCACGACACCTTTTAGGTATCAGTGAAAGAGAAAAGAAGAAGATGGATAGATGCAGTGACAGAGACATGTAACAACAAAGGAAAATCACTAATTCAGACAGTTCGAGCAGCTCAAGAACGACAAATGATATAAACCACGACACCTTTTAGGTATCAGTGAGAAGAGAAAAGAGGAAGAAAATTCAAAAATCATATACTATGTGGGATATCAGTGATTATCATCAGATATGTTTGTCATTGTTTCATGGTATATAGTGATGAAGGACATCAGCTTTCAGCAGGGCGATCTCGAACATTCATTCATGAGAAACACCGATATCCTCAAGGCTGCCTCAAAGTGAAAGAAAAATATCAGTCATCAAGAAATTGAGGAAAATGTAGGACATTTCCCTACACAATGAAAGAAGTAAAAGCAGCAGGAATGGCAGCATACAGATAGAGATGATACAGGCACTAGAGACTTTTTTTGGCACTGAAGTGATTACAGACATATGCAACAACATATACCATACAGGATACACACCAAATAAACTAAAAACATAAACTTTCATTGCATTGCCTAAAAGAAATGTTGCAGTTGAATGCAGTGACTTTAGAACAATAAACCTAATGAACCATGTTACAAAAATCTTGCTGAAAGTTATACAAGGAAGGATTCAAAATAAAATCAATACTGAATTAGATGATTAGCAATATGGATTTAGGAAAAATAGTGAGACAAAAGAAGCCATATTCTGCAATGAGAACATTAATCGAAAAGTACACAGAAGTAAACAAATCAATATAGGCCTGCTTCATAGACTAATATGTAATTTATACTGGGAGCACGCAGCAATAATAAATTATAACAAAGAAAACTCTACACCCATTGATTTACAAAGAGGAGTAAGACAGGGATGCATCCTATCACCAAGCTTGTTCAATCTATACACTGAGCAAATCTTTAAAAACATCACAGGGATGCCAGGCCTAAACATTAATGAAAGTTAATTAATAACCTAAGATGTGCTGATGATACTGTTCTACTAGCAGAAAATCCTAAAGTCCTACAACAATTACTTAATGAAATAAACATGACAAGCAAAAAATACGAACTAGATATGAATATAAAAAAGACTAAAACTATGATCACAAATAAAGAAAATACTCAAAACACACTAGTGGATATCAAAATAGAAGGAATATACCTGGAGACAGTTCAGAACTACAACTGCCTTGGACATACTATAACCAGTGATGGAAAATGTAAAACTGGACAAAGAAAAGAAAAGGAATGGCAAAAAGTAATTTTACTGCCATGAAAAATATACTAACATCAAAACAAATAACACCAGGGCTAAAACTAAGAATAGCAAAATGTTATATCTTCTCAACATTCCAATATGGTGTAGAAACATAGACATTAGACAAGAAAACAGAACAGAGAATAGAAGCCTTTGAAATGTGGATGTATAGAAGAATAGATAGAATTGGATGGAAAGAAAAGAAAACAAACGATGAAGTCTTAAAACAACTAAAAATGAAAAGAGAACTACTAAACACAATTAGAACAAGACAAATGCGATTTTTGGGCCATGTTAAAAGACCCAAAAGTCTACTAAATGTAATCTTGGAAGAGAAAATACAAGGTAAAAGAGGCAGAGGCAGACCAAGACTAACATGGACGAGTAACATCAAAAGATGGACAAATCAGCCTATGACAACCAGCACCATCAAAGCAAGAGACAGATCAGAATGACGCTCCATGGTAGCTAATCTTCGTTGCGGAGATGGCACTCGCTGATGATGATGAAGACATTTCTCACCTTAAGGAAACGAAAGATATACCATATTCATTCATTGCCCGCATTTAATGGAACGAGACATGAAAGAGAGCAGGTCGTGAATGACGGAAACATACAGATCGGATGTTCTTATTTACTATCGTGATAAAAGAGGATGAGTGACTACACTTGGCGAGATGTCATGACGCACCACCATTACGTCACAGAGGATAGGCAACCAAATAAAGGATCCTAAAATCGACCACTTGCCTAATGTCCCCTTGAGTGATGTACCTATTATATACCAATTTTTTTTCTGAATAGAAACTGAAATTATGGGAATTTCTGCTAGAATGAGGAATTCTATTCATTCTCCTCTTGGGCCGAAGACGACATATAGGACGGAATACATAATTTCACACGATTGACGATGTGCTGCTAGTTCTTGTAGTTCTTGGTTGTTCTTGTAGTTCTTGGTTGTTCTTGGTTGTTCTTGGTTGTTCTTAGCTCCCTGGTTGAGCTTTTCCTATATAGTAATTGTTTTGTACAGCGATTATCTTTGTCTGCCTTGTTTTCTTGTACCAGATGTTTTCTACGTGAATGCCTGACGGAGAAGTCTTTCTTCATTCATTCTCAGCACATGGCCGATGTATTTCCACCGCCGTCTTCATATAACAAGAAATATTAAAGACAATACATTTTATTATTTAAAAAATACACCTATTGCCACATGTTTCTCCGCATTTAAATACATTATGACCACATTTAAAAGAAACCACTCAATCAACTGACTCCTAATGTTATAACTGTATACTCGTATTGTTGTTCAGTTAGTTAGCGCATTCACCTATTGACCAGATTCTGACGGGTTCTAATCTAAAAAGTAAACCAATGATACGGACACTACCAACATATTTTCTAACATAAATATTGCTCAAGTTTCTTAAATTATTTTTTCATGTTTTAAAAATGAGATAATTTTTAATTGAGAAGCTGTTATCAGTCAGGTACTTGTTTGTAATTGAGACGTTGTTATCAGTCAGGTACTTGTTTGTAATTGAGGAGCTGTTATCAGTCAGTTACTTGTTTGTAATTGAGAAGTTGTTATCAGTCAGGTACTTGTTTGTAATTGAGAAGCCGTTATCAGTCAGGTACTTGTTTGTAATTGAGAAGCCGTTATCAGTCAGGTACTTGTTTGTAATTGAGAAGTTGTTATCAGTCAGGTACTTGTTTGTAATTGAGGAGCTGTTATCAGTCAGTTACTTGTTTGTAATTGAGAAGTTGTTATCAGTCAGGTACTTGTTTGTAATTGAGGAGCTGTTATCAGTCAGTTACTTGTTTGTAATTGAGAAGCTGTTATCAGTCAGATACTTGTTTGTAATTGAGAAGCCGTTATCAGTCAGGTACTTGTTTGTAATTGAGAAGCCGTTATCAGTCAGGTACTTGTTTGTAATTGAGAAGTTGTTATCAGTCAGATACTTGTTTGTAATTGAGGAGCTGTTATCAGTCAGTTACTTGTTTGTAATTGAGAAGCTGTTATCAGTCAGATACTTGTTTGTAATTGAGAAGCTGTTATCAGTCAGGTACTTGTTTTGTGAGGTTCGTGTTCGAGATTTATCTCAATTAAAAAAATGTGTCAGTCCAAATAGGAGGGCAGCGACATCTAAGGGAGTTTCCATTTTGTTTGACACATACCGGTACAGATAGCGCAACGGAAGTCACTTCAGCTTGTGGTTGTACCAAAGTTGCTTATTTTGTTATTAAAGTTACATTTTAGTTTTAATCCTGGAAATTTTGCAGTGTAAAGATAAAGGTAAAGTACGACATAGTAACCATACCATCTTTGCAATTTGTTTCACTTCCCCGGCACAATCTGGCAGTTTTTAGAGAAACATTGAGTTTTAAGAAGATTAGCCTGAAGGAGATTAGCTTGCCGTTGGAGCATTTTTGTTTCTGTGTCCTTATTCAGTGTTGGGACAATTATTTCAAAAAATAAAAGAAAGCAACTTAATGTAAATAATGATGGAGATTATTTCAAGTTTTTCAAGCTTACATTCAATTATAGCTCGTTTCAAAACATTTGCCCAACTTCAAAACGCTATTACTCTCTAACCGTTTGTTAAATACTTTTGAAATTTTCCAAATGTTATTAGAATGCAAAAGACCCTTTAAATGTATATTTAACAAATATCTTGCAGCTGCAGTTTTCTTAAAGCGGCGATATTTCTTTGATGTTTGTCAAAATTGTAAATTGTGAAGCCCTAAAGAATAGAAATTACCGTAGTTGCTGGTCTACGATTAATTTTCACTAGGTAAAGGCGTGGCCGTAATGGGGAAATAACTGGATAAAACAAAACACCAGGAGAATTATTGTCTGCTCAGTTCGAGGACGGACGATAATAATATCAAGGTATACCTGTATGTCCAATTTTCATAGTTGTGTGGTCCTGAAAAGGACCGTTTGTTGAACTAATTTAAGGTTATATAGGGGCCAACATTGTGGGGGCTATATACTTTCATTCTGAATCAGACGAGTCTAAAAGATTAATAACTGTTTGGGGTTGAACATTCCACAAACCATCATTTTTCCAATATTCCTCTTCCTGTTTTAAAACGTGGTCTTCACATTTAGCCCAATAATCTTTGTCTATATTTAATAAAGCGAGATTAGCAAGAGTCTTTACATCGCATATTTTGAATGTTGTATTTTCATCTGTCACTTGTCCTTTTAATTTTGCCCAGATTAGTTCTATTGGATTTAAATGAGCATGGTAAGGTGGCAGCCTCAAACTTATATGACCGTGCTCTTGGATAATCTTATCTATTTGAAAAATCTTTGTCCTCTGTTTTTGCTTTACTAGAGATAGTAATTCAGGTTTTAAGTACATGTTATTAAATTGTATGTGCTCCTTTGTGAGCCATATCTTAATAGCATCTTTTGTACTGGATGACGTCGGGACTTTATCTTCAAGTGCAACAATGTTGTGGTACGCTGCATTGTCCATTATTAGGCAAGATGGTCGATCTAGTGCTGGGAGAACAGAATTTTCAATCCAATGTCTAAATATGTGACCATTCATCTCAGAGTGATAATCCCGATTGTCTATGGATTTTGAAAGAAAAATGAGCTCTGCATTCTGTATTAGTCCATGTTGTCGACTACCTGCATGAGCAATTATCAAGCGCTGTCCTTTGCTGCTAGGTATTAATCTCTTAATCTTTCCATCTGATGACTGCCATTCCCTTTGGTTAGTGTGGTGAGCATTGATCCATGTTTCATCCAAGTACACAATATCATAACCTTGCTTGCGCACCTCTTTTACTTCACGTAAGTACTTGCTTCTCATGACTACTATATGTGGCTTCTCACAGATGATGTTTCGTCCATTGGAATACTTTCTGAATGTAAAGTCTGCAGCTCTCACATTCCTCCATAATGTAGACTTTGATATTTCAATACTGTTGTTCTTTTTCAGCGATACTTTTAATTTTCTTATTGTAACAGTTTCATTCATACCCAACATTTTGCGAATTTCACTTCTAATAAGTTCACTGTCGAAATTATCCAACATTTTTGCTCTTTCTTGTGATTTTGTATATTTGGGACATTGACGGTCACGTGCTTGAATCCAGCGATTAAATGACCGTTTAGATAAATCCAAAATGTGTCTTGTCTTATTCTCTGGGTTTTCTAAAGAATGAAATAATCTTCCTCGTTTAGCCTCTTTGCAAAAATAGTCATACATTTTTATTGCGATGTTTTGTAAACTGCAGAATTTCATTTTAAGACTCATGATAAATGTTATTGTTCCACGTTACGCCGCTGAATTAACGGAAATGGAACACACAATGTCTCGTGTCTACTACAAGTGTCTAATTGTGTCAGATTACTCACGCGGAAAGCGTGCAAAATCGTAAATTGGACCGTGTTTGGATTTGTAATCGCTATTTTTAACTTAAATACTGTAAACACTAAGTTTTGACTACATCAATGGGTCGTTATAAATTTATATAAATCAAATAAGCAATAATAATAACCAAATGTTTGTTTTTAATGAAATTAATTCCCTGTTGGGTTCTAATCATTATAACTATACATGCAAATTTTGAAAAAATTACAAAAAGCGGTTTAAAAGATATTGATTTTTAAAGTTGGGCACGACTTATGAAACAAGCTATAGACTGTCAACTTCCAAGACTGCTTCAACGAGCATGTTATGTCAACAAATATTCAGTAGCATATTTAAGAAACATTTTTAGGGACTGGTTGGTCTCGGGCAAGATGTCGGTCTCGAGACATCGAGGTTGTGGGTTCAAATCCCGGTTGTACCAGTTGGGTTTTTTATTTTTGATTTCTCTCTGCGGCAACCACCCCTGATCTTAGCTGTGAGGCCCGGCTTAAAACGTACAATTCATAGACCGAAAAAAATATGAGTACCTCCGAAGTCGGAGTTATCTGCCTGTGCGGCGAGGGACCCCTGTGCACACGGTTACCATGAAAAAACGGATTAACACGCAAAATTCAGTTTCTGGTCTCTATGGACTTCGTAAAAGGTGAATTTTGGTGAACGAAAAAATAATTGTCTTAACGCACATTTTGTCTTTCTCACCTGCAGTAAACAGGCTAACGTGTTCCTGTTATAATCTAAATTCAATAGCTCATCTTTGCACATATTCACCTAGAAAAACACCACCATATATATAAGTAACATTGCTATGTCTTGTAAGGAATTTAATGCCGCTAAGAAATACAGAGAATTACCCGGGCAACTGACGTGTAAGATAGTTTGCGATTTTCCTCGATGTTAATACCTTACATACCTCAGAGAGTCAGGTACATGTTTTGTTGCTCTTTCCATACTGAGCCGCTTGAAGAACGCCAAGCCGCGGTGGCACAACATTAATTAAAAACAAGTTCGCCTGTGTAGCAAACAATAGTACCATTTACTCAACCACCGGCCCCATACATAGAGTATGAAACTCCATATGTAGTCTGCAAGAAATATATATTTATTAGCCTGTATGTAGATTGTAAGTCTTCCAACTATCATTGATAGAGATACAACAAATAAAATAAAAGAGCATTAAGAGATCTGAAAATAAACGCAAGCTGACCAGCAAATGTGTTTCAAGTCAAGAAAACGCCCATGTTATGGCTAACACAAAAACTATATAGGGGGCCTCGGTAGCCTAGTTGGGAAAACCACCCGACTAGACTACCGACGTTCGGACAACCGGGTTCAATTCCCGCTGGGAGCAGTGTGAATGTACTCGTGGTTGGAATAATAAAAAAATACCCCCACGGTCGACCCAGCCGTTGGCAGAAATGGGTACCAGGGTATATTATCCTGGGAAGGTGAGGAATGTCGCTTCGCATCTGAGTTTCGATGCTCGAGGCTACACTATACAGAAATATCCGAACATTTCTGGATAGGCGGCCGAGCACATATGGGTATATACTCGCGTGCTAAGACGCCGGTTCAAGTCTCGTACTTTACCTTTACTTTTACAAAAACTATTCTAGTCTTCAAAGAAAGATAATGTACGGTTCAGTATGGGGAGCACACAAGGATCTGTCTAGAAGATAATATGACTTAAGCAACAATGAATCCCTATAGACTAATGCTTAACGGGGAGGTTACACAGATAGACAACGAGAAACATTGCAACTGGCAGTCGAAGGAATGACGTTTTCATTTGTAACGGCTTCATCTTGATCTGGATTCTCCTCGCACCGCGTGACGTCACATAGGGCTTGTTTTTCTCCACCAATCTCTATTCCTGGCGAGATATTCGATTCTATCGAAAGAGTCTATGCCTGTCAACATTGCTGCTCTTATAAGTGTTCTTTTCGGTGTCTCTCTTGGTCTTCCTCCTTTTTCTGTATCCTGATATTTCCCATAGATGTGCCTGTTTGGAATTCTCTTGTTGTCTCTTCTCAGCACATGTCCGACATATGTCAATTTTCTCTTCATAATTGTAAAGACTACCCGATTATAAAACAAATTCAACCAGGATCTTGGCCTATTCGCTGCCAGAGCTTGAAAGGGGAGTCAAGAATATTGGCCTTGCACCCTACCTTGTACTGTAAAAAATAAGTTATAAAAACTTCATAACGCGAATGCAATTCAAATGTTGGGGAAAAGGTAATTCCAACATCCAGAATAGATAATAACTCACTGTCTAGGAAATACGTGAAGCAACACGGTAACAAATCGGGAGGAATCTAAATCGACAAGTCTTTTTCTTTTTATTTACGAGAAGGATATCCAGATTTGGCATCTGGAATATAAGTAAATAAAAGGGTAAGGAGCTCCGGCACGCCAAATAACGTATAGGGGACATTGTGTTATTGGCCATAACTTTAAAGACCTTCTGCACATGATTTGTTGGGGCAATGTGGTTGTAACCGTAAATGATGACACATACATAATTAGGTCATAATTAAATGAGGGCATAGGACAAGGTAACGACCAGACCAATTTAGTGTAAGGACCACTAAGTGACCATGTTGAGGATGCTGTGACTGATCTTGGCTGTCTGTAAGGAATGTTGAACTGACAAACTGAAGGATAGTCATACGATGACTGGTAGTCAGTGATGGTCACCTTGGAGCTCAGAGAAGAATAGAGCAGTATTAGATGTCATGTTATCTGGAGAAAGAACAGTTTGCAGGGAGGTAGAAGTTTAGCAAGAGAGGAAGACGCGAAGATCGAGTTACTAGTAACGGATGTGAACTTGACTGACTGACCTGTAGGAATTTCCAGGGCTTGGCTCTGAAATATGTCACAGTGAGTGGACAAAGAGAAGCAGGAAGTCAGGTTAACTGTCGGTTAAGAGATATGAGTATAAAGTTAGAGGACAGACTAGATAGGGAACACACACAGAGATAGCCACGCACTAAGGACCGATAGGCACTGAGATAGTCACAGAAGAATTTCAACTTAGAGAAGAGACTAGCACTAGAGAAGCAGAACTACAGGAGAGCCGAATTAGACTAGAGCAGAACTAGCGGAGGAAACTAGAATTAGACAAGAGAACCAGCATTATGAAGCAGAACTAAAGAGCAGAACTACAGGAGGATACTAGATCAGAACTTGAGAGCTAGAAACTAGAACTAGAGTGCATAAACTGGAATTAGAGGAGATAAGAATTAGAAGTCACGCACCAGAACTAGAGGACGAGAACTAGAACGAGAGACGGAGAACTAGAGATAGTCACAGGCAATTAGAATAGTTAGCCACAGAAGACATAGACGAAGGAGAGATAGTCCAGAGTAAGGACTCAGCCATTGGAGAACGTTAGAAACAGAAGACATAGACGAAAGAGCGCTAGATAGAGAGAGAGTTTGAATATCCACTATACGAACAGCTGAGGTACAACAGCGACAGTAGTCGAAGTGCTTCAGCGGCCAAGACTGTTGATAGATCAAACAATTATCTACAGAGACGTTATGAAATATAGCCTGATGGTATCTACGTGTATACATAGTAAATGATAACTGACTTGTAACGCACAAATGTTGTTCATTCTTAAATTTTTGGCGTTGTGTCAAAGGACAAATATTCATCAGAACTCGATTACATGGTCAGTATTACTCCGTGGCGCTTTAATTTCTTAGAAAAAAAATCCGGTACGCATTTAAGGTTGGGTAAAAATAGAAACCGTCGATGAGGATCGAACCCGACCTCATGTCCTTAGTAGTCCAGTGTGGAATATGAGTTCTACAGAATAAATGTGTACATGCACAAGTAGCAGCGGAAATAAACATTGGTAAAACATTACATTCTAGCAATGAGAGAAACAAGATCGTTAGCAGACAAGCACCAATGGTCAAATAGACGCGACAAAGACGTTGGTGCTGGATAGTACACACGCTGCGGAAGCCAATTTCTGTCTTTTTTGATCACCGCTGGAGGAAACAGAAGGTAAGGCCAACATTTACCTAGTGAAGATAGATAGAAGCAGAGATGGAGAAAATATGGAGATAAAATATGAGAATGGCACCAAAGAGAACGGCTAGGATAGTGCTGAAGACAGGGCTTCACAGTGAGCGGAAAGTAGTAGAAGGCTCTTCACTTGTAAGATACCACACGAATTCTCTAATTCCTTATCTTCATGTATCCTTCAACATCCTCCGAGTGAAACCGTGACAACACCACTGACTCACCGTACTCAATATATGGCCCTAGAGAGTGGTAAATTACGTCACGTCGGACCACTTTAACTAATGTCCATTTAGTCTACCCGGAATACGTCATGAGTCGACCGCCATTGACAAATTCCCATCCATTACTGGCAGCAGTACACAGGAGTTTTGATGGAGAGAATAATAATATGAGAAAACAACATAACTAAACTGGTTGTATGTGCCAAACTGCGTGTATGAAAGCGGAATAGAATTTTCTAACAGCAATGCGTTTACTTTGTACTTCCTTCTTAACGCTGTGAATAGAATACTGAACCTTCTCCCATGAACACAAGTCCCAGGCACATACGTTCAGTGAATACAAGCTCTGTAAACACAAGTCCTGTAAGCACAAGCCATATAAACACAAGTCCTGCTAGCACAAGCCATATAAACACAAGTCATGCTAGCACAAGCCATATAAACACAAGTCATGCTAGCACAAGCCATATAAACACAAGTCTTGTAAGCACAAGCCATATAAACACAAGTCCTGTAAGCACAAGCCATGTAAACACAAGTCCTGTAAGCACAAGCCATGTAAACACAAGTCATGTAAGCACAAGCCATGTAAACACAAGTCCTGCTAGCACAAGCCATCTAAACACACTTCTTGTAAGCACAAGCCATGTAAACACAAGTCCTGCTAGCACAAGCCATCTAAACACACTTCTTGTAAGCACAAGCCATGTAAACACAAGTCCTGCTAGCACAAGCCATCTAAACACACTTCTTGTAAGCACAAGCCATGTAAACACAAGTCCTGCTAGCACAAGCCATCTAAACACACTTCTTGTAAGCACAAGCCATGTAAACACAAGTCCTGTTTTCTTCTGTGTTCATCCATCGACAACTCATCATCATCGGTTACATCCTATAAAGGACGCTAAGTGAGCGTGGATACGTTATCCCGCTAATTATCGCAAAAGTGATATTTCTTATTTTCGGATTAATACATTCTTCTCCGCGTCACAGGTTCTGTAAAAAAAAAGTCCTTTTAAAAAAAGTCGTGTGAACACAAGTCCTGTGAACACAAGATCCTGTGAACACAAGTCGTGTGAACACTATGCGTGTGAATAAAAGTAGTGCATTTACAAAAGAAATGCTCGTCGCTTGAATTAAAGCCTGACCGTTATCCAAACGGAGTAAACGCGAGTACAGTTATTTTGTAGCATCTAACACACCTTCTTAGCTGACCTCAACACATGTGTCAGCTGCAGACACACTTTAACAGTCATCTCCTATACAACTTTTCTCGGCAGTACAGAGACGTTGAATTCATGTATCAACTTATTTCTTGTTTATTTCGCCCTGGTACCACCAAGTAATGAAGGTTCCACACTTTGTTTGGTGAACGTGAAATATTGTGTAAATGACCATATTTGTCCATGACCGCGGTACATTTTTTGGCTTATGAGGTCGATATATCGCCAAGCCGCCATTACTTCCCTACAAATTCGATGGTACCTATTTTCAGAAACTGGGTATATCCCAAAGCCTTGTCGGTCTGAAAAAAAAAATCCGCCACTTTTGGTGGTTGATCTTGAAGTCTTCTCTCCAGGAAACGAGCACATTGATGCTAATGGCTCTCTATATACTTAGTGCATTCAGAAAGTAATGCATTTCATCGGTATTCTTAGGAACCGCTAATTAAACAAGTATGAAATTTAAACACAGTATAAATAATATTTTATTATATTATTGTTTTACTTAAAGCCAGCGCGCGAGTACATATGTTTATAGCTTGCATCAGTATTTGTCTTGATGGTGTAGACTTCACTGCGTGATCAACTCCTTCATCCTCTTCAAGCCTTGTTCCACGGAAGGCATCTTTAAGTGGACCAAAGAGATGAAAATCAGAGGGTGACAAATCATGGCTGTATGGTGGATCGGGGAGTACAGTCCAACCCAATCTGGTGATTGCTTCCCGCGTTGCCAGACTTGTGTGAGGGAGTGCATTATCGTGAAGGAGAAACAAGTCTGATGGATTCTTGTACGGCTGACCTCTACGAAAACGTTGATTGAGGTTTCTTTTTCAATGTCTTAATGTAAGCTTACGAATTGATTGTCTCTCCTCTTGGCATAACATCCACAAGAATCACATCTTTGAATGTCTTAATGTAAGCTTACGAATTGATTGTCTCTCCTCTTGGCATAACATCCACAAGAATCACATCTTTGAATGTCTTAATGTAAGTTTACGAATTGATTGTCTCTCCTCTTGGCATAACATCCACAAGAATCACATCTTTGAATGTCTTAATGTAAGCTTACGAATTGATTGTCTCTCCTCTTGGCATAACATCCACAAGAATCACATCTTTGAATGTCTTAATGTAAGTTTACGAATTGATTGTCTCTCCTCTTGGCATAACATCCACAAGAATCACATTTTTGATAGTCTTAATGTAAGTTTACGAATTGATTGTCTCTCCTCTTGGCATAACATCCACAAGAATCACATCTTTGAATGTCTTAATGTAAGCTTGCGAATTGATTGTCTCTCCTCTAGGCATAACATCCACAAGAATCACATCTTTGAATGTCTTAATGTAAGCTTACGAATTGATTGTCTCTCCTCTTGGCATAACATCCACAAGAATCACATCTTCAATGTCTTAATGTAAGCTTGTGAATTGATTGTCTCTCCTCTTGTCATAACATCCACAAGAATCACATCTTTAATGTCCCAAAAGACAGTGACCATGACCTTTACAGATGAAGGAATGGACTGTTTTCCATTTCATGACACCAAGCTATCTAGTATCTTCTCTCTTCTCTTTGTCGTCAGTGCTCTCTCTTTCCCTGTAATATGCCAGTTGTAACCAGGTATTCCAACTTTCTTCTTCTCATGATGTTCCATAAAAATGTCGATTGTTTCTTTCTGATTTTTTTTACCAGTTCTCTTTTTGTGTTGGCCTCTTTCAGAATTTACTCATTGGTCTTTTTAGCTGTTCAAGGAACTTTTAACATTCTTTTGATAAATCAAATCTGTGTGCCCTCTAATCGTCTTTTTTCATTTGTTTGTCTACTGTCCATGATTCGCTTCCGTAGGTTAGAATTGATTCTATATAGCACCGATGAACATTTAAAGGTTGGGCGAGCATAAGCATGTCAGCAGGGAGTGAAGCATGTTCAAAACTTTGAGGTGAGATGACATTCTACTCCTGTCATTACTTGTCTGAACTCAGTGAGTCATACACAGGCAAAAATAGTCCCGTAGTAATTGCCGCTGTCTAATGATGAACTAGTTAGTCTTGGATGTCTGGGATTTTTATTTGTGATTTCTCTTTCTTCTTTACTTCACTTCTTCTTGTGAGTCCTTATTTTTTTTTCAGTTTAAGCCGACTCAGAACTTCCTTGTCTGTCTTATTTTCCATCAACCCAATTAATCCACAATTTTTCTGTAGATCTACATTTCAAAGATTTTAATTTTCTGCTCTGTTTTCTTATTTAATGGGTCTATGGCTTGATGCTCCTTTGACTATACTATTGTGGGGTATCTAGACATTGGGGAACAAATTATAAAATCTAAGGGGCTGAGATTATGAGATTATGTTGGTAGCAACCATAAACTATATGAGAACCACTGTTCTGTACGATTATCGCAACTCTTTTCTCTCAGTACTACTGTATTGATGCAGCGTCATATCTTTGCCCACCGCATCACGATTATCAAACCGCGTGTGTGTTGGTTTTACGGTCAGTTTTCCCACAAAAGCCAGTGTTTTCCGTGTCAAGAGCATTGATGACTTTATGAAAGTTTGACACGCCTTGTGGATATTGATGTCAAATAGCTGTCACCGAACACTTCCATTTTTCTGCCTAACGGTTTCTGAAAACTTCTTTATCATTTATGTATTTTTTTGCTGTTATTAAATATACATATTAATTAGTTAATGTTTCCATTGCCTTCTATTTCTTTGCTTCAGATATTAATAATCAAACAGCAAGAACTATAACTCTGCCATTTGTTATCGAATTTGCCAATCGGTTTGGCATCGAAAGTTATGTCGGGCC
This sequence comes from Megaustenia siamemsis, assembly GCA_032433765.1. Lineage (NCBI taxonomy): Eukaryota > Metazoa > Mollusca > Gastropoda > Stylommatophora > Ariophantidae > Megaustenia > Megaustenia siamemsis. The sequence goes on along the minus strand of JAVIAB010000125.1, from coordinate 6,181,514 downwards.
AGGAAGAAAGGTCGATAGCCCCATGTTGTCGTTGAGTGGCATGTATATCTAAATGTCTATTTCATCTCGATATAATAAATGTGTCAATACTATTTATGTTGTATTAAAAGCAACAATTGCAACAACTGCATGTTATTTCTTTATTTATCGATCAATAGTCGAACTTTTCCGCTTGTTATGTATGTTCAACATGGTGTCCGTGTGTGGAGAATGCTTACTGATACAGTGTATCTCAAGGAATGACTAAATATACGAGTTGGAAAGGCATGCATAATATTTGGTAAATTAACAAAAGAGGCATAGAATAATACAAAATTTACACTAATCACGGGTGTTCTAATAGTATATCAAACTTGAGTGCTTAGAACCATTCTGCACGGACCTGAAACTTGGAGAACTTATTCCAGGCACTAATTATAATAAAAAAAAAAAAGTAAAAAAAAATAAACCGGGTACTTCCCGCAAGCACTGCACGCAATAATATATCTAATAAAAGCAAAGAAATCAAAGTCCAACGTAGAGGATGTAGACGGTTTTGCTGAAAATTTAACGTCACTTTAAACAGAAAATGGTTGGGTGGTTTTCAACCAACCACCCAAACAGCAAATGAATAGTGAATTTGTGTCATACTTCGGTCCATTTTTTATTTTAGGTTATATTTTGTATTTTTGTAGCTTATAAATGTAAGTATGCTTCGACGACTTGTAGGTCCTGTTTCACATTTTTAGATCATGTTTGACATTTTTAGGTCCTGTTTCACATTTTTAGATCATGTTTGACATTTTTAGGTCCTGTTTCACGTTTTTAGATCCTGTTTGACATTTTTAGGCCCTGTTTCACATTTTAGGTCCTATTTGACATTTTTAGATCATATTTAATATTTTTAGATCCTTACTTCACATCTTGAGATCCTGTTTGACATTTTTAGATTATGTTTCACATTTTAGGTCCTTATTTAACATTTTTAGGTCTTATTTGACGTTTTTAAGTCCTCAAATTCCGACCCTATTCATTAGTAATTTTTGCTATAGAAGGAATTCGTATCATTCTTCTGATAAACCACATCTCAGTGACTGGATGAAGAAAATCCTGGAGTTGTATACATCAAAAATCGAAAAAAAAAACTGCTACTGCTAATCAAATTTCTGCTGCCTGGTCAGTTAATGAAAACACTATCCACCATACAGCCATAGCTTCTAGTACATTATAAATAACCACATCTATGAGCAGATTATGTTGCCAATATCTGAATGACAAATAAACACAATCTCTGATTACAACTTTACACAAACGGCTCATCGAGAAAGAGTTTTTATTGCTTAAGTGTCGAGTCGTCCAGCGAGGTTGTATATGTGTCCGAGAGTCAAGCTCAGTTCCAAAACACCAAGAGTAATCTCTGCGACATAAATCTCCATTCCATTTATTTCGACGTTATCTTTTGTCTGGCGCCTGTTCTCCCTAGCGTACTGACAGTAGAGCTTTCCAAATTGAAACCCGTCTTCTCTCATAAGTCTTCTTCAGGGATCTGTGACCTCATTTTCGTAACATTTCCAAGCCAAATTACGAATACCTCTTGCAGGCTGGTATGGGAGATAATTTCTGGGTTTTCTTTATTTAAGAAATATGTAAATTACAATCTTAATTAAACATTTTAATGCATGTATATTTAGTTTTGGTTCCAGCCGTTATCGGTTTCCCATTTTCAAGAATAACGATTATATTTCTGTTCATGAATTTTCTGATGTACTCCATGGTTGTAAAGGTAAGGCTAGAGCACGAAACTTGATTAGGCGCGTCATAGCACGCCATTTATCCCCCATATGTGCTCGGCCACCTGTCCAGGAGTGTTCGGAGACTTCTGGATACTGCCGCCTTCAAGCATCGAAACTCACGATGCGAGGCGGCATTTCTCACCCTCCCAGAGTAATACCCTGGTACCCATTTCTGCTAGCGGCTGGGTCGACTGCAGGGGTGTTTTGTTCTAACCACGAGTACAACTCACACTGCTTCCAGCAAGTAATCAAACACGGGTTGTCCAAACATCGCTAGCCCAGTCGGGTGGTTTTCTCAACTAGGCTACCGATGCCCCCCCCCCTCCATTGTTTTAATCTAGAGTATATGAGAGTGTCTTTTTAGCTTGGAAGTTTGTGTTCAAGCTTGCGGGTAAAGTGAACAACCTCGCGTTATCGACCAGTCGACATAGTTAAGTCACAATCGATAGTCTCATTAGTTGGGGAAGGTAATAACAGAGAGTAATGGAGTATTTCCCCTCGACGTCAGAGTGTGTGGTTTAGCTACATGAGCCTCAGTACATTCATACCTTACGGCAATCAATGTTACATGAAATAATTTTACGAGACTTTCTTCTAGATTTTATCAGATTAAATAATTCAAGGAAAAATTATCATGAAATTGATAGTTTATCTTCGCCATCCGTCCTTAAAAGGACGTTAAGAATGCGCTGTGGTGTGGCTTATCTGCACCTGTCGGCCCACTACATCCGACATCATGTCGACATGGTTGCCTTCCCGATTTAATCCCTACTAGTTTGGCCATATTGTATAGTCTGCTTCCTGCAGCACCACTGGGAAGTGGGGCAGAGTTTTAATCAGCTCAGTTGTTCGCCCTAACGGATCCAGTGATCAGTGGGTCGCTGACTGAACTCAGCTCAGTTGTTTGCCCTAACGGATCCAGTGATCAGTGGGTCGTTAACTGAACTCAGCTCAACTGCCGGAAGGACGCCTTTGCCCCTTTACATAGTTATTTACGTAGTTTACTAAAAAAAGAAAAGAAAATCAAGCTGAGTAAATCACTTGCAAAAGCATTAAGCTCAAATAAAATTAAAAACTGATATCCTCATTTAAAAAAGAAAACAAAAATATGATATTTGCCATCTTTTCCCGTCAGTATTCACTTAATCGTCATCGTTATCATGTGTCATACTGGTTGGCGTAGGCGATCAATTCGTTCCATAATTTTTTATCCATAGTGCATCGTACTAATTCTGTTGTTAACTGTTTTCTGCGCCATGACACCAAGCTAATAGCCGACTAGCAAATGGGCCGACAGTATCTTCTTCCTTTGTCGTCCACGATTTCTCTTTCCCTCTATTTTGCCAGTTGTAACCAATTATTCCAACTTTCCTCTCCCCATCTGAGCCCAAGAATGATGATTCTTGCTTTCTTATGTTTCTTAGGAGCTCCCTTTGTGTGTTGGCCTCTTTGAGAAAATTCTCGTTGGGCTTTTTTACTTGTCCCGGAAACTTTCAACATTCACTTAATTTTACTGTAAATTGTCGTGTTTTATAGAGAACTTTACCAATAGTATTGATATTTATTTCTTGATGTGATGAGAGTGTTGTGAGAATATTGAGGATACAATAGACAACACACAAGAGAGCAACGGACTATAGCAGGTTAATGCAAAGAAAGAAATAGTATTACCAATATTAAGAAGAAATAATCGTTATTTTGTTGTCTAGTTAGTGAATAATAGAAACAGGAAAATATTATGATAAATGAACAGAGTGATGGAAACAAAAAGATAAAACAGATATATGAAAAAAATGTAAGGCAGTTTAATATTTTAAAAATTTGGAAAGAAGTCAACAACTAAATTGAACAAGTACTGTAGACACAGACAGTTATGGAGAGACGTTATCACTTACGCCAGCTAACATGACACCCAATGATGATATTTTGTAATCTCTTTTATTCCTCTTTGACTAGTTACACAACCCCTTTGATTCCATTTCGTAAATCTGACAATGAACACTTATACAGCGCAAATGTTACAATGTTGTTAATGTCATCGAAAGCGTTTCATTCATTGAATGCAATCTTCTCACGTATTAACAACGTCTGTAGAGCAATGAAGTCAAGTTCTTCTCAAACAATATGTGAGTTCTTTCCCTTTTTCTTCTTCTCACGATTGTTTTCATCTCAAATTGGAATTTTAGTTCCATTCTTAGAAATTGAGCATCGTTTAGGCTTGGAGATGTCCGGAGTCTAGTTTATTCGCTTCATTCATAAAAATGATATTTGATTGGGGTGGTTCCATGTTGTGACACCGTACATAAAACGAAACATATTTAGCCAAATGAGATTTTTGGGGCATGATAAAAGACTCAGCAGCCTACTAAAAGTAATCTTGAAAGGGAAAATACAAGGTAAAAGAGGCTGAGGCAGAACAAGGCTAACATGGACGAGTAACATCAACAGATGGACAAATCAGCTTACGACCAACAGCATTATCAAAACAAGAGACAGAGCGGAATAGCGCTTTATGGTAGCCAACATTCGATGCTGAGATGTCAATAAATGACGCTAGTGATTCAGCCAAATTAAATATTTGTTAATGACATTTTAGTGGAATAATGGTCTTAACAACAAGATCAAAGGTTGGCAAATTTGACAGTTGTGGAGGTAACAACAAACAGTTTTTACATTCTAAGATTCAGCTTCTTTGAACATATAATAGAAGAAACATGCACATTTTATCTCACTAGAGAAGCACACATGAGCAAATCAACCAAAGTATCAGTGACAAACAACAGTGAGCATCTCTTCCTGGTATGGAGTTATCAGGTGCCTTAGTTAACTCTAACAAAGTATCAGGTGCCTTAGTTAATCCTAACAAAGTATCAGGTGCCGTAGTTAATCCTAACAAAGCATCAGGTGCCTTAGTTAATCCTAACAAAGTATCAGGTACCTTAGTTAATCCTAATAAAAGCATCAGGTGCCTTAGTTAATCATAACAAAGCATCAGGTGCCTTAGTTAATCCTAACAAAGCATCAGGTGCCTTAGTTAATCCTAACAAAAGCATCAGGTGCCTTAGTTAATCCTAACAAAGCATCAGGTGCCTTAGTTAATCCTAACAAAAGCATCAGGCGCCTTAGTTAATCCTAACAAAAGCATCAGGTGTCTTAGTTAATCCTAACAAAAGCATCAGGTGCCTTAGTTAATCCTAACAAAAGCATCAGGTGCCTTAGTTAATCCTAAAAAAAGTATCAGGTGCCTTAGTTAATCCTAACAAAAGCATCAGGTGCCTTAGTTAATCCTAAAAAAAGTATCAGGTGCCTTAGTTAATCCTAACAAAAGCATTAGTTGCAAGGTTTTTCCTTCACAATCATGTTGTTATCACGGAAACGCCGGCGGTACGAATGGGGAGCTGATGAGGTGACCAGGGACAGGTTGATGACATACCTCGAAGTTAAGTTTGATCGCAGCCTGTGTTTTCGGGACCACGTCGACCATGTGATAACAAAATCTCGCAAAAGATTAGCCGCCATGAAGGTCATAGCAGCTGCTAACATCGAGCAGAGGAAACTTACTCTTCTGTTCTAGGGATTAGTCCTCGCACCAATCGAGTATGCCCTGGCAATTCTTAGTGTCAGTACGACTCAAATTGATAGGCTGGAGAAAGTACATAATGAAGCTATGCGCATTATCTTGGGATGTTCGAGGGACATTCCCTGTGTAGCATCGATGTATCTTCTTGACGTTCCAACCATGAATGAAGGGTCAAGATCTGGAGGGCACGAGCATACCTGAAGATAAGTGCAGATAAAAAGCTTCCATTGCATCATGAACTTAACACAGGGAAAAGTGCCAGGCTAAAAAGAGGCAAATCATGGATGGGTCAAGCAGAAGATGTCATCAAACAGGTATATGGGCTTACCAATATCAACGTTGGCGAGGAGTGGATACCTGTGCCTACGTCATTCAAGAGGACATTCTCGTGTATTGTCACGCTCGACAGGAAAAGTAGGGAACAGAACTCAGTCGTGGCCAGTTCGGAGGTCAACGGTCTTATTTTGGGATAACACCGATGATAAAGATGCAGTCATCTATACACACGGATCTGTAAGACGACACCAAAGGAGTGGATGGACATTTACAGCACGTTCGCCAGGCAGACTAGTCAAAGAAGATAGTTGTGCATACGTTATGACCACGAGTAGCATGACGATGGAGATGGTGGCAGTGACCATGGCATTCATCTGGCTAGAGTCACAAAACTACACCCACGCCTGTGTACTCAGTAATTGGAAGAGCATGATTTAAAAAAATATAATATGATACGTTACAATATGATATGATATAATGATATAATGATATAATATAATATAATATAATATAATATATATATAATATAATATAATATAATATAATATAATATAATATAATATAATATAATATAATATAATATAATATAATATAATATAATATAATATAATATAATGTAGTGTAGTTTAGTGTAGTGTAGTGTAGTGTAGTGTAGTGTTGTGTAATGTAGTGTAGTGTAGTGTAATGTAATGTAATATAATATCATATCATATCATATCATATCATATCATATAATAAAATATAATATATATGGCCCTTTTCGTCTTGTCAGACGGTCTAGTGGAGGCTATTGTGTATTTTTTCTGAGGTTTTGTTTTTGTCCAACAGCTTCTATCGTGGTTAATTCTACCAATGTTTGACAAACACACACGGTCACACAATGGACAAGTCAGGCCCACTGATCCACAAGGTTTTCCATCCTCATGAGTCTTTTCGATACTAGGGCTGTATCGTCAGCAAATAACAGTTCTTTAAATATGGCAACATTTAATAATAATAATATAATATAAAGTTATAATGTGATCTAGCTCTTTATTACGCTGTAATGCAAACGATAAGATAAGTTAGATACGTTTTTCATGTGTGGAATAAATAAAAATACAGAAAGCATTTGTATATTGGATTAACCGGTCTGATAGGTAAACAAACATAACCTCATTGAGCACGGGATATGTTCGAAGACGGACATTGTCTTGTGGTAGACAGGTGAGACATTAACTCTCTGTCTTCTGTCTTGTGGTAGATACGTGAGACATTAACTCGCTGGCTACTGTCTTTTGGTAGACAGGTGAGACATTAACTCGCTGGCTACTGTCGTGTGGTAGACAGGTGAGACATTAACTCGCTGGCTACTGTCTTGTGGTAGATAGGTGAGACATTAACTCGCTGGCTACTGTCTTCTGGTAGATAGGTGAGACATTAACTCGCTGGCTACTGTCTTGTGGTGAACAGGTGATACACTAACTCGGTTGCTACACTTACCTTTATCTATGCCATTAATCATCACACGTCTACTTGTGCCACGCTTGAGTAAAACTAATCAGGAGCCTTTGGGTGACAGTTTCATCAGTCACCGTGTAAAGGTCACATTAGTTCCAGAACAAGGCATTGATAAAGTTGACCACGTTTGATTTCAAGATTTCGAACAAAATGATCACAATATAGAGAACTGCGCTGCAATTTTAGATCAACAAAATCAAACATCGGTAATTGTCCATGCTATCAACTCTACAATTAACCAGCCAGAAGGTCATTTTACAGTTCAGTAAACAATACACAGCAATAAAAACCACTTCTGTGATAGTTACTTAGGGCATTAGATTGTAGCATTGATTACGACTTCCGACAAACGTGATTGGAAATTGTTTCAGAGATTGGACAGGTTGCGTGTAAAGAGGGGACGTTTGTAATCATGGCAACATTAGTCATAAACTTGACGAATACATTACCTCAGTGCAAAATAAAAACAAGTGGGACAATATTAAAAAAGGTAAATGAATTTAAATATTTGGGAACTTTGTTAACCTCATACAGAAGATGTACAACAGAGGTGAGATGCAGAATGGCTCGAGCAAAAGCAACTTTCCAAAAAATGAGGAAGATACTATACAATCCATTTTGATAATAGAAACAAGAAAAAGAGTTATTAAATGTTATGTAGAGCCAGTCTTAACATATATATATATATATATATATATATATATATATATGTGTGTGAATCATGGACAATAGGACAACAGACAAGAAAATCGCTACAGTCTGTATAAATGTGGTTTTACAGAAGAATGTTGAGAATACCATAGACTGCTTAGAAGAGTAATGAAAACGTTCTTAAAGAGGTCAAATCAAAAAGAGAGCTAATTTCCAATATTAAGAAGAAACAATCATCTTTTTTTGGCCATGCAATGAGAAGAGAACAGCTAAAATATATTGTAACAACTGGGAAAATTTAGGGACGAAAAGATAGAGGGAAGCAAAGAGAAAAAATACCAGACAGCTTAAGAGAATGGCTTGGCAGAAGTTCAACAACAGAAATGATAAATAACTGTCGTGATCGAAAGTTGTGAAGAGACATGATCACCTACGCCAGCAGGCCCGGTACTTGATGCTAATGATGATGAAACATATATATATATATATATATATATATATATACTGGTAGCATTTTTAATGATGGAAATCTTCCTAACGAGTGGCTTATTTTGTAATGATCAAAGTAACCCAGTTTATAATTGCAGAAACCTTCCTATTTGTTTTTTTTTTTTTTTTGGTTCTTTTTTTTAGTAATAGTGGAAATCGAAGTAGTTTTGAAAATAAACTGAATCCTTTTGTAACTGTGGACATTTTCAGAAAAACTGTTTATTTTGTGATAGAGGAAGTTTTGCTAAAAATGAACTATTTTGTGATGGAGGAAGTTTTTCTTAAAATGAACTATTTTGTAATGGAGGAAGTTTTCCTTAAAATGAACTATTTTGTAATGGAGGAAGTTTTCCTTAAAATGAACTATTCTGTGATGGAGGAAGTTTTCCTTAAAATGAACTATTTTGTAATAGAGGAAGTTTTCCTTAAAATGAACTATTTTGTGATGGAGGAAGTTTTGCTAAATATGAACTATTTTGTAATGGAGGAAGTTTTGCTAAAAATGAACTATTTTGTGATGGAGGAAGTTTTCCTTAAAATTAACTATTTTGTAATAGAGGAAGTTTTCCTAAAAATGAACTATTTTTTAATAGAGGAAGTTTTCCTTAAAATTAACTATTTTGTAATAGAGGAAGTTTTCCTAAAAATGAACTATTTTTTAATAGAGGAAGTTTTCCTTAAAATTAACTATTTTGTAATAGAGGAAGTTTTCCTTAAAATTAAATATTGCGTAATGGAGGAAGTTTGCCTTAAAATGAACTATTTTGTAATAGAGGAAGTTTTCCTTAAAATGAACTATTTTGTAATGGAGGAAGTTTTGCGAAAAATGAACTATTTTGTAATAGAGGAAGTTTTCCTTAAAATTAACCATTTTGTAATAGAGGAAGTTTTCCTTAAAATGAACTATTTTGTGATGGAGGAAGTTTTCCTTAAAATGAACTATTTTGTAATAGAGGAAGTTTTCCTTAAAATGAACTATTTTGTAATAGAGGAAGTTTTGCTAAAAATGAACTATTTTGTAATAGAGGAAGTTTTCCTTAAAATGAACTATTTTGTGATGGAGGAAGTTTTGCTAAAAATGAACTATTTTGTGATGGAGGAAGTTATCCTAAAGATCACTCAGGCAGGTGCAGCGCCGGGCCCTCAGCCTCGAAAGGGCCCAACCTCTATTACTGGATGTCCTTCTCAACCGCCCTGTGGAGTCAGGGGGCGAGAGAATAGAGCTACTGGCCAATCCAAAATAAGACCACTAAAAATAATGCACTGGAATGCTGAAGGCATCAACAGCAAAAGAGATGGGTACAGTAAAAAGATAGAATTAGAAAATATCCTGCATGAAGAACAAATAAGCATATGCTGTTTGCAGGAAACCCATCTAAACAACGACATAGCCTTGAAGATTAGGGGATACCAGTGCTACCGATCTGACAGAATAAATAGACAAAAGGGTGGAATACTGACTCTTGTAAGGAACAACATTAATGCATGTCAGATTGAAGTGTATATGGATGGGGCGGAATATCAAATACTGCGCCTCAGGACAGGAAATACAGACTTCCATCTACTTAACTACTACTGTCCGAGTGACCGCCCACTAGCACTAGACACAATTACATTAAAAGAAAGAATAATTGTATGTGGAGACTTTAACAGCCACTCACAGAGCTGGGGCTATGAACATATGGACAAGAGAGGTGAAGAGCTTGAAAATTGGCAGGATGACAATGGGCTTATACTATTAAACCAGGCAACAGATCCACCAACATTCTACTCCAGATCATGGCATACCACATCTACACCAGACCTTGCTTTCCATTCACCAGACCTGGATTGGAATATCACACGAATTGTTGGGAAACAACTTGGAGGCAGCGACCACCGACCAGTCTTTTTAGTGGTGCAAAATGAGGCCATCAGGGAGAGCAGCACTCTCTCCAGATGGAATTACAAAAAGGCAGACTGGAAAATGTATCAACACTACACCAGTGTACTGACTAAAGATATAAATACAGATAGAGACATCAACAAAATAGTTGATGAATTCAGTAGACTAATAATACAAGCTGCCAGTGAAACAATACCTAGAGGGGCACGGAAACACTACAAACCATACTGGAGTAGTGAACTAGAGGAACTGCACAATGACATGGAAACATCTCGAAAGCAAGCAGAAAATAACCCTTGCCAAGAACACCACAACAACTACCAGCATGCTAAAGCCAAATTTCAACAGGCTAAACTACAAGCCAGACGGAGAAGCTGGAAAGAGAAAACAGAGTCCTTGAATCTTGAACGAGACACAAGAAAAGTGTGGAAGCTTGTAAAACAGCTGAATGATGAGGGTACAGAAAGGAACACCAAAATTACACTGAAGAAGGATGGAAACATTCTAACAGGTAAACATGCAGCAAATTACTTTGCAGACTCCTTTGCAAATGACAATAATATTGAAATTAGCCTAGAAAAACGACAAGAGACCCGTCTAAAACAACAAAATGCAAGACAAGAAGAGACCACACATGAAGTCATGGAAACACCCATTACACAAAGAGAGCTAGAGCTGGCAATATCCAAATTAAAAATGAAAAAGTCACCAGGCAATGATGGAGTGTCCAATGAAATGATTAAGAACTTGGGAACTGCAGCTAAAGCAAAACTACTGCAGATCTACAACATTTGCTGGATCACAGGTAGAGTGCCACAGGCATGGAGAGAAGCAATTATGATACCATTACTAAAGCCAGGAAAAGATAGTTCAATGACATCCAGCTATAGACCAATCAGCCTTACAAGCTGTTTGTGTAAAACAATGGAACGTATAATCAATCTCAGACTGCAGTGGTACCTGGAAAGTGAAAATCTCCTTGTCCCACAACAAGCAGGCTTTAGACAGTGTTACTCTACCGAAGATCAAGCAACCTATCTTTCCCAGGAAATCGAAGATGCGTTTCAAGAAAAGAAACTGGTACTAGCAGCATGGATAGACCTAAAGAAAGCATTTGATAAGGTATGGAAGGAAGGGCTTCTGAAGAAACTGAGAAATTATGGAGTAAATGGCAGGATGTACAAATGGGTCAAAGCATACCTGCATAACAGGAGAGCCAGAGTGCAACTGGATGGTCTTAAGAGTAAGAAGGTCTTATTGAGCCAGGGCGTTCCACAAGGAGGGGTACTATCTCCAACACTTTTTCTGATCTACATCAATGACCTAGTTACTGAACTACCACATGGCATCAAAGTGGCAATGTATGCAGATGACTTGGTAATGTGGTGCACAGAGGAGTATGCAACAGTGGCCTCCAAATTGCTACAAAGAGCTATGAATGCACTGAATTCATGGACAAATAGATGGTGTATCAGCATCAATACAGACAAATGCAGTACTACACTTTTCACACTCTCCCCAAAACAAAAAGCAGGAGCCATCTACATAAACAATGAGCCTGTGAAAGAAGACATACAAGCTACATATCTCGGAGTTACATTTGATAACAAACTATCTTGGAAACAGCAGATAAATAAGGCAACCCAAAAAGCAAGGAGAAAATTGGCTATTCTAAGAAAGTTGTGTGGAACCACATGGGGTGCGAGTGGGAAAATACTCAGTAAAGTTTACCAACAGAGTATACGCCCACATTTAGAATATGGATCATCCGCATGGTGCTCAGCATCAAACACCACATTGCAAGAACTGGATAAAGTACAAAACCAGGCACTTAGGGTCATCACAGGAGCAATGAAATCAACACCAATATTGGAGATGGAGAAATTGTGGAGGATACCAGCACTGAGAGAACGGAGGGACACAAAGGTGCTGATACAGGCAGAAAAATGTGTATGCATGCCGAGACATCCAATGAAGGACAGATTCCAAAATCTTGCATTGGGACGACTTAAGAGAAGCAGCTTTATCCACCAAGCCAAGCGTATTAGTAGACAAACACCAGACATGCCAAGAGTTGTTAAACCCCTTCTGCCCATACCAGAACAGACTCCCTGGACAGATGAATCAGGATTATCAGTTCAAATACGGACAGAAGTGAAAGGAATAGTTGACAAAGAGGAACAAAATAGTCTACAGCGAAAAACAATAGCTCTCAGTTTCCTGGATGAAGAATACCCACAAGACCTATGGATTCGTGTGTACACAGATGGATCAGCACAGAATGCAGTAAAGAATGGGGGAGCAGGTGCATATATAGAGTACCCAAATAACACTAGGGATATGGATAAAATAGCAACAGGGAAATATTGTCACAATTATGATGCAGAAATACAAGCAATAAAGTTGGCAATAGAAAAACTGCTGAACAGTAATCTTAGCCCACAGCCTGTAGTGTTTTTGACAGATGCAAGATCAGTACTCCAGGCACTACAATCCAGAAAATTACCCCATCTGCAGACCTTATTGACTGAACTCTGCAAGCACCACAGGGTTGCCCTGCAGTGGATCCCGTCTCACTGTGGAATACCAGGAAATGAGAAAGCAGATCAGTTGGCAAAGGAAGGTTCAACAGGCACACAACTAGATACACCAGTTACATACCATCATAAGAAACAGATAATCAAATCAATCAGAGGACCACAAGCCCCAAATCAGGATGCCTTTCATAATATGAATAGATATGAACAAGTTATCATTATACGCCTAAGAACAGGACACAATCGACTCCATAGTCACATGTATACAAAATTCAAGATCGGCACATCAACTACTTGTACATGTGGACAGGCACCCCAGACTGCTGAACACATACTTCAAGACTGCACTGAATATAGTAGACTGAGGAAAATCCATTGGCCCATAGATACAACACTACAGACAAAACTATATGGGCCACTGCAAGAATTACAAAAGACAGTAAAATTTATACAGGAAACGACATTGCAGATATAGACAATACTTCAGGCGAACGAAAGATAGATAGATAGATCCTAAAGATGAACTATTTTGTAATAGAGGAAGTTTTCCTAAAAATGAACTATTTTGTAATAGAGGAAGTTTTGCTAAAAATGAACTATTTTGTAATAGAGGAAGTTTTGCTAAAAATGAACTATTTTGTAATAGTGGAAGTTTTCCTAAAAATGAACTATTTTTTAATAGAGGAAGTTTTCCTTAAAATTAACTATTTTGTAATGGAGGAAGTTTTCCTTAAAATTAACTATTTTGTAATGGAGGAAGTTTTCCAAAAATTAAATATTTTGTAATGGAGGAGGTTTTCCTTAAAATTAACTATTTTGTAATGGAGGAAGTTTTCCTTAAAATTAACTATTTTGTAATGGAGGGAGTTTTTCTTAAAATTAACTATTTTGTAATGGAGGAAGTTTTGCGAAAAATGAACTATTTTGTAATAGAGGAAGTTTTCCTTAAAATTAACCATTTTGTAATAGAGGAAGTTTTCCTTAAAATGAACTATTTTGTGATGGAGGAAGTTTTCCTTAAAATGAACTATTTTGTAATAGAGGAAGTTTTCCTTAAAATGAACTATTTTGTAATAGAGGAAGTTTTGCTAAAAATGAACTATTTTGTAATAGAGGAAGTTTTCCTTAAAATGAACTATTTTGTGATGGAGGAAGTTTTGCTAAAAATGAACTATTTTGTGATGGAGGAAGTTATCCTAAAGATGAACTATTTTGTAATAGAGGAAGTTTTCCTAAAAATGAACTATTTTGTAATAGAGGAAGTTTTGCTAAAAATGAACTATTTTGTAATAGAGGAAGTTTTGCTAAAAATGAACTATTTTGTAATAGTGGAAGTTTTCCTAAAAATGAACTATTTTGTAATAGAGGAAGTTTTCCTTAAAATTAACTATTTTGTAATGGAGGAAGTTTTCCTTAAAATTAACTATTTTGTAATAGAGGAAGTTTTCCTGAAAATTAAATATTTTGTAATGGAGGAGGTTTTCCTTAAAATTAACTATTTTGTAATGGAGGAAGTTTTCCTTAAAATTAACTATTTTGTAATGGAGGGAGTTTTTCTTAAAATTAACTATTTTGTAATGGAGGAAGTTTTCCTTAAAATGAACTACAGTAAAGTCTCGATTATCCGGAATGCTCGGGGAAGAACCCATTCTGGATAATTGAATTTTTCTGGATAATCGAGAGTAAGAAAACCAAACTCAAAATTTATGAAAAAACAACTTCAAAACCCTAAATCTAAGGACATTATAAATCAAATTTATAAAAATACTTGTACTGACCAGTAAGTTAAACTTTATTGAAAAAGCTGCGTATGTCCCTCTGTTTGATACATGCTTCTCACTTGGTCCTGAAGGTATTCTCTACAATACGCAGCTGGATGAGTTCTTGGGTTGTATATGAACTACAATTTTCTGCAAATCGTAACGCAGTCTGTAGACATTTGTCTGCTTCACTCCAGAAAATTTTATTGCGCGGATCCGTTCCTGTTGCACCTTGGTCTTCCTCTGAATCATCTTCAGTTGGTTCACACTTTGATTCCAATACACTATTTATTATGTCTGCATCATCAAGTGTGTGGGCAACATCTATATTCTCATCAACCTGCAGCCACTGTTCAATGTCTTGCTCATCACAGGCTGACATTGAGTTTGACGATGGTACATTTACAAGAAGTTGCATTATCTCTGCATGTGGTGCTGCCATCTGTTTCAATTCATCAAAACTGTCGTCATCAGAAGAATCATCCAAAAGCATTACATTGGGCCATCATTTTCTCCATGCTTTCTTTAATGTGGATCGTTGCACTTGTTTCCAGGCAAATGCAATGTTGTCAATTGCATTCCTAATTGTATAGTCTGAAAGGAACTCTTCAACTGTAGCTTTGTTGACGAGCGTTTTCATTAGTGCACCTCTATAATGACATTTTATGTTTTGAATAATCCCTTGATCCATTGGCTGAATCAATGACGTGACATTTGGAGGAAGAGGAATAGCGAAAATTCGGCCACATTTTGACACTAAGTCATCTACACAAGGGTGTGCTCTACAATTATCCAGCAACAGTACAGCCTTGGGGTTGACGAGATTTGGTAATGAGGAGAGGTGATTTTTAACAGATGGCACAAAGTGGTGATGAAACCAATCTGCAAAAATGTCTCTGTCCATCCACGAATTCTTCTGTGCTCTATAGTCTACAGGCAGATTAGTTACGCCTTTCAAAGCTCTGGGACGCATCGATTTGCCTATCACCATTAGTTGAAGCTTGTGAGTACCAGCAGCATTTGCACAAGGCAATACTGTCTGGATTGAATAAAATATGTTCGCTCCTATTTGAAGTATATTACTGTAAATACACTATTGTAAACGCAATATTGTGTAATGATAGAGCCTGTAGAAGTAAGCGCAGCGCACAAACCGTGTTGTAGCGTTTTCGATTTCCTGATAAAGGCATTTAATTTAACTGAACAAAACATGATTCAAGCTTTCTCCCTATAATATTAAAAAAAAAAAAAAAAGTCCGTTAAATTGAGAAATCCGGATTATTGAGTACCGCATAATCGAGACTTTACTGTATTTTGTAATAGAGGAAGTTTTCCTAAAACTGAACTATTTTGTAATAGAGGAAGTTTTGCTAAAAATTAACTAATTTGTAATAGAGGAAGTTTTCTTTAAAATTAACTATTTTGTAATGGAGGAAGTTTTCCTTAAAATGAACTATTTTGTAATAGAGGAAGTTTTCCTTAAAATGAACTATTTTGTAATAGAGGAAGTTTTCCTAAAAATGAACTATTTTGTAATAAAGGAAGTTTTCCTTAAAATGAACTATTTTGTAATAGATGAAGTTTTCCTTAAAATGAACTATTTTGCAATAGAGGAAGTTTTCCTAAAAGTGAACTATTTTGTAATAGAGGAAGTTTTCTTAAAAATGAACTATTTTGTAATGGAGGAAGTTTTCCTTAAAATGAACTATTTTGTAATGGAGGAAGTTTTGCTAAAAATGAACTATTTTGTGATGGAGGAAGTTTTCCTTAAAATGAACTATTTTGTAATAGAGGAAGTTTTCCTTAAAATGAACTATTTTGTAATAGAGGAAGTTTTCCTTAAAATGAACTATTTTGTAATAGAGGAAGTTTTCCTAAAAATGAACTATTTTGTAATAGAGGAAGTTTTCCTAAAAGTGAACTATTTTGTAATAGAGGAAGTTTTCTTAAAAATGAACTATTTTGTAATGGAGGAAGTTTTCCTTAAAATGAACTATTTTGTAATGGAGGAAGTTTTGCTAAAAATGAACTATTTTGTGATGGAGGAAGTTTTCCTTAAAATGAACTATTTTGTAATAGAGGAAGTTTTCCTTAAAATTAACTATTTTGTCATAGAGGAAGTTTTCCTTAAAATGAACTATTTTGTAATAGAGGAAGTTTTCCTTAAAATGAACTATTTTGTAATAGAGGAAGTTTTCCCTAAAATTAACTATTTTGTATTAGAGGAAGTTTTCCTTAAAATGAACTATTTTGTGATGGAGGAAGTTTTGCTAAAAATGAACTATTTTGTAATAGAGGAAGTTTTCCTAAAAACGAATTATTTTGTAATAGAGGAAGTTTTCCTAAAAATGAACTATTTTGTAATAGAGGAAGTTTTCCTAAAAATGAACTATTTTGTAATAGAGGAAGTTTTCCTAAAAATGAACTATTTTGTAATAGAGGAAGTTTTCCTAAAAATGAACTATTTTGTAATAGAGGAAGTTTTCCTAAAAATGAACTATTTTGTAATAGAGGAAGTTTTCCTTAAAATGAACTATTTTGTAATAGAGGAAGTTTTTCTAAAAATGAACTATTTTGTAATAGAGGAAGTTTTCCTAAAAATGAACTATTTTGTAATGGAGGAAGTTTTGCTAAAAATGAACTATTTTGTAATGGAGGAAAAATGAACTATTTTGTAATAGAGGAAGTTTTGCTAAAAATGAACTATTTTGTAATAGAGGAAGTTTTCATAAAAATGAACTATTTTGTAATAGAGGAAGTTTTGCTAAAAATGAACTATTTTGTAATAGAGGAAGTTTTGCTAAAAATGAACTATTTTGTATTGCTGGTGGTGGAAATCCTAATTAACTGATTCATTTTGTGATGCTGACAAATGTTTCCTATAATAAACTAGTAGACGCAAGAACAATGAGAAAAATAACCACTACCAAGAATTAAATGTGTTAGCCGAATGGCAGGGATCGGTCAGAGAGATAGGATCGCTGAAGGGCAAAGAAAGAAAGAAGGATGAAGAATAAATTGATAGTATATTTAATGTTGAAACCTTTATAATAAAATGTGGGCGTGTAAGAAGACTTATCATCCAACATAGAACTGGAGTCGTGTTTCTCTGGACATTTCGAGATTTGCTGAGGAAGAAATCTGAGCGTATATGGACATGTTCAAACAGTCAGAAACGAGAAACTTAGTGGGCGTAGACATCAACGAACACAAAACTGGAGCTGTCAGTCGCTGGACACTGTGAGACTTGCTGAGGAGGGGATCTGAGCACCTATGGACATGTTCGGAGTACATTGGTGAATACCCAGAAATAACTCAATAACTCAAAATAACCTTTGTAATAAAATTGTTTACTTTGCAATGGTGGAAACTTTTCCAATAAAATGGGTTTTTTTTGTAATGGTGGGGACCTTATCTAATAAACTGGTTTATTTTGTAATGATGGAAACTTTTCCAATAAAATGGGGGTTTTTTTTGTAATGGTGGGGACCTTATCTAATAGACTGGTTTATTTTGTAATGATGGAAACTTTTCCAATAAAATGGTTATTTTGTAATAGCGGAAACTTTTCCAATAAAATGGTTTTTAATAATGATTGAAACTTTTCTAATAAACTGGTTTATTTTATAATTTTGACATCTTCCAAACATAAACTGGTCTATTTTGGGACGATGAATTCTTACCATCCTGTATGCTATAATCTGTACAGGACTTGCTGATTTGGTAAACAATTTGAATTATCTCCTATAACTTGTAACGGCAGGTAAAAAAAATGTAAAAAAAAACCAGCAGAATGAAGACCTAAAATAATGTCATAATTTACATTATAAAAAAAAAACAGTAATGATAGATCGCTTCTTGCTAAACGAATTAATTGATTCAAGCTTAAAATGTATACATAGAACGTTTTCCTTTTTTTGAGTAAATCTGAGTTTAATATCCAGTCCAGCTTTCTTGTCTAAAGCAGCCACATGCCGTACATACGTGAATTGATTGGTCTAGACATTTATTAATCCCACATAGAGCAACTATTTTGCGTGCGTTGTTTCCTATTTTTGTTATATTATCTGTGTGCAATGTTTTCTCTTAGGTCGTGGGTTCTAGCAGCTTCTTGCTCATCTTATAACCTGATCTGTAAATGCGCTCTTGGGAGCCACGATAGCTCGGTGGTTGGTGAACTGGACCTCAAAGGACAAGAGGTTGGGTTCAATCCTGATAGACGATTCATCCAGCCTTAAATGGGTACCTGATTTTTTTTCTGGGAAAGTGAAGTGGCACGGGCGTTATACCGACCACATTACCCCAAAAATCGTGTGCTGTTGTAATGACACAAATGTTTCTATAAAAATTATGGTCACTAGCGCCATATACTCAAACGCCACTTGGTGTGACGGGACTCTCTACATTTCTTTTTTAACAACGAGCTCTTCCTTCTATTTTCGTGTCTTGCAAGTTTCGTGTTTTACGTGATTAAATTTTGCTTATAAAAACTGTATTTCAGATTTCAAACGATGTTTTTTTTAAATATACATTTCATGCACTTCCTGTTGCTGCAGCTTCCTACCCCACTCCCACTTTCATCAATTGAATGAAAGTGAATATAATGAAATAAAAACTAAGAGAAAGAAAATAGACAAAAAACAATGTAATAAGATCAAATAAAGTAATTATGTTATTTGTTTGTCTGTTCCAGTTACTCAAACAAAGTTGGCATGAAGGAATTTGAAATGAGGAAGGTTATAAGAAAATGTACGAAAAACAATATCGAGATAGATAAACAGATAAACCGTTAGGTTTTTAAGGAAAGACGGAGAGAGAGAGAGAGAGAGAGAGAGAGAGAGAGAGAGAGAGATGAAATGATACAGAATGAAGAAATTCAATACTAAACTATAGAAAGCAATTACGTAATTAAAGTGGCTCGGATAGTAATTATAAGAATAAATAAAATAATTTGGGCATGGTATTTGATAATTGGAACCAGAAATCAAATAATTGGGGTTAGCCATAAAATAATTATCTGCGGCAATGAAATGTTTCATGTTTGACAATAATTTTCTTGAATAAAATGCATCATTTAGTAATTGTGGGTAATATGTTAGATTTGCATAACATTTTAGTATTTTCACATTAGCGACATTCTAAACACTTCCAATTTAGTTTTTTCAGATAAACCACATTCTAGACACCTCCATTTTAGTATTTTCACATTAACGACATTCTAGACACCTCCATTTTAGTATTTTCACATTAACGACATTCTAGACACCTCCATTTTAGTATTTTCATATTAACGACATTCTAGACACTTCTGTTTTAGTATTTTCACATTAACGACATTCTAGACACCTCCATTCTAGTATTTTCACATTAACGACATTATAACACTTCCAATTTAGTATTTTCAGATAAACCACATTCTAGACACCTCCATTCTAGTATTTTCACATTAACGACATTTTAGACACCTCCATTCTAGTATTTTCACATTAACGACATTCTAGACACTTCCAATTTAGTATTTTCAGATAAACCACATTCTAGCCACCTCCATTCTACTATTTTCACATTAACCACATTCTAGACACTTACATTTTAGTATTTTCACATTAACGACATTCTAGACACCTCCATTTTCATATTTTCATATTAACCACATTCTAGACACCTCCGTTTTTGTATTTTCACATTAACCACATTCTAGACACCTCCATTTTGGTATTTTCATATAAACCACATTCTAGACACCTCCATTCTAGTATTTTCACATTAACCACATTCTAGACACCTCCATTTTAGTATTTTCACATTAACCACATTCTAGACACCTCCATTTTGGTATTTTCACATTAACCACATTCTAAAAACACTTATATTTTAGTATTTTCACATTAACCACATTCTAGTCACTTCCTATTTAGTATTTTCAGATAAACCACATTCTAGACACTTCCATTTTAGTATTTTCACATTAACGACATTCTAGACACTTCCATTTTGGTATTTTCACATTAACAACATTCTAAATACTTCCATTTTAGTATTTTTACATTAACGACATTCTAGACACTTCCATTTTCGCCCGTGCGCTGCCGGGGCCCGAAAGGGGAGTAAAGAATAGCGGCGCTGTACCCTACCAGGCATGTTCGTAAGAGGCGAGAAAGGAGGGTTAGACATGGGACTGGCTATCCCATACTGTAAAAAAAATTAAGCCGAAAAAACTTCACAAACATGAACAAGTCAAAGAAAGATAAAGTTAATCCGTCAACCAGGAAAGAGAAGGGCTCTCTGTCTAAGAGACGTATGACGCAATCCGGAGAAAGTCATAAGGAGTCCGGGTTGCCGACTCACCCTTTGTCTACCAGGAAATCATCCAGAATTGGCACCTGGAATGTTCGTACCCTTAACGAACAGGGAAAAGCGGCCCAAGTAGCAGCAGAAATGACCAACTACAAGATAGATATTCTGGGAATGTATGAAACAAGATGGCTGGGAGCGGAGAGAATAAAATTGAATACAGGGGAGATGATTTTATCATCAGGACACCAGGAACCAGGAGCACAACATAGCGAAGGGGTAGCTATAATGCTATCAAAGAATGCACAGAAGACACTAATACAATGGGAGGCAGTGGGACCAAGACTGGTGAGAGCAACATTTAGAACAACCAAAAACAAAATAAAATTACACATTATACAATGCTATGCACCAACCAACGATAAAGATGACTCATTTAAAGATGATTTTTATAAACAGCTACAATGGCAGATGGATGCAAGACGAGCCAAGGATATTATAATCTTGATGGGAGACCTAAATGCTAAGGTAGGATCAGACAACAGAGGCTTCGAAGAGATTATGGGAAAACATGGACTTGGAGATATAAACGAGAATGGAGAGATATTTGTGAATTTCTGCGCCCTTAATCAAATGAGCCTAGGAGGAACAATATTCCAACATAAAAGAATACACAAAGCTACATGGGTGTCACCAGATCATAGAACGGAAAATCAAATTGATCACATATGTATTAATAATAAGTTTAAGTCATCCTTACAGGATGTAAAAGTATATAGAGGGGCAGATATAGCTTCTGATCATCATCTTCTGTTAGCCAAACTTAAAATTAAATTAAATAGGTACACTACAACGAATAAGGGTAAAAAGTATTTCAATGTAGGGTTTATTAAAGAACAAGGAATTAAAGATAAATTCGCAGTCACAATATCAAACAAATACCAAGTCCTCCAACAACTAGAAAATACAATAAATATAGAAGATCATTGGAAACAGGTAAAAGATATATGGAAAGAGACATGCGAAGAAACACTGGGGAAAAGAGAACGCCAGAATAAGGCATGGATGACAGCAGAGACCCTGGATAAAATTAAATAAAGAAAGAACAAGAAAGCAGACATAAATAAAAGCAAAACAAGAAGTAATAAAGCCAAGACACAGGAAGCTTACACAGAGGTAAACAAAGAAGTGAGAAGATGCATTAAAAGGGATAAGAGGAAATATATAGATGAACTAGCTAAAGAGGCAGAAGAAGCAGCAAATAAAGGGAATATGAAAGAACTGTACAACAGCACAAAGAAATTAGGTGGAAAATACAAACAGATCAACGCCTTTATCAAAGACAAGAAAGGAAATCTGCTTAGTAATATAAGGGAACAAATGGAGAGATGGAAAGAACACTTTGAAGAACTTTTGAACAGACCCAGCTCAAATAATCCTCCAGATATACTACAAGCGGAAGAAGAGTTACACGTTAACTGCGGAAAACCAAGCAAAGAAGAAATAATGACAGCCATCAAACTATTAAAAGATGGTAAATCCACAGGACCAGATGAAATTCCTTCGGAAGCCATCAAAGCAGATATTAACACCTCTACCAAGATGCTACATAATCTATTAGATAAAATTTGGGAGAGGGAAGAAATACCTAAAGACTGGAGAGAAGGTTATATGATCAAACTACCAAAGAAAGGAAGTTTACAGGAGTGCACAAATTATAGGGGAATTATGCTACTATCAGTGTCAGGAAAAATATTAGGCAGAATCATTCTGGAGAGACTAAAAGAGACTATAGAGAAACACTTGAGAGATGAACAAGCAGGTTTTAGGAAGAACAGATCATGTGCTGATCAAATAACTACCCTACGTATAATAGTTGAACAAAGTTTAGAACTAAAATCCCCACTTTATATTGGATTCATAGATTACGAAAAGGCATTTGATAGTTTAGACAGAAGAATGCTTTGGAAGTTGCTGAGTCATTACGGAATCCCCATAAAGTTTATTAACCTGATAAATACAATGTATGAAGGAACAAAATAAGGTGTGGTGCATGAAGGACAGCTTACAGAAGCATTTGAAATAAGAACAGCAGTAAGGCAAGGATGCCTCCTATCTCCATTTCTCTTTCTACTGGCCATAGATTGGATTATGAAAATAACTCAAAACAACAGACATGGGATCCAGTGGTCACTGACCAAACAACTTGATGATTTAGACTTTGCTGATCACATAGCTCTCCTATCACACGGCCATCAACAGATGCAGGATAAAATGAGTATATTAGATGAGAGATCACAACAGCTAGAACTAAAGATTAATAGAGATAAGACCAACATTATGAGAATTAATGCAGTTGGCAATAACCAAATAAAACTAAGAGAAATACCTCTACTAGACGTACAATCTTATATATATATATATATATATATATATGGGCAGTAATATAGATAAAGACGGAGGAACAGAAAATGATACCAAAATAAGGATATCAAAAGCAAGAGGATCTTTCATTGCACTGGGAAACATATGGAAATCCAAAGAAATTAGGCTAAATACAAAAATAAAAATTTTCATCTCAAATGTTAAGTCGGTCCTATTATATGGCTGTGAAACATGGAGAATAACAAAATTGACAATCACGAAGGTACAGACTTTCATTAATGGATGCTTGCGCAGAATAAAGGGATGGAAATGGCAGGACAAAGTCACTAACGTGGAATTATGGAAATGTACCGGTCAAATACCAGTGGATAAAGAGATACAGCGAAGACGATGGCGATGGATAGGACACACACTACGGAAGCCAACTGAGAGTACTAACACAACAGGCCCTTTTTTGGAATCCCCAGGGGAAAAGACAAAGAGGAAGACAAAGGAATTCTTGGAGAAGACAGATCGAAGCAGAGATGAAGATGATAGGGAAGACATGGAATGATCTTAAAAGAATGGCAAAAAACAGAATGACTTGGAAAGTGTTTGTTGAAGACCTATGCTCCACTGGGAGCTAAAAGGTAGAAGAAGAAGACACTTCCATTTTGGTATTTTTACATTAACCATATTTTAAACACTTCCATTTTAGTGTTGAAGGTTATGCAGTTCCTCTCTCATTCATCTGTGGTCAGTTTAAAAGCGTGAACAATCACACAAACGAGTTTCCTGCATGATGTGAATCTGGCACATCTGGTGAATCTACGGTAGTTCGTTGCTTGTCCGATATAGTATAGTTCAGCTTCATTTTATTTCTTTCCCAATTTCATTTTTATTTCTATTTGTGTTACAGGTTTTAGTTATTTTATAACGCGTAGTAGAGTTTATCTTCATTTCGTTGTCTCTTTGTGATGTCATTGTTTTCTGAAAAAGGCCGCATGCATACCGAAACGTCAAAAATTGTTGGGTCCTTTTTTTATAAAACTGTAACCGAACTTTGTAGGAGTGTTTGGTACACCGCGCCACTTGCTTTCCGTTATAATGAGTTTAAACCGTGACTTTTGAAAGTTTTAACATTTATAGAAGAATGGGTAGAATTGGATGGAAATAAAAGAAAACAAATTATGACATTTTAAAACAACTGAAAATGAAAAGAGAACTACCAAACACAATTCAAACAGGATAAATGAGATATTTGGGGCATGTTAAAAGACACAGTAACTTACTTAAAGTAAACTTGGAAGGGAAAATACAAGGTAAAAGAGGCAGAAGCAGACTAAGACTAACATGGACGAGTAACATCAAAAGATGGACAAGTCAGCCTATGACAAAAAACATGCACCATCAAAGGAAGAGACAGAGCGGAATGACGGTCCATGGTAGCCAAACTTCGACGCGGAGACGGCACTCGGTGATGATACTATTTCCGGCATGTTCTCAGATCTGGGGTCTGCCGGTGGTACTGTCGGTGTAGGACTGCAGAATAAAGGTCGCATGTTCAGTGCAGTCGCCGCGAGGTGTTCGGGTCTTATTTATTTTTCTTTCACCCCCCCCCCCACCCAACAGAAAAATGATTTGACATTACCAGGATTGGAACCCTCGTTCTCCTGGCTTGGAGCTCGACGTGTTATCTTTTCTTCCACCCTCTCTCTCAGATTACGTAAACAAATGCTGCATGTTAGTATTCTACAATTGCGTAATTAGGAAATGTGATATTTTCTTAGTTTTTGATTTTGATTTTGTAGATTTGAAATGTTAAAGTTTAGAACTTCGAGATCCTGTACATTAGACATTAGACATTAGACATTAAACATTAAACATTAGACATTAGACATTAGACATTAAACATTAAACATTAGACATTAGACATTAGACATTAGACATTAGACATTAAACATTAAACATTAAACATTAGACATTAGACCTTAAACATTAGACATTAGACATTAGACATTAAACATTAGACATTAGACATTAGACATTACATTACACGATTAGGTATAATCCACGTGTGATGTTTTAGCATTTGAAACCTAAGTTGCTCGAATCGCGACTATTTATTATGTTTACATTACCTAGAAAATACATTTATAATTGATGTTCCTCACGGGCCATAGACGGCATTTTGGGCGAAAGTTCTCCTAGATTAATGAGTTGCTGCTGGTTCTTGCAGTTCTTGGTTGTTTCCGAGTCTCATGGTTGGATCTTCTATATTAGCTGTCGTGCATACCGATTCTCTTGCTTTTGTCTTGTTTTCTTTTACCAGACTCTTTGCACATGAATGTCTGTCGGGGAAGTATTTGTTCATTATATCTCAGTATGACCGATGTATCCAACGCCTTCTTCTAATGATCGACACGCATTTTTGTTTATTATTCGTCTTTTATGTGTTCGGTTGAAATGTGTTGGTTTGAAATGTGTTGGTTTGAAATGTGTTCGGTTGAAATGTGTTCGTTTGAAATGTATTGGTTTGAAATGTGTTCGGTTGAAATGTGTTCGTTTGAAATGTGTTGGTTTGAAATGTGTTCGGTTGAAATGTGTTCGTTTGAAATGTGTTGGTTTGAAATGTGTTCGGTTGAAATGTGTTCGGTTGAAATGTGTTCGTTTGAAATGTGTTCGGTTGAAATGTGTTGGTTTGAATTGTGTTCGGTTGAAATGTGTTCGTTTGAAATGTGTTCGGTTGAATTGTGTTCGGTTGAAATGTGTTCGGTTGAAATGTGTTGGTTTGAAATGTGTTCGTTTGAAATGTGTTCGGTTGAAATGTGTTCGTTTGAAATGTGTTGGTTTGAAATGTGTTCGTTTGAAATGTGTTCGTTTGAAATGTGTTCGTTTGAAATGTGTTCGTTTGAAATGTGTTCGGTTGAAATGTGTTGGTTTGAAATGTGTTGATTTGAAATGTGTTGGTTTGAAATGTGTTGGTTTGAAATGTGTTGGTTTGAAATGTGTTGGTTTGAAATGTGTTGGTTTGAAATGTGTTGGTTTGAAATGTGTTGGTTTGAAATGTTTTCTTTTCATCTTATGTTTGAGATCCTACGAAGACATTTGTTTTCAAAGGCATTTAATTTCCTGTCTAAAGTCTGGGTGGATTTACAACTTGCACATCTATGTGTTAACATTGATATCACATCCATATGTTAGCACTGGTATCACATCCATATGTTAGCGCTGGTATCACATCCATATGTTAGCGCTGGTATCACATCCATATGTTAGCGCTGGTATCACATCCATATGTTAGCGCTGGTATCACATCCATATGTTAGCGCTGGTATCACATCCATATGTTAGCGCTGGTATCACATCCATATGTTAGCGCTGGTATCACATCCATATGTTAGCACTTGTATCACATCCATGTGTTAACATTGGTATCACATCCATATGTTAGCGCTGGTATCACATCCATATGTTAGCGCTGGTATCACATCCATATGTTAGCGCTGGTATCACATCCATATGTTAGCGCTGGTATCACATCCATATGTTAGCGCTTGTATCACATCCATGTGTTAACATTGGTATCACATCCATATGTTAGCGCTGGTATCACATCCATATGTTAGCATTGGTATCACATCCATATGTTAGCGCTGGTATCACATCCATATGTTAGCATTGGTATCACATCCATATGTTAGCACTGGTATCACATCCATATGTTAGCGCTGGTATCACATCCATATGTTAGCGCTGGTATCACATCCATATGTTAGCGCTGGTATCACATCCATATGTTAGCACTTGTATCACATCCATGTGTTAACATTGGTATCACATCCATATGTTAGCGCTGGTATCACATCCATATGTTAGCATTGGTATCACATCCATATGTTAGCATTGGTATCACATCCATATGTTAGCGCTGGTATCACATCCATATGTTAGCGCTGGTATCACATCCATGTGTTAACATTGGTATCACATCCATATGTTAGCGCTGGTATCACATCCATATGTTAGCGCTGGTATCACATCCATATGTTAGCACTTGTATCACATCCATGTGTTAACATTGGTATCACATCCATATGTTAGCGCTGGTATCACATCCATATGTTAGCACTGGTATCACATCCATATGTTAGCATTGGTATCACATCCATATGTTAGCATTGGTATCACATCCATATGTTAGCGCTGGTATCACATCCATATGTTAGCACTTGTATCACATCCATATGTTAGCATTGGTATCATATCCATATGTTAGCACTGGTATCACACCCATATGTTAACACTGGTATCACACCCATATGTTAGCACTGGTATCACATCAATATGTTAGCGCTGGTATCACATCAATATGTTAGCACTGGTATCACATCAATATGTTAGCACTGGTATCACATCAATATGTTAGCGCTGGTATCACATCAATATGTTAGCGCTGGTATCACATCAATATGTTAGCGCTGGTATCACATCCATATGTTAGCGATGGTATCACATCCATATGTTAGCGCTGGTATCACATCCATATGTTAGCGCTGGTATCACATCCATATGTTAGCACTGGTATCACATCCATATGTTAGAACTGGTATCACATCCATATGTTAGCACTGGTATCACACCCATATGTTAGCACTGGTATCACATCCATATGTTAGAACTGGTATCACATCCATATGTTAGAACTGGTATCACATCCATATGTTAGAACTGGTATCACATCCATATGTTAGAACTGGTATCACATCCATATGTTAGAACTGGTATCACATCCATATGTTAGCACTGGTATCACATCCATATGTTAGCGCTGGTATCCCACAGGAGTTAAAGAATCTAACCGTTGTTCGTCTCTGAGTAGCTGGATCTCCATGTTTTCCTATATACATAATATATGGGAATGAATTCTCTGCCGCGAGGGACTTGACATTCTGTTTGTTCAATGGTCTCCAAAATGTAAAAATAAATGAACTTCCCCTAGGAGAAGTGCAAGCTTAGCCGCTGTAGCTCCGCAGTTATGCTACTGATGGTTAGTTACTGTTGCATTAAATAGAAAACGATGTTTTAATTCAGATGATTCCACTGGCACGGGCGGTTGAGCAATTATGGATTTGAATTCTTTGCAGTGATACCGGGGCCTTCGACTAACCATGACCATATCACTGTAGAAGAACCCCATTATTTCTGAATTGACGATTATAGAATAATCGTATCGTGTGCATATCTCTGTTACCATGAGAAATATATATTTTTTTTTACATTATATATATATATATATATATATATATATATATATATATATATATATATATATATAATGATATATACCGCAGCTTTCTACCGCTGCTGTTGTTGATAACCATCACTGCCCACCGGACACAAAAATAAGTGCCCCGATATATCCCCATCGAGAACATCCGAGGAGAATCCTGGCCCATTTACACGAACTCCGTAGCACGGCCGGAGATCCAAGATGTCGGTAGATTTCTGCTGATAAAATTTTGCCCGAGCAGCGCCCATATTTAAATCCTACTCTATCTTATTTAAAATGTCAAGGAGTGCACACGGGACATCCTGTTTATTGCAGTTTTTGAGAGGGCTAGACATCGGATCTCACTACCACAGAGATCAGAGGAGGGTAACGTCATAAAGAAGCCACGGATTAATTTTTCTGTTTTTGACAAATTACCGCTGCTTCTGGTCGGAAACCCGGGTCTTTCCTGACCTGAGGCAGACTTTGTGCCACTAGACCACCCAGCATCCAGAACGTTGTTACACAAACAGTATGACGACGCGGCAGTTGCCTGAACACTGAAGAAAAGTAATCTGAAGTGGTGTGACCACGTGTCGTTACCTGGTTCGCTACAATTTTGAAATATGAGGGAAAGAAAAGAAAAAGGCAGTTGAAGGAAAAGATGAGAAGACAATATCAAAGAGATGACAGGTGTTATTTTAGTGAGGTTTCATATAGACACAATGTCAAGTGAGAGATGAAATGTTGAAATGTACTTCAGTGTCCTAAATTGTCGATCGTTAGGTACAAACGAGCGAAGGACGGGTTGGATAAGTTGAGTCTGTGGACAAGCGAGTGAGTGAGTGAGTGAGTGAATGAGTGAGTGAGTGAATGAGTGAGTGAGTGAGTGAGTGAGTGAGTGAGTGAGTGAGTGAAGGATGGAGTGGATAAAGTGAGCCGGTGGACGAACATGTGAGCTGAGTGAGTAAATGAGTGAGTGAGTGAATATATGAGGGAGTGAAGGAGGGAATAGATAAGTCTAGACGCGTCTAAGTTACACCGTGTGTCTTCATGGTGCTCATTGTGATGTCATTTCAAGTATCCATCCTCTTCTTGGTCTGCCTTTCCACTCATATTCCGTCTGTGATCATCGACATATTTTGTGTATTATGGTCAGTACTACACCACTCCAGCAAACAGTTACAAAACGGAAATGTACATTAATGAGAAGAAATGGAGAAAAAAAAAATAAAAGAATAGAACACATTGTTTCAAAGTGTGGACATTTTGACGACACTGCTGTAGTAAGCGTGTGTTAGGCGATGACTTCTCAACCACTATATCGGCCTTTTAAAGAGCGTTGCTGTTGCTATAGATCGAGTCGTCTACGAGTTGACTCCCTTCAGTAGAGCTCAATGTAATGATATCTGCAGGTATTTCTGAGTTACCCCGTAGTTCTGTACAAGGTTTCCCATTTATCAGATCTTTGAGAAAGTAGAGTTGCTCTCATATCAGTGACCTTTTAACGGCCACAAAAGGAGATGTTCTACTCTTTCATGTGGGTTTTCACAAAGTGGACATGCTAGAGCTTGGTTTTGTTGCATTCTATCGATGCTATTATTCAGTTGTACATGACCAGTTCTTAGTCTAAAAATTGCGGTTTTGTTTATTCTTTTTTAGGTTACGAATGTTGTCATGGAGTTTGACCTTAACATGTATTTAAAGAGATCGCTCCCTGCTTTTCCATGACCCATCCATTCAGGAAATCGTCTCTACTGTTTGAGTTTATGATTTGTTTTGCTGTGTTTTAAGAGATGGCGCAGTGTATCTGTGTCTGTCTGGATCTTCTCATAGCTAAATTTTCAGCCTTATCATTTACTGATGTTTCGGAGTGTCTTGGGATCCATTGCATTACCAACCTTATGTCGCTTGACTGAAACAGGCGTTAATAAGGTTTAGTTTGAGTTTTATCACGACCTGCAGCAAGCTGCCATATTTTGATCAAACAGACGTCTATTCAACAATCATTAAAAGGACCTAATTTGTATTTTATCACGACCTGCAACAAGCTGCCATATTTTGATCAAACAGACGTGAATTCAACAGGCATTAAAAGTACCTAATTTATATATTATCACGACCTGCAGCAAGCTGCAATATTTCGGTCAAACAGACGTCTATTCAACAGGCATTAAAAGGACCTAATTTGAATTTTATCACGACCTGCAACAAGCTGCCATATTTTGATCAAACAGACGTGAATTCAACAGGCATTAAAAGGACCTAATTTATATATTATCACGACCTGCAGCAAGCGGCAATATTTCGGTCAAACTGACGTGAATTCAAAACGTCATTTTGGAGCCACAGGGTTTTTTTTCTTCTATATTCGATATCCAATTCACTTGATCATACAGTTCTTCTTTTGCAGGACAACCAAGACGGATATGGGTATAGGGTATTGATCAGTTCTAAGTCTTTGAACCTGATATCAGTCTGTATGCAATAAACCATGAAGGGCATTAACGTCGTTCCGTCGTAACAGCGGAAGTGAAGTGACACAGCGCCATTAGCTAGTAGCGAGTATCTCCTTGCTTTGAAATGTTTCACTGACAGAAATGAGAGACCTTCCGATGACACAAGCGTAGGGGGTGATCGAAACCAAATATTTAAATCAACAAATACGCGTGATCCATCGAACTAGTCGGCATTAGTAATCCGAGAATAACATTTACAAATTGGTAAAATTAATCGTTATGGGGGAAGTCATCACCTGTAAAATTAATCTTAATGGGGAACTCACCACCTGTAAAATTAATCTTAATGGGGAACTCACCACCTGTAAAATTAATCTTAATGGGGAACTCACCACCTGTAAAATTATTCTTAATGGAGAACTCACCACCTGTAAAATTAATCTTAATGGGGAACTCACCACCTGTAAAATTAATCTTAATGGGGAACTCACCATCTGTAAAATTAATCTTAATGGGGAACTCACCACCTGTAAAATTAATCTTAATGGGGAACTCACCATCTGTAAAATTAATCTTAATGGGGAACTCACCACCTGTAAAATTAATCTTAATGGGGAACTCACCACCTGTAAAATTAATCTTAATGGGGAACTCACCACCTGTAAAATTAATCTTAATGGGGAACTCACCATCTGTAAAATTAATCTTAATGGGGAACTCACCACCTGTAAAATTAATCTTAATGGGGAACTCACCACCTGTAAAATTAATCTTAATGGGGAACTCACCACCTGTAAAATTAATCATGTTGGTAAGTTCTTCTAAAAAAGTGGTTGAATTATTAATCTTCTTTTATCCTGTTCAGCTTTTTGTCAGTAAACGTTGCAGGCTTCAGTCAATGATGTGTTTCCTATCAAGGGCACTTTCTGTAGCTTGGCACATAGTGATATTGTATTGTTTTATTATGTCGTCAATTCTTGACTTGGCACATAGTGATATTGTATTGTTTTATTATGTCGTCAATTCTTGGCTTGGCACATAGTGATATTGTATTGTTTTATTATGTTGTCAATTCTTGACTTGGCACATAGTGATATTGTATTGTTTTATTATGTTGTCAATTCTTGACTTGGCACATAGTGATATTGTATTGTTTTATTATGTTGTCAATTCTTGGCTTGGCACATAGTGATATTGTATTGTTTTATTATGTAGTCAATTCTCGGCTTGGCACATTGTGATATTGTATTGTTTTATTATGTCGTCAATTCTTGGCTTGGCACATTGTGATATTGTATTGTTTTATTAAGTCGTCAATTCCCTCAATCCATCTTCTTCTTGGTCTAGCTCTATATCTTTCTTGTTCCACTTTGTTGTTACACACTTTTGACGCTGATGAGTTAATGCGCATTAAATGTTGAAACCACTTTCATCTTTAGTCTCTCTGTTTATTCGATTACTGCTTGATTTCCAATGTGGTTTCTGATTCCATCGTTCTTTACATTATCTTTTCGTGACTGAGTTAATAATGGTGGAAAAAAATACTGACAAAACTAGTGATTTCGCAAAAATGGAAAGCTCATTTGTTATTTATTGACATCATAGAGAGTTTTAAATGGGAAATTTCACATCTCAACAGTTGAGCGTTATTGGATGTATAACGCACTTGTTTGCGCGGTGTTTTCCTTTTTATTTGCATTATTTAATATGTTCTTTTCTTTTTCAAGACAATAATAAACTTGATCAAGTATCAACATGTTATATCATGAGAGTTCAATGTGGCTATTCATCTATAAATAAATTCTTCTTTTAGTTGATTTCCTATCGCTCGCTCTCTCTTTTGTCGCTTTCTCGCTTTCTCTGTCACTCTCTCTTTCTCTTTTTTCGGCCTTACAATCTGTCTCTTTCCTTTTGTCACTTTCCCTCTCTCTCATTCTCATTCTCTTTCTCTGTGTTGCCCTGTTCGTTTTATTTCTCTGCCTCTTATTTCTTTGCTCTTTCTGTCCTGTTCTTTCGTTCTGAACGTTGTTGCTTCAAAAACCTTACACGACATACCTAGAGGTCTGTACCAACGTGGTGGTGTTAGTCTTCACAACTGTACACGACATGCCTAGAGGTCTGTACCAACGTGGTGGTGTTAGTCTTCACAACTGTACACGACATGCCTAGAGGTCTATACCAACGTGGTGGTGTTAGTGTTCACAACGACCATTTACATTTTGATGAATGCTGTGTTCAGTGTCAAGCCAGTCCGCCCAGATTTACTAGAGTAGATAACTTGTATGGTTTTAAGAGCCAGGATGAACATTGGAACGGGTAAGAAAGGAAACAATAACAAAATAAAAATGGACTAGTTCTCTACATCTGGGGTTTGAATCCTGATCACATGATCAGCAGACTCTAATTACCTGGCCACCTATATTTAACTCCTCCTTCTTTTTCTTCTAACTTCCAGCTCCCTGTGGAGCATAGATTTTCAACAAACACTTTCCAAGATGTTTTTTTTTGGCCACTCGATAAGATCATTCCATGTCTTCCCCATCATCTTCATCTCTGCTTCCATCTGTCCTCTCCAAGAATATTTTGGTCCTCCTCTTTGCCTTTTTCCTTATGTATTCCAAAAATGGTATGTTGTTTAATACTCTCAGTTGGCTTCAGCAGTGTGTGTTCTATCCAGCGCCATCATTTTCGCTGTATCTCTTTATCCACAGGCTTTTTTTAATGCTACATTTTCATAATTCTATGTTTGTGATTTTGTCCTGCCGTTTCCAATATTTTATTCTGCGTAAGCATCCATTAATGAAGGGATGTTTCTTCATGGTTGTCATTTTTGTTGTTCTCCATTTTTCACAGCCATATGATAAGATTGACTTAACATTGGAGTTGACAATTTGTTTGGTGTGTATTTAACCTAATTTCTTTGGACTTCAATATCTTTCCTAGTGCAACGAATGCTCCTCTTGCTTTTGATATCCTTATTTTGTTATCTTTCTCTGTTCCTCCTTTGTCTATATTACTGACCAGCTATATGTATGTGTAATATTGTACGTCAAGTAGAGGTACTTCTCCTATTATTATTTGGTTATTGCCAACAGCATTAATTCTCATAATTTTTATCTTCTCTCTATTTATTTTCAGTCCAGGCTGTTGGGAATTTAACTCCGTTGAGTACACATTTATTGTCAAATTTTTTGTTGAAATCAGAAAGTTCATTTCACACTTGTTACCATTTCTCTCCCGTTTGGGATCGTACCAGTCTTTCTCGTGACTTACAACTGTTTGGCTTCTTCTCAACGTGGCATGCTAATTAGCATCATCATGTGCCATACCAGTTAACATGGGCGATCATGTCCTTCCACAATCTTTTATCCACAGTGCATCGTATCAATTTTGTTGTTGACCGTTTTCCACGCCATGACACCAAGCTACCTAGTATCGTCTCTCTTTGTCGTCCGCGATCTATCCATCAATATATTTTGCCAGTTGTAATCAAATATCAAAATGGTCAGAATTGGTTCTATATAGCACTGATGAACTCTCTTTCTCATTTCCCTGACATAAATTTGTTGCATAAGATATTTTTCATTTTCTGAAATGCTATTTTGGCCTGAGCTATTCTGCTTTTTATTTTTGTGATGCATCTCCCATCTGATGTTATTATTGTGCCCAAGTATTTCAAACGTTGCACTTGTTTCAGAT
The DNA here is from genome assembly GCA_032433765.1 of Megaustenia siamemsis. Lineage (NCBI taxonomy): Eukaryota > Metazoa > Mollusca > Gastropoda > Stylommatophora > Ariophantidae > Megaustenia > Megaustenia siamemsis. The sequence goes on along the minus strand of JAVIAB010000125.1, from coordinate 6,146,976 downwards.
TTGCCCATTTTGTTTTTATGCTTCGTGATGGTGATGATTGTTTCTTCCACGTAACCATTACTTCTGTTTTCTTACCATTCAGACTGCGACCTTTCTTTCTGCTTTCATTTACCACTATGTCCTTCATTTCTTGTACTTCATTCTCCGTCTCAGAGATTAAGTCTATGTCATCCGCATATCCCAAATTATTTATGTTGTGATTGTAGTTATACTCTTGCAAATTTAGTTTTGTCCTGGTATGCTTATGGAATCAGTCTAATTGAAGTCAGGAAACCCCCATATCCGTTCCACCATATGCCACACCACACCGCCAAATCACGTTAGGAAATCCTGTTGACAAGGTTTAATTCCATAGAAGGAAATATATTATTGTTTATGGATGTAGATGTCAAGAGCTTATTACATTCTTCTCAGTCTTAAAATTGATATTTTATGAAAGCGGTTCCCATTCGTGATGCCACACAAAAGACATAACATGTTTAGCGACTCAATATTCATGTTCCCATGATATTCTAGTAGTTAATGCAGGTAATTAAACACAATTTTCTAATATTCAAAAAAATTAGAGATTTTTTTGGAATCGGCGCCTATCGATTTCTAACCACAAAAATATTTTAATTACAAGATACAGCTTTATCTAATCACTTTGAATATGGGGACTGGTTGACTAGAGGAAAGACGCTGACCTCGAGACAGAAAGGTTGTGGGTTCAAATCCAGGCGGTACCAGGTGGAAATTTTATGTACGATTTCTCTCTGCGGCAACCACCCCTGGTCTCAGCAGCGAGGCCCGGCTTGAAACGAATTACTCATCAATTACTCATCGTCGGAAAAAAAAATATGAGTACCTCCGTAGCCGGAGTTATCTGTGCGGCGATGGACCTCTGTGCACACGGCTGCCTGGGAAAATATGGAAAAATGGATTAACACGTAAAATTCAGTTCCTAGTCTCTAGGGACTTCGTCAGAGGTGAAAGCTGGCGAACGAAAAAAAAAAACAACAATAACAAAAAATCACTTTCAACGTAAAGTAGAAGTATATTTATTCTATCTTCACGTATAGATAGACACAAGTGAGCAAACTAGAAGACGTTTATGTATTCTATCTTCATGAATAGACACATGTGAGCAAACTGTGTTAACTAAGGTATCAGTGACAAACAACTATGTCATGGCATTTCGAGCTCTTTCCTGGATAATTCTACTTATTTGCCTCTAAAAATTTGATGTTGAATCTGTAACATCTTCATACTTGCAGGCATATGATATTTGAATGTTGGCCACATATTCACTATTATAATTCGTTGATATTTGAATGTTGGCCACATATTCACTATTATAATTCGTTGATATTTGAATGTTGGCCACATATTCACTATTATAATTCGTTGATATTTGAATGTTTGCCGCATATTCACTATTATAATTCGTTGATATTTGAATGTTGGCCACATATTCACTATTATAATTCGTTGATATTTGAATGTTGGTCATATAGTCACTATTATAATTCGTTGATATTTGAATGTTGGTCATATAGTCACTATTATAATTCGTTGATATTTGAATGTTGGCCACATATTCACTATTATAATTCGTTGATATTTGAGCCCCATAAATTTGTTTGGAAATTTAGATAGTATAGCTTTGGAGATGCTATAGTTTGGTGAATGATTACATCTGCTGAAATATATTATTGGGAACATGTTTATTCCATTGTAAGGAAGCTTTATACTTGAGATAAGTCGTTGTGACGTAAGTTCCTGGAGACAAGAAAACTGCAGAGGTGAAATGGAACTAATTTAGTGGTAAAAAACATGCATGAGCAAATTACTTTATTTTGTTATCGCTGATTGGTTTAGTGGGTGTGGACGTGTCACTACTTCACGATAAAGCCGCGTTATTTGTGTCCGAAACACCCGTCTCCGGCATGGGTAGATTTGTTTAACAAACATTGGGTGATTATTCTGTTGAGCCCGTGGGCCTTAATAGACTAGAGATGGATGTACATCACTTTCCCATAGCCTACTTTAGATAGGCCAGAGTGTGGAAAGAGCAATCCTGGAAAATCTCCTCTGGCGTGACATTTTTTCAGCTTTGTGAGCAAGAGCTAGAATTACGTCAGCGGTCTGTAACTCACAAAGCTGAAAACGTCACAAACTTTGGGTGATTCCTTTCATCCCACGGGCCTTGCTGTTTCATAAACGAATATAAAGTGAATATAATAAAACAACTTCACCCTTGTGTGAAAACGTTGCTTAGAAGTGAAAACTGCTTCTACAATTCCTTAATGGCCTGTTTCATCAAATGTATTCAAAGATACACTTTGGATTCTCAATTCTAGCCCTTTACAACATTAATGATCATGACATTTTTAACGAAAAAGAAAAAAACAACATAATTTTACACTAGACTCAGTGAAACGGTAAGCGGCAATGTTAAATCTATCTATCTATTGACCTTTCGAGCCGTAGCCGGCCCATATGGCGTAGACCAAGATACTCCTTCTCTTATCTGAATTTTTGTTCTAGCAGTTTTAAATTCTTTTAAAGATATTTTATCAAATCTCGCCATTTGTCTTTGTTCTGTGCAAGCAGCTCTATCTCAATGAGGCACCCGATTCCTGCTGCTCTTGCCTCTCTCATAAATGTTCTTCTCGGTGTCTCTCTAGGCCTTCTTTTCCTTATACCTGTTGTTTCCCATATGAGGGCTTACTTTGCTATTCGGTTATTATCTCTTCTCATCACATGTCCAACATATGACCATCGTCTTTTCTTGATTACTGAAGATATTAGTGGTTAATTGGCGTTAAATAGACCATGATAATTGGACGGGTTGCATGGATAACTCGTTGTGCTCCAAACCAAGAAATTGTTGGTTCGATTCACAGTAGGGTCAAACATGGTTTTTGTAGCCACGAGAACAATACACAACACTTCCAGCGGAAATCGACCATAGGTTGTCCGAACGTCGGTTGCCCAGTTGTGGGTGGTTTACCCAACTTGTCTACCGAGGCCCCAGGTCCAGTAATTTCTCCCATTAGACCCAGACATGCGATCATATCGTAAAGATAGTTTAGATTATTAGCGTTATGTTTACACATTTTATCTTCTGTAGACCAGAGAAATAGATTACCAAAAAAATACAAACTTGACACTGTTCACCATAGTCAATAAATCAATCAGCCATTTAGACCTCCATTGTGCCAGCTGGCATATCAGGATAGTAATTACGTTCGTTATTGTTGTCTATCATGAGCGAGTCTCTCCAGTGAAGCAATTTCCTTTAAAAAATATGAGCCAACATGTACATTTAGTTAGGATGAACAACATATGCAAGGAGAACCTGAAGATCAAATCTCACATCAAATCTCACATCAAATCTCACATCAAGTCTCACATCAAGTCTCACATCAAGTCTCACATCAAATCTCACATCAAGTCTCACATCAAGTCTCACATCAAGTCTCACATCAAGTCTCACATCAAATCTCACATCAAGTCTCACATCAAGTCTCACATCAAATCTCACATCAAGTCTCACATCAAGTCTCACATCAAATCTCAATCAAGTCTCACATCAAATCTCACATCAAGTCTCACATCAAATCTCACATCAAGTCTCACATCAAGTCTCACATCAAGTCTCACATCAAGTCTCACATCAAGTTTCATATCAAATCTCACATCAAGTCTCACATCAAATCTCACATCAAATCTCACATCAAGTCTCACATCAAGTCTCACATCAAATCTCACATCAAGTCTCACATCAAGTCTCACATTAAGTCTCATATCAAATCTCACATCAAGTCTCACATCAAGTCTCACATCAAATCTCACATCAAGTCTCACATCAAGTCTCACATTAAGTCTCATATCAAATCTCACATCAAGTCTCACATCAAGTCTCACATCAAATCTCACATCAAGTCTCACATCAAGTCTCACATCAAGTCTCACATCAAATCTCACATCAAGTCTCACATCAAATCTCACATCAAATCTCACATCAAGTCTCACATCAAGTCTCACATCAAGTCTCACATCAAATCTCACATCAAGTCTCACATCAAGTCTCACATCAAGTCTCACATCAAGTCTCACATCGAGTCTCACATCAAGTTTCACATTAAGTCTCACATCAAGTCTCATATCAAATCTCACATCAAGTCTCACATCAAGTCTCACATCAAATCTCACATCAAGTCTCAAAATCTATACCTAATTTATAAATCAATGACCACGGAGAAGATCAATGAAAGGTCATTCATGACAACCTTAGGAAAACAGAAGAGGGAATGTTCCACATAATGAGAGGAAGATGTGAAACAAACCCGGATGAGAAGACTTCTAAAGCTGCTTTTCGTGGGATGATAACGTCCCTGGAGAGGAAGATGTGAAACAAACCCGGATGAGAAGACTTCTAAAGCTGCTTTTCGTGGGATGATAACGTCCCTGGAGAGGAAGATGTGAAACAAACCCGGATGAGAAGACTTCTAAAGCTGCTTTTCATGGGATGATAACGTCCCTGGAGAGGAAGATGTGAAACAAACCCGGATGAGAAGACTTCTAAAGCTGCTTTTCATGGGATGATAACGTCCCTGGAGAGGAAGATGTGAAACAAACCCGGATGAGAAGACTTCTAAAGCTGCTTTTCATGGGATGATAACGTCCCTGTAGAAAGAGACAATGAAACAGTTTCAAACATCTGCTGAACAGGATGCACTGGGCCGCAGGATGCAGGAGACTAACCGGCAAAGGAGGATGAGAGCAGGAGAATAGACAAGCGAGGGCAGACTTTGAGGAAACATACACTATTTAACATATATCTATGAGAGAATCTCATATGAAAGAAACTAATCAGTGAAGAACGTACACGATGGCCGCCCATTTGTGATGTTTGCGACAACCGGACGCTTGGTTGGAAAATCGATGAGTACAAGGGGACGGAACTCACTGCCTGGCATTAGAAATAAAGGGCAACGCTGCGTATAAGCAAAGCTCTGGAGAATATCTGTGAATGATGGAGCACAAACACAAGTCTAATTATAGCGGTGACGTGACAGTTGCAGGTGAGATGTGGTCAGTGATGATGAATAGATGGATTGACATTAATTGTGAGTTTTTCATCAGAAAAAGGAAACACAATCCCATAGCCTGTGATTAGAAACAGTATGGATTGATTTGTTGTCCAGTAAAGAAGATGGGGATTAATTCCTGGGTCTAAGCTGAGGCAAGTACATTGTTGCAAAGAGATGAGATAATAGGGAGATGTAACACGTTCACATCTTGCTAAACCAACCATAGAAGGAGCCATGTTAGATAATACAGAGATGTAACACGTTCACATCTTGCTAAACCAACCATAGAAGGAACCATGTTAGATAATACAGAGATGTAACACGTTCAGATCTTGCTAAACCAACCATAGAAGGAACCATGTTAGATAATACAGAGATGTAACACGTTCACATCTTGCTAAACCAACCATAGAAGGAACCATGTTAGATAATACAGAGATGTAACACGTTCACATCTTGCTAAACCAACCATAGAAGGAACAATGTAAGATAATACAGAGATGTAACACGTTCACATCTTGCTAAACCAACCATAGAAGGAACCATGTTAGATAATACAGAGATGTAACACGTTCACATCTTGCTAAACCAACCATAGAAGGAACCATGTTAGATAATACAGAGATGTAACACGTTCACATCTTGCTAAACCAACCATAGAAGGAGCCATGTTAGATAATACAGAGATGTAACACGTTCACATCTTGCTAAACCAACCATAGAAGGAACAATGTTAGATAATACAGAGATGTAACACGTTCACATCTTGCTAAACCAACCATAGAAGGAACCATGTTAGATAATACAGAGATGTAATACGTTCAGATCTTGCTAAACCAACCATAGAAGGAACCATGTTAGATAATACAGAGATGTAATACGTTCACATCTTGCTAAACCAACCATAGAAGGAACCATGTTAGATAATACAGAGATGTAATACGTTCACATCTTGCTAAACCAACCATAGAAGGAACCATGTTAGATAATACAGAGATGTAACACGTTCACATCTTGCTAAACCAACCATAGAAGGAACCATGTTAGATAATACAGAGATGTAATACGTTCACATCTTGCTAAACCAACCATAGAAGGAACCATGTTAGATAATACAGAGATGTAATACGTTCACATCTTGCTAAACCAACCATAGAAGGAACCATGTTAGATAATACAGAGATGTAACACGTTCACATCTTGCTAAACCAACCATAGAAGGAACCATGTTAGATAATACAGAGATGTAATACGTTCACAACTACCTGGGGCATACTATAACCAGTGATGGAAAATGTACAACTAAAATAAATAAAAGAATAGGAATGGCAAAAAGTAATTTCAATGCCATGAAAAATATACTAACATCAAAACAAATAACACCAGGGCTAAAACTAAGAATAGCAAAATGTTACGTCTTCTCAATATTCCTGTATGGTGCAGAAACATGGACATTAGACCAGAAAACAGAACAGAAAATTGAAGCATTTGAAATGTGGATTTATTTTAAAAAAATAGGTAAAATTGGATGGAAAGAAAAGAAAACAAAGGAGGAAGTTTTAAAACAACTAAAAATGAAGAAAGAACTACTAAACACAATTAGAGCAAGACAAATGACATTTTTTGGTCATGTTAAAAGACACAACAGTGTAATAAAAGTAATATTAGAAGGGAAAATACAAGGTAAAAGAGGCAGAGGCAGACCAAGAATAACATGGACGAGTAACATCAAAAGATGGAAAAGTCAGCCTATGGCAATCTGCACCATCAAAGCAAGAGACAGAGTGGAATGGCGCTCCATGGTAGCCAACCTTCGATGCGGAGACGGCACTCAATGATGATGATGAATACGTTCACATCTTGCTAAACCACCATAGAAGGAACCATTTTGGATGGAAGATGCAGAAAACGAGTCAAAATGGGCGAGTCTCACTTAATTCAACAAATCATGGAGCGAGAGACAATGAACGCTGGATAAGAATTATTGTGTCAGCTTATCGCTCTCCAGCGACTTCAATAATGGGATAGATCAGCTCAAACAGAAGTCAGATACTTGAATAGAGAGAAAGTGGCTAAGTAGACATCACATGCGCACGCGTCTTTTAGTTAGGACATACTCAAAATGATAGCAATAGTTTGCCAGCGCATGCCTGTATAGAAAGAGAAGCGGAGCCGGAGGCGCGCCTCATAGCAGCAGAGCTGGAAGTTGTCAGCAACCAGCTGATTGCTTTCGCCAGTGAACCAGAACCATTCAGACCCTACTCCACCTCTCCGTGGTGCCTCCAGTAACAAACTAACCTGTCTAGTCTGGCCAAGCGAGTAGGGGTCGAAGAGGGAAAAAAAACCCGGTACTCAAAAATGTCGTGCTGAAGTCGGATGTGTTGGGCCGAAAGGCGCAAATATCACAGTTATACTGCAAACCACAACACAACGCAATGCCCACCTAACGTCCTTTTAAGAGTGGGCGACGAAAATGTGTACTCCTTTAGTCATCGGGCGAACGCAATCAAGAAAGCATATACAAGGAAGCAGGTATTTGCTTGGGCATACGCACAACAAAAGTCGTGGCACAGGATTCACCATGGAAGGGGAACCACAAGTGAACGTTCTGCAATAATTACTGTCAGGAAATAGAACTCAATGTTTGTAAAGAAAAGAAACTTCAAGGCAGTAAAATATTACTTTGACAGAAACAGCATGTCAAAGTGTAATGTGATCATAATATGAATACCACAGAGAATGAGATAATATTTACTGATGAGATGCTTCATAATTGCTGTCATTATTATAGCGTTCTGAAATCTTTGTTTAAACAATTTCTGGCAACAGACATCTAATAATAGTTCCTGTTAGGACTGAACCAAAACGTCCATTTGATATTAAGTAGCCAGAACGAAAAGAAGATCACTGAATTCATTAACGATACTAGCTACAGCTGGTGGATGCACAACCGAGAAGAGGTGCTGAATAGCCCAAGTAATGTTGGCCTTCCAAACAATAAGAAAGATATTCTATTTTGTGAATGGAAATCAGAAGAAATCTTCTTCTGTGTTTTTATTGGAGGAATTCTTGATATATGGAAGTCAACTCTTGACAATTAGAAGGCAGACAACTAAAACAAGTAGAGGAATTTAAATACCTAGGAAGTCTAATGATAAACGATAATTCTCAAACAGCAGAGATAGAATCAAGATGCATCAAAGCTTGTCAAATCATTGGACAGTTATCACCACTATTGTCCAACAAGGAAATAACTCTGGAGGCACAACGAGCACTATACAATACAATCTTCATCCCAACGGTGTGCTACCAATGCCAGTCCTGGACTCTAGATGCAAGAACAATAAGAAAAATAACCTCTACAAAGATTAAATGTGTTAGGCAAATGACAGGAAACAGTCTGAGAGATAATATCAGAAATAAAGAACTGAGAAAAAAGCTAGGAATAGCCCCCGCCCTAGAATATATAAGGAAACTACAGATAAAATTGTTTGACCACGTGACAAGGCAGAAAGATCAAAATACAACACAACGAGCCTTCAACGAATGCTGTGAGAACACCAGACTCAAGGGTCGACCATAAAAAAGATGGATCGATGAAATATTAGAAGCACTAGGACACATAACAGCAGAAGAGGCGCACAGAAGAGCAAACGACCGCAAATTATATCTCCCCTCGACGCTGAAAGGCAGATGAGGAAGGAAAGAAGAAGAAGAAGAAGAAGAAGAAGAAGAAGAAGAACAACAACTCTGGACAACTAGAAAAACAAGATAATCGAACTAGGCAAGAGATATGTGGTTGAACGTTGAGAATGTTAATATCAACACAAAATAAGAAATAAGGATTCCCTAAAAGAGGACAAAGTAGAAAATGTGTTTCAATATCAGGAGGAAGTAATTGTATTTAGCATGAAACGAGCAGGGAACAACTGTAACATATGGCGGCAGGAAAACTGGAGGGCAGAAGAGACAGAGGAAAGAAAGAAAAAAATATACAAAACATTTTAAGAGAAAAGTTTGGTACAAAATCGACAAGAGTTTTGATTAGTAAGCGTAATGATGGAAAGATGTGAAGAAACATTGTGCCAGCAGGCAGGGTACATGATGATGATGATCATAACTAAATTATATCATTTGCTGTAAAGACGTCAACTTATTTATCTACACTCTGTATCATACCTTTTTTTTTATTTTAGCTTTCTTAACGTTCTGTTGCCATAATAAGCCATGACAGGAAAATACGCCAGCGGATCATCAAGAATAGGAGATCAGGAAAGCTAGAAAAAGAACTTGATATAGTACAAGCAGGTTTCAGACATAGTAGAGATGGTACCCGGGACCACATCTCTAACTGAGAAGTGTAGGGAAAACATCATAGAACTGCGTACATGCTTTATAGATCACAGCAAGGCCTTTTGACTGCGTACAACATTAGAACTGTGGAACAATAGCCCATATATGGGCTTTCCAACACAACACACCTAACACAACTTATCAAATTACTATCTCACGAACAGAAAGAAGCTATCAGAATAGCCGGAGAAACATCATATTGGTTTTAAATACAAAAAGGGATGAGGCAGGGATGCGTCCTCTCTCCATACCTCTTCATCTATGATGAGAACATCATGCGAAAAATATCAGAAACGATTTGTGAAGTTTGACGTTTTCCATAAGAAATGACAATATCATGCCAGAACTAAGAAACGTTGATGACACAGTCCTTCTCTCAAATAGTTCAGGAGGACAGGTGAGTATATTAAAAACATAGTGAAGAGCAAAGCCATTATTCAAACAAACAGAAAACTAAGATATTGTCCACTGACAAAACAAACAGCTAATTCATAATCATCATCAACGGTGAAGAACCTAACTTAAAACTGTAAATAAAAAAAAATTAAAATTAAAAAAGTGCCCCTGTCACGCCAAGTGGCGTATATGGAATATGGTGTTAGTGACCATTTATTTTATAGACCTTCGGCACATGAGTTTAGGGGTAATGTGGTCGGTATTACACCATACCGCTTTACTTTCCCAGAAAAAAAATCCGGTACCCATTAAAGGCTGAGTGAACCCTAAGACCGTTGGTTGGGATCGAACCTACCTCTTGTCCTTTGTAGTCCAGTTCACTAACCACTGAGCTATCGCGGCTTTTCTTAAAACTGGAACAAACTATAAATATTTGAGATCTGAAGTAACTAACAATGGAGACTGCCTGAAAGAGATCACAAGAAGATTAGCAATAGCAACATAATAAAACATGAAGATTTGTGGCACAATACCAGCGAGGCAGTACATTTAAAATTACAGAGGGCTTATATCTTCCTGATAGCAACATGTGGTTGTGAATCATGAACACATCAAGGAACAGCGGGCGGTAAAGAACAATGTTTGGAGGCATGGTTCCTGGGCGACGCATCAGGGCAGACCAAGAAGAAGGTGGTTCCAAGACATCAAGGCGACCTTGAATATGATAACAGAAATGAGATATCTGGCTAGAGACAGAGATTCATTCAGACCGACTGTGGTGAATGCAACCTTCTGCGATGAATGTCCTTATAGATTGCTGACAAAGACAAAGACTATTTCATAGCTTTCATGTAACATGAAAATAAAAATAAATCAATTGGAAATGTCTAAACATATAAAAAACGAGCACAAGAATTTGAAATTGCCAAACGCATTAAATTAAAGAAAGAAGTTGACATAGCTAAATATAGGGATTTAAAATGGTCATAAATAAATACAAAACAACATAAAGAGCATTCAAGGAAGACAGCAATGATAATGTGTAAGTGTAACATTTATTAAATGCGTCATTATAATGCAGCACAAAACAGGTAGGCAGAATATAGAGTCGATGTCATAGTTATGGAAATGTACAGAACATGTTTTGAAAATATCGAGAACACATGTTTGAGATTAAGGCGTACATTTGATCAAATCAATATGTTTAAATATGGTGCTTGCTTAATTATCCATTTCGCATGTACTTTAAGTGAAAAACCGTTGTCTTTTCTGGCTAAATGTATTATACTTAGAAATGTAAGTCCAGGCTTTGAGTGACTCTAGTAGGTGTCTATATAACCAAATGTTTGTTCTGGCTTTGAATGACTTTAGTAAGTGTCTTGCGGCGATTCATGATTGTACAAAGAAATTACGACGGTGGTTTTCTGTTGCCTTCCGTAGGTTTGTTTACGGTTGGCTCCGCTAGCCTTTGACTAAAAAGTCTCACCCACAAGGCAGTGGGGTTGTTTTACCTCGGGGTACCCTCCCTTAGCCTTTTACTCTTCCGAGCTTACCTGCAAGGCAGCAGGGCAGCCACAGGTTGTACTGTTTACTGCATACAGTAGTCTATAGTAGTAAAATTACCTGACCTGACAAAAACTAGAAACCAATTGGGAATGTTTCAACAAATGAAACAGGGTGTTAGACAAGGTTGTGTGCTGTCACCAGATTTGTTTAATATTTATAGTGAGATTATTTTAAGATCCATAAGGGACATGCCTGTAATAACAATTGGAGGTCATAATATAAATAATCTAAGGTATGCTAATGATACAGTCTTAATCACTAAGAGTGAAAATGAGTTACAAGAAATGTTTGACATTATAGTGAAAGAAAGCAACAATAAAGGACTCAACCTTAATAACAGAAAGACAGAGGTAATGGTAACAACAAAGAAAAAGACATCACCTCAGTGCAAAATAAAGACAAGTGGAACAATATTGAAACAGATAAATGAATTTAAATATTTGGGAACTTTGTTAACCTCAAACGGAAGATGTACAAAAGAGGTGAGATGCAGAATGGCTCAGGCAAAAGCAGCTTTCCAAAAAATGAGTATGATGCTATGCAATCCATTTTTGACAATAGAAACAAGAAAAAGAGTTCTTAAATGTTATGTAGAGCCAGTCTTAACATATGGATGCGAATCATGGACAATAGGACAACAGACAAGAAAATCAATGGAGTCTGTAGAAATGTGGTTTTACAGAAGAATGTTAAGAGTACCATGGACAGCTAGGAAGAGTAATGAAGATGTTCTGAGAGAGGTCAAAGCAAAAGAGAGAACTAATTTCCAATATTAGGAAGAAACAATCATCATTTTGTGGCCATGTAATGAGAAGAGAACAACTGGAATATATTTTAACAACTGGAAAAATTGAGGGACGAAGAGATAGAGGGAAGCAAAGAGAAAAATAACAGACAGCTTAAGAGAATGGCTTGGCAGAAGGTCAACAACAGAAATGATAAATAGCTGCCGAGATCTAAAGTTGTGGAGAGTCATGATCACCTACGCCAGTAAGCCCGGTACTTGATGATGAGTAAGTGTCTATATAACCAAATGTTTGTCCAGGCTTTGAGTGGTTTTAGTTGGTGTCTATATAACCAAATGTTTGTCCAGGCTTTGAGTGGTTTTAGTTGGTGTCTATATAACCAAATGTTTGTCCAGGTTTTGAGTGGTTTTAGTACGTGGCTATCTAACCAAATGTTTGTCCAGGCTTTGAGTGACTTTAGTAGGTGTCTTTATAACCAAATGTTTGTCCAGGCTTTGAGTGGTTTTAATACGTGGCTATCTAACCAAATGTTTGTCCAGGCTTTGAGTGACTTTAGTAGGTGTCTATATAACCAATTGTTTGTCCAGGCTTTGAGTGGTTTTAGTAGGTGGCTATCTAACCAAATGTTTGTACAGGCTTTGAGTGACTTTAGTAGGTGTCTATCAAACCAACTGTTTGTCCAGGCTTTGAATGACTTTAGTAGGTGTCTATCAAACCAACTGTTTGTCCTGGCTTTGAATGACTTTAGTAGGTATCTATCAAACCAACTGTTTGTCCAGGCTTTGAATGACTTTAGTAGGTGTCTATCCAACCAACTGTTTGTCCTGGCTTTGAATGACTTTAGTAGGTGTCTATCCAACCAACTGTTTGTCCTGGCTTTGAATGACTTTAGTAGGTGTCTATCAAACCAACTGTTTGTCCTGGCTTTGAATGACTTTAGTAGGTGTCTATCCAACCAACTGTTTGTCCTGGCTTTGAATGAATTTAGTAGGTGTCTATCCAACCAACTGTTTGTCCTGGCTTTGAATGACTTTAGTAGGTGTCTATCAAACCAAATGTTTGTCCTGGCTTTGAATGACTTTAGTAGGTGTCTATCAAACCAACTGTTTGTCCTGACTTTGAATGACTTTAGTAGGTGTCTATCAAACCAACTGTTTGTCCAGGCTTTGAATGACTTTAGTAGGTGTCTATCAAACCAACTGTTTGTCCTGGCTTTGAATGACTTTAGTAGGTGTCTATCAAACCAACTGTTTGTCCAGGCTTTGAATGACTTTAGTAGGTGTCTATCCAACCAACTGTATGTCCAGGCTTTGAATGACTTTAGTAGGTGTCTATCCAACCAACTGTTTGTCCTGGCTTTGAATGACTTTAGTAGGTGTCTATCCAACCAACTGTTTGTCCTGGCTTTGAATGACTTTAGTAGGTGTCTATCAAACCAACTGTTTGTCCAGGCTTTGAATGACTTTAGTAGGTGTCTATCCAACCTTCTGTTTGTCCTGGCTTTGAATGACTTTAGTAGGTGTCTATCAAACCAAATGTTTGTCCTGACTTTGAACGACTTTAGTAGGTGTCTATCAAACCAAATGTTTGTCCAGGCTTTGAACGACTTTAGTAGGTGTCTATCCAACCAACTGTTTGTCCAGGCTTTGAACGACTTTAGTAGGTGTCTATCCAACCAACTGTTTGTCCAGGCTTTGAACGACTTTAGTAGGTGTCTATCAAACCAACTGTTTGTCCAGGCTTTGAACGACTTTAGTAGGTGTCTATCCAACCAACTGTTTGTCCAGGCTTTGAACGACTTTAGTAGGTGTCTATCAAACCAACTGTTTGTCCAGGCTTTGAACGACTTTAGTAGGTGTATATCAAACCAACTGTTTGTCCAGGCTTTTAACGACTTTAGTATGCGTCTATCCAACCATCTGTTTGTCCTGGCTTTGAACGACTTTACTAGGTGTGTATCCAACCAACTGTTTGTTAATGCGCTAAATGACTTTAGTAGGTGTCTATCCAAGTAACACTTGGAAGTGTGACTAGGCTTTCGTTGGCTAAAACCGTAATGTTAGTCAACGTTTTAACTTTAACCCTAGGACAGTAGTCGGTGCTAGATATTCCTGCATTGTAGCTAGATCTTCATTTATGATCCAGAAGTGTCTGTAGTACTAAGTGGTACTTTTATCATACAGTGATGAAGATTCTATGCACAAAAGCAAGATGTATACCAGTTTCAACAGCGACTGTCTTTTCTTGCAAGGTTATCGTGGCTCTGTATTTCTTTCGTCATGTTCCGTGTGGTTATTCTGTCACGTTAAGAAAACACCAATCTCATTAATATGCATCTATTATTATAGGGGGAAACTTCCGAGGCGATAATCAGCGAATCAATTCAGAGGAAGAGGTATTTTTACAGCACTCGGAAATAATGACAAATAATCAACAACAGAAAATAAACAAAGAATAATTTATGGACCGAAGTAGAATCGAACCCATACTCAATGACACAACGCCTTGCCACGAAAAGCCAAACGCTTGGGAACACTGCCACTCAGCGTTTAGCTACTAGCGCAAGGCGCCGTACCACTGAGTACGGGTTCGATCCTGCTTCGACCCATATATTGTTCTTTGTTTTTTTTTCTGTTGTTTATTTGTCATTTTTTCCGAATGCTGTAAACACACCTATTATGTTTTCCCCAAATTCCGGGATCCACGTTGAGGGAATTATTTCGGGTTTCGATATATCTGCTGAAAGCTGGAAAACAACAAGAGATATAGAAACAAAGTTGAACGCATTCGAAAATAAATGGCCGGCTACGGCTCGATAGGTCAATAGATAGATAGATAGACCTGGAGACGATAGGTCGCATACCCAGTGAGGCCATCAGGACAGGATACAGTTCTTAGTTTAATATATTTTAAAAACAATTTCATCATCATTATTAGGTGCCAACTCCACGCCGAAAGTCATTTTATTCTGTCTCTTGTCTTACTGGTGCTTGTTGTCATAGTTTCAACTCTCCATCTTTTGATGTTATCTGCCCATTTAGTCTTGATACGCCTCGTCTCATCTTAAAACAATTAAATCATTTATTCTTACATTGAACATAACCCGGGTGGTCTATATTTGAAGAACGACACGTCACTAGTCATGCAGTCTCCCGCTGTCAAGTGCTCGAAAAAGAATGAAAATGAAATCCAAATTAGGCAGCAATTTTAACATCATCATTATCATTATGTGCCATACCGGTTGGTGTAGAAAGAACGTCGTTCCACAGTTCTCTGCCAATAGTACATCGTATCAATAATTTAGTGGGATATAAAACGAAAAAGAAATGTAAGATCTTCAGACATGCTACGTATAAACATAAACCACGGTCAAATAAGATCTTCAGACATGCTACGTATAAACATAAACCACGGTCAAATAAGATCTTCAGACATGCTACGTATAAACATAAACCACGGTCAAATAAGATCTTCAGACATGCTACGCAAAAATATAAACCACGGTCAAATAAGATCTTCAGACATGCTACGTATAAACATAAACCACAGTCAAATAAGATCTTCAGACATGCTACGTATAAACATAAACCACAGTCAAATAAGATCTTCAGACATGCTACGCAAAAACATAAACCACAGTCAAATAAGATCTTCAGACATGCTACGTATAAACATAAACCACAGTCAAATAAGATCTTCAGACATGCTACGTATAAACAAAAACCACAGTCAAATAAGATCTTCAGACATGCTACGTATAAACATAAACCACAGTCAAATAAGATCTTCAGACATGCTAAACATAAACTACAGTCAAATAAGATCTTCAGACATGCTACGCAAAAATATAAACCACGGTCAAATAAGATCTTCAGACATGCTAAACATAAACCACACTCAAATAAGATCTTCAGACATGCTACGCAAAAATATAAACCACGGTCAAATAAGATCTTCAGACATGCTACGTATAAACCACGGTCAAATAAGATCTTCAGACATTCTACTTATAAACATAAACCACAGTCAAATAAGATCTTCAGACATGCTACGTATAAACATAAACCACAGTCAAATAAGATCTTCAGACATGCTACGTATAAACATAAACCACAGTCAAATAAGATCTTCAGACATGCTACGCAAAAATATAAACCACGGTCAAATAAGATCTTCAGACATGCTAAACATAAACCACAGTCAAATAAGATCTTGAGACATGCTACGCAAAAATATAAACCACGGTCAAATAAGATCTTCAGACATTCTACTTATAAACATAAACCACAGTCAAATAAGATCTTCAGACATGCTACGTATAAACATAAACCACAGTCAAATAAGATCTTCAGACATGCTACGTATAAACATAAACCACAGTCAAATAAGATCTTCAGACATGCTACGCAAAAATATAAACCACGGTCAAATAAGATCTTCAGACATGCTAAACATAAACCACAGTCAAATAAGATCTTGAGACATGCTACGCAAAATATAAACCACGGTCAAATAAGATCTTCAGACATGCTAAACATAAACCACACTCAAATAAGATCTTCAGACATGCTACGCAAAAATATAAACCACGGTCAAATAAGATCTTCAGACGTGCTACGTATAAACCACGGTCAAATAAGATCTTCAGACATTCTACGTATAAACATAAACCACAATCAAATAAGATCTCCAGACATGCTACGCGTAACCATAAACCACAGTCAAATAAGATCCTCAGACATGCTACGCATAACCATAAACCACAGTCAAATAAGATCTTCAGACATTCTACGTATAATTATAAACCACAGTCAAATAAGATCTTCAGACATTCTACGTATAACCATAAACCACAGTCAAATATGTTTCACTTAGACCTGCCGGCTAAGAAGAAATTCCTTGAAAACCTCCAACTAGGGTGAGGTTTTCACCTTAGCGATAAGGGGCGGTGTTAGGTAACGTGCATCTATACAGCAACTATAGATTTACTAAGGCCTGCTGGCAGAAAAAAAATCCGGAAAATCATCCAACTAACATGACGTGTTCAGCTATAGGAGTTATAGACATCACCCTACCCTCAACTACCCGCGCTAACAACGCTGACAGCGTCACGCTAACATCCGCAGGCTTAAGTAAGTCTATAGTCGCTGTGGCTCTTATAGTCGAAAACATCACCCTAGTTAGAGGGTTTTCTGGTTTCAATGTTCCCCCAGCGGACCTAAGTAATCTATAGTTGGCTGTGCCATAAACAGAGAAGAGGAATCATTAATTACACATTTCCTTTGTATATTGACAAAACCTGCAAGATCTGATTAGCCCCAGCGCTCCAAATAGAAGGCAATGTCTTATCTTCCATATGTGGTCCAAACGGAACATAACGGGATGAATTAAACATGTTATTATATTCCAACACTGAGCTTGTTCTTATTTATCGTTGTCTCTATTTGCCTTGTTAAACACTCCAGACCACAGACATTCTCATGCGATCTGGCCTGGCCGGATGTCCATTAAACTCAGAATGAAAAGGTTAAAGGTTGAAATCAGCTTAATCACAAGCATAACAACAGAGAAACGGGTGCTGGAGGAAAAAACAATTAACATTTTGTTAACGATGTAAAAACAGCAACGAAAGATAAAAATACCAATACAAAGATTCATTAAATTCTTTAATAAATAAATTCCATGAAACGACGAGAGTTGAGATGTACACGTATGACGTAGATTAAGCTGCTGTTTAAGGTCTTTATTTTTATGATGATCTTCTTCTTATTCTGCCTCTTTTTCTTCTACCTTTCAGCTCTCTGGGGAGCGAAACCTTAACAAAAACACATTCCAAGCCGTTCTGTTTCTTGCCATTCTATTACGATCATTCCATGTCTACACCATCAATCATTATCTCTGCTTCCACTTGTCTTCTGTAAGATTATGTTGGTCTTTCTCTTTGTCTCTTCCCCTGTGGATTCCAAAAAAGGGCATGTCGTGTGATACACTCAGATAGCTTCTACAGTATGTGTTTTCGATTGTTATCAATAATTTTATATCCAAACAGTTGCCTTGTTGATTGTTATCAATAATTTTATATCCAAACAGTTGCCTTGTCGATTGTTATCAATAATTTTATATCCAACCAGTTGCCTTGTCGATTGTTATCAATAATTTTATATCCAACCAGTTGCCTTGTCGAGCGTTATCAATAATTTTATATCCAACCAGTTGCCTTGTCGATTGCTATCAATAATTTTATATCCAACCAGTTGCCTTGTCGATTGTTATCAATAATTTTATATCCAACCAGTTGCCTTGTCGATTGCTATCAATAATTTTATATCCAACCAGTTGCCTTGTCGATTGTTATCAATAATTTTATATCCAAACAGTTGCCTTGTTGATTGTTATCAATAATTTTATATCTAAACAGTTGCCTTGTCGATTGTTATCAATAATTTTATATCCAAACAGTTGCCTTGTCGATTGCTATCAATAATTTTATACCCAAACAGTTGCCTTGTCGATTGCTATCAATAATTTTATATCCAAACAGTTGCCTTGTCGATTGTTATCAATAATTTTATATCCAAACAGTTGCCTTGTCGATTGCTATCAATAATTTTATATCCAAACAGTTGCCTTGTTGAATGTTAACGACATGTTTTGCCGTATACATGACATAGTTATATACTTATTGATATAATTAAGGCCACTAGCTTGATAGGAACGAGCGTGGCAAGTTAAACCGAGCTTATTAATGGGTTTTCTCTACGTCCTGTCTGCAGACAGAATGTCTTCATGGGAGATATATCGTTTATTACAACAAAATTGTCACTGAAGGTAATGGAGCCGCGGTGGCTCAGTGGTTAGTAAGCTGAACTACAAGGGACAAGAACCCGGGTTTAATCAGACCTACGGCCTATAGGCTCATGCAGTCTTTACTGGGTACCGGATTAATCTAAAAAAGTATAACGGCCAAGCGTGATCCTGTCCAGTGCAAATATACAAAGCTCCGTTGGCCAATGAAAACGTACTGTTTCCATTCACATCAAGCGGTTTTAGTGGTCCCCCTTTGTATATCAGGAGCCGCGATAGCTCAGTGGATAGTGAACTGGACTACAGAGGACAAGGGGTAGGGTTCGATACCAACCGACGGCTTCCGGGTTCACCCAGCCTTAAATCTGTACCAGATTTTTTTTCTGGGAAAGTAAAGCGGCAGGGGCGTAATACCGACCACATTACCCCAAAAATCATGTGCCGAAGGTCTGTAAAGTATATGGTCACTAACACCATATTCCCTATACACCACTTGGCGTGACGGGGGCTCTTTGCTTACTTGACCCTTGTATATTGAGAACATAAGTAGCGTAGTGTGAGTGTGATGGATAGGCGGTAGGAATGTGGTTGTAGTTTAACGCTCCTCGGCGGGACAAAAGGGGTCTCTGATTTAATGAGTCGGAGAAGATAGGAAAATACACTGGCATCCTCACCTCTTAATGATGTAACCTTATTATCCCAAAGTAAGTAGTATCATTTTCTGAGCGTTGTTCTCAGCATTTTTTGACTGTGTAATTATTTAGCCATTATGCGTCAGTGGTTTGCCGTTGCCTTCTGACTGTGTAATTTTGTTGACATTATGCGTCAGTAGTTTGTCGTTGCTCTCTGACTATGTAACTTTTTTGACATTATGCGTCAGTAGTGTGTCGTTGCTCTCTGACTATGTAACTTTTTTGACATTATGCGTCAGTAGTGTGTCGTTGCTCTCTGACTGTGTAACTTTTTTGACATTATGCGTCAGTAGTTTGTCGTTGCCTTCTGACTATGTAACTTTTTTGACATTATGCGTCAGTAGTGTGTCGTTGCTCTCTGACTATGTAACTTTTTTGACATTATGCGTCAGTAGTGTGTCGTTGCCTTCTGACTGTGTAACTTTTTTGACATTATGCGTCAGTAGTGTGTCGTTGCCTTCTGACTGTGTAACTTTTTTGACATTATGCGTCACTAGTGTGTCGTTGCTCTCTGACTGTGTAACTTTTTTTACATTATGCGTCAGTGGTTTGTCGTCAGTAGACTGTGTAACTTTTTTGGCATTATGCGTCAGTGGTTTGCCGTTTCCTTCTGACTGTGTAACTTTTTTGACATTATGCGTCAGTGGTTTGTCGTTGCTTTCTGACTGTGTCACTTTTTTGACATTATGCGTCAGTGGTTTGTCGTTGCTTTCTGACTGTGTCACTTTTTTGACATTATGCGTCAGTGGTTTGTCGTTGCTTTCTGACTGTGTCACTTTTTTGACATTATGCGTCAGTGGTTTGTCGTTGCTTTCTGACTGTGTCACTTTTTTGACATTATGCGTCAGTGGTTTGTCGTTGCCTTCTGACGGTAGGCACGGTCCTGAGGACGGTAATCTGACGAGTTGTGATTTCTTAAAAAAACAAAACAGCGGGACTCGTTTCCCGGATCTCGTGGTTTTTAAATCGAGATCACTACCTCTGAGCCACGACCCTTACATCACCGGTATTCATGTCACTTCCAAGGACATACATGATATATGTCCTATACTATATGTATTTGTGACAATTATGTCACTGGATATCTCTAGCATTATTAACAGTACATTAACACATGCTCTCACTTTCGAACACGAATGTTATGACTAGAACGTAGCAAACTTTACACACGCATTAAAAAAAAAATCCAATATTTTCCTGATAAATGGTAGCATTACGTACATGCCGTTGTGAGAGAGGCTCACAATACGACTCTGTTACAGAGTAGTCATTATAGACAACTTGGTCGTAAACGTGAGTCGTCCTGCTCCCATGTCAATCCAACGGGTTTGATCTACTTAAAGAAGAAACTCGATATAGTGAAAGTTGACATTCTTAACGTGACTTCTAATGGAGAAGTAGTTGAAACAGTGAGAGAGATTAAAATGTCACGAAGTCACGTTTGATGTAGCCGGTCGTACAGATATCATGTTGAACAAGTGACGTGTAGACGTAATAAACGTGATGTTGACTGTAAGGCTGGATGAGATATCTCTTGCTCTGTTACACCATCCGTTGAACCCGTCTGTGATCGATTGTGGTCCGGGTAGTCATGATGACATGTGTAAACTATTTAAGCCCATGCAGATTGAAGGGAAGCGAATAGTCCTTGACTGTTCTGGAGAGCTCGTGTGGTGGTGGTGATGCGGCGAATGCTTGGACGTGTCGATCAAATGTAGATGTGGTTTAACTCGAGTCAAATCTAGTGTCCGAGAAGCCGGGGATAGGAACATGGCCGACATTAAGGGGAGAAGAATCAATAAGGTCCTGGCACGGAAGTCAAGAGTTCAGGGAACTGTCGTTTGGGACATTGAAGTCGATACTTTAATCAAAGAGTATTCGGTGATACTCAGACAACACTGGATGTTCCTGTGGGAATATTGGGGATTTATGACTCCACATTGGAAGACTCTGTTCATTCGAAGCAAAATGCTGTAGAATTATCCGAAAGATAACATGGATAAAGTAAAACAGCAATGAAGACATATTGCAATATTGAAACATTAAAATGGAATGGCTTCTAAACACTATTCTATAGGGAGAATTGAAACACCCTGGCGTCGTTTAAAGACACAGCTGGCTTAAAGGAGCAATACTGGAAGGCATGGTTCCAGGACAAAGCATCAGGGGCAGACCAAGAAGAAGGTCTTTTCAAGACAACAAAGAGACCTTGAACATGTCAATAGAAGAGGTGGAAGTTCTGGCTAGAGACAGATTCTTTGAGACGGGCTGTGGTTATTGTAGGTACGGCAAGGAACATGCGACA